>CM061070.1:91817854-92464387 GCA_030762895.1 Sophora flavescens
TTTTTACACGGAAAACACATCGTTTTTAGGGTAAAAATATAGTTGATGAAGCATCTAAGGGAGAATTCACTCCTCGACAGATATCATCTGGAAAAAGAGAGAGCATTCCACAAAAATTTGATGAAAACTTCTATTTCATTGGATGGATATTGCAATACAAACATGAGTCTTTGGTCAACTAGAAAAACAATACATCGAGAGTTTTCATATTTCTAACCCCTCTTTGGGGACCTTAAAATATTATGTCAAGAGCTTCATCTTCTTTTTCCTGAATCCCTTTGCAAGCTTCCCAAAATGCTTGAAGAACTCAGTCAACTCTGGTGGTATCTGGAGGAAAGGGTTCTTGTAGACCTGAATTGATACTTCTTCAAATCGATCCACCAACTGGGAAGTATGATATTGAATTCTACCAATCATGTCTTCATATTTTCTTCTCCATGCTTCCCTTTCATAGATCACATCCGTTACAACCAATTTCCATCCCTTTACCCATTTCTGCGTGACGTTGAGCTTCTCCTCTTTCATTTTCTTGCATTTTGGTCCTGAGCCAATTTTCCCTTTCATTAGCTTTCATTAATAATTGACGATATCTGGCAGCTTCGCTCCATCCTCGATCAGAGTAAAGTTCGGTCTGGGCCAAGGATTCTTGTAGAGATCCAACTCTCTCCTTTAGTATCTGTATTGTTTCGACATGAACCCCTACGTCCCACTCAAGCTCTTCTTTCTTCTTTAGAATTCTGACTAGCGTGTTTTCTTGACACTCCACCTTTGCTTGCAACTCTTGGATCACTGCTTCTTTCTCTTTTCTTGCCCTTTTCATGCGACTTGGGGCTTCGTAGGAATCGGCACATTCACTTCTCAAATTCTCGATCTGTAAATTCAGTTTTTGCACCTGGCTTTGGAGCTTGACGATAGTTACTTCTGCAACTTGGTTCTTTTCATCCAAAACCCCCATCTGAGCTTTTAGAATTTCAATTTTTTCCAGCATTTGATCTTCTGTAAGAGGATTGTTTTCAGCACTGGGTGGGGGTTCCGGTTTTGAAGGACACCCCCTTCTTGCCTCTCTCCATGCTTCATATCTTTTTGTTCGAGCTATGATCCGCCTTCCTAACTCATCACGCCCTTTTATGTGAATATTGTTCCATGCTGACCTTATTGCCATTGTCTGACTTTTGATGCTTTCACATTCTTGATATAGGAAATATGCTCCACCCAGCAGCTCTTTTGGGGGTTCATCTTGTGTCCACCTGAGTTGGCACATTACTAGAGCCGGTGAATATGACACACATCCTCTGGGTCCCATCAATGGGACATTCGAGAAACCTCCACAACTGAATATAACGGAATCCCCATTGTACCATGGGCACATCCATCTAAATGAACGTGAGTCGACTGATCAAACTCTTGTTTCCATTCATATAGTTTGCGTGACTTTAGCGGCATGCGAATGAATCCTTTCAACGGGTCATCCGTTCTATCAATTTTGTTTCCAGCATACAAGTGAGTCATAATCCAAACATATAACATTGGTGCACAGCACCGCAACTTTCCTTGTTGATTCTGATGACAAACTTGTAGTGAGAGAAAAGTCTCAGCTAGGATAGCAGGGACTAAATTCACCCCATATTCCTCAACTCTGTAGAAGACGTCCATGGCTGATCGATCAATCACATCCGGAATAAAGGGAAAAAGCACAAGTCCGTAGATGAGGAGAGCCAACAACCTATTAAAAAGAACCCATCGTTGTTGTTGAGCCAACTCCCTAAGATAACCTTCCAAGAATCGCCTCTTCAAGCCCGTAGTGTTCCCTTTTTCCACTTTATCCAATTGTTCCGGTTTAAGTTCCAACAGACTTGCTATCTTCCCATCTGCCACATATTGTCCATAATACAAATAGACACGTGATTCCTTTTGGATAGGCAGTCTCAGCATGTAAGCATACTCCTCTATGGTGGGAGTTACATCTAGGTCAGGCAATTCAAAACATCTCAAAGTTGAGTTCCAATACTGAGCGAATGCACTTAGAGCGGGGGCATCCACCGGAATACGTAATAGATCTAGTATCCTCCCATACTTGTTGTTAAAGTTCGAACGTGCCTTTTCTGACATTTGTTGACTAATTTCCCATAAGCTCTGAACATCATTGAGTGTCACGTCGATCTTGATGCTCTTCTTGGAACTGCTTGCATTGCTAGTACTCTTTCCGACGCTTGTTCCTTCCATTCTTTGCTATAAGATTAATACTAAGGTCTTCCTGTCAAGAAACACAAATAAAGAAAAAATTAGAAATAAAACACACGAAAAAATGCCCTACATGCTTCATGTTGCATGAACCCCAGTAGGGTTGGGAACCCTATGTCGGGTATGCTGTCAATGCACTACCTTCACTATGACACGCCGCTTATTAGAAGTGCAATAATATTCGAACATGTCATTCGGGCTTGGAGCGACGATGTGTCGCCCCCCTTTTCCTTTTTTTTTTTTTTTTTTTTTTTTTAAAAAAAAAACTTCATAATAAATATGTATGTGCATGACAATTTATGTTTATGATGCCAAAAAAATGGAGAGAGAGAAAAAGTATGCTCCCTTTGTCCTAAATTGGGTAAATCTGTGGGTTGGAAAAACACGAGGTAATGACTCTAAACAAGGTTGGCTACTAAGTTTGCTCTATCAGTGAAAATTAGGTAGGGTCTAAACTTCTAAAAGCCATGGTTCCCAGATTGCCCCTATCTCGAAAGATAAGGATCCGATTCATGAATCTAGTCACAAGTAGGGATAAACCCTCTCAATATGACCATCCCATGATATCGGGTACAACCTGAGTGGTGAATCAACAAATGTCAGGGAGGTACGAGACCTCTTCAATGACAATGTCGAGACACCGCCTAATCTTTTAGTTTTGAGCAAGCTCGGGTATAGAGCCAAAAGTGTGTGCAAGTTGTGATAGTGATGTGTGTGATGGGAGCACACAAACCTTCACAAAAACCTACTAAAATAAAACTACCCCAAGCCTGCAAAAGGGAACAAACAACACAAATACAAAAGTTCTCTACCCTAAGGTTGCAAGAATATACAAAAGCAGTTATGGAAGCATTAAAAAAAAAAAAAAAAAAAAAAAAAAAGGTAAAACAAATATTTTCAAAGTTGTTTTTTTTTTTTTTTAAAAGAAGAAAAAAAAAAAATAATAATAATAATAATAATAATAATAATAATAAAATAAAATTTGCACAACCAACTATGATAGGCCTGACTCTCAAAGAATCCCCAGTGGAGTCGCCAGCTGTCGCGACCGTCCCGTCCGGGAGCCGCGAAAAGATGGGTAAAAACAGAGGAGTCGCCACTAAGATTTTTATTGGGAAAATCTTAGAAAACCCAATTATTTAAAGGTTAACTGGTCTAAAAAGAAAAGAAAAAGAGAGATGAGTCCGGGAGTCGGTTACGAGTAGAGAAGGTATTAGCACCCTACATCGCCCGTTTAAAAACGGTACCTCAAGTTAATTGTGCAAAAACCATTTTAATAACCTTTTAAATATTTATTTTACCCCAAAAATTATTTATAAGAAAGAATTATTTTTTAACTTGTAATGTTTTAAATTTTTATTAATTTTTTCATTTTTAAAATTTATTATTTATAAAAACTAAATGAGGTTGAACATGGCACATGAGTCCACAGGGCAACCTCAAATCTAAGGGACTGAACATGGCACCGGGTCCATAGAGCATCCCTAAAAACAGACAAGTTTAATTACTTTGATTAATTATTTTAACATAAAAAGAGACAAAAAAAGGGAAAAATTAGTTTTGGCCCGACAAGATGATTTATCTTGCTCCTACGTATTCCCGGGTGCGATGGGAAACTCAAAGCCACGTAGTTCTTTTAGAAAAGATTTGATTTTTTCTGATTTTATTTTAAAAGGTTTTTATGTATTTTCGTTTTTTATTTATTTAATATATTTTTTATGTCAAAAACTCCTAAACGAGGTAGAACATGGCAAATACGTCCCACGAGCTATCTCGCATCTAAGGAATTGAGTGTGAAACCTCTCACAAAGCAATCCCACAATTATTTTCCGATTTAGATTGTTGCGTGAATTAAAATGATTTTCGTTTAAACAGATTTTTATTTTATTTTATTTTTTTTTAACTTTTTGGTTTGATGATTTTTTTTAAAGGATTCTTAAGAGGCTTTTATTTAAACAAGAAACTGAAATATATATATTTTTTTTAAAAAAAAAAAAATTCTATCTTTAATATATTTTTTGTTAAAAGAAAAATAAAACAAAATAAAAAAAATGATCCATTAGGCAAAAGAAGAGGCCCATTCACTTGTCCCAGAACCAAGCCCATGATAGTAATAAAGGATCAGACAGGAAAAGGGGAGTATCTCGTTAGCAAAAGAAAAGATAAAAAAGCAAGAAAACAAGGTAAGTTCAGAAAGGAGGTTTCCATCTCCCTCACTCACCCACCTACGTACAGAGGGGAGCAAGCTGGGTGGTCTGCCGTTGGCTTTGAGCTGGTGCGGAAAAGGGGCGGCGGTTCGCGGAGCTGCGTCAGGAGGCGAGGCGATGGACGGCGTGGCTCGGGCAGATCGTGGTTCTGGTCGGATCTGGAGTGGCCGGGTCAGGCGCGGCGGTTATGGCGTCCGGCGCGGTGAGGGACAGTCGACGACTTCCGGAGGTGACTGAGGGCGCGGACAGAGCAGAAGCGATGGTGGGAGGAGCAGATCTGCGTCCGGACAGCAGTTTCGGTGGAGGTGCTTGCAGCCAGGCGGCGGAACGGCGGTCAACGGCTTCCGGAAGTGGCTGAGGATGCGGACAGAGCAGAAGCGGTGGTGGATGATGGTTCGCGAAACTGGCGGTGCGGCAAGAGCTTACGACGGCGAGATCCGGCACGGCGGTGACGGGGTTGCGGACAGTGGCGGTGCGGAACTGGATGACGAATCTGGTTTGTGTCTTATGTTTCCATTTTTGTGTCTTTTGATTTAAGATGATGAATTTCTGTTGTTACTGAAAGTGGTGTTGTGTTGTGGTGTTGTTGGGAGGAAGATGAAGATGATGGGTATGGGTGGCTTGGGGATTAGAATGAAGTTAGGGATCAGGTCTGGTTTGGCTCAAAGTTAGAAGGTATTATGAAGGTTTGAAGGAGATGATGAAGTGTATCTCTGAGCCCCCCCCCCCTTTCTGTTCTGAACTTCCCCCTTTTTAAATCCTCCTTGCTTGCAAAACTCCAAAAACAGAACCCAATGGCCACAATGGATAGTCACTTTCATTCATTTCCTTCTCAATGTTTCTGCATAGCTGCTTCAATCTGTGTATGCTGCAACTTCCCTTTCTTTATGATTCAGGTTTGACCATGCTTCAAGGATAGCAGCATCACATGTTCCCATTTTTTCCTTTCTGGTGCTTAAAATTTGAAACCATTTTTTGTTGCCAATGCCTAAGTCTGCCATTGCTTTCTTTGCTGCTGAGATGTATTAGGAACTTTAAACTTTGGCTTTTTCCTCTTGGCTTTTGAAAAGGACTGCTTAGTTTCAGTTTTCTTTTCTTTCTCTCTTTTTTCCCTTTTTTTTTTTTCTATATTTTTATTTTTATATTATCATTTTTTCAAAACACTGATTAAAAAGGACACCCGGACAAAATTAGGTGTTCACAACTTGGATAATATCAGCTTCTCCATAACCTCCAACCTTGGGTTTACCAATGACACCTTAATTCCATTCTTTTCCAATGTTCTATTTATCTCCAATAATCCTCCAATAGCAGTTGTGTCAATTGATGTCACTCCTGACAAATCGAGTTATGATGTACTCAACAGCATCTCCACTCATGTCTTTGCTCACTTCTAATATACCTTATAATCCTTTCTTTGACATAGATAGAATTTTGCAAAGTAAATGGGAGAACCAAGTTGTATAATTAGAGCTCCTGGGATTTTTGAAGCACTATATTGCTCAACATCTCGATATAAACCCAAGTCATTTAACTTTCCAAGCTCGCATGCCGCTGGTCTAGCCATATATAAAGTGCTCTAAGCACACCGAGTCCAACAAACATCAAGAGGCCAACATCCATGCTTACAAAGGCGACTCCAAGGAAGGCAGCCATGCAGATAAGAAAATCAAATTTGTCAACTTTAAAGAGATGGATAGCTTGGGGCCGAGGTATCTTCGTGCGTGGCCTGTCATGGAAAGGGGCCGAGTAGTTATCCTCGGATGTCAGGTGTGCTGACATGTCCTCGGCTTCGGAGGAGTTTGGGCCAAGGCCCATTCGTGGGGGTAAGCTCGGTTGGCCCAGTGTATAGACGAGTCCTCGGTCTTACATTCTCGATCAGTACACACAAGCCCCCCGAGCTCCGAGCTTGAATAAGCGAAGGAGTTGATAAGTACGAAACCGAGCTTATTCTTCAGCCACACAAACTTTGTTCTTTCTTGATATACGTATTTGATTTGATTTCAATAATTTCGCGGCTCAAACTTGGCCTTAATAACTCGATAGCTCGAACTCGGCCATCAGGCTCAAACTTGGCCTTAGAAATTTGATTGGCTCGAACTCGGCCATCAGGCTCAAACTTGGCCTTTAGAAATTTGACTGGCTCGAACTCGGCCATTGGCTCGAACTCGGCCATTAGGCTCAAACTTGGCCTTTAGAGATTTGGCTCGAACTCGGCCATTAGGCTCAAACTTGTCCTCTAGAAATTTGACTGGCTCGAACTCGGCCGTTGGCTCGTACTCGGCCACCAGGCTCAAACTTGGCCTTTAGAGATTTGGCTCGAACTCGGCCATTAGGCTCAAACTTGGCCTTTAGAGATTTGGCTCGAACTCGGCCATTAGGCTCAAACTTGGCCTCTAGAAATTTGACTGGCTCGAACTCGGCCGTTGGCTCGTACTCGGCCACCAGGCTCAAACTTGGCCTTTAGAGATTTGGCTCGAACTCGGCCATTAGGCTCAAACTTGGCCTTTAGAAATTTGACTGGCTCGAACTCGGCCATTGGCTCGTACTTGGCCACCAGGCTCAAACTTGGCCTTTAGAGATTTGGCTCGAACTCGCCCATTAGGCTCAAACTTGGCCTTTAGAGATTTGGCTCGAACTCCACCATTAGGCTCAAACTTGGCCTTTTGACTGGCTCGAACTCGGCCATTGGCTCGGACTCGGCCACCAGGCTCAAACTTGGCCTTTAGAGATTTGGCTCGAACTCGGCCATTAGGCTCAAACTTGGCCTCTTGAAATTTGACTGGCTCGAACTCGGCCGTTGGCTTGTACTCGGCCACCAGGCTCAAACTTGGCCTTTAGAGATTTGGCTCGAACTCGGCCATTAGGCTCAAACTTGGCCTTTAGAAATTTGACTGGCTCGAACTCGGCCATTGGCTCGTACTCGGCCACCAGGCTCAAACTTGGCCTTTAGAGATTTGGCTCGAACTCGGCCATTAGGCTCAAACTTGGCCTTTAGAAATTTGACTGGCTAGAACTCGGCCATTGGCTCGTACTCGGCCACCAGGCTCAGACTTGGCCTTTAGAGATTTGGCTCGAACTCGGCCATTAGGCTCAAACTTGGCCTTTAGAAATTTGACTGGCTCGAACTCGGCCATTGGCTCGTACTCGGCCACTAGGCTCAAACTTGGCCTTTAGAGATTTGGCTCGAACTCGGCCATTAGGCTCAAACTTGGCCTTTAGAAATTTAGTCGGCTCGAACTCGGCCAAAATAACTCGGCTAATAGGCTCAAACTTGGCCTTTAGCATTTAATCGGCTCGAACTCGGCCTACAGGCTCAAACTTGGCCTTAAAAGATTTGATGGCGCGAACTCGGCCTTCAGGCTCAAACTTGGCCTTTTATGAATTGAATGGCTCGTACTCGGCCATTGGCTCGTACTCGGCCAATCTTCAACGCTTCCCGGAGACTCGGTTATTACAGCCCCAACATACTCAGCCTCGGCTTCTCCACGTCTACCCCGAAGAAGAAACTCGGGTTTTATAGGTTGCTGACGTTGCTCGGTTCACGCTTCAATTTTCAAATAAAAAATATCCAGTGGAAATCATGGAACATCAAAAAAGGCTTCTCTACATCAAGGTTGTGATAAAGATTCTGGGGATTTGTCCTTCTCTCCTTGGATTCCCAAATTTTTCTCATGGCTTTCCAACAATGAGTTTGTTTGAACATATCAACTGCCTGAGATTTTCGGCCATGAAAAATTGAGTATTGGTGCACCCGTACGCCCATCTCCCTGTTCTTGTAACTCAGTTTCAGCACATGCATGGTTCACTTGAGTTTCGTTATTTTCGCTTTTCACTTCATGCAGCACGTGCCCCTTTAGCTCTTCTCCCTTTTTTTATCACCTGATTCGTCCTCATCATTATCATAAGCCCCCTGTTCAAAATTTTTTTGAATGCCCATTAATGCTGATTGGTTGGGAGACTATACCTTATCTGCATTAAAAACTGATTGATAGTGCGTACTTTGAGGAACAATTAATGCGGCAATCATTGGACCTCCATGAACGTAGGGATTTGAATTGAAAACAGGGCCAGTATTAGCTCCACGATTTCCTCCAGTTGATTCTCCAAATTTTTTTTTTGAATGCCCATTAATGCTGATTGGTTGGGAGAATATACCTTATCTGCATTAAAAACTGATTGATAGTGCGTACTTTGAGGAACAATTAATGCGGCAATCATTGGGCCTCCATGAACGTAGGGATTTGAATTGAAAACAGGGCCAGTATTAGCTCCACGATTTCCTCCAGTTGATTCTCCAAATTTTTTTTTAATGCCCATTAATGCTGATTGGTTACTGCCTTATCCAATGAGATAGAGAGGCCTTTATTTGCGGTCATGTCCCCAGCATTCACTCCAGCCGTTATTCCCCTCTCCTCACTAATTCCAAATCCAGCGCTCCTTTGAATTAATTGGTTGGAAGAAGATCTGCCCCCACTGTTTTCAATAGAATGGTTGGGTGGGATCCCTTGATTTTCTCCATCGAAACCTCATCCTCCTTGATTCTGGGAGATATTCGTTCCACTAAATCCGTTACTTCTCCCTCCAAAATCGTTAGGGTTTTGCCTCCTCCCTCTCATCCTTCAACCACCGAGGGCCTCCTCCCCCCGCCAACCTCCGTGACTCTGCTCGCAGAGCAACACCCCAAACCTCCGTGATTCTGCTCGCAGAGCAACACTCCACCCTCTTACCACATCGTCATGATCCTGGACAAAAAGATTTGTACATTTTCGTTCTGTGTGGCCAAGGCAGCCACAGGCAAAACAAAACACCCTCAATCTCTTGTATTTAAAGAGCACCACACACCAGTTTCCTCCGACAATCCTCACCTTTCGATCCTTTTTTAGTGGCATATAGCTCCTCCATTCGCCTGCAAACTAAGGCCCTCTTCCTCGTCATCAATAAGGGGGAGACCCCCTGTCCTCATGTCAACCATGGTAGCCGCAACAGAAAACTCAGAACACATCCATGTCTCACATGGAGAGAACACACTCACGTCTCACCATGGTTTGTGGTATGGGAAAGTTTTGATTCGATTCCCACAGACGGCGCCAAATGTTCCGGCCAAGATCCGTTTTGTCAGAATCTCGCCATAGAACGTGAAACCAAGAGGGTTATTTTATGATTTGGGCTTGACAGAATTCAGTGATTCCGGTCCTACGTATCCCAGTGGTAATCAAAGCCAGACGTAGTTCTAGGTTCATCCCTTGGCGAGGCGGTGATCTCGATCCCTTAATTTTGTATCGGAGCTTAAGGGAGAGTCACCGGTGTTCAGTGAAAAGTGTCCTCTTCTTATGAGGGGTACTGCCCCTTTTATAATTTCTGGACCGGGCCGGGTACTTGGCTCGATGGCCGGGTTAATAACCTCGGCCAGTACAATTATCTTTTGTTTCCATCAATTAGAATCAGACGGAGATACTAGACATGTTTGCATCATTTTTCAGTCATATTGCTTTTACATTGAAAAAAGCATTCTATCATTAAATGTACGTAGTTGCCTTTTTTAGAAAGCAGTTTCCTTGTTTGAGTTTGATTTTCTATTTATGTTTTTGTTTTTGTTTTTTGAGATTTATAACATGTTTGAGTTAAAGACTGAATATATATAATTATTTCAAATTATTATATATAAATTAAATAAGCATAATTTGACAAATGTAATGAATAATAATTTCTGATTTATATATTTATTTAATTAAAAATATAATATTATGATTCTGTCAATTGGTTAATCCCTGTGACTAATTATTAGTTGTTACTTGATTGAATATCCAAATGAATCAACTAATAGGCGAGTCAGACGTTATTTAGCATAACAATTCTGAACAATACCAACTGTGGTCAGTATGTCCAATTACACGTTGGTGCATAGTGCAAGAAGAATATGATAGCACCAATTTCCTGTATCACAATGGGCTATCTCTAATAGAGTCTATTATTATACTCCCTTGGAATAAATTTATTTGCTTATAAAAAATAAATAAATATTATAGCACCAAGGAGGATCACGATACTCACGCTTTTGGTTTCACACAACCAACCCACTTCTCAGTTCTCACAAATTAAAATGCTATCCAAGCAACTTCCAGCTGGTCCGATTGCCATATACCATATTCAGGTAATAAATGCAATTACCATAACCTGCAATTTAAAATGAGAAAAAGGCACTTTTAGCACAAAGTTATACCAAACTTGAACATTGGTATTCAAGTCTTCATTCAAAAGAGCAATTTAGAACTTTAAATAGTACAATGAGCAATGTAACTTACGGGGAACAGTTACAACAATGAGGCCAGAGGTCCTGAAATCCCAATTCCAGTGGCTTCTTCCCCTAGATTGATAATAGAGATTCATGGCAATGGAAGCATGGTTATAATTTGTAAGAGTTGAAAATGAAAAAAATAATTCAAAAATTTCAAAATATTAAGACATATAGAGAGTAGTTATAATTTGTAAGAGTCGAAATGTCTTGATAATTTTTTGCTATACAATTATAAAGTTTGTGTGAGAGATATTGTCACTTGGTGTAATTGGGAATTTGGTGGCTTTGAAATTGCTTGTGTAATCTCTATTTTTTGTCTTAATAATAATAATGTCATTATTTTATCACTTACGTATATTTATGCATTTTTTACAAAATATTTATCATATATGATCCTGCTCCCACAAGTAAAAAATTTAAATGTGTCCCTGATTATAACCATTACTGTAAATGAGTTTGTGGAATTCAAGTGTGAGTGGTTATGTAATGTCTTAAATGAGTGTCTCAAAGGAAAACACAAGACATCCACATTACAATGATAGTCATATTGATAGTCTTAACATAATGGTCACACATAACCTTACGAACAAAATAAAAATCAAAAGAAAATCATTATACAAACAACTACTCTCGGACTTCATTTAATCAGTTTATGAAGCCGACAGTTACATATTAAGGCTCCCATGAAAACCTATTGAGTTAAAGAAATTCCTTCTTTATCTCCTTAATCATTCGAAGGACCTAAACCTGCTTATCTGAAACAATAGAGAGCCTAGTGAGAAAAATAATTCTCAGTGAGCTTTGCTTCAAGCAAGGATATACATAATATAAGCAATTTAATTCAAATACATCAACCCAAAATGAGTATGAGCATGGGCACTTTAACTTAAAACATTTACTAGATAACTTCAAGTGTGAGGGACTTGTAGTATTCTAGTTTAATAGATTCTTGATATGGCAGTCGAGCTCTATGACAACAATCAAAGGCCCCTTAATTGCTAGTACCATATCCTAGCCTTCAAGAAATTGAAGGACTTACAAAAACATAACTCACCCACAATTACTTATGTGGCCTTAATGGCTAATTTGGTTCTGAAACGATTGTCTCACCAAAATATAGACCATTTTAGATTTCTAATGCCCTGCTATACTCACTTTATTTTGATTAAGAGAAATAATCCAAACACAGTTAGGAGTTCATATAATTCTAGTCAAAACTAAGCATGTCGACGATACATTATAACCAATCTCAAGTGTCCAAAACCAAGAAGGATCATGAGATTCATACTCCAATATCAACTCAAATTAAAAAAATCCAAAGCCTGGGTTGTTACAAATTCTGTCTACTTTCTATTAGCACATGAGTCAACTTAAACCGATATTTGGACAATTTAATACAATTTAAATATTAAGACAGTTCCAGTTCAAAATTATCGGTACAAGCAGCAAATTAAATATCATTTTAATCATTCAATACTTAATGAAATTGAATCGTTCCAAAGCCTATATTGTTAACAATTCTATCTATTTTCTATTAAAACAGGAATCAAGTCAATCCAATATTTTCACAGTTTTCTACAATATAAATACCAAGACAGTGTCAGCACAGAGTCTCCAGGACAAACAGCATATTGCATGTTATTTTTCTCCCTTGATAATCAATGAAATGAATCGTTCCAAAGCCTATATTGTTAAAAATTCTATCTATTTTCTATTAAAACAGGAATCAAGTCAATCCAATATTTTCACAGTTTTCTACAATTTAAATACCAAGACAGTGTCAGCACAGAGTCTCCAGGACAAACAGCATATTGCATGTTATTTTTCTCCCTTGATAATCAATGAAATTGAATCGTTCCAAAGCCTATTTAGAAGGAAAACAAGTCTATTTTCTGATGGTACCAAGATCACCTAGAAAAAAGCCCTATGGAGGAAGTTATGGATAAAACACTAACAAGGGTGCATTACGGGTTTGAAGGGTTTTAGAGCCCCTTGTCAATTTTTTTTATCAAAAACTACCTCTAATCAACATGCAATTCGAAAACCCAGTTGTCAACAAGCATAAATCATAACAAAATAGGCTTTCCATAGAAACAATTAACAAGAAATTCGGATTTATGGTTACCCAATGTTACAAACAACAAAACTCACCTAACCAAGTGGTAGATTGAAAGTGGTGAGTTGGTCTCCTTGTGTTTCTTCCCTAATCTGATTTGTGCTCCTATTTTCGAAATTCTAGAGGTCTTGCATGTTGCCTATTTTGCTTGATTTAGGTATTTGATGAGTTGAAATTGTGAGGTAGAAGGTTAGAAGGAAATTTGGTATAGGTTTATGAGAGTTTCTTGAAGAATGAAGAAGGGAAAGAGGATGGAAATGGTGTGTGGGTATGACTGAATTTTGTGAGGAGAAAGGGAAGGAGAGGAGTTGTTCTTGATGAAGGAGAATGAAAGGAATCCTAGGTCCCCTACTTGTGGGTTCTGGTCGAAAATTTGACGGAGAAAGAGGAAGGTGAATGATCTTTCTTTTTTCTTGTTGGCCTTAAGAGAAAAAAGAAAATAAAGAAGGGGAAGGCAAAAAAATGTGTTCCAGCAGCTTGTTCTGCCAATTATAAGAGTGAAAAGGAAGGAAAAGAGTTGACCAATGGAGGTTAGATATCCTTGAAGAGTATTGGTCACTTAGGGAGATTTTAAGATAAAGGTAGATAAGTTGGTTTAAAATAAGTGGGAATGTGGTTGATAATAAAATAAAAATAATATTTCAATTCACAATTTCACATTTAAGAAATATAAAAGGATTCAAACACACCCATGGTAAAATTATAATGAAAAGACTAAAATACCCTTGGGATAGGATATTACAGGTTAAGTCCCACATTGGTTAGGAATTAGCTAAATGAATGATATATAAAAGATGTGTCCCATATACCCAATGCCATAAGATTTTGGGTGGAGATTTGGTGTCCAGGTCTCTTGGTGGTCCTGGTCATTAGCCCATTGTTGCTCCCAAGTGGATCCAGGTTTATTGGATCCTTGTATCGAAAAGTCTTCCTAAAAGCATATGCCTTAAGGTTTTGGTTGGAGATGTGGTCTCCAGGTCTCTTGATGGTCCTGGTCATTAGCCGATTATTGCTCGCGGTACTCGCCGGACTCTCCAACAGAATTTTAATGCTTTGGCTATGCAATGCAATGTTTATATTTGGTTCCAAGCAAAATAAAACGAATGACAAGAGTGAGTGCAAGCATTTAGTATTTTAAGATAAATGTTAGGTGAAATTGTTACTCCATCCAAATATCTTTATCCTTGTCAGAAGGTCGTAGTGGAAATGGACAAGATGTTGAGCCTAAACCTTGTTAAGATGTGTCATCCCACTCATAACTGTTTTGCTCTTGTGGGAGATATTCGTAGTTTGTATGCTCTCATTCTTCCAAATTGGGTAGCTGATGTGCTGATCATTTAGTAAATCTTGGACCGTCTTATTTCTTAGTTTGTTTTATTTGAACATTATAGTATCCAAATCCGTGTGTCACATTGCTTCGTCATCTTATTTCTTAGAGCATTTTAGCCCCTTTAGTAGAAAAACAACATGTTTAACAGCGTAAATTATAAAATTATCTTTTGTCATCCTGGTCAATCGACAATGAAAGGTAATATTGATAATGTCATGACATTGTTTTCTAAAGATAAAGGAAGTATTGATATATTAAATAATTTATGATGATGGACTGGGACATGAAGAAGGGTTTGGAGGTGCAGGTTACAAAGGAAGTGGATCTAGTGAGAATACTAGCAGGGCCTTGCTAATGAGCACGGTCGTGCTCACATTGAGCATGGTCGTGCTTACACTAGTGCAGGAAGCATTTTTTGTAACACCCCCTTGGGCATTACTTTGTAAACACGTGCGGAATTAAATTAAAAAGGGGATTTCGCTGGTTGCTTTTGGAAATTAATTTATATAAATATATAAGCACCAGAAAACGTGTATAAAGTTTGTTAAATGCGGTTACGGTAAAATTTAAACCTGTTTTAAAATAGTAACATCACATTTTCACCTATCATGGTACAAATTCTGGTCATATATAGACCATTTGTCATATGACCCAAAACCTAAGCCGTGACCGGCGCACAGACTTACAAACCTAGCCTAGCAAGCCTATTTATTTTCGAAATGTACTTAAATAAAAAGCTTGAATATTTTTACAAAAATTTTGATAGAATCTCCTCTGTAATTGCAACATCCCAAAATAAAAACACCTGTTGAAATATTTCTATTTTCATCCCAGAAATTCTAGTCATACAAAAAAAACATAAAGACGGTATTTTTCTGAAAATATTTACATAAACAAGTATCTGACCAAAGTGAAAGATTTTAAATTTTTCATCCAAAAGAAGGGCTCTCCGAGCCATTTACATTCCATCCAAAATTAAAGGCTCTCCGAGCCATAAACCTACATACTAACATTAATCAACATCGTCTCAAAACCTAAGCTGGTCGTTCTAAAAGATATTCATGGGTAAGACCCCTTTGGTTCTCACCATTATACCTGACATTATACATCTTCCAGGATTGGGACTAATATCCTCGAGCAAACTGGAAACCTCTTCTGCATCTTCTGTATGTGTATACCAAAATACAATAGCCAAACCAGAAAATAGATACATGCAAGGATGAGATGACAATATATGGATTTAAACACGATAACCACATGCACGACTCTCAAATACCATTTAACATGAATACTAAAAGACAAACAATATATTTATCAAAGGGTTTCATTCCCGACAGTCGTAACCATTTTCGAAACCATGACACTTCAATATTCATCAACTAACTTTGATACCTAATCTCCGGAGCTCCAACCAACAAATTAATGAGCTGATCAGGCTCTAGTTGCCAATTAAGGCAGAATCAATGCCCGATTTGACAAAGTTCTATTGACCATTCCACATTCCAACTCAAGGCAAAGTAGTGACTACATATAGCACATGGTCTACGTGGTCGTATATCCATCAAGCAACAGTGACGCAAACGTCATGAATACTTGCCATCAATCATTCAAATTCTATGCAAAGGCACGTCTGCCCTGGAATCCATGTAAAACATTTTGTTATCGTTGTTTTCTTTGTGTTCAATCTTTATATGTCGGAGCTAAAAAGCCGTACGACCAAATCATCATTTTAAACTTTCAAGTTTAATACCTCTTTTAAAACAAATTGACTTCGAGTCAAAAGTCTGCAAATCACGAAATCTGGACTGATGCACCAGTCTTAGATACGTAGATTTTAGTGCACAAAACCAATATACCACTTATAGGACATCTAGTCCATAACTTCACCTTTCGGACCCCGGGCCCATATCATTCGGACCCCTGGCCCATATCATAGAACACTAGATCCGATGTCTTGGTTGATAGGTTTGTTTAAACCATTTTCGTTCTGTGAAATACCAAACAAAACCAAAGTTTCCTCAACTTATCCAAGTTGACGGAAATAACACCATTGTGTAAAACTCGTTTACAGAAATCCTTTCCGTTTGAAATTCATTTATAAAACCATCAAATCATAGAGAAATTCATTTTTTCTCAAATTCGTTTTCTTTTGAAAACTCCTTTTTCCGTAACAACTTCAAATCCTCGTAAAATCATTTCCAACTCGTTTCTATTTGAAATAATAAAATTGTTCCTCTTAATTTTGGTTGTCAAATACTTTTCCAAATTATTTTTGGTTCGAAATAAAGTCATTTGTAAATCAAATGATTTTCTCTTTTACAAAAGTTCTTCACAATCACTGTTAAAATATCATTGACACTTACATTTCTTAGAATAACTTTTCGTCTTATTTTTTTATTTGTTTGGAAAAGACAACGTAACTGAAATATTTTCAAGATGTCGTCCTCACTATTTACTCATAAATCACTCTTTTCTTCAAAACATCATCAAATATAAATACTTTCAATATTTTTTTTCTTCCATAAATCAAATCCTTTGAATTTCTCCTCAAGATTTTTCAACGCTTTTATCTTTAATTTAATTGAGCACTGACCAATGTGAGGCTTCTCAATCAATCAACCAACCAACAGATAATCCATACATAGCAGATATCCATACATCACAGTATAATCATGCTTTCACATAAAACATTAAAAACCACATAACAGTCATATAACAACTTAATTTGCCTCCACACATCACAACAGATAAACTCAAATATGACACACAAATAGCATGCAGTTACCGAAAATCCCTCAAGCAGTCTCCCCTTACCTTTGAAGACAAGAATAAGATCACTCATGGTTCCTCTAACACTTTGCAATGCTTATAAACAACTTCAAGATAGCTCCATAAATGTATTCTCTACTCCTCCAACCATGACTGTCACATCCACATAGATGGAAATTGGCCATCAATATAGCCAATAGCAAGTACAACAAAAAATTAGAAACTTATCATGACAAAACATAAGTTTGTACAACATAAATAATTAATTCACTATGGAAACGATATTGATTTTTCATTTAAAATAATCGGGGTTTTAGAGTTCACTAGGAATTTGCGAAAAACCAATTTTGATCAAAGTAATATGAAATTAGACTAGGGAATCATAAATTAATAACTCTAATTACATTAAAACATAATCAAAATTTAGAAGCCAGCATGATTTGACTAATGTTTCAAATTGGGAAGTTTGGGGTTTTAATTGAAATTGGGGAAAATGAGATTTACTCACAGAAACGTGAAATTGATTTGTCAAAACTTAAATTAATAGTCCTAATTTCATAATTGCACAGTTAATTTTACCAATCATAACCAATTTCAATAGAAATCAAATTGGGGCTTTAGGGTTTATAACCTAAATTGGGAAAAATTCATTCTAATTAAAGAATCATGAAATCGGTTCAAGAAATCACTAATTCAACAGCTCAATTGATTACAAACATAATTAATTTCATGTTTAACAACTGAAATCAAAATCTTAGGGTTAGAGTTTCCAAAATCAATTTGGGCACTAGTGTAAAATATGCTTTTTACATCGGAGTTTCCACATCGGTTTCTTTTAAACCGATGTGTAAAACGAGGCGGTGGCCTTTTTGAAATTAAAATCAAAGTATTACACATCGGTTTAGAGTTTAACCGATGTGTAAAACATTTTCACATCGGTTATTTCTAACCAATGTTTAAAATTAAAACAAAAAAAATTTAAAGTCAGAATTGTTATCATTTAACATCGGTTCAGATTGAACCGATGTGTAAAATAGTGATTAACCACATCGGTTTCAATATAACCGATGTATAAAATTATAAAAAAATTAAAATTTAAAATTTTACTTTTTCCACATCGGTTTTTAGTAACCGATGTATAACATTATAAAAAAAATTTGAATTTATAATATGGTTAACCACATCGGGTTTTATATAACCGATGTGTTTAATATGGTTAACCACATCGGTTTTCCTAATAACCGATGTGTAATATTTCTAATTTTTGTCATTCCCTCTTTCTGTTCCGCGCCCTCTCCCAGTCTAGTTTATGAAAACCTAAAACACAAAACACTTTTCTCTTTCTCACTTCAAAGCAATCCCTCCCTCTGCTAACGCGCGGCTCTCTTTCTTCCTTCACGTAATCCCTCCCTCATCTCCTCCTCGAAGTTCATCTCCTCTGCTTGCCGCCGTCTCTGGCTCGCTGCTGCATCTCGCGCCAACCCTCTTGTGCTTCCTCCGCTGCTGTTTGTTGTTGCTGGTGAGTGTCTTCCTCTGTGTTATAAGCATCAATGAATGTGTGTTGAAAGCATTTTGTTGTCCTTGCTCCTTTAAGCATCAATGAATGCATCAAGTAGTTGTTTAATTAACTCAGTTTGTTTCTATTCTGTCTAAGAGTTTTTGTTCTTTAATTTGTCTGTATTTATAGAATGTAGTTATTCTAGTAGAATGAGTTTAGCATGATGAGGTTCTGTGTATTCTTCATTCAGTTTTAAAATGGGTACTATACTAATGTGTATCCTTGTATTCTCCTATTCTGCATTCTACATTTATTTGCTATTTTGCTTCTATGGGATTTGCCTTGCTGAACATTGTAATGTTTACTGTGTTGTAGACTAAATGACTGACAAAATGCTTGATACTTTTTTTTTTAGATATAGTGTTGTAATCTGGATGATGGTTATGTCCTTTGCTGAACACATGTATCCCCTCTTGCAACCTTGATTTATTTGCTATGTGGTTAAGTCTAGCAACCCCTGCAGTTTTATTCATAATTTGCACTATAAAATTTGGATTTTTGCTCTGTTAATCCTGTTAAAAATCTGGGTCATAAATTGGTCAAAACAACAAGTCTTGGATTTAATCTCTTAACAATTTTAGTGCAGTTTTTGTGTTCAATTTCGTGTCTTATCTGCATGTTTTCATCTTCTGCCATATTCTTTAATTTATAACTTTGGCTATACAACTCAGAATCAAGCACTGTTTTTTTTTTCTTGAAATAAGAAGTGGTTTCTATTATTCAATGGGTCTATATGACTAACTTCTATTTAACAGTCTATTTCTTATTTTATATGTGATGCAATTGTGCTCCATTGTGTTACTACTGGATGCAGACCTTGGAAAGGAAGAACTTAGCTGCAAAAGTTGCAACCAAAGCAGCTATCAAAGCACAAAAGTCCGTGACAAGGGGATGAGGATGAGGTATGTTCGTCATTACAGTAGCTGTAATACTTTTTAAAATGATTTTTCTTGCATGTTTAGCTATTTCAATTTTAGCTTTTTTAGTTACTCAATCTTGTTTAAAATAATCTCGAGCAACATAAATGTTTGAGCAACTTTCTTACTCTATTTGCAGAACAAGAAATTGACAGGTGTTATTTTCCTGGATTGTGGATCTGATTTGAGGAGTAGTCATAGGGTTCCTGGTGAGTTTCATTTAGTTACTCAGAAATTTAGTTACAACTTACAAGTGTGTCACCATTAATCAACCATACCATTAAGTTGTGTAGATCTCTTCAGCTTTGCTGTCTTGTATTTTGCCTATTGAAGTTTCAATGACTATTTACAGAATTCTCTCAATTCTAGAATGCTGAACTTGATGAGTGTGATTTCACCTCATTTTCCATGTACATTTCTTCATGCATTTGCATATAAGTTAGGCCATTTTAGTTTGATTTTGGTTAGTTTTTCCTTTGGAACAGATAAGGTGGTTTTGGTGTTGTTTTGCAGGAATTCAATGGAAAAATGCTCAGAATTAGCCTTGATGGAGCTTGGATGAAATAGAGCCTGAAAAGAGAAGAAATTGAGTCAAGCAGAATTCTGGAGATTCGCCCCGCGAGCCTGGATTTGCCCCGCGACCCTGAAAGCTGACTGTTGGAGAAAATTCAAGCCTTTCTGGTTCGCCTCGCGAACCCATGTCTCGCCTCGCGAGTCTGGAAAACCAGAAGCCATAATGCCCAGGCCCTGATGCTCCTCACGGGCGTATTTGAGGAAACCCTTTTGGTTTCGCGTCGCGAGAAACTCTCGCCGCGCGAGATCTCAATTCTCTGAAGCAGATTTTTATTATTCGCCTCGCGAGACATGTCTCACCTCGCGAACGAGCGCAGAACTGATTGGTATAAGTTGCTGTTTTAAGGCAGAAAGCCAGAGGTTTTTGGAGGAGCTTTTGGAGGAGGAGCACTTGGGAGCACTTAGAGGCTACGGCTGGACTAGGGTTCCAGCCCTAGAACGGGAGATTTCCTTGCTCTGGGAATGGAGGAAGCTTGGAGGATTCTTCTATGAGTGTTCTCCATCCCTTCCCTCATTCTCTTTTGTATTTCCTTTTATCATGAGTAGTTAATCCCCCATTGTTGGGGTTAGATGATTACTTTTCTGAACTTGTTTGTAAATTGATTTGGTTGTTTAATGCAAGTTTCTATTTCTTTATGAGTATGTGATTCTGTGCTTAATGCTTTCCTTGGATTAACTACCCATAGGAATGATATGTTGCTTTGATAGATAACTGAAAGGTTGGTGTTAAGGCATGCTCATGAATCATATGCCAAGTAGTTCAAGAATCTAGACATAGGTGTTGACTGCTTGCAATCTTATAAGTCTTGACTTAATGCAAAATCACAGATTAATCCACCTAAGACATTAGGGTTTGATTTGGGGTTTTAGGCTCAATGCACCTAAGACATTAGGCTTGAGTATTTTAGAAAAGGCTTGATTGTCATAATTGAAGTAGTGCTTGTGTTGATAATCATTTCATTGCAATTAAGGGAGGATTAGTGTAGTCTAACCCTAACAATCTTAGCCACATCTCTGTTTGCATACCAAGTGTTCGATAAAATTCCCAAAAGACCAAAAATATTTAATTTCTTTATTTTCTGTTTTAATCTCTCATACTCTAGTTTAGTCTAGATAGTTGTTAAGCTTGTGAATTGGTAATTGGCAACCGATCCCTGTGGATACGATAACCGGTCTCACCACCGTATTACTTGTTTGCGACGAGGTGCACTTGCCTTTATCTTAAAACGCATCAAGTTTTTGGCGCCGTTGCCGGGGATCGAACCCGGGTCACCCGCGTGACAGGCGGGAATAACTTGTTGCGGATTTTCAAAACAGGCAAGTGCACCTTGTCGCAAACAAGTAATACGGTGGTGAGACCGGTTATCGTATCCACAGGGATCGGTTGTCAATTACCAATTCACAAACTCAACAACTATCTAGACTAAACTATGGTATGAAAAGATCATAAAACAAAGAAATAAAATATTTTTGGTCTTTTGGGAATTTTATCGAACACTTGGTATGCAAACAGAGATGTGGCTAAGATTGTTAGGGTTAGACTACACTAATCCTCCCTTAATTGCAATGAAATGGTTATCAACACAAGTCCTACTTCAATTATGACAATCAAGCCTTTTCTAGAATACTCAAGCCTAATGTCTTAGGTGCATTGAGCCTAAAACCCCAAATTAAACCCTAATGTCTTAGGTGGATTAATCTGTGATTTTGCATTAAGTCAAGACTTATAAGATTGCAAGCAGTCAACACCCATGTCTAGATTCTTGAACTACTTGGCATATGATTCATGAGCATGCCTTAACACCAACCTTTCAGTTATCTATCAAAGCAACATATCATTCCTATGGGTAGCTAATCCAAGGAAAGCATTAAGCACAGAATCACATACTCATAAAGAAATAGAGACTTGCATTAAAACCAAATCAAATACAAACAAGTTCAGAAAAGCTACATCTAACCCCAACAATAGGGGATTTAACTACTCATATACAAAGAAAACCAAACCAGAGAAATAGGAAGGAAGAGGAGAGAAGAGGCCCCATGGGAGCTTTCCTTCTTCTTCAAAGCAACCCCTCTTGGCTCCCTTCTAGGGTTGAAACCCTAGCCCAGCCGCAGCCTCTAAGTGCTCCCAAGTGCTCCTCCTCCAAAAGCCCCCAAAAACTCCCCTCAATTCTGCCCTAAAACAGCAACTTATACCAGTCAGTGCTGCGCGCATTTGCGAGGCGAGACATGTCTCGCGAGGCGAATATTAAAAATCTGCTTCAGAGAATTGAGCTCTCGCGAGGCGAGCATTTCTCGCGACGCGAAAACAAAAGGGTTTTCTCAAATACGCCCGTGAGGAGCATCAGGGCCTGGGCGTGATGGCTTCTGATCCCCAGACTCGCGAGGCGAGATATGGTTCGCGAGGCGAACCAGAAAGATGACATTCTGCTGGAACAGTCAGCTCTCAGGGTCGCGAGGCGAATCCAGTCTCGCGGGGCGAATCACCAGAATTCTTCTTGGCTCAATTTCTTCTCTTTTCAGGATCTTTTTCATCCAAGCTCCATCAAGGCTAATTTCTGAGCATTTTTACATTAATTCCTGCAAAACAACACCAAGAAACCGCTTCACCCGTTCCAAGGGAAAATCTAACTAAAATCAAATAAAGAATGCCTAATCTATATGAAAAATGCATGCAAAAGTATATAGAAAACATGATGTAAAATCACACTATCAAATCACCCCAAGCTTATTCAATTGCTTGTCCTCAAGCAATCACTAAGGCCAGAAGAATAAACAGAACATGGATAGTGAACTGAGAACCCGAGTAAATAATCCAAGTAATAGGCATTTCAAACAATTCAGCAAGAGACAATCAATTCAAGTCCAATTAGAGGCTTAGGTTCTCTAAATTCATATTCTCACTGAATTGGGCACTCTTTCTCACATGCAGGTCACCCCAAGCTTGTTCATTTGCTTGGTTCTCTTTCCTCACCCAAGTGTTTAGGGGTATATGACATTTCACTCAATTTTCCTCAAGGAATGAATCCTACCATAGGCTTGACTATCAACCAAATCTTTACTTTATTAATGAAAACAAATTAGAATCAAGAGGTCTTTTATTTGGTTGTAACGTGGCCATGGGATTTAATCGTTAGGTGGGGATAACAAGAAAAGGACATTTCAAAAGGCTACACAAACATCAAGCATTTGCAAAGCATGACCTTCTAAAATACCTTCTTGGGTTTTCAATTTATTTTTCCACCTTTCTTTTCTTTCTTTTTCTTTTTATTTCTCACTTTTCTTTTTGTCATCCCCTTCTCTATTTATTTTTATATTTTTTTTTCTTTTGCCTGGAGAAGGGGAGATTTTTCAGCTCAAGAGAATATATTTTTTTTTTTCTGATTCTTTCATCCCAAACTTTTTTTAACTACCTTTTTCACCCTTTTTGTAATACTTTAGAAGGTCCCTTATCAAGCATATTTATCAAAACATTTCAGGGTACCAAGAAAAGCATTTTATTCTTTTGTAGGCTCAAAATTGGGCAACTAAGAGGTAGCATTTCAACAATCAAAGCTCAGAAGGCCAGAAAAATACCTAGTGCCTCAATCATTTTCAAAAATGTTTTCAAAAATTTTCAAGCTTCAAAATGGTTTTAAGTCAAGTTCTAGAGAAATTCATCCAAGAGGAATAACACTCTAACACAAAGAATGGGGTAGATTTAGTGAGTACCCCTTTTGGCTCAAAATCTCACATTTTAATAGTTCAGAATCAATGAAAAACACAAATCCACAGAACCATATGCTAATTATCAACTATCCAAGATTATCTCAAACATTTTCATTTGCAGCCATATCACAAGAATGAAAAATTGGGTTCAATAATTCACTATCACAAGTTATTTGGCACTTAGTTCTCACAATTGGATGCAAAATCTAAGCAAGGGCAATCTAATTGTGTGATCATGCAAAGCTATCATGCAAAACTATATGAATGCAACATGCCAAATGCAAAATATGAACATATGCAAAAATACCCCTCTACCCCAAGCTTAAAAATTTACATTGTCCCCAATGTAAACAATCAAGTTGGAGAAAGGAGAATAAAAAGAAAATAAAGCAAAAAATTGGAACGGCTTACCGAGGCGGTAGCGGGTGCTGGTTCGCATGCTTACTGGCTGTGTTCCTCCTGCCCTTTTTGATTCTCCTTCCTTCTTTCCCTGAAATCACTTGGCAATTTTATTAGTAAAAGAAAACTCTTGAGCTTCTCAAATTATTCAAGAGTTTAAAATCAAAATAAATTCTAACTAAAGAGAAAGGAAAATGAAAAAGGAAAAGAAAAATTGGGTTGCCTCCCAATAAGCACCTCTTTAACGTCACTAGCTTGACTTATTCAAAAGCATCACCTGGCTCCTCCTCCCGGATCAAATGGAAATTGGGGCGGTGATTGTAGCAGTAATATAACTTTATTTTCAATTCCACCCAGCCATTGGGTGGAAATTCCATTGACCTTTGCAATTATAAACTCACTTCCTCCTTGGTCAAATGGAATTTTCAGGAGGAAATGTGACAGACAAGTGGAAGGGGCTAACTTACAAGTATCCACACATGCATGCAAGCCAACATAATTATTTAATGCATTAAATTCAGCAAGCATGGTGGAGGGAGTGCTTTCCAAATGCACCGCCTTCTCACTTGTTTCTCTCCAAGGATGTGTGGAAGGTAATTCCTCTTGTTGTGATTCACTTACCACCACCACTTCATCTTCAATTTGATCCATTCCCACAACCAGATTTTTCTCAAATTCTATTTCATGTGGCTCTATGGGAATCTTACATGGTGGTGGGGGTGGTAAATATGACAAAAAGGTTTCCCAATCCTTCTTGGAGTATATATATACAAGCTCACCAGTCATAGGATCAACTCGTGATGGGATATTATGATATAGAGAAAACTCCTCGAAGAATTCTCCCAAATTTATATCGTCTTCCCAACACAAGTTGTCCTCCAAAACATGACTGGAAGCTTCCTCATCAGGTGGATAATAAAAATTTTCCATGACTTTTGTCCACCTTACAAAACAGAACTCAAAACAAAAAGATCAAATATATACAAAAAATCAAATATACACAGGAAATAAAAATTAAGAAAAGGTCTAAATTAGTTGCCTCATTTGTTACTAATGATATTGACAAAACCAATCCCCGGCAACGGCGCCAAAAACTTGTTGCGGATTTTTAAAACAGGCAAGTGCACCTTGTCGCAAACAAGTAATACGGTGGTGAGACCGGTTATCGTATCCACAGGGATCGGTTGTCAATTACCAATTCACAAACTCAACAACTATCTAAACTAAACTATGGTATGAAAAGATCATAAAACAAAGAAATAAAATATTTTTGGACTTTTGGGAATTTTATCGAACACTTGGTATGCAAACAGAGATATGGCTAAGATTGTTAGGGTTAGACTACACTAATCCTCCCTTAATTGCAATGAAATGGTTATCAACACAAGTCCTACTTCAATTATGACAATCAAGCCTTTCCTAGAATACTCAAGCCTAATGTCTTAGGTGCATTGAGCCTAAAACCCCAAATTAAACCCTAATGTCTTATGTGGATTAATCTGTGATTTTGCATTAAGTCAAGACTTATAAGATTGCAAGCAGTCAACACCTATGTCTAGATTCTTGAACTACTTGGCATATGATTCATGAGCATGCCTTAACACCAACCTTTCAGTTATCTATCAAAGCAACATATCATTCCTATGGGTAGCTAATCCAAGGAAAGCATTAAGCACAGAATCACATACTCATAAAGAAATAGAGACTTGCATTAAAACCAAATCAAATACAAACAAGTTCAGAAAAGCTACATCTAACCCCAACAATAGGGGATTTAACTACTCATATACAAAGAAAACCAAACCAGAGAAATAGGAAGGAAGAGGAGAGAAGAGGCCCCATGGGAGCTTTCCTTCTTCTTCAAAGCAACCCCTCTTGGCTCCCTTCTAGGGTTGAAACCCTAGCCCAGCCGCAGCCTCTAAGTGCTCCCAAATACTCCTCCTCCAAAAGCCCCCAAAAACTCCCCTCAATTCTACCCTAAAACAGCAACTTATACCAGTCAGTGCTGCGCGCATTCGCGAGGCGAGACATGTATCGCGAGGCGAATATTAAAAATATGCTTCAGAGAATTGAGCTCTCGCGAGGCGAGCATTTCTCGCGATGCGAAAACAAAAGGGTTTTCTCAAATACGCTCGTGAGGAGCATCAGGGCCTGGGCGTGATGGCTTCTGATCCCCAGACTCGCGAGGCGAGATATGGTTCGCGAGGCGAACCAGAAAGATGACATTCTGCTGGAACAGTCAGCTCTTAGGGTCGCGAGGCGAATCCAGTCTAGCGGGGCGAATCACCAGAATTCTGCTTGGCTCAATTTCTTCTCTTTTCAGGCTCTTTTTCATCCAAGCTCCATCAAGGCTAATTTCTGAGCATTTTTACATTAATTCCTGCAAAACAACACCAAGAAACCGCTTCACCCGTTCCAAGGGAAAATCTAACTAAAATCAAATAAAGAATGCCTAATCTATATGAAAAATGCATGCAAAAGTATATAGAAAACATGATGTAAAATCACACTATCAGAACTCAAGGAAGAGTTTTTAGTTGGCAGGTGTACAAGTGTCTTTGACTCTGTTGCATAGTGCTACTGCCTATGCTTTGTTCACTTCTCTGCTGTCTTTGCACAATAACAACTAGACGTGTCTCTCAGAAGGTACGTTTTGGCTGAAAAGCTTTCATTGGAGTTTTAATGTATTTTCTTGAAAATTTATTTGATTCGAGAATATGCCCACAATAATTAGTAAAGCCTTAGTTTCCCGTTTGAGATGCAATACTAATGAGCGTACGTGTATGTGCTTAATGTACCGCTTATTGTGTTGGATCTTGAATTGTCCAAAGTTGGACAGTTTGGGAAAAAACTTTTTCTTAATTCAGTTAAAATAGTTATTCATTGATTCTAATGTTATATACTTGATGAAAGTTCGGATTGATACATTTCCTTTCGTTCTCCAGGTGCATACTTTATCGTGGTGGATGTCATCGCGTTCAAGTAGTGTACGTCGAAGACCGCGGGGAAATGCTGCCGAAATTTTATCGAGTATGAGCACGAGAGTTAAGGACTAACTGTTAACCGAATGTTGAAAAAGTTTCTTCTCGAATGGGATAGGGCCATACCCTGTCATAAGAAGTGGTTGATGAATATGTTGGACTAAGTACGAAGTTATTGGTTTAGTCATGGATCGCGGTTGGATGAATGCTAGACGGACAAGTGATGAGCATGAGAATGGAGTGCAAGATTTTCTACAGTTTGCAAAAACAAATGCTCCTGATAGTGGTAACGGAATGTTTTATTGTCCTTGTGTTAACTGTTTGAATGAGAGATGACTAGAAGCTGAGGAGATACGTGATCATCTTATTTGTGAGGGGATTTGCAAGAGTTATACAACATGGATATGTCATGGTGAATCGTTAGACAGGCCGAGGGTGTCGGATAGAGAGGAAGTTGATGACGTGGAAATGGACGATGGACTAGAGGACATGATCCGTGATGTTGGGCAAGAATCTTTTCGGCGCGCACATGTGTATGATACTTTGTGCAATGACGCGCAAGTGGCTTTGTATCCGGGGTGCACTAATTTCACACGGTTGTCAGTGGTGTTAATATTGTTCAATGTGAAGGCGAGAAATGGGTGGAGCGATAAAAGCTTTACTGAATTGCTTGAGTTGTTGAAAGAAATGCTTCCAGAAGGCAACACATTGCCATCTCGAAACTATGAGGCGAAGAAGATATTGTGTCCGATGGGTATGGAGTATAAGAAAATACACGCTTGCCCCAATGATTGCATATTGTACAGGAAAGAGTTTGAAGATATGCACTAGTGCCCCAGGTGTGGGGTATCACGCTACAAAGTGAAGGATGGTGATTCTAGTTGTGATGTGGTCACCAAAGGTCCTCCTGCGAAGGTGTTATGGTATCTTCCCGTGATTTCGCGGTTCAAGCGATTGTTTGCTAATGTAAATGATGCAAAGAACATTAGATGGCATGCAGATGAGAGGAAGTGTGATGGACAGCTTCGCCATCCGTCCGATTCTTTGCAATGGAAGAGAATTAATAGTTTGTTTCCGGATTTCGGCAATGAGCCCAAAAACCTCAGGCTTGAACTTTATACCGATGGAATGAATCCATATGGAAACTTAAGTAGTATTCATAGTTCATGGCCTGTTCTCCTTGTAATTTACAACCTGTCTCCTTGGTTGTGCATGAAGCGCAAATACATTATGTTAAGTATGATGATTTCGGGTCCTAAATAGCCAGGAAATGATATTGATGTTTATCTGAGTCCCTTGATTGAAGACTTGAGAATGTTGTGGGATAAAGGCGTTGATGTGATCGACGGGTATTGCCGTGAGACATTCAGATTGCGTGCCATGTTATTTTGCACCATCAATGACTTTCCAGCATACGGGAACCTGTGTGGGTATAGTGTTAAGGGGCATAAAGCATGTCCAATATGTGAAGAAGGCACATGTCACCATCAACTGCAACATGGAAGGAAGACGGTTTACCTTGGGCATCGGAGATTTCTTCGACGTAATCATCCTTATCATAGATTGAGAAAAGCTTTCAATGGACTTCCGGAGAATGAAATTGCTCCGGTGGCCTTGACTGGAGAGCAAGTTTATGAAAGGGTGAACAACACTAATGTTATCTATGGGAAGACCCAGAAGAAGGCTACCGAGAAGAAAATATGGAAGAAGAGGTCGATCTTCTTTGATCTTCCATACTAGTGCAAGCTTGATGTCAAACATTGTATTGATGTGATGCATGTGGAGAAAAATGTGTGTGACAGTTTAATCGGAACGCTTCTCAACATTCAAGGCAAGACAAAGGATGGTGTGAATGCTCGTCTGGATCTAGTTGCGATGGGTACACGAGAGCAGTTAGCTCCACTTAAAGTGGGGGATGAGAAGACTTATTTGCCCCCAACATGTCATACTTTATCAAAAAAAGAGAAAAGAAGTTTTTGTGAATGTCTACGGGGAGTCAAAGTGCCACAGGGTTACTCTTCAAATATCAGAAGACTTGTCTCAATGAAAGATCTCAAATTAGTTGGCTTAAAGTCTCATGATTGTCATGTCTTGATGCAACAACTACTACCGGTGGCCATTCGTGACATATTGCCTAAAAAAGTCAGACATGCCATTACTAGGTTATGCTTATTCTTCAATGCTATATGTAGCAAGGTCATTGACACTAAAAATTTGGATGACTTGGAAAATGAGGCAGCCATTATCTTGTGCCAATTGGAGATGTATTTTCCACCTTCATTTTTTGACATCATGGTTCATTTGATTGTTCATCTAGCGAGGGAGATTAGATTGTGCGGCCCCGTTTATTTAAGGTGGATGTACCCGATTGAGCGATACATGAAGATCTTGAAAGGATATATGAAAAATCCACACCATCCCGAAGCATCTATTGTTGAAAGGTATGTTGCAAAAGAAGCTATTGAGTTTTGTACAGACTACATGTCAGAAGCAGAACTTGTAGGGCTTCCGAAGTCTCGTCACGAAGGAAGATATGATGGTAAGGGTACACGAGGTATCACTGTTAAGAGCATGGATCGGGAGGAAGTGCTTCAAGCACATTTGTATATATTGAATAACACTGATGAGGTTGAACCATACTTATGTGAGCATAAAAGCATTATCAATGAAACTTACCCTAGAATGAATGAAAAATGGTGTTTGAACAAGCATAACAAGACTTTCTTGAACTGGTTTAAAGAAAAAATTGCAAAGGATGGTATTGCTTCTGATACATTAAAATGGCTAGCATAGGGGCTTAACTTTGATGTCATATGCTGGAGTGGGTACGATATCAATAAGTTTTCCTTCTATACAAAGTCCCAGGATGACAAAAGTACTATGCAAAACAGTGGGGTTATGGTCGTCGCTGAGTCCATGCATTTATCTAGTTCGAAAGATAAAAACCCTGTTATGGCATCAGTTTCATACTTTGGAATCATTGAAGAGATACGTGAGGTTGATTACACGAAGTTTAGATTACCTATTTTTAAATGTCAGTGGGTCGACAATAACAATGGTGTGCAAACCGATGAGTTAGGATTCAAATTGGTGGACCTTAATAAGGTAGGTAATAAAGAGGAGCCTTTCATCATGGCATCCCAAGCAAACAAAGTGTTTTATATCCGTGATCCTTCTAACAAAAGGTGGTCAGTGGTTCTCAGAGAAAAACATGTATAATGGTAGTGAGGGAAATCACGATTCAACTCTTGATATTTCTGATACTCCTTCTTTCTCAACACGAGTGCCTAATTTCAATGAGGGAAATGAACTGGATGATGTACATGCTACTCGTAATGATCACCAAGAAGGGTTATGGGAGAACTTTACTAATTGACCACAAAGTAAGTTTAGTTTGATATTACCATCAAGTTTGGCATATTATATGTTTACGTTGATATTGTTTGATATTTATCCTGACATACTAACAAGTTTTTTTTTGTTTAAACAGGTATACATGGCTGATCGTGAGGATATCCTCCTTCATGCAGCGGGTCGGAGACCCCGTCTACTGGTAGAAAGGGTAGACGTTCCACACGAATGAGGAATTTGACTGCCAACCGTGGTTCAAATCAAAGGATAAGAGTAGACTTTGATAATAACCTCAATCCTATTGGGCCAATGGCAGATCAGTTTACAGTTTTGTGGCGACCCTTGCTAGGAACAGGCCTAGTATACTCATTGATATGTGGAAAGATGTACCGGCGGACGTGAAGGATCAGATATGGGAGAGTATTCTGGTATCTATACTTCTACGTCCTGTGTTTGTCTGTATCTACTTTATTTTTATCTTAATAATATCATACAGTAATTCGTCGATTCTTTTGGTCTTAATGTAGTTGACCTTTGACATACCGGATACGTACGTTATGAAGAAGTGTTTGCTAAAGTATGCTGGAGAGCGTTGGAGGGCTTTTAAGGCCGACCTGGGCAGATACTATGTATTCAATCCAAAAAGTAAAAAGAACCCACTTGAGGTGTATCCGTTTCTTGACAAGGCGACGTGGGATCGCTTTGTTCAGAGCCGACATGATCCCAGCTTTCAGGTTAACTTATTTGATTTGTCTCTAAATTTATGTAATTGCATTAATTTTATTTACTTATGTAATTTAATTGTCTTCTATTTATAACAGGAGAAGAGGAAAAAGGGGCAGAAAAACCAAAGCAAGAATGTCTACCCCCATGTCATGTCTCGTGGGGGATATAAAAAGCTTGTTCATAAAATGGTTGAAGAGGAAAAGAAAGCACGTCAGGAAGCAGCATCTCAGGCGGATCCTAATGCTGAAAATCGTCCAGAGGTTGTTGATCCACCTCCAGCCCCACGCCATCGTAAACGGAAGAGGGCCCGACTAAGAAAAACGGGACAATATACATCTGAGGAGGCCCGCCAAGTAGCTGAGAAGATTGTAAGTATAGTTTGAATTGTAATTGTCATTTTAAGATTGTTACCGAATTGTAATGTGACCTAATATTTTCTGTGATAGGATGCCTTGGATGATCAGCTAACCCAAGGAACCTTTGTTCCTAGAGGACGCGATGATATCTTAGCTGATGCCATCGGTAAACCAGACCACCCGGGCCGTGTCATTGGTGTTGGATGGGGAGTCGGCATTCGCCAATACCATGGTTCATCTTCACACCAATGCCACAGGGATGTTGATACAGATAGAGAACGGGTAAAACAGGAGATTGCAGCTGAGCTTCGACAGGAGATGGCCGAGCAGTTTGCCCAGCAGATGGCAATATTGACTTCTATGTCCCAGCAGATGACAGCCGGTGTCCAACCCTCTGTCCATGTGAGCACTAAGGGCTCATGTGATCCTCCTCATCATCCTGAAAATGATGATGATGGTGATGATGATGATGATGATGATGATGATGATGATGATGACGACGACGACCCTGATAGGTGTGAGCTGTATGTTGATGATCATCATGATCGCCGCTTAGTGGCATTGGGTAGGGCACATAATAACTTAGGTAATACCATACACCATCGTTTATTACCGGATGATCAGCTGAGGGTCGTTGTTGAGATTATTCAAGATGCTGATGCTCGAGTCCCTGTGCCCACTGAGGAGGTTCAAACAGTGGGTCAGGCCCCCGGTAACTTCATCCTCTGGCCAAGAAGACTGGTCAGCTTTCTTGTTGCATCTGAGGTATTCGGTTAGTTGTTTTTTCTATATTCATAGTTGAAATAATTTATTATTGTTTAAAGATAATGCTTTATTTTTATTCGTTATAGGATGTTGGAAATGATATTGTGCCTAAAAGGTCGGATCTAGGAAGACCAGAGATGTCTGCTCCTGCCAAGGTATTCATTTGACCATTTAGTTAATAACGAATTAAATAACTTAATTATTCGTGATTACTAATATATATCTATGTTGTTTATGGGATCGACAAAGGGGCACCTGGCCATGGTGATGTTTTTAAAGTTCTGGCTATACAGGTTGTCACCATGGAGAATGACGCAGCCTTGGTAAGGTTGGAACATGATGCCAGCCCTGGTGATGAACTGTATATCCCAAAGAAGGAACTTATGGAGATGGTACTCAATAAAGAAATGGCTAGTTCTTCACGCATATCGTTATGGTGCACGTAAATACATTTTATTTATAAATTAAGTAATTAATTTTTAAATACTATGATAACTAACATGTTTTTCCAATATATTAGATATCTGCATCGTATGTTAGTCGATCAGGGTAACCTCGCCCTTTATGGGTTCAATGACCCCATGTTCATTCAGGGTGATGTTCTCCTAGCATCAGAAGACCCGGTCACTACCATACGTGATATACTTGCCCGAGACGATCATCAATTCTATCTTGCGCCTTATCTCTATAAGTAAGTACCGGTTATTTAAGTATAACTATATATGACTTAGTCACTAACTGTTCCGCAAATACAGCCAGCATTGGCAACTGTTGCTCTTGTACCCTAGGATGAACGTCGTGGTCTTCTTCTGCTCATTGGGAAATAAGCCGGTGAATCAACTGAAGACGATCATCGAAACGTAAGCATTAAAATACTTTATAATCAGTAATGCAGTTGTTTTAATTATCTGAAATCTATTAGATATACTTTAATTAATGTTTTTTTCATGATAGGTCTATTAATGCAACCCACATGTTGCGTGGTGAAAGGCGTACTCGGGCTATCAGATGGATTATTCCTAGCATAAGATATTTATTAGTTCAAATGCATCAAATGCAGTGGGTACAATAATTGATTTCTATTTTATTTAATTCCTCATATTCTAATTGGGTTTCATTTGTACGTAGTCACGTATACAACGTGGATCATGGGAATGTGGCTACTATGTGATGCAGTGGATGTTGGAAATTATCTCCTCCAGGATCACTGAAAGATGGCACGAGGTAAATGTTAATTGACACAATTAGAAGTAATAGTATAGATTCGTTATATGTTTTATGTTAGTTTATTACTTAAAAAATATAATCTTTTGCCTAATTAAACTTGCAGATATTCAACAATCCAACTCCATTATCTGATTCCAACATCAACAACATAAAGAAGGCGTTGGGCAACTTTCTTTCTTGAAGTGTGCCAACCATAGTTTGTATATATGTAGTTAGTTTAAAAACTTATCATGTACTAGCTATAGTGTACTTTTGACTGATCATATGTATTTTGATATGAAATCTATAATATATCATGTAGCTTTTTGGTTTCTAATTATTTTTGTTGTCTGAATGTAATTGAACGTACATATATATGTATTGTTCGTAATAAATTCAATATATATTAGTTGTGTTGAGAATATTTACAGTATGTTATTCTGGTATATATTGATCTGCATTACTGAAACATGGGGAAAGGAATGATAGAAATGCAAATAATAGGGGGGAAATGAGACTTTACACATCGGTTTTAAAAAAACCGATGTGATAAAACCGATGTGGAAAGTGAAATTTCCCAATAGGATACCAATTGACAAATTAATTTTCCACATTGGTTAAGAGGAAACCGCTGTATAAAATATTATAAACATCGGTTTTAAAATCGATGTGTAAAGTGGCAATAAACCACATCGGTCGTTTCAACATCAGTTTGAAAACCGATATGAAAAGCCAAAAATAACCGATGTGGAATCCCTTTTCTGCACTAGTGGGGGTTTCTTGAAAGGAAGCTTAGTAAGGGTGAAAGTCACTCACCCAAACAAAGAGAAATCAATATGGTGGTAGCAAGGTGGTCCGACGCGGAGGCAGCGGCCGAGGACGGCGGCGGCTCGATTTCTGGAACAACCATAGCCAAGGACAGGAAATAAGATCGAGGGAAGAAGAAAGGAATGTTGCAACATCACAAAGAGGTGGAGAACCACGACCTAAACAACTTACCACGGCTGGAGAAGGCAGTTCTTGCGGTGGAGATGGCGGAGGACACGCGCTCAGGCTAGGCGGTCTGAGCAGGCCAACCGAACGCGAGCAGTGGTGGCCCGGATCCGAGCGGCGATGGCTGTGTAGGGCAGCACGACTTGAAGGAAGGAAGGAGAGTGATTTGAAGGTGGTGGAAGATGAAGTTGAAGTGGGAGGATGAAGAAGAAAGAAAGGAAAGAAAGAAAGAAAAAAAAAACAGAGGGAGAGGGTGGCGCGTACGGGAGTGGGAGATATACGGAGGAAAAAAATTGTGATTAGTAATAGTAGGTACAAAATGAGTAGTAAATGTTGAGCCTAAAAACAAATATGTTTTGGCTTTTTTATTTAAAAATAATGGTTGACAATTATATACTTTCAAATTTTAAATTAGAGTCAAGATTGATAGTTGAACTAATCAAATAATAAAATCAACGGTCCAAAATTAATCTCTGATTAATGTCAAACCAAAATATTTTTAACTCTAAAATTAAATAGAATAAAAATATAACAATAATTTTCTTCCAATCTCATTATTACAATTTTTTTTCTAAACAAATACTCATGGTGAAAATAACATAATAGTATTGTCTAGTAATCGTGCATATACTTACATAAGACAGTATTAACGGACTCAAAAATAAATTTTAAATGAGTTATTAAATTACTCAAACCAAATCACATAAAAAGAAACAAAAAAATAAACATATACAGATATTTACTATTATTGAAGAATAGTAAAAACATGGGTGTTACATTTTTTACGCCTGTTAAAAGTGCTTTTTCGCGTCTCAAAAAAGTCAGACGTTAATACAATAGACGTTAAATGTGTGACTTTTTACGTCTGTTTAGAATAGACGTAAAAGTTTACAATTAACGTCTGTCTTTTATTAAACTGACGTTACATGTAACACCTTTAACGTCGGTTATTTTGTTTATTAAAAAATTGACGTTAAAAGTTACGTTTAACGTCCTTTGAATAAAAGACAAATGCTAAAAGTAGGTTTTTTTTTAAAAAAAATCTATTATAGTATCCTTTCCCCCAGCTAGCTCCCTGCATTCACTAATTCCAGAATACATAAATGTTATGGTTCAATGCCTGATATATTGCAGCAAACAGAATATGTAAAGAAAATACAGCAAAGTTCGAAGAACAGAAAAGCTTACATGCAAGAAAGTAAAAGACTTAAAAATAGAAAGATTAAGGAAGAGATAACACCAAGAATTGTTAACGAGGTTCGGAGCAATTCCTCCTACATCCCCGGGACTGAATCTGACTTGAGAAGATCACTATGAATCAGAGTTTTTAGCTCTTTGTTACAATCACAGAACTTGTTCATCAACCCTCAAGTTCCCTAGATTTTCACTGGTTTTCCTCTCTCACAATTCTCCAGATTTTTTGCTCACACGTCTCTAATCTATATCTCAGAATGAAAGTTTTTTCTTCTACATCACTCTACCCCTGAAATCATGGCTTTATATGTACATAGCCTACAACAGAAAAGGAGAGAAAAAAAGGACCCCAAGAACAGAATGAAGATGATTCTGTTCTAACCCTAACTGACTCTGTTGCATGAAGGCAAGACAGACTTGCGAGTGACAGTAGTAGAAGATGGGCCAGAGAGACAAGCATCAGAGTGGCAGCAGAAGAAGATGGGCTAGAGAGAGTTGAACTTGGGCCAAGCCCAATGTACCATATCACAACAATTCTCCACCTTGGTACATTGAGATTGGACACTTGGTGCTTCTCAAATGAAGATTCATCTAGTCCAGTTTATTCATCAATGAACTCTGATCCTCGATCAGTAAATCCAGGCAGTGTTTGAATTTGCTGAGTGTTACATGCTTTGTTATCATGTATGCAGGGTTGTCACTAGTATGAACTTTATCAACTTCAACCTTCACCTCTTTCAACAATGTCTCTGATGAAGTGTAGCCTGACACCAATGTGTTTGGTTCTCTAGTGATACATTTGATTTTTACACAAGTGTATCGCACTTTGGCTGTCACATAGAACACAGACAGATTTCTGATTCAAACCCAGTTCTGAGACCAAACCCTTGATCCATAGAGCTTCTTTTATAGCTTCTGTTAAGGCTACATATTCTGCCTCTGTGGTTGAGAGTGCTGCAATATGTTGAAGTGGTGCCTTCCAGCTGATTGTGTTGCCAAAGAGAGTGAATGCATACCCAGTAAGAGACCTCCTCTTGTCTAGGTCTGCTGCATAATCTGAGTCTACAAAACCCTGAACCTGCTGAGATGTGTCACTGCCTCTGCAGTATACTAAACATGTTTCCTGAGTACCTCTGAGATATCTTAGCACCCATTTGACAGCTTGCCAATGTTCCTTGCCCGGATTTCCCATAAACCTGCTGGTTACACTGACAGCATGAGAAATGTCAGGCCTAGTGCATACCATAGCATACATTATGCTTCCAATGGAATTGTCATATGGAACTTTCATCATCTATTCCTTGTCTTCAATAGTGTCTAGTGACTGAGTGGATGAGAGCCTAAAGTGTGCAGCCAAGGGAACACTTGTAGGTTTTGCATCATCCATGTTGAACCTTTCAACTACTTTACTTAGGTAACCTTTCTGAGAAATAACTAGCTTCTCTCGATCTCTGAATCTAGTTATTTCCATTCCCATAATTTTCTTTGCTGCCCCCAAATCTTTCATCTCAAATTCCTTTTTCAGCTGCTCCTTTAATATGTTGATCTGTGTGATGTCCTTACATGCTAGTAACCTATCATCAACATACAATAGGAGATATATGTAGGTGTATTTTGATAATTTCTTGAAGTATACACAGCAATAAAAATTACTCCTAACATATTTATGTTTCAGTATAAAAGAATCAAACCTCAAATACCACTACCTTGGTGATTGTTTGAGTCCATAAAGGGATTTCTTCAGCTGGCAGACCCAGACCTTTTTGCCTTCAACTTCAAAACCACTTGGTTGCTTCATTAGAATGGTTTCATTCAGCTTTCCATGCAAAAAGGTTGTCTTTACATCCATTTGTTCCAATTCCATGTCATAGTGAGCTACCATGGAAAGAATTATGCGAATGGAAGAGTGTTTAACTACTGGAGAGAAGATTTCATTATAGTCCACTCCTTCCTTTTGAGTGAACCCCTTTGCAACTAGCCTAGCTTTGAATCTAGGAGCCTCAATTCCTTGAATTCCATCCTTCCTTTTGAAGATCCATTTTCTTCCCACTATTTTTGTGCCTTTAGGTTTGGGAACCAACAACCAAGTGTTATTCTTTTCAAGTGAACTTAGCTCTTCTGTCATAGCCAATATCCACTTCTGACTGTCTTTGCCTTTTATAGCTTCTGTATAGCTTCTTGGTTCATCAGGATCAACATCTTCTGCAACCTGTAGATCATAGCTGATCATGTCTGCATAACCATATCTTTGTGGTGGTTGGATGTTCCTTCTGACTCTATCTCTGGTGAGGTTATAATCCTGAGGAACAGGTTGATCTTCTTCTGGTAGGTTTTGTTCCTCTACTCGATCAGTTTCTGCAGGTTGATCATCTTCTAACTGAGCATCTCTGTCTCCTCTTGGCTCCACCTCCAGCTCAAATCTCTCCAAGTCCTTTTGATCATAAAGTTGATCAGTTGGACTTCTTAGAGATTTGTATAGATCAGTTTCTTGAAAGGTAACATCTCTGCTTATGATGCACTTCTTTTCTTCTGGACACCATATTCTGAACCCCGTTACACCACTTGGATAACCAACAAAGTAGCCCTTCTTAGCTCTTGGAACCAGCTTCCCTTCATTAACATGATAATAGGCTGCACATCTGAACACTCTTAAAAAGCTATAGTTGGCTGGCTTGCCTGTCCACATTTCTTGAGGGGTCTTCAGATTAATAGCAGTTGATGGACTCATGTTAATCAAGTAACAAGCTGTATGAACAGCTTCTCCCCAAAATCTGATTGGCATGCCAACATTTGATAGAAGACATCTCATCCTTTCTAGCAAGGTTTTGTTCATTCTTTCAGCCAAACCATTTTGTTGAGGTGTTTTTCTAACTGTCATGTGCCTATAAATGCCATGCTCCTTTCAATAGTTAGAAAACTCTTCTCCACAAAACTCTAAGCCATTATATGTCCTCAGATTCTTGACCTTCCTCTCAGTTCTGTTTTCAATCATAGCTTTCCATTCCTTGAATGCTTTGAATGCTTCATCTTTGCTCCTTAAAAGATATATCCAAACCTTCCTGCTATAATCATCTAGGAAGAGAATAAAGTACCTGTTGCCACCATGAGAAGGAATCCTAGAAGGCCCCCACAAATCACTGTGAACATAGTCTAGGACCCCCTTTGAACAATGCTGGCCTATTGAGAACTTCACCCTGTGCATTTTTCCAAACACACAATGTTCACAAAATTCCAAGTTACCGATTTTGTCTCCAGAGCACACCAAGCTTTCCAAGGATCTGCAACCCTCTGATGCTGACATGGCCTAACCTCTGATTCCACAAGCTTGTCTTGTCTGTGCTTGAGGTCACAACAGCTACACTTCCTGTTATAGCATGACCTTTCAGGATGTAGATGCCATGCTGTCTGATTCCTTTCATAACCACAAGAGCCCCTTTGATGACTTTAAGAACACCAAACTCTGCCTTGTATGAGCACCTGGATTCTTCCAGCATTCCCAGAGAGATTAAGTTCCTTTTTAGATCGGGAACATATCTAACTCCTGACAGAACCCTTTCAGTTCCATCATCAAATTTCAGCTTGACTGATCCTATACCAACAACCTTGCAGACTGAATCATTTCCCATGACAACTTTACCTCCATCAATTTCTTTATAACCTAGAAGCCATTCTTTGACTGATGTCATATGAAATGAACATCCCGAGTCAAGAATCCAGTCCTGCTCAGTAATAGTTGTTGTAGCCATCAACACCTCTTGACGCGTTGTCGCGCACGCGTCAAAAAGCGAGCGGTTTGTAAAAATATGTAGTTATGGAGCGACAACTCGAGTATCGTCTCACAAGGACTCTTGGGTTGTTGTTAACAGATAAGTCAGTTTTTTTTTTTTGGGGGCGATTGGTTTGAAATAAGATAAAGAAAACAATGCAAACTAAATAATTACCAAATAAGCTAAACGATCAACCCACTGCTTTCGGTTTCCCACTATCATCGGTTCATATAAATCCAAGCCCTAAGCGGATTCTAAACTCTTTTCGATTGTAACATCAATTAACAAGCGAAACCGACGCTATGAGACATATGTTCCTATTCCCGAATTAAGCAAACGGGGTTAAGCCCTTCGTGAATTAAGCAAACACGAATTGAACACACGCGAATTAAGCAAATGCGATTAAATATAGAAACACACAATCATCGAAACAAATCAATATCTATTCTATATAATCCTGAATTAAGCAAACAGAAGATACAGAACAAACATTGAAAGAGAATAGCATTAAGTTTAGGAATTACAAAACCTCAAGCGGCAGTGCGAACCGATCACAGTAGATTGATCAAGGAGACTAGTTCTCCATTACAAACATAAACCCTAAACCTACTTGTAGCCGCACTATGAAAAGAAAAGAAGAAGAGAAAAGAAGATGATCAGTTCTGCCCTAAAACAGACTTAAATACAGATTCTGGATTCCGTGAGATCGCGAGGCGAGTATACCTTTGCGAGGCGAATATTATGAACAGTCTTCAGTGTTTGGCTCTCTCGCGAGGCGAGCTGGTTATTCGCGAGGCGAGGAATGGAAGAGTCTTCTTTTTATGCCCGTGATGAGCATCAGGGGCTAACCGTGATGCTTTCTGACTTCCAGGCTCGTGAGGCGAAGAAATGGTTCGCGAGGCGACACGGAAAGATTTGCATTTTCTGGCACAGTCAGCCTTCAGGTTCGCGGGGCGAATAGCCTCTCGCGGGGCGAAAAACTCCAGAACTGCTGCTTTTTATTACCTGAAAACAAGGATTAACAGTAAGTACTTTATTCGACTCTAAATCAGATAAATTAACCTAAAAATACTCTAGAGACTCAAAATGCTGCTTGACGACAATCAAGTCTAAATTGGGAGAAAACGGGATATAATTAGCACAAAACCATGGTCATTCTAGTCATAAAACTAGATGAGCCAGCGGCTTATCACCTCTGCACTTTCATAACCATATGATGCTATAGAGACCTTTCTAGCTTCATCATTATCATGCTTCTTCTTGAACTTTCAGTTAGGACATTCCTTCTTGAAATGTCCTTCTTTCTTGCATAGAAAACACCTATTCTTGGACTTCTCTTTGTCTTTCTCCTTGGACTTGTTTCGGTTCTTCTGTTTTGAGCCTTTCTTGTCAGTCTTTCCTTTCATGAACAACCCTTCTCCACTGCTTTCCTCTTTGCCCTCTGTCCTTTTCTTCAACTCTTTGGAAATTAGAGCTGATTGGACCTCTTCCAGGGATAAAGAATCCCTTCCATAAACCAATGTATCACATAGGTTTTCATACGAGTTGGGTAGGGAATTGATGAGCAGTAATGCCTGGTCTTCATCATCTATCTTTATGTCAATGTTATCAAGATCTATTATGATCTTGATGAACTCATCCATATGGTCTTCAATAGATCTCCTAGCTTGCATCTTGAAGGTGTAGAGCCTTTGTTTCAGGTAGAGTCTGTTTGCCAAGGACTTTGTCATATATAGATGTTCCAATTTGAGCCAAATCGCAGCTGCTGTAGTTTCCTTTGAGACTTCCCTAAGCACCTTGTCTCCAAGACTCAAGATTAGAGCACTATGAGCCTTGTCCATCTTTTCCTTCTTTTCTGATTCAGAGAGAGTTGGAGGAAGACTGTTTTCTCCTTTCAGCGCTTCCCCTAACCCTTGTTGAACCAAGAAAGCTCTCATCTTGAGACGCCACAGGCCAAAGTCATTCTTCCCATTGAACTTCTCCAAATCATATTTGGTTGATGCCATGCCTCTCAGAACCGCAAAACCTGAGCTCTAGATACCAGTTGTTATGGTTCAATGCCTGAAAAATTGCAGCAAACAGAATATGTAAAGAAAATACAGCAAAGTTCGAAGAACAGAAAAGCTTACATGAAAGAAAGTAAAAGACTTAAAAATAGAAAGATTAAGGAAGAGATAACACTAAGAATTGTTAACGAGGTTCGGAGCAATTCCTCCTACATCCCCGGGACTGAATCCAACTTGAGAAGATCACTATGAATCAGAGTTTTTAGCTCTTTGTTACAATCACAGAACTTGTTCATCAACCCTCAAGTTCCCTAGATTTTCACTGGTTTTCCTCTCTCACAATTCTCCAGATTTTTTGCTCACACGTCTCTATCTATATCTCAGAATGAAAGTTTTTTCTTCTACATCACTCTACCCCTGAAATCATGGCTTTATATATACATATCCTATAACAGAAAAGGATAGAAAAAAGGACCCCAAGAACAGAATGAAGATGATTCTGTTCTAACCCTAACTGATTCTGTTGCATGAAGGCAAGACAGACTTGCGAGTGACAGTAGTAGAAGATGGGCCAGAGAGACAAGCATCAGAGTGGCAGCAGAAGAAGATGGGCCAGGGAGAGTTGAACTTGGGCCAAGCCCAATGTACCATATCACAACAAGAAATTTGCACACACACTCATCACTAACAAGTTCATATACATTAACTCATGCATTTGTATTAATTCCAATATATATTTAGAACTATTACTAGGTAATTAACACAATTCTAAATTAAAACAATTGGAACTATCTTAATTAACACAATTCAGGCCACAATACATGAAAAATTCATAACATATATAATAATAGATATATATTCTATACATGCAACTACATATTATGTATCTTCTAAGTATATAAATGTAAATTCATACAAACTACACATCTTCTAAGTATGCAGGAGGTATATTTTGTATTCCTTTTTCTACAACATACTTAAAAAAGAATTCTACAAATTGCGTCCTCAAGTCTTCAATATGGTCTTTCTCAAGAGGACCTTGATACTCGAGAGCCTGCACAAGTTAAATAAAACACACATTATTCATCACCAAAAATAAAATATATAATTAAATAACTTGTTTAATTAATTACATTCCTCCATCCCTCGGTAATAGATGTCGTGATGTTGTTCAACATAAGATAGGAACACGACCAAGTATCTGGCTGATAACGAGACTACAAAAGAAATGAAATTTAATGTCAATTATATATATATATATATATATATATATATAGATATATATATATATATATAGTAAGTATAATTTTAATTACTAGTTAATAAACTAGCAACCTTGAGATTAATCCATTCAGGATTTCCTTTAAACTTTGAAGACCTACTCTTCCCGTTGGCGCAAGAGATGCTTCATGCCTTCATCGTGCTATCATAAACAAAATATGGTCATGTCAATTATATGTTCATCATGTGTAATAAAATTAAATTAAATGTTACAAATTTAATTAAATAGAAGATTAATTACTTACGTATTGATAGAGGTCACCACCTCCTTCGGCACGTCCTGGTGGAGAGAGCATAGGAATTTGACAGTATGCCTAGAAGGATGAAGTATGAGCAACTGGCAATGGTTCTTCATTAAGTAGGGTGGCAGATATATGTCTTTCCGATCACTTCCTCCCACTAAGTTTCCAAGGTATTTACTGACTTTACTGTCGTCAATCAAGAACCGAGTTATGACAGTGGGGTCTAAGAATCCATAAACATTGTTGCCCCTGTCAAGCAGAAGGCGATGCAGATACCTAAGATATGAAATTAGCAATTTCTAATTAATTAATAAATTGAAATTTAAATAAATTATAAAATTGAAATAAAATATAAAAATTAAATGAATTATAAAATTAAAATGTACTTACGTGCACCACAAATTCATAATCGCGCTGGCTATCCAATGGCCATCTGTGCAAAATGTAACACCCTTCTCGGGTGCTACATTGTTTGTGTCATTTCTATTTTTATACGACCGAGTAAAGCGGAAAATAATTATTTTACCAAAAATACGTGTTTATTTTTTCTTTTTCTCTTTTACAAATAATACCATACAAACTCTTTAACATATATCATCAACTTATGCATCAATATTATACAAACCAAGTTCCAAGTACTATCAGTCATACATATTCAGAAAGAAGGCGGAAATACCAACGCCAGTAAATAACAACAGACTGGAAACATGTTTATAATAATAATATCTTTAGAGACACAGCTCCATAGAGTATAACATAGACACGAGACTGGCCCGGCACAAAATACTGACAAAAGTCCATTACACTAAAGCCCTCAAGACTGTGTCCATGTTTCCAAGTACTCTCAAACTCCAGTGGGATGTGAAGGAGAAACAGTGTTGTCGTCATCTTTGTCCAATGTAAGATAGAAGGCAACAAACCAGAAAATACAAAAATGAAGTGAGATTTCCGTTCATCTTATGCTTAATGCAGACATGCAGTGGTACGACACACAGGTACGTACAAATATCAATAAACAATTATATCATCCATCACAACAGAAATAATAATGTTTCACAACATCATAATCACAAGGCACCTCTTTTCCTAGATAAGAGACATCTAAGACTCGAGGAATGACCTATGATCTCCTGTACCATGGTTTTAACAAACAGTCAGAGAGAGTGGTTCGAAGGATTGTTCTGGACTATGCCAGCCTTGGGCAATAGAATGCGTCCATAGTCATCGACGTGCACATTGAATTTTTCGGGAACATCCTACACTACCAGAAAACACGTAACATCTAGTTGAGTATGTCGGCGCATTGCAAGATCACCACACCACAAAAGGAGCTACCAACTGAGCCCTTGTGAGTATTTCATACCCCGACATCCCCTAGCATCAATACATCGTCACTACGGAATTCGCACCCACATTAAAGTTTTAGCTCGATCTCCTAGGCACAACGGCCTTACAGAACCTAGTTTCACTATGTGTATAGGCAAACTTTACCGGAAAAATCCATTCTTCTCTTCTATCCACCAGATGACATCTTGATTCCAATGGAATCTATTCAACGTGCTTTATCAGATGCTAGATGTTCTTAAGTCCGTATCACTGGTACTTAACATCGAGCTAACGTTCTCAAGTAACCTTTCATCTTTGTGCAAAGGTATCTTAAAATACTTGATTACAAAACCTAGCACATTATGAGATTGGAACATAGGTCCAATTATTTATTTCTATGTACTTTTCTAGTTAAGACTTTTTCTTTGGCTTTCAATAAAACAAATCATTCCGAGTCCATTAAATTTTATGGAATATGGATAATGAATTATCCATACTTTATGACATAAGGTCGTGTTCCACCCCACATCATAAATTATTATTTTCGTATTTTCACTAAGTCGTTCTTGACTTAGGTATTTACATTTTACAGTAAATCTTGTCTTTGAAGACAAAAATCCTTTTGGCTTAAAACCAAAACCTTTATATAAAATCAAATCCATTTTCAAGAATAATTTCCCTCAAAGATACTTAGGTATCAATTTCTCCAAAACATTTCCTCAAAAACCCTTAAAACGTTTAATCAACGGTTTCGCCGCTTTTTACTGAACTTAGGCCCAAAAACCCTATTTTTGAAAACATGGTTCTTCTCCTCAAATGTATTACTCTCCTAGGTTATATTACTCATACTAAGATGTTGAAACATTGTTTTACAGTTTTCCATACTGTAAAAACATCTTTTGGCTACAACAACTATTGTTATCAAATGATTTAGTCTCGTATTGTTGGCTATGATATGCAATTAGAGCACCAAAGTAGCAATAAACTCAATCAATCCACGTAAATATTAGCGGTATTACACACAATGAAAGTTTAAAATCTTTGTACTCTATTAATTTCAGTATTATAGAAGAATAGCTAGAGAAGATGACATTCTTCAGGTACAATGTATCAAAATGACATATGCAATACCGATATCATGACAATAATTTATTAAATAAAAATTAAAATATAACATACCTTTGTAGGATTAAAATTTAATTTTTTATTTATAAATAATTTATTTATAATATAATATCAATTGTCTCTTACCAAAGACAATATCAATCACATTTGAGACTCTTATCGAAGTTCTTAACAAGAAGGTTGACAGAACCTATTCCACATATGAGTGTGAGCTCGTCTTGGTGGCGAATGACTCCCACAATATTGAATACCATGTTCGCCACAATTCCTTGTACACTGGAGATATTGTCCTTGGTGATGATTCCACTTATGTTGGCCTCGTACTTCAGAACGTCAGATCCAATCTTAATCTTGCAAGGACCCTTTAGGTGGACTGTGAAGTTGCCAGTCATTAGTGTAGAAAAGGGATTCCACATCGGTTATTTGTGGCTTTTCATATTGGTTTTCAAACTGATGTTGAAACGACCGATGTTGTTTATTGTTACTTTTCACATCGGTTTTAAAACCGATGTCTAAAGTACACTTTTAACAACAGTTTTCTATATAACCGATGTGGAAAGTTCATTTTACACATGGGTTATCACAAAACCGATGTGGAAATATCACTTTCCACATCGGTGTTAAATATAATCGATGTGAAAAGTGAACTTTCCACATCGGTTTTGGTTAAAATCGATGTGGAAAGTTCACTTTTCACATTGGTTTTTTAATAACCCATGTGAAAAGTGAACTTTCCACATCGGTTATTGTATAACCGATGTGAAAAGTCTCATTTTTTTTAAAACTATTTTTACATTTCTATCATTCATTTCCCCTGTTTCAGTAATCCAGATCAATACCAGTATAACATATTCTAAATATTCTCAACATAATCACTTTTGTACAACAAAAACACACTAAATTAATGTATACTGAATTTATTACGAACAATACATATGTTCAATTACATTCAAACAACAAAGATAGTTAGAAACCAAAAAGCTACATGATATATTATAGATTTCATATCAAAATATATATCAGTCAAAAGTACACTATAGCTAATCCATGATAAGTTTTTAAACTAACTACATACAAACTATGGTTGGTACACTTCAAGAAATAAAGTTGCCCAACGCCTCCTTATGTTATTGATGTCGGCATCAGACAATGGAGTCGGATTGTTGAATATCTGCAAGTTTAATTGGACAAAAGATTATATCTTTTAAGTAATAAACTAACATAAAACATATAACGAATCTATAACTGTTACTTCTAATTGTTACCAATTAACATTTACCTCGTGCCATCTTTCAGTGATCCTGGAGGAGATAATTTCGACCATCCACTTCATCATATAGTATCCACATTCCCATGATCCATGTTGTATACGGGACTACGTACAAATGAAACCCAATTAGAATATGAGGAATTAAATAGAAATCAATAATTATACCCACTGCATTTGAAGCGTTTGAACTAATAAATATCTTACGTTAGGTCCATCTAATAGCCCGACGCCTTTCACCATGCAACATGTGGTTTGCATTAATAGAACTATCATGACAAAATAAACATTAATTAAAGTATATCTAATAGATTTCAGATAATTAAAACAACTGCATTACTGATTATAAAGTATTTTAATGCTTACGTTTCCGTGATCATCTTCATTTCATTCGCCGGCTTATTTCCCATTGAGTAGAGGAAGACCACGACATTCATCCTAGGGTACAAGATCAACAGTTTCCAATGTTTGATGTATTTTCGGAACAATTAGTGACTAAGTCATATATAGTTATAATTAAATAACTGGTACTTACTTATTGAGATAAGGCGCAAGGTAGAATTGATGATCGTCTCGGTCAAGTATATCACGTATGGTGGTGACCAGGTCTTCTGATGCTAGGAGAACATCACCCTGAATGAACATGGGGTCAATAAACCCATAAAGGGTGAAGTTACCCTGATCAACTAACATACGATGTAGATACCTAATATATTGAAAAAACATGTTAATTATCATAGTATTTAAAATTTAATTACTTAACTTATAAATAAAATGTACTTACGTGCACCATAATGATAGGTGTGCAGAACTAGCCATTTCTTTATCGAGTACAATCTCCATAAGTTCCTTCTTTGGGATATAAAGTTCGTCACCTGGACTGGCATCATGTTCCAACCTTACCAAAGTTGCGTCATTCTCCATGGTCATAACCTGTATAGCTAGAAGTTTAAAAACATCACCAGGTGCCCCTTTGTCGATCCCCTAAACAACAAAGATATATATTAGTAATCACATAAGTTATTTCATTCGTAATTAATTAAATGGTCAAATGAATACCTTGGCAGGAGCAGACGTCTCTGGTCTTCCTGGATCCAACTTTTTAGAGACAAATTAATGAAATTAATGAAATTACATAAATTTAGAGACAAATCAAATAATTTAACCTGAAAGCAGGGATCATGTCGGCTCTGAACAGAGCGATCCCACGTCGCCTGGTCAAGAAACGGGTACACCTCAAGTGGGTTCTTTTCACTTGTTGGATTGAATACATAATATCTGCCCAGGTCGACCTTAAAAGCCCTCCAACGCTTACCAGCATACTTTATCAAACACTTCTTCATATCCGTCGTATCCGGTATGTCAAAGGTGAGCTACATTAACACCAAAAGAATCAACGAATTACTGTATGATATTAATAAGATTAAAATAAAGTAGATACAGACAAACACAGGACGTAAAAGTATAGATACTAGAATACTCTCCCATATATCTGATCCTTCACGTCCGTCGGTACATCTTTCCAATTATCAATAAGTATACTAGGCCTGCTTCTAGCAAGGGTCGCCACAAAACTGTTAAACTGCTCTGCCAATGGCCCAATATGATTGAGGTTATTATCAAAGTCTATTCTTATCCTTTGATTTGAACCACGGTTGGCAGTCAAATTCCTCATTCGTGTGGCACATCTACCCTTTCTACCCGTAGACGGGGTCTCTAACCCGCTGCATGAATGAGGGATATCCTCAGGATCAGCCATGTATACCTGTTTAAACAAAAAAAACTTGTTAGTATGTGACGATAAATATCAAACATAACTTATAAATATCGATCAACGTACGTAAACATAACTTATAAATATTAACGTAAACATATAATATGACTTTAAACATAACTCAAACTAAACCTACATTGTGGTAAATTAGTAAAGTTCTCCCATAACCCTTCTTGGTGATCATTACGAGTAGCATGTACATCATCCACTTCATTTTCCTCATTGAAATTAGGCACCCGTGTTGAGAAAGAAGGAGTATCAGAAATATCAAGAGTTGAATCTTGATTTCCCTCACTACCATTATACATGTTTTTTCCCTGGAGAACCACTGACCACCTTTTGTTAGAAGGATCATGGATATAAAACACTTGTTTTGCTTGGGATGCCATGATGAAAGGCTCTTCTTTATTACCTACCTTATTAAGGTCCACCAATTTGAATCCTAACTCATCGGTTTGCACACCATTATTACTGTTGACCCACTGACATTTAAAAACAGGTACTCTAAACTTCGTGTAATCAACCTCCCATATCTCTTCAATGATTCCAAAGTATGAAACGGATGCCATAACAGGGTTTTTATCTTTCGAACTAGAGAAATGCATGGACTCAGCAACGACCATAACCCCACTGTTTTGCATAGTACTTTTGTCATCCTGGGACTTTGTATAGAAGGAAAACTTATTGATATCGTACCCACTCCAGCATATGACATCAAAGTTTGGCCCCTGTGCTAGCCATTTTAATGTATCAGAAACAATACCATCCTTTGAAATTTTTTCTTTAAACCAGTTCAAGAAAGTCTTGTTATGCTTGTTCAAACACCATTTTTAATTCATTCTAGGGTAAGTTTCATTGATGATGCTTTTGTGCTCACATAAATATGGTTCAACCTCATCAGTGTTATTCAATATATACAAATGTGCTTGAAGCACTTCCTCCCGATCCATGCTCTTAACAGTGATACCTCGTGTACCCTTACCATCATATCTTCCTTCGTGACGAGACTTCAGAAGCCCTACAAGTTCCGCTTCTGACATGTAGTCTGTACAAAACTCAATAGCTTCTTTTGCAACATACCTTTCAACAATAGATGCTTCGGGACCGTATGAATTCTTCATATATCCTTTCAAGATCTTCATGTATCGCTCAACCGGGTACATCCACCTTAAATAAACTGGGCCGCACAATCTAATCTCCCTCACTAGATGAACAATCAAATGAACCATGATGTCAAAAAATGAAGGTGGAAAATGTAACATCCCCGGCTGCTTTATGGATTGACGACTGTCCCCACAAACCAACACGGGTCTTTTCGGTATGCTTTGTCCTCACTCACACGCTTCCCGGGAAAGCTTCCCAGGAGGTCATCCATCCCAGAATCGCTCCAAGTCAAGCTCGCTTAACTGTGGAGTTCTTAAGTGATGGGCTACCGAAAAGAAGATGCATCTTGTTAGTATAGGTAGTACCAATCAATTCATATAAGACTTCCTCAACTGTATAGTCCCATACCTACGCAGTCTTAGGATCCCTCTCATTCGGGTGTGTAATCGGTTCATTCATGTGTCCCTCCGCCTAGAAGCCTGCCAGGAGCCGCTCCTTGTCCGTGCCTTCTTGCACCGGCGATCACTCCCCGCCCTCGTCGGCACCCGAGTGTTACATGCCCATCAGCTTCCGCTTGGTTCGTCCCTGAACCACACCGTACTGGGAGAGGTGTCGCTCTGATACCATTTGTAACATCCCTGGCTGCTTTATGGATTGATGACTATCCCCACAAACCAACACTTCCGCATAGTTATAATTTGTAAGAGTTGTAAATGAAAAAAATCATTCAACAATTTCAAAATATTAAGACATATAGAGAGCATTTATAATTTGTAAGAGTCGAAATGTCTTATTTTTTTGCTATACAATTATAAAATTTGTGTGAGAGATATTGTCACTTGGTGTAATTGGGGATTTGGTGACTTTGAAATTGCTCATGTAATCTTTATTTTTTGTCTTAATAATAACAATGTTGTTATTTTATTGCTTATGTATATTCATGCATATTTTGCAAAATATTTATCATATATGACCCTGCTCCCACTAGTAAAAAAATTTAAATCCGTCCTTGATTATAACCATTACTGTAAATGAATTTTAATGCTTTGGCTATGCAATGCAATGTCTATATTTGGTTCCAAGCAAAAGAAAATGAATCACAAGAGTGAGTTGAAGCATTTAACATTTTAAGATAAATGTTAGGTGAAATTGGTGGTAGTTTAACAAGCTGCAATGAGTATATCTTTATTCTTATCATATGCTCCAAATATTAAAGAGGTGTTACTCCATCCAAATATCTTTATCCTCGTCAGAAGGTCGTAGTGGAAATGGACAAGATATTGAGCCTAAACCTTGTTAAGATGTGTCATCCCACTCATAACTGCTTTGCTCTTGTGGGAGATATTCGTAGTTTGCATGCTCTCATTCTTCCAGATTGAGTAACTGATGTGCTGATCATTTGGTAAATCTTGGACCGTCTAATTTCTTAGTTTCTTTTATTTGAACATAATAGTATCCAAATCCGTGTGTGTCGCATTGCTCCGTCATCCCCTTTAGTAGTAAAACGTGTTTGACAGCATAAATTATATCATTATTTTTTTGTCATGATGGTGAATCGATAATAAAAGGTAATATTGATAATGTCATGACATTGTTTTCTAAAGAAAAAGGAAGTATTGATATTAAATAATTTACGATGATGGACTGGGACATGAAGAAGTTTTAGGAGGTGCAGAGCTCGATCCCTCGATCCCTGCCACTAATAAATCTGCCTCTCCCAACATATTAACCACTAACAATTTGCCAATAAAAGAAATTTACAATGTACTAAAATATTAAAATATGGAACTTCTAAATTGCATATCATATTATGCACTATTATTTTGGTAAAGCTTTAGAAATGCCAAATATTTAAATTACATCTGATTGACTAAGTCCACTTGAACTCGACCCGTTAATGCTATGCTTGATTCTAATAGGCATCCTTAAGGCTTGGTTTGGTGAATGTAATTTATATTGTAGTTCAAAAATTGAACTGGTCCAGAATCATAAATATATGTTTATGCAATTATGCTGCATGGAGAATTAGAGCATAAAATTAGAATAATAATTCAAAATAGAATTGACAGTGGTGATGGTGACTGCAACAATAACAAAGACACGGGTGGTGGGTGGTGGGTGGTGGCAGTAGCAATAACAAGTGGCGGTGCTGGAGATGGCGGAGGAAGAGGCGACAATGATGATGTCCACAGTGGTGGTGGCAATGGGGTGGTAGTGGACCTAGTGGTGATGGAGGTGACGGCAACGACAATGATAGTGGTGGCGACTGCCGGAGGGATGTTGTGTTGTTCTGCTTGCTATCCCTCAATACGCATTAAACGTATACTAGTTGTGTGAAACTAGAATTCTTAGGGTAACTCTATGGAATTGTCATATGTAATTATGATTCTAATTCTACCAAGTCCAACCCCCAATTTCATGCAATTTCAAATGCATAATGACTTCCCCATGGTTAGAATTATATTGGTTTTTCAACTGCCATAAAAGCGGCTTTCAATATGTTAGAGATCTACTATTTTGTTGTACTTAAGAGAAATGTAGAGGAGGAAACAAGATTTAACAGATTATAAAATTTCTGAAGGAAATAGACTATTGGAACAGTGACCCAAACAGTTTCCATCTAATTATGTTTGCTAACTTATCACTGACTTCCATTGGGTGAGCACTGCACACTACATTTAATTTTCTATTTTGGGGTTCTCATAATTTTGTTTTCGTCAATTTCAAATCTATGGTTCTTCCCAAAAAATTGGATTTTTGATTGTTTGGTTTTGTTCTTCCAAAGAGGTACATGATGTCTGGTTGTTTCATAGAGTGGACCATAAAGATGCAAATTGTTTATTGATTTAATCATCATCCTTTATGGCTTTGACATGGTTTTTCTCTTAGAGGTGGAGCCCTTCGTTTCAATGGAAATTGATGGATCAACAAAGAGGAGTGACCATGCAATTTAGTCACTGTTTTTTGCAAACTATTATTTTTGGTATTTCATTGAGACTTTGTGGAAAAAACCCTCTGCTAGGGTTTGCATGTGTTCCTCCATGGCAAACTCTTCGAATTCCCCATGGGAATTCTTGACCCGAATCCACCCCCCCCCCCCCCTCCTAAGCCTTCTTCTCCTTCTGTTCCCCCTACCCACAATCATGTTTCTCCAAAAGCTGATGATAATGATCGACCTGTTAAGGTTGTTGTACAAAAATCCTTTGCACAAGCAGTTTGCAATTCCGTGGACATATCTTTGTCACAATTGCCTCGGCCTTGCATCAAAGCTGATGTAGTTTCAATAAAAATCTCTGAAGATGAAAACAAGATTGGTTTGCAATGTGCTAAGAATTGCCTTCATGGTCGCTTGCTTATAGATAAAGGCAATCAACCTATTAAGGCTAGTGACTTCCGATCCAAGTTGTTGAAAGTGCCTCAAAATCAAAGTGTAAAAACTACAATATTTGGTGACCAGAAACCAGATAATCGATTATGGATCAGCCATAATCGATTATGGAGCTTCTGCAGGAATCCTGAGATTTCAGAACTGTGGACAAACAACATATAATCGATTACGGGAAGGTCGTAATCGATTATGCAATTCTGCATAATCGATTATCGCGCGTCAGTTTCTGATTATTTAAGTTTGTTACAACATATTGGGGAAATAGATCTGGGTTTTTTCTGTATGGCTTTGATTCTATTGTGAATTGAGAGAAGAATCAAGAGAGGATTAGAGAGATCAAGGGTTGTGTGAAAATAGAGAGACAAAAGGCTTGGGGTTTTCTTATATGTTCATCTTGAAGAAGGTGGAGTGAAGATCCAAGGGATCTCTATTGCAATCTTGATCAAAGTTCATAGTGGAGGAGGCTCTCTCCCGTGGATGTAGGCCACATTGGCTGAACCACGCTAAACTGTGTGTGTGCTACTCTCCTTCTCTTCTTCCCTTTCTCTTTTTTGATGCCATAATCAATTATCTGTTGTGCATATTAATTGATTATCATAGTTTGTTGTGCTTTTATTTGCTATTTTGGGTTTATTTTCTGGATGGTTGTTTGCTATAGTGTTTCTTCTACATTAATTAGGTGTATCTGGTTTAGGTTGTGAAACTCTATTTCTTGGTACTGTGTAGTCTTTGGTTATTGTTTCAGGGATCTTCTTTGGATTCTTTCATACATAGAACCAACAAGTGGCACCGACTATGGGGATTGAAAGAAGAAAAAAGATCAAAAGTCTGAACAATGGGAAACACAAAGTGCGACATAGAGAAATTCTCTGGAAGTAATGACTTCGGGTTATGGATGGTTAAGATGGAGGCAATCTTGATACAACTTAGATGTGTAGAAGCTCTCAAGGGAGAGGCAAGGATGGAAGACACTATCACAAAAGGAGAAGACTGACATAATAGAGAAGGGAAGAAGTGCAATCATTCTATGTCTTGGTGATAAGTCATTGAGAGAGGTTGCAAGGGAAAAGACAACGACGTCTATGTGGGCAAGGTTAGAAACATTGTACATGACAAAGTCACTAGCGAATAGGCTATGTTTGAAGAAACTTCTATATTCCTTCAAGATGATAGAATCGAAGTCCATTGTGGAGCAACTTGCAGAATTCAATAAAATTCTTGATGACCTAGAGAACATTGAGGTGAAGCTCGATGATGAGGACAAGGCATTGCTCCTACTTAATTCTTTACCTAAATCCTTTGAGCACTTCAAGGATTCTATTTTGTATAGAAATGATCAAACCATTTCCTTGGATGATGTTCAAACTTCAATCCGGACAAATGAGCTCCAAAGGCAACAAGAGTTGAAAGCGGAGAATAACGGTGAGAGCTTGAACGTCTTAAGGGGGAGGAACAAGAAGAAAGGGTCCAAGAACAAGAGGTCTAGATCAAAATCAAAGAATCATTCCAAGTCAAAGCTCAAGTGTTTCAATTGCAATAAAATGGGTCACTTCAAGAAAGATTGTCCTGAAAAGGGGGGCAAGGAACCGAGGAACTCCACTGAGGTTACAGTTGCTTCGGATGGCTATGAGAGTGTCGGGGTGTTGGTGGTATCAAGTTCAGAAATACAAAGGAGTTGGGTTATGGATTCCGGATGTTCGTACCATATGTTCCCAAGGAAGGACTACTTCGAGACACTAGAACTCAAAGAAGGTAGAGTGGTGCTTCTAGGAAACAAAAAAGCATGCAAGGTACAAGGTATGGGAACTATTCGGCTCAAAACTTCTGAAAATCATGAAATCCTTTTAAAGGATGTGAGGTATGTTCCTGAACCTAAGATAAATCTTCTATCCATTAGCATTTTTTATGATTTATGATATTCCACTAAAACTGAACATGGTATGATAAAGATTTCTAGTGGTGCTTTAATAATAGCTAAGGGAACAAATAGAAATGGTTTGTATATTCTTAATGGTTCCATTGTTATTGTACAAGCATCGATAGCTAGCCAAACACCACATGATAAAACCAAATTATGACATTTAAGGCTAGGTCATGTAAGTGAAAAAGGTTTGATAGAATTGTCTAAACAAAACTTGTTAAATGGTGATAAATTGGAGAAACTAGAATTTTGTGAGCATTGCATTTTAGGTAAACAACATAGAGTCTCTTTTGGAACAGGTATGCATGGTTCTAATAGACCTTTTCAGTATGTGCACTCGGACCTTTGGGGTCCATCAAGGGTGATGACTCATGGAAGGGGGATCCAATTTTCTTACCATGATTGATGACTTTTCTAGAAGAGTGTAGATTTACATTTTGAAAAATAAATCTGAAACCTTTCGAAAATTCAAGGAATGACACACTCTTATAGAAAATCAACTAGGATCAAAAGTGAAAGTTTTAAGGACTGACAATGGTCTGGAGTTTGTTTCAGATTAGTTTAATGAGTTTTGTAGAAAACAGGGAATTAAAAATGGTCTTGCAGAAATGATGAACATGACTATTCTGGAGCGTCTTAAGTGTATGCTTTTGGGTGCTGGACTACCTACGAGTTTCTGGGGTAAAGCTGCCTGCAGTGTACTTGATAAACAGATGTCTGTCTTCAGCTTTAGACTTCAAGACACCTATGGAAGTATGGAGTGGTAAACCGATGGATTACTATAATCTCAGGGTATTTGGTTCTTTGGCATTTGCTCACATCAGGGAAGACAAGCTTGATGCACAGGCGGTAAAATGCATCTTCATTGGGTATCCGGATGGTGTGAAGGGCTACAAGTTATGGAAGTTGGAATCAGGTGGATCAAGGTGCTTTGTAAGCAGGGATGTCACATTTGATGAGACCAGGATGGGTATGATGTGCAATGGCTTAGAGCAAAGAAACTCAGGTGAAACAGACCAGAAAGCTCAGTTTGAGGTGGAGTTTCCCACTTCTAACACCAGAGAGGAAAGTCCACCACCAGCAGAACAGATAGATCAACAACCACCAATAGTATCAGACTATCAGTTAACTAGAGATCGAGCTAGGAGGAATATTGTACCTCCTAAGAGATTTGCTGACCTCGTTTTCTATGCTCTTAACGCGGCTGAAGAGATACAATATCCATAACCGAGAAGTTTCATTGAGTCTATGAAAAGCAAGGATAGTCAGAATTGGTTATAAGCGGTACAAGCAGAAATGGAATCCTTGGATAAAAATCAAACCTGGACACCTGTGGACTTACCCAAGAATCAAAGGGTAGTTGGATGTAAGTGGATCTTCCAAAAAAAGGATAGCATTCCAGGTATTGAGGAGGCAAGGTTCAAGACAAGATTGGTAGCAAAAGGTTTTACCCAGGTTTAAGAGATTGACTACAATGAGATCTTTTCACCTGTGGTAAAACATTGTTCTATAAGGATATTGATGTCTATTGTGAATTAGTATGACCTGGAATTAGAGCAGTTGGATGTCAAGACAGCATTTCTACATGGAGATCTAGAGGAAACTATCTACATGCAACAACCGGAAGGATATGCAGAAGATAAGACCAAGGTATGTCTCTTGAGAATATCACTATATGGGCTAAAACAGCCCTAGATAATGGTATAAAAAATTTGATTATTTTCTCTTGAGATTGGGATTTCTGAGGAGTAGTTATGACAGTTGTGTGTACATACTAAGGAAGAAGGAGAAGTGTGTTTTTTTCCTACTCCTTTATGTGTATGACATTCTTATAGCCAGCTCTAGCAATGAAGAGATAAGCAAGCTTAAGGACCAATTGAATTCTAAATTTGAGGTGAAAGATCTTGGTAATGCAAAGAGGATACTTGGTATGGACATGGTCAGAAATAGAAAGAAAGGGGAACTATTACTATCTCAACAAGGTTACTTGAGGAAAGTTGTAGAAAGGTATAGGATGCATCAATCTAAACCAGTTTCTACACCTTTGGGTAATCACGCAAAGCTCTCTATTACTCAAACTCCTAGAAACGACAAGGAAAGACGAAGAATGGATTCTATTCCTTATGCAAGTGGAGTGGGTAGCATCATGTATGGGATGGTATGTAGCAGACCGGATTCGACACACGCCGTTAGCATTGTTAGCAGGTTTATGGCGGATCAGGGGGAAGCTCATTGGGAGGCTTTGAAGTGGTTTCTAAGGTATTTGAATGGTTCTCTAAATTCCGGACTTATGTACAAGAAGGCAGCTCAAGGGGAAGATGTTATTGTGGGTTATGTTGATGCGGATTATGCCGGGAATGTTGATACAAGAAAGTCTCTTTCGGGGTATCTGTTCACTTTGTTTGGGACTGCAATTAGTTGGAAGTATACTTTACAACCAGTGGTTGCATTGTCAACTACACAAGCAGTGTATATAGCTCTTGCGAATGGAGTAAAGGAAGCTCTATGGTTAAAAGGGATGATTGGTGAATTCAGAATTATGCAAAAGAGTGTGACTATCCATTGTGATAGCCAAAGTGCTATTCACTTAGTTAATCATCGAGTTTATCGTGAGAGAATGAAGCATATTGATGTAAGGCTTCATTTCATTAGAGATATGGTTGACTCAAAGGAAATTCAAATTGAGAAGATAGCTTCGGAAGACAATCCAGCGGATGCATTCACAAAGTCACTACCGAGAGCAAAGTTCAAGCTTTGCTTGGACTTGATAAACTTCATTGAAGCATAATTCCATAAGTGGGAGAGCCACCACTACAAGGTTTAACTCAATCATCTGATTTGGAGTCAAGGTGGAGTATTGTTGAAAGTAACTCAAAATCAAAGTGTAAAAACTGCAGAATTTGGTGACTAGAAACCAGATAATCGATTATGGAGCAGTCATAATCAATTATGGAGCTTCATCCAGGAATCCTGAGATTTCAGAACTATGGACAGACAGCAGATAATCGATTACGGGAAGGCCGTAATCGATTATGCAATTCTTCATAATCGATTATCTCGCGTCAGTTTCTGATATTTAAGTTTGTTACAACAAATTGGGGAAATAGATCTGAGGTTTTTTCTGTATTTTTTCAGTGCGAAAAAGAGTGAAAAACCTAGAGAATACTATCATCTTGTATTGTTTTGATTCTATTGTGAATTGAGAGAAGAATCAAAAGAGGATTAAAGAGGTCGAGGGTTGTGTGAAAATAGAGAGACGAAAGGCTTGGGGTTTTCTTATATGTTCATCTTGAAGAAGGTGGAGTGAAGATCCAAGGGATCTCTATTGTAATCTTGATCAAAGTTCATAGTGGAGGAGGCTCTCTCCCATGGATGTAGGCCACATTGGCTGAACCACGCTAAACCGTGTGTGTGCTACTCTCTTTCTCTTCTTCCCTTTCTCTTTTTTGATGCCATAATCGATTATCTGCTGTGCATAATCGATTATCATAGTTTGTTGTGCTTTTATTTGCTGTTTTGCGTTTATTTTCTAGCTGGTTGTTTGCTATAGTGTTTCTTCTACATTAGGTGTATCTGGTTTAGGTTGCGAAACTCTTTTTCTTGGTACTGTGTAGTCTTTGGTTATTGTTTCAGGGATCTTCTTTGGATTCTTTCATACATAGAACCAACACAAGTTAGCTTCTTTATTGAAGTCGGTGGAACAATGGCGTATGACCCCTTTGGGGAAGGGATACTTCGAGTTTTGTTTCTCTTCTCAGGAGGATCTTAAACGAATTTGGTCCTCAGGTTCTTGGAATATCAACCCGGGAATTCTCAGGCTTTGAAGGTGGTGCGCGAACTTAAATCCTAATACTCAGAGGCAAACCCATGTGCAATGTTGGGTGAGAGTCTATGATCTCCCTTAAGAATATTGGCGTCCAAAGATCTTGTTTAAGATAGCCAATGGAATTGGGATCCCAATCACATTAGATGAAGCTACTCGATCAAGAACATGAGGGCACTTTGCAAGAATTTTGATTAAACTAGACCTTAATGGAAGAATTCCTAATGAGATTATGGTGCAGTGAGATGATTTTGCATTCTTTGTGGTATTGAATATGAGAAACTACCAGCCTTCTGCAGCTTTTGCCAAGTAATTGGTCATGATGCGGGTAGATGTAATCGCAGGAAGAGAGATAACACAAAGCTTGATAAAGAGCCAATAGTGCAACATAATCAAAGAAAAGGGAATAAGGTATATGTCCCGAAACAGCCTCAACCGAGACAAACTAATCTTGAAAATATTGATGGCAAGGGTCCTGATAAAGTTAACCATGAAGATTTAGTGGTTGCTTCTCCTAAAAGTAATCTAGTTCAGAAGGATCAAGAAAAGAGGAATGAGGATTTGGTTAGCTTCGATGTGCAGCAGGTTACAAAGGAAGTGGATCAAGTTATAGGATTACCTCTTATAGACATTGTTCCAAATATAAGAGATAAAGATTTTGTCATACCAAGGGATTTAGATGTGGAGCAAAATATTAATGCTGAAGTGCCACTTAGTACTGTGTTTCAAAGGTTGGATAAGGCTGTGCAACTTGTTAATAAAGTAATTGAGGATGATGTGGAATCAACAGAAACTGTCTATGATGAATCTCAGGTGCAACTCAATGATAATTCAGATCATGAAGAGGTTCCTCTTTCTGTAGAGGAAGAGGTTCAAAGTGTCTTAAATAATTTGATAGTCCCTGATTCTTTGGAGGGGAATAAAGACTCTACCTATTCAAGGTCTCTGGAATTTATGTTTGATCCAATTCCTCCTATGTAAGGAAAGATATGCAAATTGTGTCTAGGCTTTGGGGGATGTTTAGGATGATATTAAGCCTGATCTCTCTCCCAAAGGTCCTAGAGCACAAGATGCAGATGAGTCTGCATCCTTTTCTGTAGTGTTGACAAAGTCCCAAAAAAAGAAACTCTAGCAGAAATTGAAGATTGCTGCCTGGAAAGAGGCTTATGATACTCGTTCAAAGGGTGGTCCAGGTAGTTGTGCGTAATGAGAGTATTTTATTGGAATGCTAGGGGCCTAGGAAATTCAGAAACTAGGCAGATGTTAAAGAAGCTTTGTTTAAAGGACAAACCGGATATAGTTAAGCTTGCTGGGCCATGGATTGATTTTGATCAGATTCGGGAATCTTTCTGGAATAGTATTGGTCTTAAACCATTTGCTTTTAATAATAGAAGTAGCAGGCTTCCCAATTTGTGGTGTCTGTGTATTTACTCTATGAACCCTATAGTTGTTTTCTCATCTTCTTAGTGATGTGCTTTTTATGTTACACCGCATAATCAGAACTATTATTTAGCTGCTCTCCACTTTGTATCAAATGAGGAGACAATTGTGGAAGGATTTAGCAAGGCTAGAGCAGGATTATCTTGGTGCTTGGCTTTTCATTAGTGATTTTAATACAGTCTTGGCAGATCATGAAAAGATTGGTGGTTGTTTGCCTCTTAAGGCTCCTTGTGAGGACTTTGGCAACTGGACTAATGCAGGGAACTTTACTCATATTCCAAGTAGAGGTTCAGCATTTACTTGGTCAAATGGAAGGGTAGGGAATGCTCATATTGTAAAGAGACTTGACAGAGCAATTGTTAATGATGCTTGGTTGTCTACTTGGAGTATTATATCCTGTTACACTTTGACAAAGTGCCACTCAGATCACTTTCCAATAATGCTGACACAGAGTAGAGGTGCACCGTCAAATCCATCTACTTTCAAGTATTTTGATATGTGGGCAGAACACCCTGAGTGCCTGGATCTAGTTAAAGAGGTTTGGTCAATGTAGGTTAGTGGTTGTCCAATGTATGTCTTAATGCGGAAGCTGAAGTCTTTAAAGCTGAAGTTCAAAACCTGGAACAAGCAGGTATTTGGAGATGTAAAATTGAAAGTCGATGCAACATTGGAGAAGGTGGATCTGATTCAGAATCAAATGGCTAGTGTTGGATTTTCAGATGTTCCGTGTTAGCAGGAAGTAGATGCTCAAAGTGAATTGCAAAAAGCCTTAGCTTCTGAAGAATCATTTTGGAGGCAGAAAGCCAATTTGAAGTGGTTTCATCGTGGAGACAGAAACACTACATATTTTCATAGAATTTCAAAATTTAGAAATTCAACCAAGCAAATGTTAATGCTAAGGAGAAGGTGAGGATGTGTTGGAGGTTTCCACTGATATTGAGCAACATGTTTTGCAGTTCTCTTCAGAGTTGTATGCCACTGAAAATAATTGTACAGATAATGGTTTAATAGAAAGTGTCATCCCTAAATTGGTGAATGATGAAGATAATGTCATGTTGACTAGTATGCCATCAATGGAAGAAGTTAAAGATGTTGTATTTTAAATGAATGGTGCAGGTGCCCCAGGTCCTGATGGATTTGGTGGCTCTTTTTATCATACCTTTTGGAGCATAGTTGGAAATTGTGTCTATAAGTATGTTCTCCAGTTTTTTACTCAAAATTGGATCTTGCCAGGACTTAACTCAAACATGGTGGCTCTCATACCTAAATTTCTTGAAGCTGATAAGATAGAAGGCTTCAGGCCTATAGCGTTAGCTAAATTTCAATTTAAAATCATCTCTAAGGTTCTAGCTGATAGGTTGTTTATCATTGCACCAAAGATAGTCTCATCTCATCAACGAGGCTTTGTAAGAGGAAGGCAAATAGTTGAATGTGTGTGTTCAACTTCAGAGGCTATTAACATGTTAGAGAATAAGTCCTTTAGGGGTAATTTGGATCTCAAAGTTGACATCAAGAAAGCCTTTGATACACTGGATTAGGGGTTCCTTCTCAAAGTTATGTTTGCATATGGTTTTCAGGATGGTTTTTGTAATTGGCTGCATACAATTCTTAAGTCAGCAAAGTTGTCTTTTCTTGTCAATGGTCACTCTATTCTATTGGTTATATGGATTGCAAGAGAGGAGTGAGGCAGGGTGACCCCTTGTCTCCTTTGTTATTCTATTTGGAAGGGGAAACACTTGGTAGGGGTATCACAATGCTGATGAATTCCAACAAATTACAACACATGGCTGGTCCTAAGAATTTTAGAACTCCATCTCATGTCCTATATGCTAATGACATCATGGTATTTTGCAAAGGTACCAAGAAAGGCTTGAGGAATCTGATGCGATTGTTCTCTATGTATGGTGAAGTCTTAGGTCAGAAGTTAAGCTTGGATAAGTGCAGGTTCTTTGCTGGTACAATTTATATAAGGAGGCTAAATGAAATTAAGGAGATTCTAGTTTTCTCTCAAGGGAAAGTACCTTTTACTTACTTAGGTGTTCCAATCTTCAAAGGGAAGCCTAAAGTTATCCATCTTCAGCCTATAGTTGACAGGATTTAAGCCAAACTTGCTAATTGGAAGGGATCACTATTTTCAATCATAGGGAGGTTACAGCTAGTAAGTTCTGTAATTAGTGGCATGCTTTTATACAGTTTTCAATCATATGCTTGGCCAGTGGCTCTATTAAAGACTATTGATAGGTGGTTGAGAAACTTTATTTGGTCTGGGAGTATTTATACTAAAAAAATTGTCTTGTGGCATGGAAACATTTGTGTAAGCCAACAGAGGAAGGGGGATTAGGCCTCAGGTCGGTCAGATCAATCAACTCTGCTGCAATGCTCAAGCTGAGTTGGAATGTGAAAGTATCTAATGAAGAGTGGGTGGGACTACTAAGAGCAAGATTCTTTAGAAAAGGGATGGCATCCCTAACTAATTTAAGATCATCTATTTGGCCTGGTATAAAGAATTAATGCATATAGTTGACTTGAATTCCAGTTGGATCCTTGGAACAGGAGTTGATATCAATTTTTGGAGGGATAGATGGCTGAAACATGCAGATTCTCTAGTGGATTTACTGAATATCCCTGTAGACATGCACAATTCTCTTTCTACCTCAGTTAAGGACTTCATTAGGAATGGAACCTGGTTTCTTCCTTCTCAACTGCACACTAGATTTCATAATTTGCAGAGTGAGATGAAGAAGGTATTTATCCCCCTCGAAGCTGGCCTAGATCAAAGAGTTTGGTGCAGCTCGGATATGGAAGAATTGTCATTCAAGGAAGCATATAGGTTTATGAATCCTCCTTCTAATATCTTGAATTGGTGTAAGCTTATTTGGAAGCACTTCATTCCTGCTTCAAAGTCTTTTCTAGTCTGAAGATTAATGCATAAGAGGATGCCAACTGATGAAAACATTCGGGCTAGAGGGTTGATAAACTGTCGTTTGTACACTTTATTGTTAGGAAATTGGGTGTAATTTATTGTTTATTTGGAAATTATTATGGATACTCACCCGATTTTCTGTGTTTATTATAAGATACATCAACATGGCAGTGGATCATTAAACTTGGAGAAAAATGGATAATTCTAGAGGGTTTTTGAAGAAAAAGCTATATTCTGAAGATTTCAGAGATGCACAATCGTGCTCATCACTAAGCACGACCATTCTTAATAGAAGACCCCCTTGCTGATCAGCAAGGCCTTACTCAGTTTTTAAAGATGACGTCGTTTTTTGACCAAGGTCGTGCTCAACATTAAGCACGACCGTGCTCATTAGCAAGGCCCTACTGACTTTCTCATTTTTAGCACGGTTTGACGTCGTTTTCATTAAGCACGGTCGTGCTCAACATTAAGCACGACCGTGCTCGTGTTTCAGAGGCCCAATCACTTAGGTTTTCTTATTTGGTAATAAAAGCAAGTGGTTGGGGGCACAGATTGGTAAGCTGGTGACACAGAGAGAAAAAGACCCGTCAAGTGAAGGACCGTCTCCCAGTTGATTAGAAGCCTGCTTTGCATTACACTAGTGCAGGAAGCACTTTTTACATATGTTAAAAGTGCTTTTTAACGTCTCAAAAAATCCAGACGTTAATACAACAGACGTTAAATGTGTGACTTTTAACGTCTGGTTTGAACAGACATAAAATTTTACATTTAACGCCTGTCTTTTATTATACTGACGTTAAATGTAACACCTTTAACGTCAGTTCTTTTACTTAACTGAAGCTAAAAATGCTATTTTTAACGTCTGTTGGATAAAAACAGGTGTTAAAAGTGTTTTTTTTTTTATAAAAAAAAAATTTGTTACAATATCCCTTCCCCCAGCTAGCTCCCTGCATTCACTAATTCCAGAATACAAAATTTGCATACACACTCATCACTAACTAGTCCATATACATTAACTCATGCATTTGCATCCCTATATATATATATATATATATATATATATATATATATATATATATATATATATATATATATATATATAGCTAATTAACACAATTCTTAATTAAAACAATTAGAACTATAACTATCTTAATTAACACAATTCGGGCCTCAATACATGAAAAATACATAACATAATAATACATAATTCTATACAGCTAACACTATCAGCTGGCGTAGCCGCCACCAACCCCTGGCCAGTGCATGAGGGATGTTAGACCTCTGTGATGCCTGTTTGGACAAAGAATTAATAAATTAGGCTAGGTATAACATGGATAAATAAAAATAAAGCTAAATAAACATGGATAAATAAAAATAAATCTAAACTAACATGGATAAATAAAACACTTGCCCTAAAAGAACAAAACTCACACTATGGTCAAGTTTAATTTAGCTAGATCAATATCCCTTCGTGATGATCATCACGAGTGGCATGTACATCGTCCACCTCATTTTCATCAATGATAGTAGGCATGTTTTTTGAGAAAGAAGGAGTCTCAGGAATATCAAGAGTTGAATCTTGATTTTCATCACAACCATTATGCATGTTTTTCCTTGGAGAACCACAGAAAACCTTTTGTTAGAAGGATCAGTGATGTAAAACACTTGTTTTGCTTGGGAAGCCATGATGAAAGGCTCATCTGTAGGACCTAACTTGCCAAGGTCTACCAATGTAAATTCCCATTCATCGGTTTGTACACCACCTTTACTGTTAACCCACTTACATTTAAAAACCGGCACCGTAAGCTTAGTGTAATTGATACCGTGAATCCACAAGTGTACGGCTTCGTCGTCAAGTAATAAAAAGATCGAACCTACAGGACCGTGATCTTGAACAACAATTAATTATTAAATCAATTAAACTAAACAAGGAAAGATTTGGTTTTGGAAATTATAATTAACTAACAAATCAATTATTAAAATCGCAATCAACAAAAAAGGAAAGTAAATCAAATCGTGTGTTTTCCAAATTAAAAGAGATTTTCAGGAATTGGGTTACCAACAAGACTGCTTATGCTACTAAATTGACTACCCCTCTTGTTAATTATCAAAATGATTTGAAGGTGAACTTATCCTAATAAAGTTAATGTTCCCTCTCGAGATACAAGAACCATGCAAAATTAAACCAACCCCTACTCTCGTGGTAATTATATTTAAATTGGACCCATTGAGGATTGTGACAATTCAATGAACCCTGGAAGGACCGCTTCTAACTCTCATGATTTAAGTCCTAAGTTCAATTCTTATGGATCCAATACCTAGGTTCACTTCTCAGTTCCTCCCTAGAATATCTAAGACATGCAAATAGGTGATCAATCAATTCATATGGATGAAACACTATAAGAACCAAATCTAAAGAAAATTGAAATTAACAAAAAGGGAAAAACATCAGTTCATGACATAACACGAGTCTTGGGCATAGCCCCAATTCCTAGAAATAAAACGACTACTCAAGCATTTCCATGGTCATAGCAATCTTGATTAAAAAGAACATAAAAATCCTAAGAGAAGAGAAGAAATTGGAGAAGAGAAATCCTAAATTAAGCCAAAGGTAGCAGCCAAGATCTCCCTATTTTTGAGCCTAATTGTCCTATTTATAATGTAGGTTAACTTGGGATTAAAGAAATTACAAATCAGATCAAAACAGATCCCAAAATCCCATATTTTACACGTCACGGTCGTGGCAACTTCTGCTTTGTGAATTCTTGGCCTGTCACGGCCGTGATGGCTGTCACGGCATGGCCGTGATGGCTGTCACGGCATGGCCGTGACAGCTTCTGAGTTTTGCTTCCTTCTTTTTTCTTCATTCTACGCGATCATGGCCATGATGGTTGTCACACCCAGGTCGTGATGGTCTCTGCTTTGCTCATTTTTTCTTGCTTTTCAAGCTCCATTTTGATGCAAACTCCAAATTAACTGGACTTGAGCATTTTAATCATGAATTCCTGCACCCAAACACCACAGAACCACCTTACCCGTTCCAAAGGGAAAAACTAACAAATATCAAAATAAAAATGCCTAATCTACATGAAAATGCATGCAAAATGAAAAAGAAATATGAGGTTAAATAACACTCATCGGTAATTGAGCACCCAAATCTCTTCAATGACTCCAAAGTAATGTATCAATGCAATAACGGGGTTTGTATCTTTTGAACTAGAGAAGTGCATGGAATCAGCCATGATCATAACCCCACTATTTTACATGGTACTCTTGTTATATTGTTCCTTTGTATAAAAGGAAAATTTATTGATGTCGTATCCGCTCCAACATATGACATTAAAGCTAGGCCCACATGCTAGCCATTTTAATGAATCAGAAGCAGTACTACTATCCTTCAGAATTTCTTCTTTAAACCATTTTAAGAAAATCTTGTTATGCTTGTTCAACAACCACTTTTCTTTCATTTGAGGGTTCTCTTGTTATCACAAAAGTAAGGTTGACCAAAATCGATGTTATTCAATATATACAAATATGCTTGAAGCACTTCCTCCCGACCCTTACTCTTAATCATTACACCATGTGTACCTTTACCTTGACATCTTCTCTCATAATGACGAGGCTTAGGAACCCCTATAGGATTCGTGTTAGGAAGGTAGTCTGAAAAAAACTCAATAGTTTCTTCTGCAGCATAACTTTGAACAATAGATGCTTCGGGACGATGTGGATTCTTCACATACCCTTTCAAGATCTTCATGTATCGCTCAACTGGGTACATCCACCTCAAAAAAACGGGGTCACATAATCTAATCTCCATTACTAAATGAACAATTAAGTGAACCATGATGTCGAAAAATGAAGGAGGAAAATACATCTCCAATTGGCACAGGATTATAGCAGCCTCAACTTCCAACTCATCCAACTTATGAGGGTCAACGAATTTGCTACAGATAGCATTGAAGAATGAGCACAACCTAGTTATGGAATGTCTAATATTTTTAGGAGCAATACCACGAATAGCCACGAACAGTAGTTGTTGCATCAAGACGTGGCAATCATGAGACTTTAAGCCAACTAATTTGAGATCACTTGAGACAAGGCTCTTGACATTTGAAGAGTAACCATGTGGAACTTTGATGCCCTGAAGACACTAAAAAAAACTTTGTCTCTCTTTTTTCGACAAAGTATGACATGCTGGAGGTAAATATGTTCGCTTACCATTCTCAACAACTGGAGCTAACTGCTCTCGTATACCCATCGCAATGAGATCGCGACGAGCACTCACGCCATCCTTTGTCTTGCCCTGGATGTTGAGAAGCGTTCCGATTAAACTATCACACTCATTTTTCTTTTTTGCCATGCCGAAGTGGCCGCGCTGTCGCCACGCGCCAAAAAGAATGAGCGTTTACAAAAATAATGTAGATAGGGAGCGACAACTCGAGTATCGTCTCTCAAGGACTCTTTAGTTGTTGTTGTTATTAACAGAGAATTAAAAGTTAGTTTTGGGGGTTTTGAGATTGAAATAAAATAAAGAAACAAAACAACAAAAACAAAGCAGTTAACGAGAATAGCAAATAAACTAAAGACGATTAACCTACTGTTCTTGGTTTCCCACTATCATTGGTTCATGCAAATCCAAGCCCTAAGCAGATTCTAAACCCTTTCCGATTGTAGCATCAATTTACAAGCGAAATCAATACCACGAGACATATATTCCTATTCCCTAATTAATCAAACGGGGTGAAGCACTCATGAACTAAGCGAACATGATTGAACACACGCGAATTAAGCAAACACGATTATATATAGGAACATACAATCATCGAAATAAATCAATACTAATCCTATACATATCTGAATTAAGCAAACAGAAACATATAGAACGGTACTGAAAAGGAATAGCAATTCCAATAGGAAATCCAGAACCTCAAGTGTAATTGAAACCAATCCCAGTAGATTAATCTAGGAGACTAGTTCTCCATTACAAAGGAAAAACAAAAGACAAGAATTAAACTACTGAAAGCTACTACTAATGTCTAAGACTAGCCAAAACTGGCTAACTCTGACTCTCTCCCTTCAGTCTGTCTAAAACGCTTAAATACAATTTCTGGAATCAGCTTTCTCGCGAGGCGAAGCCTCTCTCACGACGCGAATCTTGTGAACAGTCTGCAACCTTTGGTATTCTCGCGAGGCGAGCATATCATTCGCGAGGCGAGAATCTGAAGAGTCTTCTTATTACGCCCGTTATGAACATCAGGGGCCAATCGTGATGCTTTCTAACTTCCAGGCTCGCGGGGCGAATGGATGCTCGCGAGGCGAACGCTTCAACTTCAAAACTGCCACAGCCGTGACCTTTAACATGCTCAAACCGTGATCGTCTCTGACTTTCTGGGCTTGGTGACTCGCGAGGCGAGAGCTTCTTAGCGGGGCGAACCAGAATTATTTCCTTTTTATTAACCTGAAAAACAGAAAATAACATAAGTACTTTATTTAACTCTAAATCAACTAAATTAACCTAAAAACACTTTACAGACTCAAAATACTACTTAAGGACAATCAAGTCTAATTTGGGTGAAAATGATATAAAATTAGCACAAAGCCAAGGTCTTTACTAGTTATAAAACCAGTCAACCAGAGGCTCATCACGAAGATAACATTGTTGTGCTTCACCCGTTGATAAAATTGCTCTCCATTTAAGGCCGTCGGAGCATTTTCACTCTGTTGGCATCCGTTAAAAGCTTTTTTCATCTTACTATATGGGTGATCACGTCTAAGAAATCTCCAATGCCCAAGGTAAACCGTCTTCCTTCATGATGTAACTGAGTGAAGCATGTGCCTTCTTCACATATAGGGCATGCTTTATGCCCCTTAACACTATACCCGGACAAGTTCCCGTATGCTGGAAAGTCATTGATGGTGCAAAATAACATGGCACGCAGCTTGAAAGTATCACGAGAATACCCATCAACTACATCAACACCTTCCACCCACAGCTCTTTCAAGTCTTCAATCAAGGGACTTAGATAAACATCTAAGTCAATTCCCGGTTGCTTTGGGCCCGAAATCATCATAGATAACATCATGAAATTATCAGGAGAACAGTTCATTAACTATGAATACTACTTAAGTTACCATATGGACTCATTCCATCCGTAGCAAGTCCAAGCCTAAGGTTTCTTGGCTCATGAGCGAAATCCGAAAACAAATTATCAATCTTCTTCCAATGCACAGAATCGGCCAGATGGCGAACCTGTCCATAACGTTTCCTCTCATCATCATGCCATCTAAGGTTCTTTGCGTCTTTTACATTAGCAAACAATCTCTTGAACCTTGGAATTATTGGAAGGTGCCACAACACCTTCGCAGGAGGACCCTTTTTTCACATCATAGCTAGAATCATCAAATTCATCACCATCCTTCACTTTGTAGCGTGATAACCCACACTTGGGGCAATCGTGCATCTCTTCATAATCACCCGTGTACAATATGCAATCAATGGGGCATGCATCTATCTTCTTATACTCCCTACCCATCGGACACAATACCTTCTTCGCCTCATAGTTACGGTCAGGCAATGTGTTACCCTCTGGAAGCGAGTCTTTCAACAATTCAAGCAATTCGGTGAAGCTTTTATCGCTCCAACCATTTCTCGCCTTCACATAAACCAATTTTAACACCGCCGACAACCATGTATGAGTAGTACACCCCGGATACAAAGGCTTATCCACATAACTACACAATCTTTCATACACATGTGCTCGTTGAAAAGATTCTTATCCAATATCACGAATCATATCCTCTACTCGATCATTCTCAATATCTACGTCAATGTCCTAACATTGGGAGACACTTGGCTTATTATTTAACAACACATCACCACGCCATATCCATCTTGTATAATTCAAGAAAATCCAAAAACAAATAAGATGAGTACGTATATCCTTGACCGCACATTTCCTTGTATTCAAACATTTGACACAAGGACAATAGAACATTCATTTACTATTAGGATCATTCCTTTGAGTAAATTTTATAAACTCTTCCATTCCCTTCAGATACTCATCACTTATGCGTTTACAAACCATCCAACTACGATCCATGGCAAGATAGGTTCTATGGATATACACATATATATCCATTATAAGCACAATAGGGGAGATTGGAAAAGAGAACTAGTATTTAAAAACCTAACAACCATATATATTCACCACTACACTCTATCCCTCTTTGAAAACCTATTTGAAAACTTAACAACCATATATACACACCACTATCTAAAGAGTTGCTGTCAAATTTCAATTTCAAAGGGTCAGTGAGTTCTACAGTAATTTTTTCTTTTGACAATAGAAGCTATAAACAACTACGCCCTTTAGATATTTCAATATATCTTAGCTTTTATGTGACCAACGATAAGCATTAAGCATATCAGAACCAATCATGACCCCATATATAACAGCAAACCATTTTACCAAATGAGGATCAGTTACAGTGAATGTATGAAATCAGTGACATGGTGTAAAAGAAAACTATCAATCAGAGAAATTTCTTTCTAAAATAAAATCCAGACAGTTGAAATTATAGAAGAAATACTCAGTACATGACATATGTAAAAGCAAAAGCCAATGGGTATTGAGATGAAATTATAGAACAAGAACAGAGAATCCAAACAGAGTAGTCAACAAGCAAACCTAACAGAGTATGTATCATGAGATTTTAGTCAACAAGCAAAAGCAAACCAAACAGAGAATCCAAGAAAACCTAAAAGAGAAGAGAAACAGAGTATGTATCATTACATATGGGTATTGAAAATCTGAAACTTTGAGGGTTTAGGGATTTACCTGCATTCACAGAAAGGAGAAGGATAGTTGCTCAATGGTCTCGGTGTTGGCTCTCCACTGGTGGCCATCGTTCGATGTGGTGTCTGAGAGTGAGAGGGAAAGAGAGAGTTAGGGCGCACACGCAAAGTTCAAAGAGGGAAAGAGATAGTGTGAAGTTCAGAGAGAGAGAAAGAGTAACTACCTCGCGGTGGTGGTGGAGAGGAGCTCCCGGTGGTGGCGGTGGAGAGGAGACCGCGGTGGTGGAAGAGAAGGAGCTCGCACGGTGGGTTGCGGTGACTTACAGAGAGAGAGAGAGAAGGGTTATGGCAGTGAAGTGATGAAAGTCACGAAGAGAAAGGTGCACGGGTAAACGTATACTTTCTAAAAACATTACAGATCACCTTTAACGTGTGTTGTTTAAACAACAAACGTTATAGGTGATTTATATGAATTTGATAATTATGGGCTGCCACCACCTCCTTTTTAACGTTTACTTTCTGCTTAACAAACTTTAAAAGCCATTGTTTATGCATTATCCCTCCCAATCGGTTATTCATTTCTGCACGTTTATAATATAACTCCACATTTATTACTTTCTTTGACTGCCAACTTCCCATGCGCCTTGGAACCTAATCCTCTTAATGAACAATCTAATTTTTTTAGCAACTTACCATGCGCCTTGTAACTTCATCCCCTGCTCCTTATAAATAGCTTCCTTCCTTCCGTGACCAAAAAATATGACTTTTTCTTTTTATAATGTATTTCTACAAAGGCTTTATTTTTATGCTTCACAATATGGCTCTGGCATGGAGATTAAGTTCATCACTCTTTCTTCCTATTCCTAGACTCAAAGTCTTTGTCTTAATAGTCAACAACTTCTGAGGTTTTATAAATCACATAACATGGGTGATAAGGTTGTGTAAATCACATTATGTGAGTTGCTCACCTTATCATGCTTTAGGAGAATCGACTGCTAGAGTTCCAAAACCTCAGCTTTGGCAGCAAGTGACGACTGTTCCAGAACCATTATTGAAATAGATCAAGTTCACTCTTGCTCAGTCGCGCTCTGGAAAACTCAGCCGCTCGACTCTCCTCTCTTGCTCACCCGTGAAGGGAACGGAGCCTCAACGAATGTTTAGGATTTTAAACCCTTTCAATGTAACTTTATAGGATTTTGAATTTTTGAATGTACCTTGTGTTGGAACCAAAGTTGTTTTGGATTTAATAATCTCTAAGTTTTGATGCTAACAAAAGGATTAAATTTTCTTGGTAAAGTGTTAGTTGAGATCTAACAAGTGAGTTCAGTTTATGCAGGAATATCCAAAATAATATAAGGTGTACAATGCTTGGACTCGTGCAAAGAATTACCCGTCCAAAGGTTATTTAAAGTGTTTACTGGTTTTCTTTAGTAGACGAGGCTATAAATGAATACCTAAATAACTTGTTAGGTATAGCAAGTCCAAAGACTTGAAAATAAGCGCGTCCATTTTGCCACATCAGCAGACGGGGGCTATCCTTGAAACTCAAGTATACATCCATAGTGCCTAAACTAAAATTCAGTAGAAGTCCATAGTGCCACGTCATTGGATGGAGGTTCTCTAAGGACTTAGCAAGTCCAAAGACTTGTGTGGATGAGCGCTTCTACCATATTAGTAGACGAGCGTCTCTACCACATTAGTGGACGAGCGCTTCTGCCTCCTCAGTGGACGAGCAGAATTAAAATCTTGTGTAGATGCGTTCTTAAAACTAAGTAGACGGTTCTATATGTTTTATATCTTTACTACCTTGAATGTGATTTAATGCAATCTGGTCCACAATGAATTTATTTCAAATGAATATTTGTTCTTTCCATTTGTTTTTATCCGATTTAATGTCTTGTTTCCTTTGAGAAAATTCATAGTACTATCAAGGAAATACAAAAAGTAAATAGTACAATTGGAATTGCAAAACGATCTGTACGATGACATCTTTATTGCTGAACAAAAGTTGGGTTATACACAAAGGAGGAAAGAAAGTTTTTAAGGTATAATTGCTCAGAACAGTGAGCCTCCATTTTGTGATTTTCTGATAACCAATGATACTTTTCAACATGGCCAAAACCAAGCTATCAGTCACAACGGATATCATACATTTAATGCTATCTCTAAACGGGGTTATTCAAAGTAACCGTTGAAGAATTACAAGAGAAGAAGAAGGTCACTATAAATAGAAGACCTCGGATACTGAAGAACTACTTTTGCTAGCCCAACCTCTGCCAATACAATTCTTGAGAAGACAAACTCTTATTCTTTCATTCTTTCAAAAGCAAAAGTTTGTAATCTTTGAGTTTGAATATTGTTGTAATATTCAACTGATCTTAAACTGTCATACTCTCACACTTAGTGAGTTAAGAAGATCAACTTTTAAATCTATGTGATAGAGTTAGAGCCTGAAGAAGCTTGGTAAGAATGTAATACTTGTAGCCTAAAGAGGTGTTGAATACTTGTTGTGTAATCTATTTGGAGAAATAGTGGAAAAATCCTTCAAGTCGAAGGGACTGGACGTAGCTCTTGGTTGGAAGAGAGTGAACCAGGATAAAATCTCTTGCGTGAATTTCTATCCCTAATCTCTTCAGTTTATTTGCTTATGCTAACTGTGGGGTTTTGATATTAATTTTGTTAATCTTTTAAAAAGGATTTCTTGTGTGCTTAATCTTTTTATCTTCTGCTTGTGAAAAAGTTGTTCAAAAAGGTTTTTGCGAAAATAATTAACAAAGACAATTCAACACCCCCCTTCTTGTGTTTGCCCGTGCCAACTTCATCTTGTAACTTTTATTATTGATTCACTTCATGAATGAGATCCGGTTTGGGTTATTGATTCAACTTAGCACGCGCGCGCGCACACACACACACACACACACACACACACACACACACACACACACACATATATATATATATATATATATATATATATGTTTAAAATGAAATACAAAATAGAAACACAAAAGCAAAATCAGAACAGATCGAACAGAAGCACAAAACACAAAATCAAGTGAAACTGAAACTTTGAGGAAGGCAATGCGCGAGGGTAGACTCACTAAAAAATTAGCAAAATCACATTTAACATCTGTTGATGAAACAACGGACGTAAGTTATTCACTTTTAACGTCTGCTGTATGTAAAACTGACGTAAAATATGATTTAAATGAACCTCATATTTACGTTTCTGTCACTGCCTCTTTTTTAACATCCACGTTTCACATAAAAGACGTTATATCTGATCGTTTATTCCATATTTTCCAGTAGTGTCAATAGGGTGTTCGGGTTTCAGTTTTCTATTTCTATTTTTTTGGATTGTTACATGTTTGTAATTTGTATAGTGATTTTTATGACTATGCGTAGCTAAACTCATTCCTAAGGTATGGTGGATCTTATGTTTTGAAACCTTTGATGTTTTCCCAGTTTTAATATGATTCAGTGTTTCTTTTAATTGGTTGGTTTAATCCTTGTGTTTGAATTTCTAAAAGGCTTAATCATCCTTTATCAAGTTAATTAATTGATTGGCGACCGTACCACAATTAGTTAACTGAACTCTAGGATTAACCGGATTTGGGGTTACGTGGACCAAGCGTAATCCTTATTTTCAATAAGTTATTGAATTAACAAACTTGCCAGTTCTTTTTTGCTTCTTTTAATTGTTTGCCTTGCATGACCATTAGGGTAACTGATTAGGAGAAAAAATATTAATATTGCAATATCATTGGGTATTAATAGCTCTAGAGAGAGTGATTGGCAATCAATAAGGAACACATATCATTGAGAAAGTGGGTAATATCATCGGTAGTGATATAAGTGAAACCAGGCACCCTAGGCTTTCCATAATTGAACTTTTGCTTGTGATTCTTGTTTTTCTTGGTTTCCATCATCTTCTTGTTTTTAATTATTTGATTACAAACAGCACTTGATTGTTTGGATAACATAAGGAAATAATTAATCTAGTAATTGTCACCAATCCTTGTGGGTTCGATACTTGGATTCCCAAATACTCCTATATTACTTTTGCGATATGGTGCACTTTCCCTTAAGTGCAGTTTTAGCGCAATAAGGGTGTGTAATGGTTTTAGTTTGCCCTTTGTGCTATGAAACTCGGGCAACAACTAAGCATATCTTCTTGTCCTGTTATTTTGCTAGCAGTATTTGGTCTTGGCGAAGTCATGCAGTAAACAGTAGTGTTAATCATGCCTCTATTGTTGGACTTTTTGATGTTTGCAGCAAGTTCAAAAGTAGCCAAGCAAAGGAGCTAGTGCTTGCTGTTGTTACAAATGCAATCTCAATGATCTGGTTCTGCGGGAACAACATAAAATTCGGAAGAAAAAAAAAATAATTCCTATTAGCCATGCTATTAGTCTCATTATGGCTGACTCACATCTACCAGGGTCATTATCTAACGGAACTCTCATTAATTTAGGTAAGATGGCTTCCTCCTATTGTTGGCTGGACAAAATGCAATACAGATGGTCCAGCTAGAGGATCTCGAGAGCTAGCTGCTGCAGGTGGAATTTACAGAGACTCAAGGGGTGTAGTTATGGGGTGCTTTGCAACATTTCTTGGAAATATGTCTGCTATACATGCTGAATATATTGCTCTAATGATGGAAATTGAGATTGCCTATCAAAAAGGATGGCATTCCTTATGGATTGAGAGTGATTCAAAAGTAGTGGTGGAAGCTTTTAATAACAATTCAAAAATACCATGGCAGTTGCACAATCGGTGGGAAAACTGTAGGATTTTGTGTCAAAAGATGATGGTTAGGATCTCTCACATTTATAGGGAAGGAAATAGCTGTACAGATGGTTTAGCCAATTTTGACGTGACCAGTCAATGCTCTAATTGGTGGAGTGATGTTCCTAGTTTTATTAGAGATCATTGTATTCGCAATAGATTAGGCTTGCCTAACTATATGTTTACTTGACTTTTCATGGGTTTTGGTTTAAAGTCCCCCCATGTATTTTTGTATTGTTTTCTTCTTTTTATTAATAAATTTTTGGCATGCTGCAAATGATTGTTAGGTTTAGGGGTGCCAACCTAGTTAGGGAGCCTTAACCTATAGGGATGCTTCTGCTTCCAATAGCCTTTATTAAAAAAAAGTCAGATGTATATACTTGATCGGTCACATTAACAACGTTGGTATTTCTTTTTTAAAACCACAATGATCAAAATTTTTAATTCTTTCTCAATGTGGTTAGATGTCATGCCTTCAATTTTAGCCTAATTCAGTATACTTTGTTTCAATGTACTTTTTTATTTAGATGTTATGCCTTTCTTTCTTAAATGTACTTTTTTTTCCAGGTGCATTACCAAGGTAACATGTGTCTGTTCACACCAACAAGAAATATAAGGTATCTATAGTCATTATAAAAGATAATTTGTTTCAAAGTTTTGGTATCTCTCCTTTCTTTTGTCTCTAAATTCTAGCAATTATGAACTTTCTAGCTTGGATTTGGTTAATGATGGATTTGAGTATTGTTCTAACAAATTTCCGGTGATGTTATTCCGAGAACCCGGTGAACAATCTTTCTAGGATTCACTGATACACTTAGTCAGAAATATGCTCTTTCGATTAAGATATCTCCGAATATCATAGTAAGAGTTACAATATAGCTTGCCTTTACACAATGGTTACGAAAACTATTTATACGTTACTTTTTCCTACACTCTCGGCAGTTACCTCTCGTCTATACTACAACTACTCTAGATGTGTGAGTAATTGAGTATTCCACGATCTCTTAACTGTCCCTTCATGCATAAAGCTTATCTTCGAGTAAATTTGACCGAGTCTCCCCATGGCACTCTGTAGTCTTCAAGTGAACTTCGGCCCTCCTTGACCCAAATCATCTCGGATTACTATGCGGTACATAAGCCCCTAAGTTCTGAGCTTCAACGAAGCATAAGCAAAAGAGCTTAAGTTTCTAAAAACATTAATTCTCCTTGTTAACAATAGCCCCCCCCCCCCCCAAGCTCTGAGTTTCAGCGAAGCAGAAGCAAAAGAGCTTGAACAATCACCTTGTCTGAGTGTTGCAGCTATTTTTTGAGTGATATCCAAGTAAAATTTCTTAACTGAATCTATTCGTTAGCATTATCTGGCCGAGTAATCAGAGTTTCTAATGAATTTTATTAAATTTCCTGTGATAATATCTTCAACGGACTAAAACCGAAAATATCATTCCTCGGTTTTTGCATTTAAAAGCTCTTTCTTCACTAATTGAGAAATATTCCAATTAATTACTTCGGCCGCATGCTATTTACGCCACATGCCTCCCCACACGCAACCTTTAGCCTCACCCCTGCCATGCATGTCCCTTCACTTCACCTTAGCTGTCCAAATTCCCTCTCCATCTACAATAAATGAACACGTGGCACTGCAGCAATTATTATTAATTGCTAAACCTCTGTACTTCCCAACATCAGACCTTTCGTCATTTAACCCACTATCTCCCCTCGCCTTCACTATTTAAACTCCAAACATAAACCTCATTTCTTCATCGTTGACATCACTCCTCTGAATTTCTGCATCCTCACCGAGCTTCCAGAAACTCCTTTTGCACATCCTTAAACTAAATCCCAGGCACGCCTCTTCCTCATTTCCCTTTCCCTTTAATATTTAATAAACCTCGCGACTTCCCACCATAATCCTTCTCAACCTTCCTCTCTCCTTCCGGAAGTTCTTGTCATTGAAGATGGATCATCTTTTGCAACCCCTTCTGCTACCCTTGGCTATAACAATGGTGGTCACATGGACCCCACAAACAAGGTTTCCTCAAAATCTTTCGACCACCACAGAACTCGTGGCATAGTTCTACCACCTCCGCCTATTCTGCCATTTCCTAGATATGAATGGGTAGACCGCGATGACATTGGCATCTTCTCCGATTATCAAACGACGGCTTCTATTATAGAGCTTAGGTCACAAATTAAGTGGTCATCCCTGGAGCAAGAGCAACAATTTATCTACTATCCTTGCTCCGAATTTGACCGCGTTTGTATGAGGGCAGGTGACGAAGAATTTCCTTTTGTATTTTTATACAAAACCATGTTCAAAGAAGTTGGGATTACTCTTCCATTCTCCTCCTTTCAACGTTTCGTGCTTTCTGCCCTTAACCTTGCTCCTTCTCAGCTTCATCCGAATAGTTGGGCGTTTGTCCGAGCTTTCGAAGTACGATGCATCGAACTAAACATTCTCCCCACCACCAACAAATTATCTCACTTCTATGCTATAAGGTTGGGGAAACAAGCTCGTTGGGTTTCCTTTCATGGCCGACATAACAACCGTCTTTTTCTCTGTTCACTTCATCATATAAATATTTCAAATTTTGGTTCTTTAAAGTTAGGTCTTCAATCGAGGTGGAGTCGTTTTTCCTTAACCAAGATGGAGAGCCTAGATTTCCTCTGTATTGGACTCGTGCCCCTCGTCAGATTCTCGATCCTTATCATTGCCTCTCGGTTATAGAAAATGAGGAAGTAGACTTCCTTGAGGAGCTTTCCCCCCTGGATTGCTAAATCCTTCTTAAATTACTCACTGACAAAGATCGTGATGAAAGTTGGCAGAGTAAGATAGTAGTTGAATTTATCTTATCATAACCACTCATAATTGTAAATCTGACTCTATTTCCTTCTTTTTCCAGCACTTATGGGTGATAAGATTTCCTCTGCCGAGATGAGGAAGCTGAGATTGGAGCAATCTTGCTCGAAGACTCCCAATCCTCCAAGTGCAATTAACCCGGGAAGAGCCATCCGTCTCGCCTCCTCTTCAGTCGAGAAGCACACTACCCCACCATCTTCGTCTCCCTCTAAGAAACAAAAAGTCTCTGAATTAGAACCAACCATTTCCTTTCCCACTACAACCGAGAAGAAGCAGCCTACTAAGCCCACCACTAATAAAAGAGTTTCACAAGCGCAAGTGGTTTGATGTGACTTAGAATGTGGAGCCTCACTCTTTTTGGAATCATTACTTCAATCCCAGCACTATGATTGACACTCAAATGTTGTTCCCTACTGGTGTTGACGTGATTGACTGATATGGAGTTGCTGCTCCATATGAAGCTACTCAAATTTATGCTTTACGTTCAACGGAGCTCATTCGCATTGCCAAGAAAGAAAGAATTCAAGCTCACATTCAAATGGAGAAGATGAGCGTCGAGTTTTCCGAGTTTGAAAAGATGAAGAAGGAACGTCTCAAGCTTAGGCAAGAAAAAACTGCCTTATCCCAACAACACCAAGAGATGAAAAAGACTCATGACACCCTGACCAGTGAACTGAAACAAGTCCAAGAAGCGGCTAAAGCTGCCGAGGATGCTAAACTCCTAACCTTTACTGAACTCAGAGCTGCTCGGACCTCCATCACTAATTTGGAAACAAATATGACCTCCCAAAAAGTTGTTTTTGATGTTGAGCTTGAGGGATACAAAGCGGCCGCTACTGAGAAATATGAATTCGGTTTCAAAGCGCAATTGAGCAAGTGCGCAAAATTGCTCCGGAGGTTGATACCTCGAAATCCTATGTATGGAAGGAAATCATATATGGAAAGCTTGTTCTCCGTGGCTCCGAGGAAGAAAGTGTTGAAAATGGCCCTAAGGCTACTGGCACTACCGAGGTTGCTCCCATCACCACCGTTGAGGTTTTCGTCAATGCTGAGGGGGATGCTCCTCAGTGAAAATTTATGTTCTTTTTAAGGTAAAAGATATGTAAATGCATCACTGTAAAGAAAGACATCCCAGCATTCCTGGCACCCCAATCCTTAATAATCATTTGCAGCATACCTTACAATTTATTAAAAATAAGAAAAAAGACAAATACAAAAAACAAGGGAGGACCAAACCTTACCAATGAAAAAAGAAAACTACTTAATTCTATAACAAGGGAGACCTAACCTATTATGGTAAAAATCTGCCCTAATAAAACTAGGAGCTAAATCCCACCAATAAAAATCATGAATGATAGATCATGTGCAGCTAACTTATCCGCACATGAATTGTCCTCTCTAAAGATATGAGTTACAACAAAAGTCATTTGTTAGTCAAAAGTCATTTTTTGGTGAACCCGGGTATCTTCCGGTCGGGAGGCATAGACTAATCTTATGTTAAAGTTTAAGTGTTTTTCTTTTTCTTTTTGTCTTGTAAATCGGAAGTCCAGTGAACTCCCAATTTTGTAACTCAACGGGTCATTATATAATAGACTTATTTTATCAGTCCCATTAATAATCAGCATTCTCCCTCAAATACCTCCATTAAAACAAAACTTTTCATAATCATCCATCATCACATAAACAACTTATTTGACATGAACTCCAATGCCAAACTGCTAATTCCATATTGCTCTGTTATTCTAAAGTCTTCTCTAAAATATTCTCGTATTCAACATAAAAAGACTTACGATATAAGATCTTTAGTATCTTGCTTCATACTTATTTGCTTAAGTATTCCGAACTGAATGTGCTCTGTCTTTTAAAAGATTTCGATTCTGCCCTCTTCTCGAGGTTTAGCCAATTTCCAGGACTTGTATTATTTTTATTTGAGATTTACTCATTTACAAGAATTTGATATTGACTTTTATCCGAAAAGATATTTGTATTTATGGGCTTGAAATTTCCTTTTATCTGAGAATTTACTCGTTTTTAAGGACTTTAGCTTGCCTTTTATCCAAGGTGTGCTCATCTTTAAGGGCTTTATGCTGCCTTTTATCCGAGCATGTGCTCGTCTATAAGGATTATATTTGCGAATATTTAACATTTCTCCCATTAAACAACCATACAAACAAAAATAGCACTGAGAATTGAAACGACCAAGCTCCATTAATCTAACAAAGTTAAACAAGATATTTAGATGGACCTTGGTGTGCCTTATTGAAACCTTCCCGACCAAAAACCCTTTATGGGAAAAAATATCGGGGTAGGAAAAAGAGTACACACCTTCTGACACGAACTAATTGAAATAAAACCTAAGATGAAAAGCATTCCATGTCCTCAGAATCAGCTTCACTGGCACTTCTTGCAACCTATAAGCACCATTGTTCAGATTCTCCACCACTCTGAAAGGCCTTGCCCAATTTGCAGCCAATTTCCCCTCTGTTGAGTCCTTGCGGGCATCCCCTTGGAATCTCAGAACTAGATCTCCAGGTTGAAAGTTTCTCAGCTTCAGTACCAAGTTGTATCTTCAAGCAACCCTGCCCTTGCTCACTTCCTCTGCTACCTTACCACTTCACGTACTTCATCCACCAAATCTAACTCCAACTTTCGGCTCTCATCATTCAGCTCTGCATCGTAACACTTCCTCCTGAGAAAAATCTATCCTAATTCAACGAGTATCATGGCATCAGCTCCGTATACCATCCGAAAAAGAGTCTCTTGTGTTGTGGACTGAGGTGTACAGTGATAGGCCCACAAAATGCTGAGAAGCTCCTCTGCCCATAAACCTTTTGCTCTTCCAAGTCTCTTTTTCAACTCGTTGACAATCACCTTATTAGCAGCCTCCACCTGACCACTGGTTTGAGGATGCTCAACAGAAGAGAATCTTCTTTTGATTCCTAAGTTGCTGTAGAACTCACCAAAATACTGATCAGTGAATTGCTTCCCATTGTCCGAGATGATTATCGAGGGCAACCCAAAGCGACATACAATCTTCTTTCAATCAAACTTCTGAACTTGCTTTGTTGTGATCTTAGCCAATGGTTCTGACTCAATCCATTTCGTGAAATAATCTATGGCGACAAGCAAGAATTTGACTTGTCCTTTTGCTATGGGAAAGGGGCCAACAATATCTATCCCCCACATAACGAAAGGACAAGAAGAAGTAATGTTATGAAGTTCTTCCGAGTTTGTATGCTTCACTACTGAGAACTTCTGACATTCTTCTTATCGTCGCCCAGAAATACCTTGCTCTGATGACTTTCTTGGCCATAGTTCTTCCCTATTATGCATGCCACAAATTCCCCTATGCAACTCGGTCATCAAATATTCACCTTGCTCCTTAGTCAATCATTTCAACAAAGGACCAAAGAATGATCTTTTGTACAAGTCTCCTGATACCACCGTGAAAGAGCTTGCCTACACCCTGATCCTCCGAGATTCTTTTGCATCCTTCGGGACTGCATCATTTACTAAATACTCCCAAATCGGAGTCATCTGTGACACCCAACTACCCCTCATTTTATATAAGCAATAAAAGACATATAACAGATATAAAAGAAAATAAAATAGCATACGTCCTTTATAAAAAGGTCCATGGGTATAAAGGTCCCACATGAACAAGTTCAATAAACGTGGAAAACCAAAACATGTTTATAAAGAAAACATAACATAAACATACAAACGAAACCTAACCTCGATGTCACATTACAGAGCTGGTATAACCAATCCGATAAACAACTCGGATTACAAACTAAACTAAACTAAACATAAACTAACTACTAGAAGCGGCTCCTCAAAGTCACTCATCAACAAGCTGCTCACCGTCCTCTACATAACACAAAAAGGGTACATGCAAAGCAACAACAAAAGACGAGGAGTAAGAACCATATTTATAAACATAACGGCAACATGATAGTTGGTAAGATGAACATACAACACATAGAAACATAGCAACATAGCATTTATAACATAGTGATCACACCAACACAACAACACATCACAGTATAACAATATAATCATCAATCATATAATACAATGCGAAGCAATACTCTGAATGCATGTGGATCCATCTACACCAGCCGTACGACTTCAAAATTACATTTCCACAGTGGCCAAAGAAGCACCAACACCGGGCCAGACCACCAAACCATGGGTGGACCCCTTGGATAGCCAGCGCACCTTACTCTCAGATGCACCACCACGGTGTATACATGATCCCCTTTCGGACGAATCCCGCGGACGGCCAGATCGCCTTACTGTCGGATGACCTCCCCCTCAACACTCTGGCCAAAAAGCACCAGAGCCTTAACACTCTGTCCAAAAAGTAACAGAGCCTCAACACCTTGACCATTAAGCATCAAGGCCCCCTTGGAGCGGACACTTGGATACCAAGGTACAACATCATATCACTTGTAGCGGACACTAGGCTACCAAGGTACAACATATCATCACTTGGGGCGGACACTAGGCCACCAAGGTACATTATAATCTTTGAGTTGTCTAACTTGTCTTCACTTTGTTTGGTGTCTTCTTTTATTATTATTATGGGCAACATGGGAAAACCACCCCTATCCAGCTATCTACGTTCTGGTCAGCACAAGTGAGTACGGTCGTGCTCACCCTTCAGCACGGGCGTGCTGAGCTAACAGTTAAGCACGGTCATGCTGACTGTTGAGCACGGGCGTGCTTAAGCAGCTAGCCCTTTCCTGGGATTCAAACTGGAGCACGGGCATGCTCCTAGTTAAGCACGACCGTGATCAATGGAGCGTGGTCGTACTGATCTGGGAAGAAGGGTCACAGACCCTTTGCCAAACCCTTGGGACAGTTCATAGATTCAACCTATTGGCTTTTACTAATCCATTGAACATTAGCTTCATCATTCTTAATTGTTCTTCATGTCGTATCATTAAGGGGAATTAATCATTTAATCACAGCTTCATTATTAATGTCCCTAGAAAACTCACTAATCAATCCTAGGGTCTTTAACTAAGCCATATGAACATAACCTTTCCTCTCATACTATATTCATGTCTTATGAACAAATGGAAGAACATCCCTTAAATCTCATTTATCATTGATAACGTATTTTAACGCCTTAACATCATTACTATTAATTAATTAGAGACTTATTATCATCATTGTTGGCATTAACATCCTCAACAATCAACACTCATAAGAGCACAACATCATCATCATCATCATAACAGCATCATCATTACAATAACATCATCATCATCATCATGATCATTCATTCATAACGTCATCAATCCAAACATAATCATGGCATAAACATCATTATCAATTATAACAATAATAGGCATACCAATCATCAACATAAGTCACTAAAAGGCATACCAATCATCAATTAAGCATATGTATCATCATGAACATGATAGCAAACAAATAGACGAACAACATACGACAGGGTCATGGGTTAACCCTTCATTTTAGGCTACCCCATAGCCTACATGTTTATACTAGCCCTCTCCCCATACCTGGTATGAAGATTCCCAAAACGATAACGTTGGCAAACTAGACATGTTCCCTCGAGCAGCTCGACGAGTTCCTCAAGCCTTGGCCAAACAAGAAGAGAATAGAACAATCAATTACTCCCCAATTCAAAAGAAGGGAATAGGTTAAGGAGGGATAACTACGTTACCTTAAACGATTCTAACACGCGTAACTTTTCTCCCAAACAGGACTCATAAACTCTAAGAACTTCAAGGGGTTCAAGGGAAGGGAAAGGGAAGAGGTTTCTGTCGCACTAGGATTGCCCAAAGTGTCAAAAAGAGGGTTTGGGTCTCAATCCTCAAGGGATTTCTCTATTTATAGACTCTGTGACCTGAGCACGACCGTGCTCGAGCACGGTCTTGCTCCCTGTTGAGCACGGTCGTGCTCAATTCCTGAGCACGGGGATCTCCAATATTGCATTACTATACAACCTAAACGATTGAATGGGCCAAAACAAATACAATAATACTTGTAGATAATTCTCTTATCTTTCCAACGCCACAAAGATCACCTCGATCGGATATCTATAACTCAAGATATAGCCAAATTGGTAAAATAGGTTACTAGGACTCTAAAAGGGTTGACCTTTCTAAGGCTAAACTTCCCCAAACATGAACTTAGGCATCAAAAACAAACATAACAAGTATATACAAACATATATATAACATATACAAACACATTAAGCTTATTAACAAAAAATGAGGTGTTACATCATCCACTCCTGATTTCTTTCTTCAATAGCTAATATCCCTTCCTCCGATTCAATACTCGGATTTAAAATTGTTTCTTGTATTACCATCCAGTGCTACCTTGTTTTCTTAGTACTAGCCAATTTGGAAATTTAATCAGCCCAGGCATTTCTTTATCAGGGAATGTGCTCAATTTTAAATTCATCAAATTTGGAAATCAACATGTTTACTTTTCATAAATACCTGGTGAGGTGAGACTCTTTCGCCCGGAATGTGCCCGAGATCTGGCCTTTGATCAACTGTGAATCGCTCCTGCATGTAATTGATTTCACACCCACCACCTGGCCAGCTTCAGTCCAGTAATTAGCGCTTCATATTCTGCTTCGTTATTTGATGTTTTGAAATCAAACTTCAGAGATTGCTCCAATACCACCTCTCTTGGCCCCTCAAGAATTATCCCTGCACCACTCCCTTTCACATTGGAGGCTCCGTCCACATATAAAATCCACCCTTCAGTGGTCGGACTCAACACCAGTGATAATTCGGTGACAAAGTCGGATAGACATTGGGCCTTCATCGGCCATCTTAGCTCATATATCAACCCAAATTTTGATAATTCGACCGATCAAGCAATCATCCTGCCAGTCAACTCCGGCTCTCTCAACACTTGCTTAATCAGATGATCAGTTTTCACCACTACTTGGTTACTTTGAAAATATCGTCTTTAACGTCGCACAATAGTCACCAATGCAAAGGACAGCTTCTCAATCACTCGATATCTCGTCTCTTCCTCATGCAACACTCTGTTTATATAGTATATTGGAAAATGTTCCTTGTTGATTTCTTGAACTATAACAGCACTAATTGACATCTCCGTTATCGACAAGTACAGCATCAAAACCTTTTATGGTTGTGACTTGCTCAAAATACGAGGTACACCGAGGAATGTTTAAACTCCTGGAATACAGACTCTCACTCGGCACTCCATTCAAACTGTTTTGGTTTTTTGAGAAGTTTAAACAGAGGCCGAGCTTTTTCTGCCGATTTAGGCAACAAAACGAGCTAATGAAGCCAACATTCCTGCCAGTCTTTGCACCTCTTTCACATTGGAAGGGCTCCTCATTTCTATGATTGCACAAAATTTGTCAGGATTAACTTCAATTCCCCTGTGTGTGAGCATAAATCCCAAAAACTTCAGCTTCTGATCCAGAAATTACACTTTTACGAGTTTAACCTCATGTTGTGCTTTCTCAACGGAAAACATATTTCCTCCAAATTGGTTGCATGGTGAGCAGGATCATCGGATTTGACGACAATGTCGTCCACATAGAACTCCATATTCCTCCCAATTTGCTTTTCGAACACCCTATCCATCAATCTTTGGTATGTTTCTCCCGCAATCTTCAGCTTGAATGGCATTACCCGATAACAGTAATTTGCCCTGTTAGACATAAAAGCAGTTTTGTCCTCATCGGGACCAAACATTCTTATTTGATTGTACCCAGAATAGGCATCAATCAAATTGAGTATCTGGTATCTGACTGCTCCATCTACAAGATGGTCAATGCTAGGCAAAGGGTAAGAGCCCTTTGGGCAGGCTTTGTTTAAGTCCGTGTAATCCGTGCACATTCTCCATTTTCCGTTAGAATTTTTCATTTGAGAGCCATGTGGTGTATTTGATCTCACGTAAAAAATTGGCTTCCATCAACTTCTTTGTTTCTTTTTCAATCACTTTTCTCCTCTCTTCTCCGACCTTTCTCTTCTTTTGAGTCAATGGCTTAGCATCTAGGCATAACGACAACTTATGGCAAATGAAACTGGGATCAATCCCAGGCATATCAGCTGCACTCCAGGCAAACAAATTAGCATTCTTTAGGACCACCCTCTTGATCTCTCCCTCAATTTTCGGGTGGCTAACTCATCTACTGGCTTGAACGAAGGTCATCGACATTACCCCTCGGATCTAGTTCTACCAACTTTACAATAACTGATTTCTGCTCCATAGACTCCTGCTTTTCCTCTTCCTTTTTTATCCCGGCACTTACTTTCAGATTGTCAAAATAGAATTGCCGAACTATTTGTTGGTCAGCTCTGACAGATACTGTCTCTCCAGACTCGATTGGAAATTTTATGGTAAGGTGAGGTGTGGAAACTATGGCTTCCAGTTCATTTCAACTCGATCTCCCCAAAATTATGTTGTACGTCATCTGAACCTCGGCAATGACATACTTTACTGGGATAGTCTTTGAAGCTGAACCATTACTAAACTTGGTAAGCAGCTCTATGTACCCCCGAGTATCTGCTTGTTCACCGACAAATCCCACCAACATGGTGTTAAACTCCTTGATATTACTCTCGGGAATTCCCAACTTTTTGAAAGTTGAGTAGTAAAGGATGTCTGCAGAACTTCCTTGGTCCACCAGTGTTTTCCCGACCATAAAATTTGACATCTCCACAGTGATAACCATAGGTTCATCCTGATTTGGGCCAACCCCAACAAAATCATCATCAGTAAAAATGATAGGTGAACTTACCTGCTTTGGCTTATAGATGATTGAATTAACTATCTGTACCGCTCGGAGATGCCTTTTTCGGGCTGAGCTAGTTACCCATCCTCCTGCAAAGCCTCCTTAAATCGTATTAATGACACCTCGGACCTGGTGGTCCTCGGCATACCGGGCCCATGAATCTTCTCGGTTTTGTCTTTGATAACTTGACCCTTCCTCTCTTCTGAAAACATTTCCTCTTTCTCTATTTCGTCCACCTCCATGATCACCCTGCTATTGTTGGTTCCGCAAAATATACTCTCCCAAATTTCCCATTTGGATCAATTATTCTATCTGATCTCTCCAATTCCAGCAATCTTCTGTAGTGTGCCCATAGTTGTCATGAAATCGGCAATACTTCCTTCTGTCCGCCTTCTCTGATACTTGACCTTGAGGCGGGTACTCAACGGCATCGGCATGATATACTTCATCCAGGATCTTAGCCCTGTTGTGTTGAGCAGGGTATACACACTATACTTCGGCCCATTTTTTGGTCGGACTTCCTGTATAAATGTGTATCCCTTATCATTCCCTTGATTCTGCTTCTTTTCGGACTTATCTTGACTATCCCTCTTTTTTTACTCCCTCATTTCTTCCATACTAATATATTTGGAATCCCTCTATCTCAACTTGTCAATGTCATAGGCCTGTCTCTTGACTAAAAAGTCCGACAAAGGTCCTGACTTTAGTCCCGAAGTAAAGGCATGAAATGCTACTCCTTCTCTCAAATCTGGTACTTGGATGACCTCAGCACTGAAATGGTCCAAGTATTCCCGCATTGATTGGTGCATTCCTTACCTGAAATTTACCAAACAAGCAGAGGTTTTCTGGATCCGTCGAATCATGGCAAATTGTTCAGTAAACTTTGTGGTTAGATCCAACCAAGAGGTTACGGATCTCGGGGGGAGCCGAGAATACCACATTAATGCAACCCCTTCAAGAGTATTAGGAAAACCTAGTATTTCAAATTAGGGGATGCTTGCAAAGGTATCATCTTGATGTTGAATGCGGTGATATGCTCCTGGGGTCTGTACTTCTGTCATATTGATATATTTTTGAAAACTGGAAGTTTGTCAGAAATGGGGTTGCCATGACCTCCTCTACAAACCGGTGCTCCCCATGTTCCCCCACATCCGCTGTAACTCGGCTACTGGTTGATCGGTCTTCACGATGCAACGACCGATCTCTTCGGCTTCTCTCATCATGTATCGAGGATTCAGTCCGCTCCTAGCTACGATCCCTACCCCTCCTGAACTCCTCATTTTCTTTCCTAAGTTGATCCATTTGTTGTCTCATCTCCCTCAATTGTTGGATGAGAACTGCTTCTGGTCCTTGTCGACGAGGTGGTACTTCATCTCGTGACATGGTTGTTGTTGTGTGCTTATTGTTGTGTACTTCATCTCCTCCCTGGTACTTCATTGATTGGTGCTTTCCTTCGCTGAACTGCTTCTGGTCCTTGTCGACGAGGTGGTATTTCAACAACCAGATTCTATGTGCTTGTGTTGTATCTTCATAAGATTTCCTTTCACATTTGTCTATTTCCAAATGATTGCAATTAGGCATGACTTAAACTTATTTATTTTCAAATTAAGAAACATGAAAATAAATTGTTTAATGAGTGCCATGGAGGATAGATAGTAATTAATAATTACAAAAGACTTAGTCAGAGATTCTTTTATGTTTTGGACGATTTTATATGTCTTGTGAATCATGTTCCACATGAAGCAGATGATGTGATCATATTTGCCATATTTGCCACACTTGAAGCAGATGATGTTAATTTCCTTGCACCGAGTAGTAAAATATCCCTGTCCACACTTACCACATCGAAGAGGTCTGGAATCGGAGGGATCCCATCTCCTGGACCTGTCTGAAGAAAATTGGGGCTTCTTGCCATCCCGTTTGAAGTCTCGGCCAGTTGGAGCGAGACGCGGCTTCCACTTGTTCCCTTGATCGCTCCTCTTGTTGCTCTAACTATCTGATCCCTTGGAGGCTGATCCTCCAGACTTGTAGGCATCTTCAAAAATCCTGCACTTGTTCACTAAGAAGGGGAAGACTTTGATCTTCTGGTAGCTGATAGCCTGCTTAATCTCTAGACGCATACCATCCTCAAACTTCACACACTTGGAGTAGTCGTCCGTCACATACTGATACAGCGTATAGTATTGGGCGAGCTCCTCGAACTTAGTCACATACTCTTCCACTAACATGTTGCCCTGCTTCAGCTCCAAGAATTCCATCTTCGTTTTGTTGCGGATATCGGCTGGAAAGTACTTTTCGAGAAACCTGTCCTTGAAGACATTCCAAGTAACCACAATACCCTTAGCCTGCATGCACTGACAATAGTTCTCCCACCAGTGCTCGGCCTCCTCTATCAGCATGAAGGTTCCAAAGATAACCTTCTGCTGGTCATTGCATCCCATAGCTTGGAAGATCTTCTCAATCTCCCTCATCCACAATAGGGCACCCTCAAGATCATAAGCTCCCTTGAAGGATGGTGGATTGTTCATCTGGAACTTGTCAAGACCCTGAAACTCAGCTGGTGCCCTCGTTGTTGTTGACGTTCTGGTTCTGGCCTATCGCGTTGGCAAGGAGTGAAAGCAGTTAGCAAGACGAGCATGCATCACAACAATCATGTTATCACAGCAACAACATATAACATAAACAATTAATAACATCATACACTAGTGCAGAAAAGGGATTCCACATCGGTTATTTTTGGCTTTTCACATCGGTTTTCAAACTGATGTTGAAACGACCGATGTTGTTTATTGTTACTTTTCACATCGGTTTTAAAACCAATGTACAAAGTACACTTTTAACAACGGTTTTATAAATAACCGATGTGGAAAGTTCATTTTTCACATGAGTTATCACAAAACCGATGTGGAAATATACATTAACATATGCTAAGTGATGCAATGCTACTCCACTACTCCCTCATGCACATGGATCCATTCTACCTCAGAATGTCAACTTCGGAGTTACATATCCACATTGGCCAATAAGCACCAACGTCGAGGCAATCCACCTTACCTTGGGTGGACCCCTAGGATAGCAGACACACCTTACTCTCAGATGTGCCACCGAGGGGGCACGATTCACCTAACTCTCGGATGAATCACTGTGGACGGTCGGATCGCCTTACATTCGGACGACCTCCTCTAAGTTGAGCGTCCCCCACTAGCATCCCCGATGCGTGAATGCATGTACAACATAGCACATGAGACACCCCGTTGTGCCCCATTGTATTATTAAATTAAAACCTTATTATTTATTTACTTAATCTCGCTCTTAACGTTAAACGTGTATTTCGAAACACGTAGAAATTAAAAAACTTAATACTAATCATATAACTTCTGCAAAATTAATACACAACAACATTATAATAAATAAATACACACATGCTTATTCATTACATTAACAAGACACTGTTAAGGGTATCCTCTCAGTAGGATCCCTAGCAGGCATCTTAAAACAACAATTAATAGCAAAAACAAAACGTCTTCTAAGACTCACTGGCTCTAGACAGTAAACTACATTGCTGAAAACCATATCTCGTCTTCTCGCATCCAGTTCATACTGAGTTCCATCCAATGCCCCAGCATCAAGCTCAGTCGTAGGGTCTTCTAGTACGATCCTATAAAAAGACAGAATACAGCAAACAAAAAGATATAGGGGATAAGAAACATTTCTATCATCAAAAGCGGAAAAGAGTCATAGCATATCATATAATAAATGTCACAGACAATCAACATACATAACTAACAAATCATTCTCAAATTAATTTACCATCCTCTACCCCAATCTCACACAACTACACTTTTATACTAACGTGACCACCACTAATCCTGTCACACATTCCTCGTTAGGAATGTCAGTCAGACGTCCAGGTGACGCGTTCCCAACGCCCGTGAACATTCTCATCCATGGTGAGAATGCTCATGCAAAGCAATGACACTATAGCAGCACAGTACCGTCAGTGCACACCCTGGTTCTCTCTCAGCTCTTCAAGGGTGCTCATGCATAGCAATGACACTATAGTTGCACAACTTAAATTCTAAGGTTGAACGGTCTAACGAGAACTCTTGACCATGTATATTCCAAATATACGATTGTGAACAACAACGTTAACACATAAATATCGCTAACCCATATTAATAACATCCTAGTGCCTTAACCTTCCATCAAAGCCATAACACATTCAATTTTACCCTTCCTCTTCAAAATAACTCATTTAGATTAGGCACCTCTAAGTCACCATCATCCTCACACCCAAACAATTATCTCCCGAATAATATATATATCTTTGCTTAAAATCCACTACGCATCATATTAACAACCAGACAGATCGTGCCTAACATAACATTAGAAAACATTCAAATCTAGTAAACCATAAAGTCAGACTCTGTCACGACTTGGCCGTGATAGCCATCACGGCCTGGCCGTGATCGCCATCACGGCCGTGACTTTCATCCAAAAGCAAGATATTCTACAAAAAAAACCTGTCACAGCCTGGCCATGATAACTATTGAGACACCCCGCTGTGCCCCATCGTATTATTACATTAAAACCCTAATATTTATTTACTTAATCGCGTGCTTACTGTTGAAAATACGTAAAAATTAAAACTTAATTAATAATCAAATAACTTCTACAAATATAAAACACACCAAAGTTGTAATATATAATTACACACATGTTTAATTATTACAAAACTAAAACACTGTTAAGGGTACCCTCTCAGTAGGATCCCTCACAGCTATAAACTTCACTACAGACATATTTAGTGGAAATATAAATACTCCTTAGACACAATGGCCATAAAATCTATACTCTAATCGCCATGAATCACAGCTCGACCTCCATCATCCGGTTCATACGGAGTTCCATCTAACTCCTCAGCAATTGGTTCCTCCATCGGGTCTTCTCGTACGATCACATCAGAAATAAAATACAACACACAGAAAGATATAGGGAATAAGAAACAGTTCTATCATCAAAAGCGGAAAAGATTCATAGTATATCATACAATAAATGTCAGAGACAGGCAACACACAGAACTAACAAATCATCCTCAAATTTTGATATTGTCCTCTACCCTCTACTCATGTAGTCTAAACACTTATACTATCATAACTATCTCTATTCCTTTCACATTCGTTAGTAGTCCATGGCAGTCTGATGCAAAGAACTCAGCATAGTACACTTCTATCTTTTGATAGGATAAGACTCGACATAGTGCCCTTCTATCTTTCGACCAGATAGGATCCGGTATAGTGCTCTTCTATCTTGTGATAGGATAGGATTCAGTTTAGTGCTCTTCTATCTTTTGATAGGATAAATCAGATCGACGTGTCATGGACTGAAAAAGTATTTGCATCAAAGCCTCTATATGAATCTCACTATCTCAAATCAATAACAACCTTGTACCTCAAGCTCCCATCATAACCTCAACTCGCATTCTATGTCACATCTCATCCATTAGATAACTTAATTAAGCTAGGCACCTCTAAGTCAATTCATTCTCTCACCCAAACAATCATCTCCCGAACAACATATATCCTTACTTAAAATCAACTAGGCATAGTATTAAAAACAAGGCAGATCATGCATAACACATTAATCAACAGAATATTCAAATATCTCAATATCATATAAGGCAATTTATCACAACCAAATCATAATAGTTCAACCCAATAAATAACAAAGTCAGACTCTGTCACGGCCTGGCCGTGATAGCCATCACGGCCGTGACAGACAACAAACATCCTCAATATCATAAATATTCAAACACCGAAATAATACGTCACATGCAGATGGAATACCTCAACCAACGTATCACAGTAAATTTGATAACATAAAATCAAACATCCTCAAATACTTAAAATCAACTTAATGTCGATAAACCTACAATCCCCGAATCACCATTGGTTTTACAGAAAAGGTTTTCAATGGGATTTTGGTCTTGTCGATTACTCGACTACTAGTAGGGTTTAGGTCGCCCTACACAATTATCATATAATCTACTACTTATCGATTCCGACGATAGGTTGATTCTTTTCCCCACCTGAGCTAACACCGGAAATACGTACACAACGATCCTCGTTATCCCGCCACGAGTTAACACAACCACCTTCAACCAAACAACATAACTATAATTAATCAACTAGCAACCATCTATGACACTTTAGGGCTAGGTTCGGCCAAGACTTAGAAAATAGGTTTAGGATTATCTTCTTAATGCCATCTTTTGGATCCTAGTTACTAGAGTCTTAACTAACATAGATTACTTATTACAAGAATAAAATTTGAAACAAAATCCTCTAACCTTTAGGGTTAGGGTTTCGGCCAAGGGCTGACTTTTAGGGTTCAAAATCCTTAAAATTTCTAATCGTGATTAAGTCATGGATTAATGATCATTGGTTAACCTAAATCATGGATTAGTGACTAAACAACTAAAGTTAAAACTCAAAACTTCCTAACTCTTTTATACAAGGATTCGGCCTCAACATGTTCATAGGGTTAGGGTTCTTAGTTTAATAAACCAACTTGGATTTATTAAGCATACATACTAATAGCTTGATTAACAAGATCATTAATGAAAACTATAAACAAAAACTCATCCAATCTCACCCATCTAGGGTTCGGTCAACATAGATATTTTTGAGTAAAGATTTTCCTTTTAAGAAACTAACTTGGATTAGAGTGTGTAGACATACATGCCATATAGAATACTTGATCATACATGACAACACATGAACAAAACTCTACCAAACCTACTTTGATAGATTCGGCCAAGGCTAGGTTTTTAGGAAAGAAATTTTTGATTACATCGTGCTCTTAGATTTAGATAATATGTATGATATCAATAAGATAGAAAGTAGTTTCATCATCATAAGATTTTTCTAGAATTTATTATGATTTTTCAAAGTTCAAGACTTAGAAACTTGAAAATGATGAACACATATGAAACAAACTTTGAATCAAGAAACTTGCTAAAGAACATAGGCATGATTAAGGAAGAAGATTAGGATTTACCTCTTGAAAAGCAATGACAAAGGAAATCCAAGAAACTTACTTCACAAATCTATCACTAAAAGACTTATAACTTTAGGGTTTTTGAACAAATGACAATAGAAACTAAGTGAAAAGTGAGAGAAGGTATTTATAGAGATGGGTGGCGCCATCTTGGAAGGATCTAGAGATGATGAGTTGTCTTGTTTAAAGGATTGAAATGCAAATACTTCCTAGGGACCATTTTGCAAAGATTCCAAAAGTGTAAGGACTAGTTTGCAATTTGCCAATAAATTGTAATGATGACTCTTTGCCACATTTAATGTGATCTTATCTTGACTAACTTTGGGCTGATTTTGTCATAGATATTTTAGGAAAACCCTAGAATGTTGAAGAAGATTTGAGAATGTTGTAGAATAATGTGGAAGAATGTAGAACATTCTAGAACATTCTTGGCTCATCCAAAAAAATTATGAGGGCAGCCCCTTCTCCCTCATGGACTTGCGCATGGGCCTAATATATTTGGGCTGGGATTCATTTTTTTGTGTGGGGCCCACTTAAAGATTTAAACTTAAGCATAACATAGGAAACTTGTATAGTTTCAAATAGGCTTTATGGAATCAATCCATGAACTAGGAAATTTGGGCTTCATAGCCACGTCCATTAAGAGATTGGGAACAAGGATTCTAGCCCAATTCACTTAAAAAAAAACTTAGAAACTAACTTAGGGACAAAAGGGTAATTAATAGAAAGTTCAGGGACTTGAGCGTAAAATTCCTAAATTTTCACTCTAACCCTGTAGAACCTTCTAGACTTAAAAATATGATTCATCCCCTTGAATCATCTCAAAATCCTAAGATAAACCCTATATCGAATCTTAGAAACTCCAAAATCCCCTCCGTCGTCTACCCGATTACGTGTTTCGCCCGAAAAAGATACATTATTTTATTTTTTTCCAAAATAATTCTAAAAATACAGAATTGTAGGAAATAAAATAATAATCTGAAGTCTTTCGTTCATGAAATAAAATTAGGTCTTTTGAGCAGTATAATTATACTGTCAATGGAATTCGCGGGCCGGGTTTCGCCTAACTTTCCAACCTAAATTTTAATCGTAGCTTCCTACATTCAAGTAGGATTGAGTAATAAACTACGTTTATTTAAAATAATTTTCTAAAACTCAAATAAATATATACATATAATCGTTCGCATTTCGATTATTTTGAAATAGTGAAAATCGGGGTGTTACATTACTACCCCTCTTAGAAAAAAATTCCATCCTCGGAATTTCTTAAATCAACACTAGACATCATCTTGTAATCTTATCTTAATCTAAAACTCCAACAATATATTTCTCATCGTTGTTTTTCCCTTAGGTGATAGCGGTAACTTCATAACAGAATTCATGCTTATATCATTCTATTTATCCTCGAACTTATCCAATTATTCCAATTTGTATCAAAATCATACATACCGTGTATGAGATCTGCAAGAAGAGAGGAATCAATTCCCCTCATGGTGAACACTCTCCCAGTGGTTGGGGGTCTAGCCATCTGCTAACCTATTCCTGGATCTCTTCTCCCAGCTTCACTTCCATAACTTCCAGCTCCTCTACCAGTAGCTACATTCTGTTGCCTATTTCTCTGTCTACACTCACGAGCAAAATGACCTGGTTTACCGCAATGGAGACAACCAGGTCTCTCCTTGAAATCCCGCGGGTAATGCGGTCCTCCACATAAGTAACAACCTAAATCTCTCTGCTGTTGCTGGCCTGCTCCACCCACCGGGGCTGTAGGAACTGGTGCTGGTGCAACTGTCTGCATTAATTTGTTATATGGTTCCCGTCTCCACTGAGAACCACTATCCACTCCCCTTTTCACATCTGATCGAATAGGACCTCCAATTCTTTGCTGCTTCTGCTCAGCAGCCAGCCTCTGATCTATACTTTCGATCGCACCGCATCTCTCCACCAGCTCCGGAAAACTCTGGATATCGAGAGATACTATAGCCCTCTGTAGTTCATGTCGGAGTCCCTCCTCAAACCTTCTACATTGCCAATCTTCATCTGGGAATCTCTGATAAAATTCAGAATACTTAATCAGAGCCTCAAATCGTGATGCATAATCACCAACAGTCATGTTGCCTTGTTTGAGACTCATGAATTCCCTCTCTTTCTCGCTTCGAACTAGAAACGGAAAATATTTTTCAAAGAAACAGTTGCTAAACAACTTCCAAGTGATTATTCTGCCCTCATCCTCCAGCAATCTTCGCTTGTCTTTCCACCAAGATTCTGCTCCTCCAGTTAACATGAAGGCAGCATACATCACTTTCCTATCCTCTCTACAGCACATGGTATCGAATATCTTGTCAATCTCTTGTACCCACCATTCTGCCTTCTCTGTGTCATAATCTCCTCGAAACTGAGGTGGCTTCCCTTTCAGGAAAGTAGTCATTCCGGCATCTTCAGCTGCTGCAGCTCTCCTTTGGTTCTGTTGTTCCTGCTGTTCTTTGTTCATCTGTAGTATCTCAGCATTCTGCTGTGTTTGTAACAACAGAGCAGTAACTATGTTTTTCATGGTATCTTGAGTCTTAGATGACTCTCCTCCACTTCCGGTATGATTATTTTCCACATTGTTAGCTCCAACAATTTTTTCAGGAGTTCTGTTATTTCTGTCAATCGGACGTCCTCTTCCACGAGCCATGATTTTGTAAAAGAAATCATTCGCTCTTATCAGTATCACATATAATACCACATAGACAAGTATAAAAATACCATATGCCACACTAATGTTATTTATCGCGTCGGATTCGGACACACTACCCATCTTCTAAGCATAGTTAAAATCCGATGTGGACTCAACTAGACACGGCCAGTAACAATATCCTAAACCTCACAGTCCGATTAGAATCGAACTGCTCTGATACCACCAAATGAGACACCCCGTTGTGCCCCATCGTATTAATACATTAAAACCTTAATATTTATTTACTTAATCGAGCGCTTACTGTTGAAAATACGTAAAAATTAAAACTTAATTAATAATCAAATAACTTCTACAAATATAAAACACACCAAAGTTGTAATATATAATCACACACATGTTTAATTATTACAAAATCAAAACACTGTTAAGGGTACCCTCTCAGTAGGATCCCTCACAGGTATAAACTTCACTACAGACATACTTAGCGGAAATATAAATACTCCTTAGACACACTGGCCATAATGTCTATACTCTAATCGCCATGAATCACAGCTCGACCTCCAGCATCCGGTTTATACGGAGTTCCATCTAACTCCTCAGCAATTGGTTCCTCCATCGGGTCTTCTCGTACGATCACATCAGAAATAAAATACAACACACAGAAAGATATAGGGAATAAGAAACAGTTATATCATCAAAACCGGAAAAGATTCATAGTATATCATACAATAAATGTCAAAGACAGGCAACACACAGAACTAACAAATCATCCTCAAATTATGATATTGTCCTCTACCCTCTACTCATGTAGTCTAAACACTTATACTATCATAACTGTCTCTATTCCTTTCACATTCGTTAGTAGTCCATGGCAGTCTGATGCAAAGAACTCAGTATAGTACACTTCTATCTTTTGATAGGATAAGACTCGACATAGTGCCCTTCTATCTTTCGACCAGATAGGATCCGGTATAGTGCTCTTCTATCTTGTGATAGGATAGGATTCAGTTTAGTGCTCTTCTATCTTTTGATAGGATAAATCAGATCGACGTGTCATGGACTGAAAAAGTATTTGCATCAAAGCCTCTATATGAATCTCACTATCTCAAATCAATAACAACCTTGTACCTCAAGCTCCCATCATAACCTCAACTCGCATTCTATGTCACATCTCATCCATTAGATAACTTAATTAAGCTAGGCACCTCTAAGTCAATTCATTCTCTCGCCCAAACAATCATCTCCCGAACAACATATATCCTTACTTAAAATCAACTAGGCATAGTATTAAAAACCAGGCAGATCATGCATAACACATTAATCAACAGAATATTCAAATATCTCAATATCATATAAGGCAATTTATCACAACCAAATCATAATAGTTCAACCCAATAAATAACAAAGTCAGACTCTGTCACGGTCTGGCCGTGATAGCCATCACGGCCGTGACAGACAACAAACATTCTCAATATCATAAATATTCAAACACCGAAATAATACTTCACATACAGATGGAATACCTCAACCAGCATATCACAGTAAATTTGATAACATAAAATCAAACATCCTCAAATACTTAAAATCAACTTAATGTCGATAAACCTACAATCCCTGAATCACTATTGGTTTTACAGAAAAGGTTTTCAATGGGATTTTGGTCTTGTGGATTACTCGACTACTAGTAGGGTTTAGGTCGCCCTACACAATTATCATATAATCTACTACTTATCGATTCCGACGATAGGTTGATTCTTTTCCCCACCTGAGCTAACACCGGAAATACGTACACAACGATCCTCGTTATCCCGCCACGAGTTAACACAACCACCTTCAACCAAACAACATAACTATAATTAATCAACTAACAACCATCTATGACACTTTAGGGCTAGGTTCGGCCAAGACTTAGAAAATAGGTTTAGGATTATCTTCTTAATGCCATCTTTTGGATCCTAGTTACTAGAGTCTTAACTAACATAGATTACTTATTACAAGAATAAAATTTGAAACAAAATCCTCTAACCTTTAGGGTTAGGGTTTCGGCCAAGGGCTGACTTTTAGGGTTCAAAATCCTTAAAATTTCTAATCATGATTAAGTAATGGATTAATGATCCTTGATTAACCTAAATCATGGATTAGTGACTAAACAACTAAAGTTGAAACTCAAAACTCCCTAACTCTTGTATATAAGGATTCAGCATCAACATGTTCATAGGGTTAGTGTTCTTAGTTTAATAAACCAACTTGGATTTATTAAGCATACATACTAATATCTTGATTAACAAGATCATTAATGAAAACTATGAACAAAAACTCATCCAATCTCACCCATCTAGGGTTCGGCCAACATAGAGATTTTTGAGTAAAGATTTTCCTTTTAAGAAACTAACATGGATTAGAGTGTGTAGACATACATGCCATATAGAATACATGATCATACATGACAACACATGAACAAAACTCTACCAAACCTACTTTGATAGATTCGGCCAAGGCTAGGTTTTTAGGAAAGAAATTTTTGATTACATCATGCTCTTAGATTTAGATAATCTGCATGATATCAAGAAGATAGAAAGTAGTTTCATCATCATAAGATTTTTCTAGAATTTATTATGATTTTTCAAAGTTCAAGACTTAGAAACTTGAAAATGATGAACACATATGAAACAAACTTTGGATCAAGAAATTTTCTAAAGAACATAGGCATGATTAAGGAAGAAGATTAGGATTTACCTCTTGAAAAGCAATGACAAAGGAAATCCAAGAAACTTACTTCACAAATCTATCACTAAAAGACTTATAACTTTAGGGTTTTTGAACAAATGACAATAGAAACTAAGTGAAAAGTGAGAGAAGGTATTTATAGAGATGGGTGTCGCCATCTTGGAAGGATCTAGAGATGATGAGTTGTCTTGTTTAAAGGATTGAAATGCAAATACTTCATAGGGACCATTTTGCAAAGATTCCAAAAGTGTAAGGACTAGTTTGCAATTTGCCAATAAATTGTCATGATGACTCTTTGCCACATTTAATGTGAGCTTATCTTGACTAACTTTGGGCTGATTTTGTCATAGATATTTTAGGAAAACCCTAGAATGTTGAAGAAGATTTGGGAATGTTGTAGAATAATGTGGAAGAATGTAGAACATTCTAGAACATTCTTGGCTCATCCAAAAAAATTATGAGGGCATCCCCTTCTCCCTCATGGGCTTGCGCATGGGCCTAATATATTTGGGCTTGGATTCATTTTTTGTGTGGGGCCCACTTAAAGATTTAAACTTAAGCATAACATAGGAAACTTGTATAGTTTCAAATAGGCTTTATGGAATCAATCCATGAACTAGGAAATTTGGGCTTCATAGCCACGTCCATTAAGAGATTGGGAACAAGGATTCTAGACCAATTCACTTAAAAAAAAAACTTAGAAACCAACTTAGGGACAAAAGGGTAATTAACAAAAAGTTCGGGGACTTAAGCGTAAAATTCCTAAATTTTCACTCTAACCCTGTAGAACCTTCTAGACTTAAAAATATGATTCATCCCCTTTAATCATCTCAAAATCCTAGTATAAACCCTCTATCGGCTCTTAGAAACTCCAAAATCCCCTCCGTCGTCTACCCGATTACGTGTTTCGCCCGAAAAACATACATTATTTTATTTTTTTTCCAAAATAATTCTAAAAATACAGAATTGTAGGAAATAAAATAATAATCTTAAGTCTTTCGTTCCCGAATTAAAATTAGGTCTTTTGAGCAGTATAATTATACTGTCAATGGAATTCGCGGGCCGGGTTTCGCCTAACTTTCCAACCTAAATTTTAATCGTAGCTTCCTACATTCAAGTAGGATTGAGTAATAAACTCCGTTTATTTAAAATAATTTTCTAAAACTCAAATAAATATATACATATAATCGTTCGCATTTCGATTATTTTGAAATAGTGAAAATCGGGGTGTTACAACTATCACGACCATGACAGACAACAAATATCCACAATGTCATTAATATTCAAACACCAAAATAATACGTCACATGCATATGGAATACCTCAACCAGCGTATCACAGTAAATTCAACAACATAAAGTCAGACATCCTCAATATCATATAATCAACCTAATGCTGATAAACCTACAATTCCCAAATCACCATTGGTTTTACTAGTAAGGTTTAGGTCGCCCTACACAATCATTATATAATATACTACTTATCATTTTCGATTATGGAATGGCTCTTTCCCCCACCTGGGTTATCACCGAAATTCCAAATTCGCCGTCCCTCGTTGTCACGCCACACTTTAACAGTTTCTCCTTCAACCAAACAATACAACTATAATTAATTAACAAAATCATTCTTAACCTAAATAGCTAGATTTTGGCCTCCTAATTCAAAATAGGGTTAGGATTCTTTTTGATTCAAGCTATTGGTTTTAGATTACATAGATCCTTAAGAGTATTAACCAATCATTAGAATTCATTAATTCAACAAAATCTATAAACTCCTAAACCCTAGATTTTTGGCCAACACCATAAAATTAGGATAGAAACCTTTGTTGAAGTTTAAACTCTTAGATTATAACTATATAGGTATTAGCGAGCACGATACAAGTGTTAGAGAATTGAGAAATAACACAAAAACTTCAAACCCATTTTCTCTCCTAGGTTCGGCCCACAATGGTTTTTAGGGAAGGAAAATGTTTTTGATTACATGCTCTTGGATAATGAAAGGAGTGCCCCTAACTAGATCATAGAAATTGGTTTCACATTTTTAGGATTTTTCTACAATTTTCTAGAATTCTTTAAAGTTCTAGATCTAAGAAAATAAGAACACGAAAATGAAGAACAAGATCTTAGAACGGGAGGAGATGATCATGTTACCTCACTAGTTTGAAGGAGATGAAGGAGGATGATGATCCTAGCTAGCTTGTTACAAGAACACTTGAAGCTTTGGAAAGTTAACAATGGAGTTTATGTGTTTAAGTGTGAAGAACAAGTAAGAAGATGAAGAAGATGAGTGAAATGGGGAGGGAGGCCACGGTTTGGGGGGGTATATATAGGAGTAATCTTATGCCTTGTTTGGTTTGTTAAGCTTAGATTAATAGCTTTTAGGAATATTTAATTAATATAAGCTTAACCATAGTTAATAATTAACTTAACTAAGGCTACCTTGATAACTAAGGTTAATTAATATGTGGCTCACATTTAGTGGAGGGTTTGTCTGATTTTAGACCACACAAATTAACCATGGTTCCTTAACCATGGTTAAAATCTAACTTGACTTTGGTTAGGTTAAGCTAAAAGAGCATTTTGGTCATTTCACCTAAATTTACATTTAATGCTTCATAAATGCTTGGTGAGTCGTGGTGGTGACTCACCCCATGACTCAGCTCCTCCGGTGGCCGGTTTTGTCTCTGCACCTCCCTTCTCGACTCCGTCGGTTCCCCGATTAGGGTTTTATGCCCGTATAAAAGCATCATATTTCGTTTTAGACTGAAAAATTTCAAACTAACCAAACTAGTTGGAAATATGATTTAAATATAAACATTTCATTCACGAGTCAAAATTACGTTTTATGATCATCAAAATCTTACTGTCAGTGAAAACACCGATTGTTTTCCGTCCGAACTTTTACCAAAATTCGTCCGAATAAACATAATATTTTATTTCTGATCAGAAATTTGGAAAGTAGGATTACTCACAGACATAATATAAAAAGTCTACAAATTTCAGTTTTCGGGTCAAATTAGGGTTTTCTGCTATTATAAAATTATACTGTCAGTTAAAAACGTAGACCGGGCTCCGTCTGAATTTTCAACCCAAAATTTCACCGTAGCCTTCTACCATAAGAGAGACCATGAATATGATTTTATTTTATTTAAAATCTCTTTCTAACTCTCAGATTAAAATATAATTAATTATATTTTAACCGGTTAAATAGCGTAATTAAAAATCAGGCTGTTACCTTACTACCCCTCTAAACAAAAATTCCGCCCTCGGAATTTCTTAACTCAAAACTAGACATCATATTGTAATCGTATCTTAATCTAAAGATCCCACATTATATTTCTCATCGATGTTTTTCCCCTAGGTGACAACAGTAACTTCATAACAGAATTCATTCTTATATCGTTCTATTTATCCTCGAAATAATCCATCACTTCATTGTATTCATTTTCCTTAACATTTCACCTGGATCTATCATCCTTGAAGGACATAATTAAAACTTAATCATTTCCTCTTCTTACTACTGATCCACTAGAGAACCTTATTTCAACATCTAAATCCCACAATTAACACCACAATCAATACTACCCTAACTTCCTACTTCATGTATCCAATCACAGTCTTAGTTCCTTAGAATGTATTTCACTATTATAGATTATATCAAAATCACACCTTTCAAGTCTCCATATAAACATCTCAACACTCCTTAATATAAACTGCAATCAAAAGAATAACACCTGTTAGGATTCTCTAACTTAACAAATTTGAATTTCTCTAGTAACCTCAATTTACATCAGAAATCATCTTTTCTGCTCATATTCAACTTAGGTGAAATTACTATATACACTTTCGTTTACTCTTCCCAAACTCATACAATCCATCTTAACTACGAACATTAATCATTGCCCTAGGTTCCATAATGATACTATGCCTCGATCAACATTTGACTTACAGTAAGTGTCTTACTCACTTATATTGATCTTAAGGGTTCACATCCTACCAGTCACAACTATACCTCAACAAAACTCTCATCACTTTCTTATCTATCATGCTACTTAGACAAACAAACAAAGTCTACCAGATATTAAATACATACCTTGTATAAGATCACATAAAACTGGTATATATATGCCACATAACTGTTAACTATCGCGTCACGACTCACTACCCAACTTCTAAGCATAGTCAATATCCGATGTGGATTCAGCTAGACACGTCCAGTAACAACATCCCAGACCTCGCAGTCCTTGATTCTGATCGGCCACTGGGCTACCCAAATTTTATCACCATCAACCCCTCAACCACTTGGCTATTGAGGATTATCATTATCATTTCATCATTTAGTCTTTTAAACACTCTGGTCGTTCTGCACTGGAAATTACCACCTCGACCACTCGGCTATCGAGGCCCCCTTGGCCACTAAGCTACCAAGGTACATCATCATCTTTAATTAACACTCTAGTCATTAAGCACTAGAGATTACCACCTTGACCATCATGCATCAAGGCCCCCTTGGCCACTAGGCTACCAAGGTACAACATCTTATCACTTATCTTTTGGCTTCAGGTTCGTTGGTTGTCTTATTACATCTTTTAAGGCGTTTGGGGTGAAAACACCCCTGTTCAAGCATTCTGTTTTCTGTTCTGGTTAGGTGACCACGGGCGTGCTCACCCTCAGCACGGGCGCGCCGGACCTCTAGGCAAGCACGGCCATGCTGCCTGTTAAGCAAGGGCGTGCTCAGGAAGCGCTTCCTGTTTGAATTTTGAACTTTGAACTGGAGCACTGGCATGCTCCTTATTAAGCACGGTCATGCTTCCTGGAGCATAGCCATACTGATCTGGGTAGAAAGGGTCAGGAACCCTTTGCCAAATCCTTTGGGATAAAACATGGATTAAACCTATTGGCTATTAATAAGTCTGTGAACATTAATTCATCACTTTTGACTTAATCTTCATGTCTTATAACAAAAGGTGAATTAGACCTTTAATCTCAGTTTCCTTTTAATTGTTCCTAAATTCTCGTAGATCTTTCCCTAGGGTCTAGTCAAGGACCGTCAACAATAACTATAACACCATGTTTTTACGGTTTTTACCGTTTTGCTGTTTTTACTGTTTTTCAATTATTGGTAGGATTTTAATTGTTTGTAACTTTTATATTAGATCTATAAAATGATTTTTAATAAAATAAAATCATTATTATACTCTACCTTATGGTAGAAGCTTACGGTAAAAATTTAGGTTTAAACTCAGACGAAACCCTGTCTGCGTTTTCACTGACAGTAAGATTTTATTAGTCAGAAAACCTAAGTTTGACCCCTGAATGAAACCGTTTAGGTTTATATTTTATTTACAACAGTAGTGGTTATTTTGAAAATTTTCAAAATAAATAGGTTATTATACGTTATTCGGGTGAATACTCGACGATTGGGGATCGACAGAATCGAGAACGGAGGTGCAGAGACAAAACCCGACACCGGACAGATGAGAACAATGAGTCATTTTTGATGACTCGAGGTGGTGAGTCATAGGGGTTAGTCATCTTGCATTAAATGCAAGTAATGATGGTTATGTGTGAAATGTCTAAAATGACCTTAAATCTCCATTCTAATTACAACTTGAACTAAAACATTTTTGACCCTTTTACCCTTGGAAACTCATGTTCATCACCATATAAAAGGTCCATATTCACTTCATTTCCTCCATTTGGCTCATGTTCGTACACTTTCACACAAAAACCCTTAAGTTCTTACACTTGATTTTCAAAGGAAGTAGTAGATTTTGATCATTTCTTCAGATTCCAAATGTATAGCCTTATGATCCATGATCATACCTTCACTTTTCATCACAATTTTTCTTCCTAAATCCATGTTTTGTTCTAGATCAAATTTCTGGATCTAGAACTTCAAAAATCTCTAGAAAACCATAGAAAAATCCTTTTAATGTGATTCCAATTTCTATGACCTTCATATGACTTCTATTTTCATCATCCAAGAGTTTGAATAATTTAGAGATATCTAGCCTATTTTTCTTGACATGGCCGAACCTAGCTCTCAAGTGGGTTAGATGGGTTTTCTTCATTTTTAACTTGTTTTCTTGTTGATGGTTCATGGCTAGGTTTTGTTGGTTTAAACCTTGAGCTCTAGGTGAACATCATCCTCTTATTGCTTGAGTTTCAAGTGATCAACAAAGGTATGGGGGAGATTACCATCATCCTACCTTAGGGTTGATATGTGGATGGTTTATTAGTGTTTAAGTGGTCTTGTAACTCCTAAGTATAAATTTTTATATTTATTTGCATATGTGTATGATCCTCTTGGAGGATTTGGTTTGATATATGTTGGTTGAGATATATGTGGTTTTGGTGTTGTTGATCTTTAATTAAGACCTTGATCATTGTTGATTGTTTTGTTAAACAAAGATACTTAACATGAATAATTTAGGGCCATTCGGTCATGGTCATAATTAGTTAATGGGGTTTCAAGTTGAATTAATTTTTTTGAATAATTTTTTTGAGAATTGAATGAACATATAAGAATGTAGAAATTGGTTATTGATTTGGATGTGTATATTGTAAGATATGATTTTGAGTCCTTAGGGACTAAAATGTAATTTTTGAGAATCTCACTGTCTGCACTGAAATTCATATTCTTGTGTGTTAATATTATAGTCCTTGATGAGGCAAAACCATAGAAATTGGTTTGGTGTTAATTGGATTAATACATAAAAAGTTATAAGCTTTTTTGTAAAAAAGGACCATTTTGCAATTATTGTAAAATATTTGGGGCAGAAATGTAATTTCTGGAAATTTGAGGGAAACTGAAAAATATTTCTAAATAAGTTGGTTTGGTGTGATTTGAAGTTATAAATAAAAAGTTAAAAGGTTATAAGTGAATAAGGACTTTATTGTAATTAATGAAAGTTTAGGGACTAAACTGTAATTTTCGAAAAATTTAAGTAATTGGACAGTTAGAAACTGTTTTTCATGCCTATCAAACTGTTCTGAAACTCCAAAATGAGTTTTGGACTATTAGAGTGTAAAATCGTTGAAAAATGATTTACGCGATTTACAAAATTAACGATGTTCGGTCAAATTCTTAGGAATTTTGTATAAATGGAGATTTTGATGGAAAATCAGTGTTTCAACATTTGCATGAGTAATATAACCTTGGATAGCAATACATTTGAGGTGAAGAACCATGTTTTCAAAAATATGGCTTTTGGGCCTAAATTCAGTAAAAAGCGGCGAAACCGTTGTTAAACGTTTTTAAGGATTTTCAAGGAAATGTTTTGGAGAAATTGATACCTAAGAATCTTTGATGGAAATTATTATTAAAAATCATTTGATTTAATCTAAAGGTTTTGGTTTTAAGCCAAAAGGATTTTAGTCTTCAAAGACGAGATTTTACTGTAAAATGTAAAAACCCAAGTCAAGAATGATTTAGTGAAAATACGAATGCAATAATTTATGAGGTGGGATGGAACACGACCTTATGTCATAAAGTATGGATAATTAATTATCCATATTCCATAAAATTTAATGGACTCATAATGATTTGTTTTCTTGAAAGTCAAAGAAAAAGGCTCAATTAGAAAAATACAGAGAAATAAATAATTGGACTTGTGTTCCAATCTCATAATGTGCTAGGATTTTAATCAAGTACTTCAATAAAACTTTGCACAAAGAAAGGTTACTTGAGAACTTTAGCTTGATGATTAAGTACCGGTGATTCGGACTTAAGAACATCTAGCATCTGTTACAGTACGTCGAAAGAATTCCGAAGGAATCATGATGTCATCCGATGGATGGACTAGAAGAACGCATTTCCGGCAAAGTTTTCCTAAACACATAGTGAAACTATGTTCTGTAAGGCCGTTGTGCCTAGGATATTGAGCTAACACTATAATGCGGGTGCGAATTCCATAGTGACGATCTATTGATGCTTGGAGATGTCGGGGTATGAAATACTCATATAGGCCTAGTTGGTTGTTCTTTTGTGGCATGGTGATCTTGCAATACACCGACATACTCTACTAGACACTATGTATTTTCTGGTAGTGTGGGATGTTCCCGAAAAAGTCTATGTGCACGATGATGACTGTTGACGCATTTTATTACCCAAGTCCGGTGGACTCTGGAACAATCCTCCGAACCACTCTCTCTGACTATTTGTTAAAACCATGGTATAGGGAATCATAGGTCATTCCTCGAGTCTTAGATGTCTTCTATCTAGGAAAAACGGTGTCGTGATCATGTTGTTGAGAAATATTGTTATTTCTGTTGTGATGGATGATATAACTATTTAGTGATATTTATACGTACCTGTGTGTCGTACCACTGCATGTCTGCATTAAGTGTAAGATGAATAGAAATCTCACCTCATTTCTGTATTTTCTGGTTTGGTGTTTTCTATCTTATGTTGGGCGAAGATGACGACAGCACAGTTTCTCCATCATACCCAACTGGAGTTTGAGAGAACCTGGAGACATGGACACAGTCTCGATGGCTTTAGTATAATGGACATTTTGTCAGTATTTTGTATTTGGCCAGTCTCGTGTCTATGTCGTTATTTTGTGGAGCTATGTCTCTAAAACTGTTACTATTATTATAAACATATTTCCAGTAAGTTGTTGTTGTTTATGGGTGTTGGTATTTCCGCCATTATCTGAATATGTATGACTGTTAGTACTTGGAACTTGGTTTGTAAAACATATATATATATATATATATATATATATATATATATATATATATATATATATATATATATATATATAAAACATATATATATATATGAGTTGATGATGTATGTATAAGAATATGTATGGTATCATTTGCAAAAGAGAAAAGCAAAAAGTAAACCCGTATTTTTGGTAAAAGAATTATTTTCTGCTTTACTCGGTCTTATAAAATAAAAATGTCGCAGACAATGTAGCGGTCGAGAAGGGTGTTACAATAACCTCACCTCTCATTACTACGATTCGATTTTATGAACAAAAGGGGAAAAACCTCCCTCAACATCGTTATTAACAATTTTCATGTTTTACTATGATCGCCTCGTCACACTTAGTGTTGCCTAAAGTGCCAATTTAGATAGTTTAACTCGTAACCCTCGTCGTTTGCTTTATATTTAAAGATTCTGACCCGAGCACCGCCGTGCACCCCTCTAAACATGTTCGTCCTTACTTTAGCGTCAACGAGATGTGGTTTCCTATTGAGCACGGTCGTGATTCTATTGAGCAAGGCCATGCTTGTGGCTCAGGTAGCCACAAGACACATGCCTCAAGCACGGGCGTGCTGGATGTAACACCCCTACTAGGCATTACTACGTAACACATGCGGAATTTAAATTAAAAAGATAATTTGCTGGTTGCTTTCGGAAAATAACTTATATAAGTACATAAGCGTATGAAATTGGGTATAAAAATTTGTCACAACTCCAAACCTAAGCCTTGATCGACACACAGGCTTACAATCCTAGCCTGGCAAGCCTATTTAATTTAAAGATATACTTGAATAAAAGTTGGTATTTTTACGAAAATTTTGACAGAGTCTCCTCTGTAATTGGGACATCCCAGGTAAAAGAACACCTGCTAAAATAATTATATTTTCATTCCAGAATTTCAGTTACACCAAATACAACCAGGCAGTAATATGCTAAAAATAGTGATATCAATAAGCTATACATGACCAAAAGGAAAAGCTTAGGTTTTCATTCAAAAGAGATGCTCTCCGAGCCATAAACATTCCATTTTAAAATAGAGACTCTCTAAGCCATACTCATACATGCTTATCAAAAATCTAAGTCTCAAACCCTAAGCTGGTCGTTCTAAAAGTTATTCCTGAGGAAAACTCGCGTGATCATTCCACAATCAAATACTTCATCAAACAACCAGATCTAAGTCTCTGAGTGACTTAGGAAGACTCATCTGCACCACCTGTACTAAAGTACCCCGAGTACAATAGCGAACCCGAAGAAACCTGATATATCTGTAAGGGTGAGATACCGACAAATGGATATATCACACAACAACCATATACACGATACAAACATCACCTCGGCACATTAACATTTAATTATTATTTAGAGATAAAATGACAAGTGTTATATCAGTGGGTCTCATACCCGAGCAATTAGTTTTATAAAGACAATGCATAACACTCCAATAATTAGGCTCTAAACTTAATCTCATGAGATACCAACACTGTTTTATCATTAAGAAAGAAAGAGTTGATCAGGCTCATATGCCCCGTTTGGCAAGTTGTCTCCGTCACCTCATACGCCCGGATCAACATAATCACGAATCCCTTATAACGGCCATTCAGATGTATACCTCATCGAATACCACATCTTAAGAGGGTATTTAGATAACTCAAGCACGTCTGCTAAGGGGAAATACATATGAATAAAAGACTTTTCATTATCGAGGCTTTTCTTTGTGTTCACTCTTTTTCGTTGTCGAAGCCCAAAGCTAACGACTATTCACAATTTTCATTACTTGAAAATCAATAACATAGGACACGCAGTCCGACTGCTCAATCACTACACCTTAGACCGATGCTGCAGTCCGAGGTTGTGGTCGTAGAAACAATTATAATTTTATCCATATTTTATTTCAACATGATAAGGACTCCTAGCCCATAACAACGAAATTAGAACACACAGTCCTCAATTCCAAAATTAGGACTCCTAGCCCATAATATCACGATTGGGACCCTTGGTCCATAATTCTTGACACGGATCCCAGATCATGTGCATACAACTGAATACTAGAGACGACGTCTCGCGAACTAGTATTTTCTTTCACATGTGCTTACTTTTCGCTCAATGAAAATCAAAAACCAAAACAAAACCTCGGCCACTTATCCAAGTAACCGGAACGTTTCTAAATCATTTAGGAGAAAATCTTTTCCTTTACAAAGTCTTTTATAAAACATTTGTAAATTCATTTGCTTTTGAAATCCTTGATGGAATAAAGTCAAATATTTTCAAAGGGTCTTTCCTTCATAAAACACACCATTCGAAAAGGTTTTCTCTCGTACAAAATTTTTGATCATAAAAATGTAGTTTCCTTCAACTCAAAATCACTTCAACATTTTTCTAAAAACCAAGATCTTATTCTTCTGAAGTAAGCACTTTAAACAAGGAACTTTTATAATTGAGCCCAAAACTTTCAAAGTTCTATTCAAGTCCGGACGGCTTCTCAAACTTTCAAACTTTTAATCCTTATAGTCATTGGGCACAGACTCAAGTCCGGCTTCTCAAACTTCACTCAACAGTAATATATTCACAACAATAATAATATCACAGTTAATGACAGTTTATGACAAATATATAATTCATAACACTTTAAAGTAAGAAAGGTTCAACTTCAAGTAATAACCACAATAGTTCAAGTAAACAAGTTATTCAAGTATTGGCTCAATATCACAATAATATTCACAACACTCAATTACACACATACACACAAACATATAGTTATTGAATATCCCTAGGCAAGCTCCCCTTACCTTTGAAGGCAAGTAAAGGATCCTCGTCTTAATGCTCACGTTAGTTCCAAGAGTGCAAACTCTACTCCACCAAGTAAGCATGGCCATGTTCAACATCACGGAAACACAAACCAAGCATGATAACAACAAACAAATTCACCAATTCAATTTTTCATCCTCAAAACATATAATCAAAAGAAACCATACATTTAATTCAATAAATAGAATCGATTTCTCAATAATATCGATTTGGGTAAAAGGGATCCATAATTAAAATTGGGGAAATTTTGATTTGGTTTGAGAAACATGAAATTGAACTTAGAAATCTCAAATTAAAGGTCCTAATTTGAATAAAACATAGTTAATTTCATAGAAACACAATCGATTTCAAATAAAATCAAATTGGGGTTTAGGGTTCAAAGAGCAATTTGGGGAAAATTTGATTTAAATAGAGAATCATAAAATTAACCTTAGAAACCATTAATTACAAGTCCCAAATGCATTAAAACTGAACCAATTTCATGATTAAAGTAAGATGAAAAATTAGGGTTTCAAAATCAATTTGGGGATTTTTGAATCTAAGCAAAATAGATGAGGTTTTCACTTACCCAAGGAAGAAGAAGATGTCATGGTGACTGTCTTGGAGGTCTGGCACGACAGAACAGCGGCGAACGAAGGAGAACAGGGGCCAGAACACGCGATCGTCTCTCCCACTCCATGCAGCAACCAGACGACAAACTAGACGGCGGTGCGAGGTCGTCCTCTCCCTACCAGACGCGGCAGAACGGCGACCGGACGATACACCTACGACGTTAGCATGCACAACGACGCACAGCGAGGAAGAAATGGACCAGACGCTTGAGAGCAGGGTCGTATGGTCGTGACGCTGGCCGGACAGCAACGGACGGTGGGCTGGTTGTGTGGGCTGGGCGGCGCTGGTTCAAGAGAAAAGGAAGGGAGAGTTTGAGTGTTTGTTTCTGAAAGTGGAGGAATAAGATGAGAGGAAGAAAGAGGAGAAAAAAAGAAAAAGAAGGAAAGAAGAAGAGTGAGGGTTGTCGCGTACGGGGCAGGGAGATATAAGGAGGAAGAAATTTCTGATTAGTAATAGTAGGTACAAAATGAGTAGTAAATATTGAGCCTAAAAATAAATATGTTTTTGGTTTTTTGATTTAAAAATAATGGTTGACAATTATATACTTTCAAATTTTGAAATAAAGTAGAGATTGATAGACGAATTGGTCAACTAAGAAAATCCACAGTCCAACATTTAATCTCCGATTAATGTCAAACCAATTTATTTTCAAGTCTAAAATTAAATATGATAAAATATGAAAATACTTTTCTTTCAATCATATTATTTAAAACATTTTTATGTACTGGTAATAATAGTGACAATAACATAAATTATTGTCTAGTAAGCGTGCATTCACTGAAATAAGTCAGTGCTAACGCACCCGATAAAATAATTTGAAGGGAGTAATTTAATTACTCAAACTAAACAACATAACAAAATAAACATAAACATCCAAATAAAATAACTAATTATATGTGTAAAAACTAGGGTGTTACACTGGACATGAGCACGACCGTGCTCATGTACCAGAAAGGGATTTTAAGCCTAGAAATCCCACTTAGCCCTTAACAAAAACTCTAGGCAAACAAGGCATACACAAAAGCACTTATACGAAAAACAGGGTGTTACACCTTTCGTTTCTCATCTTCTATTACATCGCTTTTTTACTCTCTTATCTCTTTCAAAACTATAAAAATATTCATAGCAAATAACGAATCAATGTTTGTCACATGGAGCTCAATACCTATTTTCTAAACTATCTTAGCAATAGCAAGGTAAACAACTATCGTTAAAAAATGAACAAAAACAAAAAGCAAAAATGTCAAGCTAAACATCTGATTCAACTATTAATGACAAAAAATGCATCAAAGAATCAAACTGAATCATATTGATCAAGCAGACAGCTATAAATAAAATTAATTAAAATATACAAATACATAGGTAAGTAGGTAGGTATAAACAAATCAGTTGATTAATATCCAAATAGGCATGGACTCCCATCCTATAGATGTAAGTAATTGTTGCAAGGGTTTTGGTACAATGCCCCCTTGCTTTTTTGTATTCTTTTATTTCTTTTTTAATAATATATGGTATGCTGCAAATGATTGTTGACTGCTGAGGTGCCAACCTAGTTGGGATGTCAGTTGGTCATAGTGATGCTTTTGCATACCATCCTTTTGTTTAAAAAAAATTCCCTTTACTTCAATGAAAAAAGTTAATTTCCCTTTACTAACAAACAAAGGGGTGTATTGGGAAAAACTCAAGTCCCACATTGAATAGAGATGGTGTCTAATAAGAGCTTATAAATAGTGGGCAATCCTCATCCTATGAGCTAGTTTTTGCTATTGAGTTAGGCCCAAAATCTAATATGGTATCAGAGCTATCCTAGATCCTTTGTTGGGTCACCCACCATGTTATCCACGCACCAAGCCCCATAGTGCTGGGTGTGAGGGGGTGTATTGGGAAAAACCCAAGTCCCACATTGACTAGAGATGGTGTCTAATAAGAGCTAATAAATAGTGGGCAATCATCATCCTATGAGCTAGCTTTTGGGATTGAGTTAGGCCCAAAATCTGTGTATGATCTTAGTTAGTAAAATGATATTTATGGTTTGACTCATCATTGTTTTACTTGGTGGGATCTAATTCCTCCTTTTATTAGAGAGGATTTCAATAGGAATAGGTTTTATTACCCTTCTTATAGGTTTTGTTGATAAATGGGTTTTGGTATAGTCCCCCCATGATTTGTATTCTTGTTATTTTCTACTTTTTGAATAAATTTTATGGTGCTGCAGATGATAGTTGAAATTAGGGATGCCAACATAGTTGGGATGTCTAATTTCATAGTGATGCATATGCACTCTATCTTTGCTTCTATATATATATATATATATATATATATATATATATATATATATATATATATATAACATAAGAACTTAGTAAAACATGTTTTTAATGGAAAAAGTCACTTACACTTAAATCAATCCATAGAACTAAAAACAATGATATTTAGTAACTTGATTGTCCAAACTAATTTTCAAACCTTTCTCTCCAATTGCCTACCTCTTCAAAGGTTTTACCAACAATTGTAATATATATATATTTGTAATCTTTTTGTAAGCAAATTTCGTACTTTTTCCTTTCTAATACAATTTTGCATTTCACAAAAATTACAGTTATTTTCTTCCATCTATTCAAGTATATCTTGACAGCAAATAATATTTCACAATGTATTTTGTAATATTCTATCATTATAATAAATATATAAGAGTTTAGATACTTAAAAGTAATATTTTAAAAAAAATATTATGGAAACTAAATATAATTAAATAACATATTTATAAGTGGTATTTAATACTCTAACTCCATATCAAATTAACCGAAAATAAGAAAAAATATTGATTCAGTTATCATAAGTACTTACATTTTTTTTACTGAATAAGTACTTAGATTTATATTCAGTATTCACATTATTTGTAGTTTAATAAAATTAAAAATAACCATAAAAACATAAAATTAACTTCATAAAATCAATAAATGTTGCATAATATTAAAATGTATTTTATATTTGAAACTGGAAAAAATAAAAGGCTAATAATTAAATATTTTTATTATAATTAAAACATAAAATATAGAGAAGTTAGACCTTTCCATATATTCAAACGTAAATTATTTGATAATGGTTACCACATACATATACACTAAAAAACACATGCCCTAAATCCTAAACTATACACAACAATATACCTATGCATGGTATATAATAAAGATCTGCAATTGGACCAAAAAAAATACTCATGTATTTCTTGTATATATTTGAGAATATAATAAAATATAGAAAATTGATAATGAATATATATATATATATATATATATAAACATGTGAAATCCAATTTTATAATACAACAAATAAAAATTTTGAATCTATATAACATCCATTGTACATTCATAATGTATATTTATTAAATTTTTTATTTATTTATTAAAAAATTTAATATACAAAGAGCAATAACTCAACCCACTAACCCACCCCGTTATGGAATAACAAGTAAAAGAATAAAAAAAATATCAATATGGAAGATGAAGCATTCAATCCTTTTTATTATTATTTTTTGAATAAATAAAATGAAATTAAAATCAAATGAAAATTATAACACCCCCTCGGTGCTACATGCTTAACTGGTTGTGGAACTTAAAATATAAAAAAAAAATGCTGGTTGCTTTCGAAAAATAATTTTGGTATGTAATTATATTCGAAAAATACGGGTCTAAAATTTTTCTTACGTAATGACAATTTACAGACATCAAGGCAAGAACATAAAATCATAATATATACATCACAAGATAAATCTCCACATAATCATGAAAAGATTTTTCTCGCCGAGACGTACAAGTTTACAAAATAGCCATAATAATTACTTATAAAAGACTCCAAAACCCTTACACCAAAAAGACAACTCCACAGCTGGTCAAACCCAGAGATGTCCACTGGGAAATTCTCCAACATCATCCCCATCATCGGATACCTCGAAAATAAGGCAAGTACGAGAGAAAAACAGGGTCTTGCCCACAACAGCTCACACATCGTCATTGTTAGCATCATAACTTTCAAAACCTCAAGGTCTCGTAGTGATATAGAAAATTGTTGGGACAAAACTGTACATATATCCAAAAATGCCACAAGGCATTCCACATGTACATAGCAAGGGTGAGATAACGATATGTAAGTTTATCACGATAGCCACATACGCGACTTACCAACCAACAACATATGACAACAGTGACTTGTAAAACAATATAATTAATAATCATAATATCAATGTTGTTTAAACAAGGGGATTCATACCCGACAACCATCATAGGTTTATAAAAATGTATGACACTTCAAAAATTCACTATCTATTTTGTAATATCTGGAGATCCTAACTTCCCTTCGTCGAGCAGGATAGGCCGCAACAATCCCCATAACACAATTGTTTCACGTGAGGTCGGCCTCTCAATTTAGGTTCGGTCCCCAATTGTTCAAGGGTATCACGTCAAACCTAAATAATATTAAATAGTTCACTATTGAGCACATCCATCCATGGTAGTCGAGTTACACGACTTAAGGTTGCAAAGCCCCGACCTTCTGTGGAGTTCGAACCCGGACCAGTTATGGATTGTAGCTCGTTAAAGTGGTGGCACGTCTGCCGGTTCATGCATGTAAAACAGTTTGGTTCGTTGTTTTTCTTTTCTGTTCGTTCTTTCTTGTCGAGGCTTAAAGCTCACGACTAATTTTATACAGTCATCAAGCCCATTCACACTTAACACAGGACATGCAGTCCGAGTGCTCATTTACAAAGCTCTAGACCGAATTATAGGTCACTAGGTTCGTCAATATTTGACACGAAGTCAAGTCGCCAACATGGGATTTTTAATCCGCGATCAAATACTTACTCATAAGAACTCTAGCCCAACGTCTCGGTTAAAAGATCCTCACAACTTTCAAAATTTTCAACACGGCTTTCGTTCGGTGAAAATTATATTGAAAATCAAATACAAGATGTTTATCAATGTTTGTCGGAAAAACATTTTCGCTCTTTTAAAAAACATTTTGCCGAAATCATTTTCCTTTAAAATTCATTTGGGAAAACATAAAATCATTAAAAATCGTATCTAAAACTTTTTGACTAAAACAATAAAATTATTATCAAGAATTTCGTCATAAGGAATTTTTATAAATATTTTCATTTAGGATAAAATTTTCGTAAACCAAAAGATTTTCTTTCAAAAGACTTTTTTTTATTACATTGAAACATTTTCATGATTTTTCTTCTTTATTTTATTAATTTTTTTGAAACGTTTTCAGGAAAATTAATATAAGTGCAATTTGTCATGGTTCGTTCTCACTTACACTCATTTCTTAAGCATTATTTTAAAATCATCTGTGATTTCCCAAAAACGTAACTTTTAACAAAAATATACTTAAGTCACATTACTTTTATTTTTAAAAGTTCTTCCACTTACGAAAATCAAAATCTTAAATTTTCTGCTTAAGATTTTTAGTGTCTTAATCCTCATTATCAAACTATGACTATTGTCATGCTCTCAACCAATACAATCAAAAACAATCTCATGAATAAACATACATAAACAACTTTAAGACACAATTCACTTATCAATCAAATATTCATCACAAAACTAGAAATCATTAATTCAACATCACATAATAGTTACAATTGATCACACATACCAAACAATTAAGTATATGACTACCAAACTCATTTAGGTAAACTCCCCTTACCTTTGAAGAACTTGATTTCCTTTTGATCTAAGTCTTTCGTCCTTGTTTCCTTCCACCACGCAAAACTTCAACCAATTAACAATTACCTTCACAATCAACAACAAAACAAGTTAAACAATGAAAAAAAAACACTCGTCCCATTTTGTGAGGGTTTCGGTCAACTCTAGAAAAATAGGTTAAGAATTTCTTTTTCTCTCAACCTTTTGGATATAGAGTTTAGAGGTCTTAGAGAGTTCATAAAAATTATCTCAACCTCAAAATCATTTTTCTATGATTTTCTAAAAATTTCTCAAGAAAATAGGTTTGATCTTGAACTTGTGAAAAACAAGTGGATGAGCATAAATTTCATGAAAGGAAATATTGGTTAGGTCATGGAGATGGAGGATATACCTCTAGAAATTGAAGAAAGAAGCAAGAGCTTGGAGCTCCAATGGAAACCTTGAATATGAACTTAGTGTTTTCTTATGAAAATAAAGGGTTGTGTGTGGTAGGGGCTGCCAAGATTTTTGTGTAAGTGTGGGATTGTAGGATTAATTTTAGGACATAAAAGGAATTACTAAAAAACTTAAGGGTAGTATGGACATTTTCATATGTAGATATTTTGTAAAATATCTAATGTCATAAGAGAAATGCTAGCAACACACTCTCTAACACACACTTTCCAAAACACTCCTTCCTATTGGTTGAAATTCATGTGGGTCCTACAAAATTCAAGTGGGACCCACATGAATTTCAACCAATAGGAGGGAGTGTGTTGGAAAGTGTGTGTTAGAGAGTGTGTTGCTAGCACTCCTCATGTCATAATTACAAATGGTGAGTCATCACCATGGTGACTCATTCTCAATGAGTCATCATGGATGACTCGTCGTTCTATCTCCCGGCGTGTCTCTGCAGTTCCGTATCGAGCTCCGTCGTTTACCCAATTTTGGTTTTTCGCGTGATTTCCTCGAAAATTCGTCCGAATAAAATATTTTATTTTATTTTATTTTTGTGAGAAAATTTTCAAAAGTGACTGTATCACTAAAATAGTGATAAAATCTTAGATTACTCAGTTTCGGGTCAAATTAGGGTTTTCTAACCAATACAAATGTACTGTCAGTAAAAACACAGATCGGGTTATGTCTGAATTTTAAACCCAAATTTTAACCATAACTTCCTATAATATAGTAGGTTCTAGATATGATTTTTGTTTTCTCCAAAATCATTTTCTTGGTCTTGCGATACCCTTTCTTGGGACAATAAGATTTTCTAATACTTTTCTTAATACAAAAATGGTGATAATTTTTTTTCTTCCTTTTACTTTAACATACAACAACATAGTCAAATATAGTATATATATATATACACACACACACACACACACACACATATGCATTGCCAGTTTTATACAAAGGGCCTTTATAAGGATAGGCCATATACAAAAAGAACTAAGTAAGGAAAATAAAACATACAAACTATGTAGTGACCAGTCTAGAACCATCTAACAAAAATCATGGCTCTCAGTAGCCAGAAGTAGACTAACGACGTCACTAACCCAAAAAGGAACTCTAACTACAGCTGGTCGAACTAGTGCTAACCATTGGGGGGATCGGGATGATCACCCCCACCCTCTACAGGAGTATCCGGTGAAGATACTGCTGCTACTGCTCCCTCGTCGGGAGAATCAGCATCCTCGTCATCGAGAGGATGGTACTCTAGCTCCTCCTTAACGATCTCCTCAGGGTCCTCCTCCTCGAACCCCGGATCCAAAACAACCTCTAAAGGAGGTGAGTCTGGTGCTGCTGCCTGCAAGGGTTGTGCCAATGGAGGATAGACTTCTAGCTCTCCCTGATCAACCATGTGCTGCAAAAAAAGTCATGCTGGTGGTAGTGATACCCCAATTGTCTCTACAAGATGAGTCCGTCTCTGAGGTCCCGCAGCTAGTGTACCGACAACCTCTTGTATGGGGCCCGTGTACGTAGCGATGTGTGCCCCTGGTTTAATAACCCACGCGTCAACGTCCCCAACGTTCACAAAGGTGATGGAATGGATCCTCGAATGTGCCAGACGCATCTCTGGGTCCATCCATACTCAGATAAAAATATATGCCACACAGAAGATGAACCAACAATAAAACGTGCAAGGGTGAGAACCAATATATGGATTTTAAAATGATAACTATATGCGCAACACATAAACATCATATAACATGTATAGTTATAACAACATAGATGTTCAAACATAAACAAATAGTTTATCAAAGGGTTTCATACCCGACAATCATCGTCATTTTTAAAACAAATGCATGACACTTCAATATTCACCATCTAAAATTTTGTGCTTAATCTTCGGAGATCCCAACACCATATCAATGAGCTGATCAAGCTCTCTTTGCCAAAAAAGGCACACCGGATTTAGAAGGCACACCGGATTTAACCATAGCACTGTCCAAAACTAGGCACAGTGGTTACTGTCTATAGTCTATGGTTTCATTGTCCGTCAAGGCACAATGATGCAACTGCATGATTATCTTGCCATCAAGAAATCAAGATCAAACTCATAGGCACGTCTGCCAAAAATGAATGTAAAACATTTTATTCACGTCAATTTTTTCTTTGTGTTCATTCTTTCCTTGTCAAAGCTCAAAGGCTCACGACCAACTCAACTTTTAAACATTTAAGTTTGTCATCAATTTCAAAAAAAGGACTCCAAGTCCAAATGTGAAAATCAAGAAGTCTAGACCGATGCACCAGTCTTAGATTCGTAGATTTTAACGCACAAAAATCAACACAACTTTTATAGGACACTAGAACCCCGACATCTCGACATCTCGACCACTAGGTTCATTTTTCAACTTTAAAATCATTTTCGTTCAGCGAAACACAAATCCAAAAACAAAATATCCTCAAGTTATCCAAGTTGTCAGAAATAACACTATTGTATAAAATTAATTTATAGAAAATCCTTTTATGTTGGAAATTCGTTTATAAAATCATCAAATCGCTTAAAAACTCATTTTCTTCAAAAAATCTTTATTTGAAACTTTCGTTCAAATAAAATATTGTTTTGAGACTAATTCTCTGTTCTAACAAATATTATTGTTTTTAAGAAAGCTTTCCGTAAATATTTTCGGAATTATTCGTCGCTTGGCATTTTAAAAACGTTTTAAGTCAAATTTTGACTTTTCTAGTAAAATAATTTTCTCAACACCATAATTAAATTATTTTTGAAACTTAACTTTTTATATTAACATTTTCTAATATTTTGTAATTTCTTACGTAATAATAAGCAGTACTAAAATATTTTCACGGTTACCCCCTCACTGTGCCTTATAGTTCACTCTTACACCGATAAATCATTAAAATAATAGTATTTTCAACTATTCCACGTTTTCAACCAATCAAATAATTAAGTAATATTATATTACTATATTCCATCAATTAAAAATATTGATATTTCTTATAAAGCTTTTTAACGCTGGTCAAGCTTTTCAATCATCAATCAACATCCATAAAATTTCCACATCCACAATATAGCATATAAAACAGTTTATAACATGCATTAAATGCTATAACACATAACTACAGATAATCAATTAAAAGCAGATAATTTTAACTACGTAAAATAATTTTAACTACGACATACAAGCTCAAATAAATTATACAGACCACACCCTAAAAGCATATAGCTATAGGAAAAATTACCTAAGGTACTCCCCTTACCTCTTGGAGATTTTTCCTGCTGATTAAAGCTTCGTCGAAAATCCGAAAGTCGGTAGCGCACGTACCCGATACGATACGATACTTATCCTTCAACAAACCATAGCAATAAATCCACAATCAAACAACTAAAAACACCTATTTCCCTATAGGAAAGGTTCAGCCATGAGGTGTTTATATGGCTAAAAATTTTAAAAATTCTTAAGCTCTTGGATTAGTGATCCTTGATCACATGAAACACTAGATCAATGATTGAAACACAAAGATTGAAATAAAATATTTCAACCTCTTAAGAACGCAATTTCGGCCATCATATAAAACACAGGATAGAGATTTTATTTTGATTCAACATCATGGATTCAATACATACATGAATTAGAAGGATTGAATCAAGCAAGACTTTAAAAAAAATAAACAAAGTTCCTCCATCCACACTAATTAGGGTTTCGGCCTTGAGAGGGAAAATGGGCAAGAAAATTTTGCTTGATTCATACTCTTGGATTATAAATATAGAGATGGTAACAAAATGTTAAAAATTGGTTTCATGATCATAGGATTTTTCTATCATTTTCTATAGATTTTTAAAGATTAAAACCCTAAAATGGAAAATGATGATCATGGCCTAGAATCATAAAAATAATTGAAGAACATAGAGATGATTAAGTGAGATGAGCAAAGTATACCTCTTGGAGATTGAAAAAGAGCAAGGAATCTACTAGTTGCTTCACAATTTTTGGCTATGGAACTTATAGATTTTAAGAGAAAATGAGAAAATATTGATGAAGATGAAGTGCTGAATAAATGAGTTTGATGGCCTAATTTAGGGGGTTTGGGATGTGGAAATAGGAGGGTTAAGGATCCAAATGATGTTAATTTAGGGACAAAGGAGTAATTTCACTTAGGGGCAATTTTGGCATTTAAAAACAACTTAAGGGCATAATGGTCATTACACCTCTAATGTCAAGATGGCAAAGGTGAGTCACCTAGATGACTCACCTTCATGATTCATCCTTGAATGACTTGAGATTTATCCTCTAGCGAGTCCCGACAATCTCGTTTTCAGCTCCATCGTTCACCCGATTTAATATAACACCCGAATAATATATTATTTCACTTTTTAAGTGAGAATTTTCAAAATACCCTAAGTCGTTGGAAAATTCATAAAAAACCCTTAGTATTTCATTCACGAGTCAATATTTGGTCTTCTGAGAAGTAAAATTTTACTGTCAATAAAAAGCAGACCGGGTTTCGTCTGAATTTTCGACCCAAAATTTAATCGTAACTCTCTACGGTAAAGTAGAGTATGGATATGATCTTGGTTTATCCAAAATAATTTTCTAAATTTAAGATAAAAAATATAAACATTTCTGTATATTGTTGTTCTGGTTCTGGCAAATAGCAGTGGCAAGCAGAGCCAAAGCATCAGTGACCGCCTGGTCGTTCCTACCTCATCCTGCCATTGGTTCCTGCATTTACCCAAGACAACTGTTAAATACAGGGGACCAAGCAGGAAGGTCTAACGGTTCTTAATACTAAATCATTATTATCTATAATAAATATAGATAATTCAAACAAAACACACAAAAGACTCGCAACAGACTCATACCACGTCCGGACAGGGCTGAACGTCTCTGATACCACTAAATGTGACACCCTCTATCCCGCATGTATATATAAAGTGATAACATACAAGGAAATAATTTAGTTTTTCGAAATTAGATAAACACATGCATATCATTTATTACAAAAGAAAACCAACGGGTAAAGGATACCACATTGTAACAAGGCCTCAACGCGGAAATAAAACATGTTTAAAGGATAATATAACATAAACAAAACGTATAATCCAACCCCGATGTCACATTATAGAGCTGGTATAACCGATCCGATAAAACAACTTGGATAACAACTAAAATAAACTTCGAGAAGCGGCTCCTCAGAGTCACTCCTCAGCATGCTGCTCACTGTCCTCTGCATAACACAAAAAGGGGTACATGCAAGGCAACAACAAAATATGGGGAGTAAGAAACATATGTATCAACATAACGGCATGGAAGTAGTTAGCAAGATGAACATGCATCATATAAACATAACATATCAACACAACCATCTCATCACAAATATATATATATATATATATATATATATATATATATATATATATATATATATATATATATCGTTACGAACAAGGTATGTTATGCGATGCAACGCTACACCATTACTTCAATGCATGAATGAGCAACACAGCACATGACCAACAATCACCACCTCCGCTTGGGCCACTCGGCTACCCAAGTTCATCAACATCATCAATGTTATCTTTCATCTTTAGTCTTTAAACTTTTATCACATAATCTTTTCACTTACACTCTAGCCACAAAGCACCAGAGCTCAACACCTTGACCATTAAGCATCAAGGCCCCCTTGGTCACTCGGCTCTCAAGGTCCAATATCTTTTTACAACACCTTGACATTATGCATCAAGGCCCCCTTGGCCACTCGGCTACCAAGGTACAGAACAACAACACTCTGGCCAAAAAGCACCAGAGCTCAACACCTCGACCACTCAGCTATCGAGGCCCCCTTGGCCACTTGGCTACCAAGGTACAGAACAACATCTTTTCACTTTAGTTATTAACACTCCGACTGATCAGGTACAAAGCTCAACACCTTGACCATTAAGCATCAAGGCCCCCTTGGCCACTCGGCTACCAAGGTACAGAACAACATCTTTAAGTTATCTAACTCGTCTTTTCTTCGTTTGATGTCTTCTTTCATTAATTGGATACTTCGGGATAGAACCCCTGTTTTCAGCATTCTGGTTCTGTTCTGGTCAGGTGAGTACGGGCGTGCTCACCCTCAGCACGGGCGTACCAGACCTGCAGGCAAGTACGGTCGTGCTGCCTGCTAAGCACGGGCGTGCTCATTTGTGTGCCCTGCTCTGGATTTCAAACTGGAGCAATGGCGTGCTCCCTGTTAAGCTGGGTCGTGCTCGATCGAGCTTGGTCGTACTGATCTGGGCAGAAAGGGTCAAAAACCCTTTCCCAAATCCTCGGGACATATCACAGATTCAACCTATTGGCTTTTAACTAACCCATCGAACATCAGCTTCATTAATCTTAAATGTTCATCATTAATATTCATGTCTTATCATCACGAGGAATTAATCTCTTAATCACAGCTTCATCATTAATGCTCCTAGAACACTCACCAATCAATCCTAGGGTCTTTAACTAAGCCCTATGAACATAACCTTACATCTCACACTATATTCATGTCTTATGAACAATTGGGAAAACATCCCTTAAATCTTATTATCATTGTTAACGTATTTTAACGTATTAACATCATTAATAAGCCTTATTAATTGGTTATAGTCTTATTAATGTCATTGTTGGCATTAACATGCCTGAACGCGCTGTCGCGCACGCGCCAAAAAGAACGAGCGGGTTTTAAAACTGTAGTTTAGGGCGACAACTCGGATGTCGTCTCACAAGGACTCTTGAAGTGTTATTTGTCACAAAAATCAGTTTTTTTTTTGGGGGGGTTTGGATTGGACTGTAAATAAGAAACAAAGCAATGAAAATAGAGCAGTTGAAAAGATTATCAAATAGCTCAAGACGATTAATCTATTGTTCTCGATTTCCCAACTATCATCAGTTCATGCAATTCCAAGCCCTAAGCAGATTCTAATCCCCTCCCGGTTGTAGCAACAATTTACAAGCGAAACCACTACTACAGATATATGTCCCTATTCCCGAATTAAGCAAACGGGGTTAAGCTCTTCGTGAACTAAGCGAACACGAAACGAACACACGCGAATTAAGCAAACGTGATTAATTATAGGAACATAATATCACCGAAAATAAATCAACACAACACAATATACTCCTGAATTAAGCAAACAGAAATATATAGCATGGCATTGAAAAGGGAAAAGCATACAAAACAAGAAATACAAGAACCTCAAGTGTAGTGGAAATCGATTACAATAGATTAATCCTAGAAAATTAGTTCTCCATGGAAAAACGAAAACACACAGAAAAATGTAAAAAAAATGGAGAAGCAAAAGTTCTTCCAATCTGTCCAGAACAGCCATTTAAACTATTCAGAAATTTAGCCCACTCGCGAGGCGAATATCATGAAGAGTCAGCAACGTTTGGTCTTCTCGCGGGGCGAAGTACCTCTCGCGTGGCGAGGAATGGAACAGTCATGGCTTCTGGCCTTCAGTCTCACGAGGCGAGACATGTATCCGCGAGGCGACACAGAACGGGTTGCATTTCTCTGGAACAGTCAGCTTTCAGGGTCGCGAGGCGAGGTGTTGTTCGCGGGGCGAACCAGAGAGGATGACTTTTTTACTGTTCTGGTGGCTTTCAGGTTCGCGAGGCGAGAATATTCTCGCGAGGCGAATCCCCTGTTTCTTTATTCCCTCAACTTCTACTTAACCTGAAAACAACAAAATAGCCATAAGTGCTTTATTTGACTCAAAACTGGCTAAATTAACCTAAAACTACTTTAGAGACTCAAAACCTTGCTTGAGGACAATCTAATCTAATTTGGGTGAAAATAGGATATAATTTGCACAAAACCCTGGTCATACTAGCCATAAAACTAGATGAGCCAGAAGCTTATCAATGCCCAATAATCAACACTCAAACGGAGCACCACATCATTATCATAACAGCATTCTCATAATCATAACAACGTCATCATCATAATAGCATCATCATCATCATAGAATTTCATGGCATCATTAAACAATATACTCAATTGGGCATACCAATACCATCTATTCATACATCATCAATAATTAACATAAAACGGTATAACAATTAAAGCATGGCATTAACATTATAATCATATCATACACACATCATTTAACATCAAATAGACAACAACATATGACAGGGTCATAGGTTAACCCTTCATCTTACGCTACCCCCAACGCCTACATGTCAATACTATTCCTTCTCCCCATACCTGGTATGAAGATTCCCAAAATGATAACGTTGGCAAACTATAGACACATTCCCTCGAGCGCGACTCGACGAGTTCCTAAAGCCTTGGTCAAACAAGAAAGGAACAACCAATTAATCCCCAATTCAAAATAAGGGAAAGGATATTAAGGAGGGATAACTATGTTACCTTAAACGCTGCTAACACGCGTAACTTATCTCCCAAACGGACTCACAAACTCTAAGAACTTCAAGGGGTTCAAGGGAAGGGAGAGGGAAAAGGTTTCTATTGCACTAGGATTGTCCTAAGAGCCAAAAATATGGTTTTGGTCACAACCCTCATGGAAATACTCTATTAATAGGCTCTGTGACCTGAGAACGGCCTTGCTCCCTGTTGAGCACGGTCGTGCTCAATTCATGACCACGAGGCGCTCAAAGATTGCCTATGATACCATATAAAATATGGAATTAGCTAAAACACATAAAATAAGACTTGTATATAATTCTCTTATCTTTCCAACGCCACAAAGATCACTTCGATCGGACATCTAGAACTCAAGATATGGCGAAAACGGTGAAATAAGTTACTTGGATTCTAAAAGGATTGAACCTTTCTAAGGCTAAACTTCCCCAAACATGAACTTAGGCATCAAAAACAAACATAAAAAGCATATACAAACATATATGTAACATATATGAAAGTACTAAGCTTATTTACGAAAAATGGGGTGTTACAATTCCACCTCCCTTTAAAAAATTTTGTCCTCGAAATTTCTATCACCTTGATTGGTTAAACTTTCACCAATTAGGCACATACCTTGGGTTAAGTCCTCGGACTCGGGGGACTCCAGATTCACTAAGAGTAAAAACTCTCCAGGTGGTCTTCTGTTGATTGACTTGGGGTCACTGGTCCCTGCTAGCGCTCTGGGGTTCTGACTTCGCTCTTCTACACTCCCGACTGATGTGGCCAGACTTGCCACACTTGAAGCAGATGATGTCTGTCTCCTTGTACTGCCTGGTATAGTGGTCTCGTCCACATTTTCCACACCTGAGAGGCCTAGGAGCAGAAGGATCCCAATCCCTGGGCTCGCTTACTGAAAACTGTGACTCCTTGCCACTCTGCTTGAAATCCTAGCCGACTGGAGCTAGACACTGCCTCACCTCATCCTTCTGATCAATCTTCTTACTGCTCTGAACATATGAATTCTTGCGGCTTGCCACTTTGGACTTGTAGGCATCCTTGAAGATCCTACACTTGTTTACCAAGACTGGAAAGACTCGGATCTCCTGATAGCTTATCGCCTGCTTGATCTCTAGATGCAGGCCATCTTCAAACTTTACACACTTGGAGCGGTCATCATTCACTTGCTGATACTGCGTGTAATAACGAGCAAGCTCCTCAAACTTTGCATCATACTCTCCCATGGATATACCCTTTTGCTTCAGAGTCAAGAACTCCATCTCCTTCTTGTCGCAGATGTCAGCTGGAAAGTACTTCTCTAGAAATCTGTCTCGGAAGACATTCCAAGTAACCACTGTACCTCAGCTTCCATACGCTGGTGACAATTCTCCCACCAGTGCTCAGTTTCCTCTAATAGCATGAACGTCCCAAAGATTACTTTCTGAACATCGTTGCATCCCATAGCCCGGAAGATCATCTCAATCTCCCTCATCCATAAAAGAGCACCGTTAGGGTCATAGGCTCCCTTAAACTTGGGCGGGTCATTTTGCTGGAACTTATCCAGACCCTGAAACTCAGTCGGTCCATCATGGTGGTTGTTGTTCTGGTTCTGGCCAAAAGTAGTGGCAAGCAGTGCCAGAGCATCGGCGATCGCCTAGTCGTTCCTACCTCCTACTGCCATTGGTTCCAGCATTTACCCAAGACAATTGTTAAATACAGGGGACCAGGTAGGAAGGTCTAAAGGTTCTTAATACTAAAGCATCATTATATATAATAAATATAGATAATTCAAACAAAACACACAGAAAACTCACAATAGACTCATACCACATCTGGACAGGGCCGAACTGCTCTGATACCACTAAATGTGACACCCTCTACCCCACATGTATTTATAAAGCGATAACATAGAAGGAAATAATTTAGTTTTTCGAAATTAGATAAACACATGCATATCATTTATCACAAAAGAAAACCAACGGGTAAAGGATACCACATTGTAACAAGGCCTCAATGCGGAAATAAAACATGTTTAAAGGATAACATAACATAAACAAAACATATAACCCAACCTCGATGTCACATTACAGAGCTGGTATAACCGATCCGATAAAACAATTTGGATAACAACTAAACTAAACATAAACTAAACTTCAAGAAGCAGCTCCTCGGAGTAACTCCTCAGCACGATGCTCACCTTCCTCTGCATAACACAAAAAGGGGTACATGCAAGGTAACAACAAAAGACGGGGAGTAAGAAACATATGTATCAACATACCGGCATGGAAGATGTTAGCAAGATGAATGTGCATCATATAAACATAACATATCAACACAACCATCTCATCACATCAATATCATATATATATATATGTATCGTTCCGAACAAGGTATGTTATGCGATGCAATGCTACACCACTACTTCAATGCATGAATGAGCAACATAGCACATGACCAACAATCACCACCTCCGCTTGGGCCACTCGGCTACCTAAGTTCATTGTTACGCTAAAACTACAGTTAAGGGCCAGTGCACCCTATCGTAAAAGTAATATAGGAGTATTTGGGACTCCAAGTATCGAACCCACAGGGACTATTGACAAGTACTAGTTTAATTACTTCCTTATGTTATCTAGACAGTTAAATTGGTTGAAAACAAAGAAATAAAAAATAAAGAGGATTGTTAAAGATCAAGAAAGATAAGAAGTTGCCAAGAAAGATAAGAATCACGAAGAAACGTTCAATTATGGAAGGCCTAGGGTGCCCGGTTTCACTTATGTCATTACCTATGATATTAACTAATTTCTCAATGAACCGTGTTTCTTATTGATTGCCAATCACTCGCTCTAAAACTATTAACACCCAATGGTCATGCAAGGCAAACAATTAAAATAAGCATAAAGAATTGGCAAGCTTTGTTAATTCAATAACTGATTGAAAATAGGGGATTGACTTGGTCCATGCAACCCCAAATCGGGTTAATCCTAGAGTTCCATTAACTAATTGTGGTACGGTCGCCAGTCAATTAACTAACTTGACAAAGGATGATCAAACCTCGTATAAATATAAACACAAGGATTAAACCAACCAATGGAAAGAAACACTGAATCATATAAAAATTAGGCAAACATCAAAGGTATCAAAACATATGATCCACCACACCCTAGGAATGAGTTTAGCTACTCATAGTAACAAAAATCACTATACAAATCAAATACATGTAACAATCCATAAAAGAGAAAAGGAAAACTAAAACCCGAACACCCTTTTGACGCGAAGTGGTCTTCAAATCAATTGGGAGACGGTCCTTCACTCCAAGACTCGATCTTCCTCTCTGTACACAACGGCAGCTGCTGTGTCCAAAGCTTCTTAGAATGACCCCAATCATTCCCTTTTATTGGCAACGTAAAAACCTAAGCAATTGGACCTCTGGAACTCGATCACGATCGTGCTTAATGTTGAGCTCGGTCGTGCTCAACTAAAACGGTGTCAAACCGTGCTACAACTGAGAAAGTCGGTAAGGCCTAGCTAATGAGCACAGTCATGGTTAATAATGAGCACGGCCACGGTTATAAAATGACATCAACTCCAGGAAGCAAACAAGGGCGTGCTGATCAGCACGGGCTCTTCTAATGAGTACGGTCGTGCTTAATATGGAGCACGACCGTGCTCCTTTGCAATCTTCTGAACTCAGCCCTTTTTATCCAAAAAATCCTTCATAATTGTAGCTTTTTCTCCAAGTTAGATGCTCAACTGCCATGGTGACAAATTCTACAATAATCATGGGAAATAGGGTGAGTATCCATAATAATATCCAAATAAATAACAAATCACACCTAATTTCCCAACAATAAAGTATACAAAATGGCAGTTTATCAACCTCCCCACACTTAAGGATTGCTTGTCCTCAAGCAATAATCCTGGCCTAAAAGAAATATGAGAAAATCAAAGAACCAACCATCAAGGGACCCTAAATCTTCACATGCAATGACAGATAAATCAACCTCGATTTTTATGGGAAAGATCAAGAGATTGCCCAATTAGAGGCTTAGGTTCCCTGTAATCAAACTTCTCAATGAATAAGGGGTCACTCTTCTCATAATTCTCAAAGTGTATAAGGGTAAAGACAGTTATCACTCAAGTTCCCAAAAGAAAGCACATTACCATAAGCTTGTTTATAAACCAAATCTCCACTAAAAGTTTACATGCATCCAAAATCAAGAGGTCTTTCATGGGTTGTAACGTGGCCCAGAGAATGATGTCAGGTGGGGAAAAGAAAGAATAAGGATATGCAAAGGGCTAAAGGAAATCAAGAATTATACAAATAACCCTTAGAGCATAAATGGAGCATTAGATATGAATTACTGAATAACACCATTTGTCTCTTTTAAAGAATTTCACATTTTACATTACTTTTCCTTTCTCTTCTTCTTTCTTTCTTTCCTTTATTTTTATCTCTCTTTTTTTTTCAATTCAATTCACACTTAATTTCATCTCTCTTTCTTTTAAATTTTTCTTTTCACAACAAAGAGAGAGAAATCCCCAACAATAATTTTTCTATTTTTTGCCTGCCATACATAAGCAATATCTCATTAATACATTCCAAATCTAATTGCTCCATTTAGGTTTCCAAGAGGTTACCGCCAAACAATTTTTAAATTTATACTTGGGTACCAAGGAAAATACCATTTTTTCGAAGGCTCAAAATGGGAAACTAATGGACATGGCAAAACAATACATTTGAAGGACAGAAAAATACCTACAATTGCCTCAATCATATTCAACATGCATGTAAATCAACTTCGCCTTGACATGGTCACAAAACAAGTTCTAGAATGCACAAACTTGAGGAACATCACACAAACAAATAGAGGGGGGATGAATAATCATGATTTAGCAAATACCCCAATAATCGTTCAAGTCTCACATTTAGTAGCTCAATTAAAAGAAAAGCAATCAAACAAGAAACGTCATGCTAATTTTCAGCTTTCAAATGACAATCACAATTCAATTTTAGTTATATGTCTTACAAAGCAATAAAAAAATTTAATTGGGTCCACTAATGATATAGATCTCTATTTCTCTATAACAATGTGGCACAGAATCATCACCCAAAACATAGTGCAATCATCACAGTCAACTAAGTACATATGACAGATAAATCAAGTGAAACTGTGTGCACCTAGTAAGGAAAAATCGAATTTCCCCTCCCCACACTGAAAATCTAGCATTGTCCTCAATGCAGAGGAGGAATAAAAGCAAAAGTAATTTCCCCTCCGCACACTTAGAATCTAGCATTTTCCCCAATGCAAATAATTCAAAGCACAAGTAAGGAATAGAGAAAATTAACTAAGCTAGAAAGAAAGAGATAGAGACAGAGAACTTCCCAATAATAGTTGTCATGACTGCATATTCAATTTTTTTACAATAGCGTAGCCGCTTGTGTACAAAAATGAATAAAATAAAAATCACTAGGGAGGGCCAAAATGACGTTGCATCATCTAGAACATGGTTGCTAGCTGCTGGACAAGGGGAGCAAGCCCGTGAGCGGTCAATAAGTCCATGTCTAGCCTCCTAGTTGATGTTCGATTCAATGACTTAGAGATTTTGATATATGACAAATACAACTTATTGTGTATGCAAGTGTTTTAGTATCAAATTACAAAGACAGGTATCAAGCAGTGATCAACAAGTTCAGTGAGCAATCAAAGGAGAATATTCAAGGAAGAACTTGGAGGAATCAAAGAGCAAAGACGAAGATCAAGGAATCATCAAGACAAGAGCTTAAAGGAGAAATTAGTGTTAAGTCTTAGATGATTTATAAGAGATGAAATCTCTTATTCACAAAAAGCTCAATTAAAAAGATGCATGAAGAAAATCAATTTTCATAACCTGCAGTAAAAGGAATAAGTTTTTGTTAATGAAAATGATTTTTGGAAATAAGATTTCAGAAGCGCTCGTCCAACACTGGAATAATATAAGCGCTCGTCCAACACTGGGAATAATAGAAGCGCTCGTCCAACACTGAAGCGCTCGTCCAATAAAGTGATAAAAGCTGGCATCCAATAAAGTGATAAAAGCTGGCGTCCAATAAAGTGATAAAAGCGGGTGTCCAATAAAGCGATGCAAGCGCTCGTCTACTAAAGTGAAAGAAGCGCTCGTCTACTAAAGTGACAGAAGTGCTCGTCCAATAAAGTGAAACAAGCACTCGTCCACTAAAGTGACAGAAGCACTCGTCCACTAAAGTAGCATATGAAGCTCGTCTACCATATGGAGCTCATCTACCATATGGAGCTCGTCTACTAAATGGAGCTCGTCTACTAGCCCATCCGAATGTAAAATCTTAATGGCTAGATGGACGCGGTTATTTTCAAGATGGACGCGAATTCTAAAAGAACTATCAGAATCTTATTTCAAGAATGATAATCAAGAAAACAGATTCTGTTAATCAGATCCAAATCTGTTTTGATTGATCCCAACGACTATAACTTGTTTTCTATATAAAGAGGGATCAAAGGAACACTTATAACAATCACAACCAGATTAGAAATTATATACGAAATCAATTTTGAAAATCATCCATCACCTTCATTGAGTTTACTGTGAAAAGAGTGTTTCAATACTCATAAGTGCTTCAATTTGTTTATCTGACTATTGAGAGTTAGGAATCAAGTTTTGTTTTACATTTCGATTGTAAAGAGAGAGGGAGTCTCTCTAAGTGATTAGGGTGAGGTATCCCTAAGGTTGAACATTGAGGCTCTTCACAAGAGTGTTGTATCTCGAGGTGAAGGAGTGCTCTGTGGTGTAAAGGTTTTCAAGCTACCTGGCAAAGCTTGTGTGTTAGTGTGTGAAATCCCACAGGTGGAGTGGGGACTGGATGTAGGTCACAGTGGAGGTGACTGAACCAGGATAAATCTGGTTGTGTAGTATCTCTAAACTCAAACTCCTTTACTTTCTGTTTATGTTCAAGAACCTGCGACTTTGATGTTTAAAGTTCAATATAATTTCTGTTCTTGATCTGTATAAACTGTATTGAAAACTGAGTTCGATTGTAATCAAGTCTGTGTTATCTGCGTTCAAAACTGAGTTGATCAAAACCATTCTTGATTACTGAAACTCAACTATACAAAAACTGAAACTTGCATAACTTGTTCTTAATCTTTAAAGGATTAATCAGTTTCAGTATCCTGTTATTACTGAGTTATTGAACCTGAATCTATTCTCTATTAGTTCTGAATTAATCTTTCTTATCCTCATTACCTTCTATTCAAGATTTTGTAAAATCCCTTCATTGATTTTGTAAAAGTTCCTGAGGCCACAAATCCGCAACTCTGATTTGAAAAGTTTTAATAGGGAAATATTTTTAAGAAAACTCAATTCACACCCCCCCTCTTGAGTCGTTGAAGCCAAAACAACAGTTGAGACGAACTCGAAAGGAGCTAGCCTGTGGAACCTCAGAATATGCTCAGGCCTCCGAAACTGAAGATACTCGTCCTGTAGTGGTGGGGAGGCTGAGCGGCCTGACGGGCACGTTTAGGAGCCATAATAGTGAAAATCAAACAAAAAGTACATCAGTGCCATGAAAAATGAGGAAAAATACAAATTGTTCAAACACCAAATCGGAGCATCATAAGTAATAAACAGTGTAATCGATGCATGCACTCTCTATTTATTTTTGTTTTTTTATTTTTTATTTTATTTTTTTAAAATTATGGAAAATGAATGAGCACGGCCTTGCTAACAGGGAGCTCGGTCGTGCTCATTGAGTCTAGTTGTTTCTGGGTTTTCTGGAAAATGAAGAATAGCAAGGCCGTGCTCCAATGATGAACATGGTTGTGCTCAATGAAAAACCCAGAAACTGCAGATTTATGAATAGCACGGTCGTGCTTAATGATGAGTGTTGATTATTTGGCAAGCGTATCAAACCGTACAAGTAATAAAGTGAAAGTAAAGTATCGTTCCCAATGAGGATTGTGATCAAGTATCAACGTGGCATGGGCAATTGATATTTGAACTAATGAATTTCATGTTTATATAAGACTACACACTACTACAGAAAAGGGCTTCAGTAGCACTTTTTTTTGGCCTTTAGTAGCGCTTCAAAGCGCTATCTATTCACCCGCTACTGAAGGTGGGAGAGATTCAATAGCGCTTAAAAAAGCGCTACAGAAAGTAGGAATAGGTAGCGCTTCCTTGAGAAAGCGCTGTCTAAAGTTGGTAATAAGACAATCTATTACATACTTTAGATAGCGCTTTCTCAAGGAATCGCTATCTATTTGTCACTTTAGGCAGCGTTTTTTCAAGAAAGCGCTACTGAAAGTAGGAATAGGTGGCGCTTCCTTGAAAAAGCGCCGTCTAAAGTTGGTAATAAGACAATCTATTACATACTTTAGACAGCGCTTTCTCAAGGAAGCGCTGTCTATTTGTCACTTTAGACAGCGTTTTTTCAAGAAAGCGATGTCTATTTGTCACTTTAGACAGCGTTTTTTCAAGAAAGCACTACCTATCCCCCCCTTTTTTTTTTCATTATTCACTGTTTTTCTACATTTCCCACCTGCACAACCATCCCTCATCAATTCACAGTAACACTGCGTTTAGGTACATCACACACATACACATATATAATGTACAAAGCTTACATACAATATTGGTAAGCATATATATATATATATATATATATATATATATAAACCAAACCAAATATCAAATCATGCATATATAACCAATTAATTAAGTAATATACTTTAACACAATTCACAGTAACAAATTGAATGAACCCCACCAAAAAAAAAAGCAAGAGCTCTCTTTTTTCTATATTCTGCAGCTCTACAATACAATGGCCAAGTCCAAGAATAATGCTAAGAAGCTCTAATGCTAAGAAGCTCTGGTCTTTGTCTCCTCTCATTGTTTACAATCTCATCATACTCGGGACTAAGACCAGGTAGACAACCAGTCCTCACCCAAACATCCTTTTCCATTCGTAGATGAAGCGCAAGGTAGGGTCCCTTGCTTTTCATTCTCTCTGCAATCTTGTTCCCAAGTTCCTGAACTGGCTTTGCAAACCTCAATGCATTGAAAGCAACCTGAAAGATAATGTGAGAACAGTCACAATCTGCTATCAATTGTTATTATATAAATAAAGTTCCGAGGGGTGAGTGTTGTTTTCTTCTTTTATTGCTTTGCTTTTCCATCTTTCAACTAAGAAAAGAGACTTGGCAATTACCTTGCATCGAAGTTTCTGGAGATCAAAAGGAAGATCCTTTGTGACCTTGCAATACTGGGAGAAGACACCAGGTCTCTATGAACTATAAAAACATGTATTTAACACAAAGTGCAGTGTAGACATGCAAAAAATATAATAAGCAAAGAAATCTAACATGGAAAATGACCAAATAATATATAGACACTTCTCATAATAAATTTTCCCTAAAATGAAAGCACAATCAGTATTCCTATGAATAACTTTAATATGGACAACTATTAATTAATATTTATGCATCTATTTTTTATCTCCAAATAAACTTTTGTCAGAGGAAAAACCAAGAGATATAAAATATGAGAATAATATTCTTACATGGGAGTTTGGTATGTTTCCTCTTGGGTGGGAGTGTAGAGTCCCTCATCAGCATGCATGCTTTATGTTCCATGCCAGCATATCTCGTGAAAAACGAAGCTTTTCAATGTGGAAATCAATATGCAAAGTAACATTCATTCTTAATGTGAAAGAAAGAAACGAAGAGGAAGTTTACCACAATTAAAACTAAAAGATTATCAGCATCATATAAATCTCTATGTGAGAAAGAAACCATGTTAAGGCTTAAGTATAACTTCTTTTAATATCATAGTCATAGTTCACTGAAACTAAACAATGATCATATATCCAAACCCAATGCGAAAACCATCCGTGCTGAAAAGTTGAACAAAAAATGTAAAACTGTAATATAATTGATATAGTTAATATAGCAAAAAAAAGTGTAAAACGAATCAGTTTTAAAGCAAACCAGCTAATATGAACACTGAGGAAATAGACTTCCCACACTGAGGAAATCCAACTCCAAGCATGGGTTAAATATTAAACGCGAAGAATGATTTATAGGAGACTTGGCTGGGCTATGTATGCCTTTACAGGAATTCTGCTTGTGCTTCAAGGAATAGAATATTTGATTTAGTATTTAGTATCATATTCACTCAAGTCCTAAATACAATCAGCTGAAGATAGAAACGACATTTCAAGTATAAGAAAGAGGAAAAGCTTTTACACAATAGGCATTAGTAAAACTTTTACACAATAGGCATTAAAAAAGCTTTTGCGCAGGAGCAGAGCATTTACCAATAGGCATTACAGAAACTTTTACACTCTTTGCCTAAGAAGCCCTTTTAAAAAATAACAATATCTCTTCTAACTAATCTCTTTTTCTAATTCTGCATATATGAGTACTACTCTTCTTTACGCCCATTTAAAATTATGCAAATATGCTTGTTTCACCTTGTTGAAAAATATCATCCAATGATGCTTTCCACAGAATAAAGTTGATGCATGTAGGATCAATCGATGACTAAAATTGTTTTGGACTCAAAGTGGATATCTTCAAATAACTATAACTATCTTGCCTCAGTTATATGTTATAAATGACTTTGAAGAATTTATGCCTCATGTTGTCCATGGCCATTGGCCAAACTGTCATATAAGATGAATGTCAAACTGTGAAAAGGCATATTAGATGCATTTCATTGTTAGGCTCCTTTCTCTCTTACTGCCACAAGAACCATTTTGCAAAATTTACAAGTGCATCACATGTCAGATTTATTCAATAGCTACTTTTAAGTTTTAACAAGTGTTCCTTGCAAGGTTGTACTAAATTATATTAAGCCACGAGGAGGTTGAATTATCTTGAAAGAACTGGTGGTGTTAGTCATACTTAAAAGAGAACTTAATCATATGAAAGAAATCTTTTCTTGAAACAACTATGGTCATTTGTTCTTGGAATTGTTATGTGGTTCTTCTCACTATTGCATAACCCAACTCAAACTACATGAAATCGATATTCTCTATTCAAGAGTAATAATCTTATGCACAATTTTATCATCATAGCTCAACCTCATATTAAGTTAGACCTACAATTCAAGTATGCATCTCAGATTATGCCCAAAAAAATAAGATGAAAAATAAAAGCCACATTTGGTACAACAGGCTGTCAATAACAAGATTCTACATAAACGACTCACTTTCAAATGACAACTGAGATTTAATCAATGAGCCAAAAATCATGAAATTTTTACAGTAAATATATCATGATGGTTTATTTATAAAAAGATCAATTTTACTAAATTTGGACATCTATAGCAAAAGTTATGCAATCTGCAATGTAGACTGTCTAGAGGTAGAGTCCTGCAGAATTTGTCTCCCTTTAGGCGTAAAACTGTATCAATAGGTTACTCCAAAAATTCTGAACTTTTACCCAGATTTAGTTTATGATGTTAGCTTTTTAAATAGTCCACGTTTATGTGATTTGGACATCTATGGTGAGAGTTATGCAGTCTGCAATGCAAACTGTTCAGCAGATCATACTGCACACCGTAGTCTTACTTCAATTTACAATTGGCATCAATCTAGAGAGAAAAAAAATTCTAAACTTTTGACTGAATATGGATTAAGATGTTACCTTTCAAATGAGTCAGGTTTCACTTAATTTGGACAAGTATAGGAAAAGTTATGCAACTTACATTACAGGCTGTTACAGAACAAATTATGCAGCAAATTCCTAACTTCCACATTTTTGAAGATGCTAGTTCTCCATTCCCGTGTTTCCCTTCTTGAAAGAGGAAAACAAGCCAAAGGCAATGGCCATTTTGTGAGTTTTTGCTCTGCCTGATGGTAAAGCATCTAAGGAAGCAAAGATATATCTGTCAGCATCAAAACAATGACTATGCAGAATACATTAGAATACAACAGTACAAGGAAAGGTGACACAAGCAAGAGCAAGCAACATCAAAATTACTTGAGCAACTCTAAAAAGATCTTACCCTCGGCATTGTTTAAGTTCATGGACATAGGCATCAATGTCATCCCATGGCAATTTGGTTCTTTTCCAGTAGCAAAAACAAGGGGGTTTCCAACAATGCTGAAAAAAAGTAAAAAGGAATTGCAATAAATTATCAGTTATTACCCAATTTTCTGTTTTCCATCCAAGCAGAAATGTACATACATCAGAGAGAGAGAGAATTACTTGAATGATTTAGCCAAAATTCTGGGCACAGGGCCACTAATATTGTTGTAGGACAAGTCACTGAATTGATAACCACAAAATAAGAAACCTTATTTAGGAATACAGAAAACATAAACAGAATTAGTGCACAAGATAAAAAAGAAGAGATCATGAATATTACAGAAAAGCAAGCTGTGTCATATTAGCCAGTGACTCAGGGCATCCACCAACAAGACTGTTATTATTGAGCCTCCTGAAACAGTTTTAATAACTCCTTAGTTTTTAGACAAAACAAATTGGTACATAAAATAGCTTTACCTTAACATTTCAAATCTTAGTTCATGTTTGCTTACGGGTATTGGAGGCTTCTAAGATGTCCCAGAGAGGAAGGAATTTCACCACTGAAGAAGTTATTAGAGAGATCAAGAGTTTGAAGCTTTGAAAGTTTCCCTAGCTCTGAAGGGATTGGTCCAGTTATGTTGTTATTCTCAGAGCAGCCTGAAAAGTAGTCCATAACACCCAACTTAGCAAATAACAACCATCCATCTTGAGAGTATTCAACTGCTGTTATTACTTACACAATCTGAAGGTTGGTTAAGTTTCCTATGCTTGGAGATAGAGTACCAGATAAACTTTGACTAGGAGTGCCCCTGCACCAAGCAAGACCAGTTTCATTTTATATAATAACTTTTAAAGCAATTTGAAGTACAATGTACTGAATGTCTAGTTCTTAATATGTAGAGGAAAAGAAAAGGGTACCCTGTTGTCAAATAATTCATGATAACCAAAGCCAAATAAAATAAATCAAATAACAACATATCGATCTCCAACGTATTTTTCCCCTCTATACCTTTTAAGATTCACTCAAACTCACTCCCACTGATTAACCATGAAGAGTAACTATTTAAAGTATAGAACAAGAAGAGCTCAAATCAAGTTTCCAGTGATAAGAAGTGGGAATTAAAGATTCAAACTCACCTCAAATCAAATTGTTAGATCTGCCAAAAACTGGAGAAAATGCACTCAGATTCGAAGGAGGAATTGGACCAATTCACGATTGGAGTTCAAATCAAAGTTTGTTGCCCTAACCTGAATCTAAGACGAATGGAAAGGGAAATGTAAGACGAAATTGAAAGAAGAAATTGAAGAAATAGATTGATGAAATTACCCTAACCTGGTTCAACGTGAGAATCGAGCGAGTGTGAGAGCAGAGTCGAGAGCGAGCGAGAGAGCAGAGAGCCACAGCGCGAGAGAACGCGAGCAGAGAGCAGAGAACATGAAAGCAGAGAGGAGAGAACGCGAACGCAGAACGCGAGAATCGAACGGGAACGCGAGCAGGGTTTGAGAACGAGAGAAAAGAGCCGCGCGAGAGAAAGAGTGACGGTGAAAAGGGAAATATTTAGTAAAAGGGGAATAGATAGCGCTTCCTTGAAAAAACGCTATCTATTTACTTACCTATGATAGTGTTTTCTTGAGGAAACGCTATCTATTCTCTTACTTATAATAGCGCTTCCTCAAGAAAACGCTATCTATTCTTATCAGTCAACATTCAATAGCGTTTCCTTAAAGGAGCGTTGTCTTAGAATAAGGAATAGATAGCGCTCCCTTAAGGAAGCGCTATTAAAAACATTCAGCCTATTTTTAAGTAGCGTTTTTCATTGAAGCGTTGTTGAAAGTGCGCTACTAAAACCCTTTTCTGTAGTAGTGACAAGAATATTGAATTTAATTTTGTCACAAAAATGAATGAATCAAGTAAAAGTAAAGAGTGAAATCAATAAAGGTAAAGCGGTTAGGTATCAGAATCCTCCAATTCTTTACTTGATGTAACTTTATTCAATCCTAATTACAATTCATTCCATTCAATTGACATTCAAATTGCTAACCTAGATTTATCCCTAATTCCTTAGGTGACAATCCTTTTGTACCAATTAAGAACCCTAATTCCTTAGGTGATTCAAGAATTAGCACAAACATTAAGCATAAGACTCATAAGAATGAATTGCAATGAAGTTCTATTCCTAGAATCAACATCACAACAGTAATCATCTTCAATTCTAGCATGAACACTAATTTTCCAATTATGAATTCACACATTCAATCAATTCAAGGTTAATCAATCCAAGAAAAGCATTAAGCATAAAAGAGATTACTCTAATTGTATGAACTTGAATTGAAATCAGAAATTAAAGTCAATTACATCAAGAATCAAATTGAAATCAACCTAACCTAACCTAAGAGATCTAGAAACTCATAATGGAGAGGGGTGAGAGTGAAGAACTTGAGTAGAAGTGGAAGGAAGAATCCATAGAAGCTCCAATTCTTGTTTCCAAGGTTGAATCTCCAAAGGATGATGAGAGAAAGTGATGAACCAAGTTGAGAAATGTGTAAAAATGATCCAAAGATCCTTCAAACTCTGCCAAAACTCGAATTTATAGTGTTTTTGTACATCGCCCAACGCTGCGCACCCCTGGCCAGTGCTGGGCGCTGGCTTTTATACGCGAAACACGTTTGCTGTCAGGACTTGTCGCTGGGTGCCAGCTTTCCAGTGCTGAGCGCTGGCTCCTTTTCCTTCTGGTGGCGCTGAATGCCCAAGCATCAGCGCCGAGCTCTAGCTGCTCTGTTCTCTGCCCATGCTGATCACTGGACTTCTGCGCTGAGCGTCCGGTGCTGCTGCAACTTCCGTTTTCTGTTTCCTTTCGAGGCTGAGCGCCCGTTTCCTGAGCTGAGCGCTGCACCTTCATTCCTACACATTTTCAACATGTTTTGAGTGTCTTTTTCACACAAATTAAGATCTAATGGATCAAAACTTTATTCATATCAAAGTATGTATTTTCTTGTCACTTTTCTACAATTTCTAAGATTATTTACAAACTTTTTCCTAATTAAACATTCAAACTAACATATATTGCACATTCATCACAACACCAAACTTAGAGATTTTGCTTGTCCTCAAGTAAACAATTAAAATCATATGGGGTAGAAGAGATAGATTTCCATGTTCAATTCTCTTGTGAAACATATTACTCATGCAAGACCTCAATTTCTTAACACTTTTGCCAAATGCACAAGCATCACACAATCATTCATAAATTCCAATCGATCACAAGTTTCAGGGGTTACTTATAACAGACAGATGTATCACCTGACGTATTATCGTGATCGATTTGACAAAATGAAGCATCGTGATGTAAGTATAAATTTTCAATTTAAATAAAAATTAGGAATGTTTTGTGAATGTTTTGTATTATTTATGTTGTTTCTATCTTATGAATGTAATTGCATTAATTTGTTCCATGTTGGTAGATAATCTGGTGTCCCTACGACGACATGATGATGCCAACACTACCCATGGTCTGTCTAGAAGTCGTGTACTTATGGAGGGTTGTTCTTCCTTTGATATGCTTCAACATTGTCGAGTGGGTTCAACCAGATCGTGTGATGCGTCAATTCGGCCTGCAGCAACATATACCCAATGAACCTGCCCAACCAGAAAATCGCCATGATCTGTCACTTAGGGGCAAACAATCTGAGAATTGGCCACTCATGTTGGATGATGATATTAGTTTCTGGAATGATAGACACATGAAGGTGATTTGTCATAATCAACCACAGATTGGTCTCCTAAATAATAAATCAGAGTATATGCGGTGGTACTTGCGTAGGACACGACGATGGGTTGGCAGGGAAGGTGCACTCAGAGGATATTCGGTAACGTTTTGGTTTCCCAGCATATTTTTTTTTTGGTTGAATTATATTTTGATAAATTATTGTTAATAGTTATTAACCTTGCTGTAGGCTGATGGGATGGAGCGATTGTACAATTTAAGTACTCCCGAGGGTCAACCAGAGTTCACGTTTGGTGAACTTAATCAAGAGCTTGCGGCTATTATGGCAGCATCGGACTAGGCGGATAGCATCATTATACCTACTGTCTCAATTGTACCTCTCACACAAGCCGTGGAACCGATTCCTCCATTCATACGCGTGCCAGCAGCAATAGTGGAGGGTCAGTCTCTTGGTAGGAGAAGACAGCGTCTGGAACAACATAATTTCTACACACCGCCTATGCCGAGACGTGGAGAAGGATATTATTATGCGCCCACCCAGGGTCATGAATTTTCACAGGAACCCGCTCCAACGTATTTTCATACTGACATGGCAGGACCATCGTCCATGCCTGCCCATTCCTCATCGTCCATGCATACTCATTCCCCTATGCATCCAAATTCACCCAATTTGTTCTTCACACCACCCACATATCACCCGACTGCTAACACACCAGGAGCACCCAATCCCATGATTGAGCAAATACAAAACACCCCAATATATTCTCCTGGATACGTTGGTATGGGTATTGACTTGAACGTCGACTTCTCCGCAGTTTTAGACTCTTGCTCAGCAAGTGAAGAGCCAAGTCAAGTTGAGCCCAATGTCAGAAGAAATCCACGTCGTGAGGCTCGAGGTAAACAACAACAGTGCATCTTGTCTCCCTTTCAGCATGATGGTGATCACGCTCAGTAGTCACCTTACAGTTGCATTGTAATTATGTAGAATATTATCTAATTGATATTTTGTACCTAACGGACATTTATACCAATTTTGTATTTAGTGGAGTAACTTGATATTTTGTTTCGTTATGTTTTTATTTCGTCTTGAAATTACAGCCATTTATTATTATAACAAAACATACTAATTATATGTCGTAACATTTGACTATGACAAAACAAAGCATTGGAAAGCAGACATAAAAGGGTGTAATCTAAATATTTTCTTCCATACCAACTCCTCCACTTCCCGATCCTCCAGCTCGTTGAGGGCAGTGACGCCGGTTATGACCCTGATACCTACACAATCCACATCGTTGGGTCGGTTGTGACTCTACCCAGTCCATCTCATTACGAATGTGGGTTGACTTGGGTCTCCCTTTCGGGCGTAGCATCGACACATCCGGAACTAAGGTCCAAGGCTGTTGTATCTCGGGTATTTCTTCCTCATTTCCGATTGGAAACCACTGGGCAGCGTAAACATTAATGATACTGTGCCATTTGTAAACATCGTTGACATACTGATCATGGTCGAGCATCATGGCCGCACAAGCAGCAATGACATGTGAACATGGCAAATGATATGCTTGAAAGTTTCCACACTGACAATATTTAGTTTGTAAGTTAACCCTCCAACAACGACCCCCTCTTTAGGTGACCGGATTGAAAGCCTCTTCGACCTCGAATCGTAGATTCTGGGTGTCATATCGGCGGACCTGATGCGTAGAAGCATCTTCTTGATGTTTCAAGAGCTTCTTCATTGCCTTGTCAGAATATCGGTGACCAGAACTAAGCTTGTCTCTTGCTTCCGCACCCCGCTGAACAAAATACTCGACGATCCTACCATATGAACACTTAACCAAAGCGTGATTGGCAGATTCCTAGCACCCTTTAAAATTTAATTCACGCATTCAGACAAATTGGTTGTCATGTGTCCAAATCGACAACCACCATCATCATAAGCCAGTGACCATTTCTCCTTCCTAATGCCATCAATCCACCTTTGTATTTCAGGACTGGTTTCACGGAATTTCTCAAGCTTCCGATCGAAGTTTATCTTGCATACGGTGTACCCTATACAAAAACGTTAACTTATTTAGGTTACCATATTATTAAAGAAAACATAAATACAAAAATTATGTAATTTGAAAAAGAAATACCTAGAATCATCAGTTCCTCCTTCAACTTTTTATTCTTGAATCTTTGGTTGAAATTACTGGCAATATGTCGAAGACAGTATACATGATAAGCATTTGGAGGCTCCCAACCTAGGTGAGGATTCGAAACGGCTGATTTAATGCTTTGGTGCCGATCGGAGATATACCGGTCTTATTGGTAACATGTTCCCGGGTCAATCCCAAAAACCAAGACCATGCATCTAAAGTTTCTCCTTCCACAACAGCAAAAGCAAGCGGCAGTAAATGAATGTTTCCATCCTGTGATGTGGCAATCAACAGTGTGCCACGATACTTACCATACAGAAATGTGCCATCAACCTGTATTATTGGTTTGCAATGATTAAATGCATCACAACATTGTCTAAACGTCCAGAAAACACGATGAAACGTGTGATATTGGTTGTTCACACGGTTGCCCACCACATATAGGTTGGTCTCGATCTTTTAAAATGAATCTGGTGAAAACAACTGTATATGTTGTAACCGCCTAGGTAGCATGGCATATGATTCATCCCAATCTCCAAATACATTCACTATGGCCTTTTGTTTGGCTTTCCATGCTTTTCTGTAAGATATCTTGTACCCGTAAGTACTTAGAATTCTTTCGCGTATCCAAGCGATAGTCACCGATGGCACTTCTCGGACCATACCTAGGAAGTCGATTTAAATATAAAGTTAGATTACACTTGGAATTAACAATAAAAACAATTATCATACTAGTAATCATCGTACCTAGTATGCACGAGCATACGAAGTTAGAATCCAGCTTTGTGTGGTCTTGCGACAACATCCGATTCACACAATTATGTTTACCACCCCACTTTGTAACCTCCCACTTTAGTTACTTTTTTAACAAGATAGCCCTCAGCCTCCATGGGCATCCTGTCAAATGATTTGCGCACTGGACATAATACTTGGTTGATTTAGATTCAACAACTTTGAAATCCTGATGAACGTTCATGGAATAATGTTTAACAACCATTTGAACCGCCTGTTTAGTATCAAATCTCAAGCCAACATACAATTCCTGACCCACTTTCCACGATCCCGGAACATCCACGCCTTCAAATTCTATCTCCTGATCAGGATGGTCCCAGTTTATATAATTATAATGAGGGGATGAGTTGAAAAATGCACCATGTGATTGACCTATAAGTGAGTAAAAATGAATAAATTGCCAATTAGAGTAAAAATAATAATATTTATACAAATAAAAATTAATAATAATGATGTCGGAATAAAATTATTAATTGTTGGAGGAAACCAACCAGCTTGATGCGGAACAAAACCACCAGGAGCCATCGATGAAACCGGAGCTGCAACAATTCCAGGTGACGCCAATGCGGACAAAACTATGTTGGAACCCTGTTCAACCTCCTCCTCGGTGTCCGATGAACCTGATGTTGGTATATCATCTTCATCATCATCTTCATCTTACTCATCCTCCATCTCGTTTGCCCAATCGTCATCTTCGTCGTCTGCATTTGACCCAAGATTTACCGGCACATTTCGCTGCTCAAAATTACTACCCAATGACGGCACAGGGAATGTGGAAGTGCCTGCAACATTAACATCAACGTACAACTCAAGTGTCGACATCCAGGGATTTTGGATTAAACCATTCAGCATGCACTCCACATCTCGATCATCAGCAATTTCAACAAGAATATATTTCGCCGGGTTGCCACATATCATATATCTTGTCACAATTTTTGAAACTGATTAATTTGGTTGCAGCCTCAACTTCGAGTGAATCTTTGCCCTTAAACACTCGTACCGGATGCAATGTTTTATTTGCACAATTTCTTGGTCCCCTTCAAATGTAATTCCTTCTGGTCCATCGAAGACTCTCCCGTTCGAGTATACAAATACTGCAACTTGGCTCATGACGTCTGTCCTACAATAATATCAAATATATAAAAATAACCCATAAATTTACAATTTCTAATAATAACAATATTAAAAATACACAACAACAAATACAAATAATGATATTAATAATAGTAACATCATATTTAATATTAAATATGTAAACTTAAAAATAACATTAATATAACACAATAATATCAGTATTAATAATAATATTACAAAATAAAATTAATTACCAATTACTAATAATAAATACAGATACTAATAAAATTAATATTACTGTTATATTATAATAAAAAAATAAACTTAATAATTAAAAGAAAGTATCAAATAACATTACAAGAGGCAATAAAAAAAATACCAGTAATAACGAGTAGCAAATAATATCACAGGAGGCATAAAAATAATAAATAGCAATAACAATTTACACCAATAAATATTCATCAATTATTACAGTAGTAAAAAAAATTACCTTATAAGAATTAAAATAAAGTCACCTGCAATTTTAAAGGAACACCGCTACAAAAAAAATTATACTATAAGTATAGGGAGTAACGATGACATTAATGATAAAGTATCTATTTAAAACAACAAGAGGCAATAAAAAAAACCGTAATAACGAGTAGCAAATAATATCACAGGAGGCATAAAAAAAATAATAGCAATAACAATTTACACCAATAAATATTCATCAATTATTACAGTAGTAAAAAAAAATTTACCTTATAAGAATTAAAATAAAGTCACCTGCAATTTTAAAGGAACACCGCTACAGAAAAAATTATACTATAAGTATAGGGAGTAACGATAATATTAATGACAAAGTATCTATTTAAAACAACAAGAGGCAATAAAAAAATACATTAATAACAAGTAACAAATAATATCACAAGTAGTAAATAAAATTTCCTACCAATGACTATTTATAGATGAGGAACTGAGGGGGGAGGGAGCTGCTCTTTGTTTGTTTTGGGGGGGGGGGGGGCTGCAGCACCACGTGGCGCACTGCAAGGTAGGTTTTGTCTTTTTTTTATAAAAAAAAAAGTGGTAGGCGCCACTACGGATGGCGCCTTTGAAGGCGTCAGTCTGACTGGCGCCTTTGACCCGTCAGAGTGAAAAAAATAAAATATGCCACGTGTTCAGAATAATCCTAAACTGATAAATAATTTCTAAAAAGAACCAAGTTTAGTCAAATAGCCAGGATACTAAACATGTTTGCATCAATTTTTAGTCATATTACGTTTACATTGGAAAAAGCATTCTATCATACATGTATGTAGTTGCCTTTTTTAGGAAGCAGTTTCCTTGTTTGAGTTTGATTTTCCGTTTAATTTTTTTTATAACATGTTTGAGTTTAAGACTGAATATATATATATATAAAGATTTCAAATTATGATACATACAAATTAAATAAGTATAATTTGACAAATTTTATGAATAACAATTTTTTATTTATATATTTATTTAATCAAAAATAATATTATGATTCTATCGATTGGTTTATGCCTGTGACTTTGAGCCTGTTTGGTTATGATTTTTTTCAAACGTAAACTGTATTTTTCTCCATCTCAAGGCAGGTCATGAACTCACTTTTTATCAAAACTCCCATTTGAAGCTTTCAATGAACGCTATTTTAAACTTTATGTCAAAAAAAAAAGAACACTATTTTAAACAGTGGTTGACGTTAATTGAAATATCAAACAAACATACGTTTATTAGTTGTTACTTGATTGTAGGGGTGGCAAAATGATCCATTTGTCCACCATCCATCCAGTCCATCCATGAGAAAATTCATCCAATCCATCCATTTATAAAAAAAATAATATAAATGGATTGGATGGATTGGATTATTTTTTTAGTGGATGGTTTATGATCCATCCAATATTTTTTAAAATCCATTGGACCAACAATAAAAAATGTAATGGATCAACTTTTATCCATTCTAAAACCAATTTATTTTTTCCATATTATTTTTCACCAAATAAAAAAACCCTCCATTTGTAACAAAAAAAACACTCCATCTAATTTTCTCTTCCGTTCCCTATTATTTTTTCTTCACTATTTTTTATTTTATTTATCTGCTTTTTTTTATTTTTTTGTTACATTAAGTATTAACTAATTAATTGTTCTCAAACACCAGTTGCAGTCCACCTTATCACGTATGTTTTCTTTTTTCGTTGCATTTTTTTTTTCTTATGAGAAACTTAAAAAAAAGGTATTAAAAAATGGATCTTAAACACGCTTGGATCTTTTCTTCACATTTAGCTTTATGTCTAAATTGTCAACTTCATCGTCCTCTTTCACTTTTAGTGGGGAAATGCGAAAAAGTAAAAGCCATAAAGAAACATTCTATACGGCCAAAAAGCAAAACCATTTGCATAATTAAAATAGTTAGAAGCAAAATAATCAATAAATCAAACCTCTGTGTTTATCGCATGTTAACAAACTAAACCACCCTCATTTAAGAGTTTTATGAAATCATAATGTTAAGAAGTTCAGAGATTTAACTTTGAGTCAATTATATGTGATGACAAGAATGAATGCAACAAAAATAAAAACAGAACAGCAGTGTCCAAAGTCTTCAAGACTTCGGCATGATGTTGATTTTGGAGGTTTTAATCCTCCAACAACCTTTCCCCCTTCCCTAATAGGGGCTTGCCTTGCACCATCAATGTAACAAATAAATAATAAATAAACAACTAAACAAATAAAACCAGAAGACTTGTTTTTAATATCATGGCTTAAAGCGGTACTAATGACCTAAACCAATAAGCTGAACTAATTTCCTTCTGATTGAACATATACATTACTAATTATAGAAAGCACATTAAACGTTTAACATTTTATATTGATGTATCATGTTCTTCCATTAAAAGGGAAATGCTGCACCAAATTTCAGAATCCAATATAACAAGTGCAGGGATATACAGAGTAGCAACGCCAAGTAATAATAAATAATTTTGAATATTACAGCCACTTGAGCAATTAATGTTCATATTCAAGATATTAAGGAGTAAGAATTGAGAAGGAATACTATACACTAGGGGTGACAAAATTATCCAATTGTCCACCATCCATCCAATCCATCCAAAGTTTAATCCATCCAGTCCATCCATTACAAAAAAAAAAAGTTAATGAATTGGATCAAATTGGATCATATTATTTTAGGATAGATAATGATCCATCCACTATCTTTTAAAATCCAATGGATCACATCTCTAAATGTAGGAGAGAGATGGTAGAGATGGGAAAGAGAGAGATAGAGGAGAGAGGGGGGAAAGAGAGAGAGGAGGAGAGGATATTTTAAAACTAATAAAATTATTTAATTGTAAAAAAAAATTTATTAGGAGAGAATATTTTAAAATTAATAAAATTATTTAATTGTAAAAAAAATTACAAAAAAAATTTTAGGAGAGGATATTTTAAAACTAATAAAATAATTTAATTGTAAAAAGAAATTATTCTTTAAAATAATTTTTATGGATGGATTGGATATCCATCCATAAAAAAGTTGTTAATGGATGGATTGGATGGATTTTATTAAATGGATCATGGATGGATTGGATTTTTTTTAATGAATTTTTAATGGATCATAATGGATTAATGGATCGTTTTCAATCCATCCATTACAATCCGCATAAAAATTTATCCAATTCATCCATTTGCCACCCCTACTTGATTGAATATCCAAATGGATCAACTAATAGATGAGTCAAGGTCGATGTTATTTAGCATAACAATTCTGAACAATAGCAATTGTGGTTGGTATGTCCAATTACACGCTGGTGCATAGTGCAAAAAGAATATGATAGCACCAATTTCCTGTATCAAAATGGGCTATCTTTAATACATACTATTAAAAATTATGAATTATACTCGCACTTTTGGTTTCACACAACCAACCCACTTCTCAGTTCTCAGAAATCAAAGTGCTATCCAAACAACTTCCAGCTGATCCGATTGTCATATACCATATTCAGGTAATAGATTATATTCCTATTTCACGTTCAATTTGCTTTCATCTTTCCATAACAAAATGTACTGATTCCTTATTATACTGTCTTTTGATTCTTCTCTTCTCAAAGCAAAATTCAAGACTTCGCGGAAGATGATTTGTACAATTAGTATGCAGAATGGTTTTTACATACTCAGGGTGCCTTTTTTTCATGAATTCTTTGGATTGTATTTCTTTTAAGGGTCCAATTTTTTTTATAGGTAAATGTTATTAATTAGTGTGTTATATGTATGTTAAGTGTTTATTTAAGGGCCCATTCGTTAACATTTGTTTCAATTTCTGCTTCAAGTCTTTGGCATTTTCAATTAGACCATGCCTCATGATTGTATCAATCTAATTCATAGTACATTTCCTTTTATCTTTCATAAAGAAAATACAATTTGAAATGTTTTGCACCTTGCTAAACATAAGAAATTGATCTCATTGTGGTTGATATGTGTAACAGTGGTAATTAATGAATTTGAAATTTAACAGCAACACCCACAACAAGAGCAACAAAGAAGTATGGCTGTATTGATTTGATACTGTAATGGAATATAAGAACCAGTGTTACTATGAAGAAGAACTATACTGTAATAGAAGAGAGTGACAGAGAAAAGGGGCTACTAGAGAGATAGAGAGAGAGAGAGACACGGCTAAAAGGTGGAGGGAAGTTACATCACATTTTTCATGCCCCACTCTTTCCCCATTTCCACTATTTATTGTTTCATCACATAACCACCTAGCCTAGTATTGGCTTGTCTGATCCGATTCCCTCTCCTCACACCCATGTTCTCATGATTCTTGGTAACTAACTCTGCTGACTCATCAAAACCACCTGGCAGCTCCATTACATTGCCTTCCCCTTTAAGATGAATCTTGTCCTCAAGATTGAATTGAGGGTAATTAGCCTTGAGGACTTCGAAATCTTCCCATGTAGCAGCAGAGGCATCATTATCATCCCACACAACTAAGGCTTGTGGAACTTGTGCAGATCCTCGCAGCACCAGCCGAGTCTTCAATACTGTTGTAGGTGACATAATAGGTCCCAATTCAGTAGTAGTTAATGGCAATGGCATATATGGTTCAGTAGCATTTCCTTTAAAAGGTTTCAACTAGGAAACATGAAACACTGAATGTATCTTGGCAGCCTCAGGGAGTTTAAGCTTGTAAGCTACAGACCCTATCTTCCCAATCACTTCGAAGGGCCCAAAGTACCTCATAGATAGCTTCTGACTCTTCCTTATTGCCACTGAATGTTGTCTATACGATTGTAATTTAACCAACACCAAATCTCCTATTTCCAGTTGCACGTCCCTCCTCTTTTTATCAGCTTGAGCTTTCATACGTTGCTGAGCCTTGTTTAAATTTCCTTTCAGCTGCTGTAGTAAGCATTCCCTGTTTGCCAACTGCTCTACCACCTCTGCAGGGTCAGCATTGCTGTAATTTGGCCTCACTAGAGCAGGAGCTTCCCTGCCATATAATGCCTTGAAAGGCGTCATGCCCAAGCTAGTATGAAAAGCAGAATTATACCAATATTCAGCCCAAGCCAACACCTTGAACCAGGACTTAGGATTGTCAAATGTAAAACATCGCCAATACATTTCTAAACATTTGTTAAGAATTTCAGATTGACCATCGGATTGTGGATGGTATGCCGAAGTCATAGCCAAGGTAGTGCCTTGAAGCTTAAAGAGATGTTGCCAAAAGGCACTAGTGAACACCCTATCTCTGTCAGAGACAATAGATCTCGGAATGCCATGTAATTTGACAATATGAGCCATGAATGCCTCGGCCACACTCTTACTATTATAGTCAGATTTCAATGGCACAAAGTGAGCATATTTAGATAGCCTATCAACAACTACCATAATAACAGTGCAGCCAAAAGAATTAGGGAGACCCGTTATGAAATCCATGGCGACATCCTCCCAAACTTGAGCTGGTATAGGCAAGGGTTGGAGTAAGCCAGCAGGTAATGTGTTGGAAGCCTTTGCTTGTTGGCAAATGGTGCAGCTTTGCACAAACTCTTTCACGTCTTCTTTCAATCGTGGCCAAAAGAATTGAGCAGTGATTCTAGCGATAGTTCTAGCAATGCCAGCATGCCCTCCAATTGGTGAGCTGTGATATTCCCGCAACACCTCCTGGATCAAGGGGCTTTGTTCTGGTAAAACCAATCGATCTTTCCAATACAACAATCCATCTTTGGTACTATAAGGTTTGTTGGCGGACGAATTTTGCAAACATTGCTGCATCAAGGCCTGCACTTCACGGTTATTCAACACCTCTGTCCTCAAATCCTGCACAAACTTGGATTGTGGTTCGGACCAAGCCATGAAAAACACTCTGGATAAAGCATCAGCTGCCAAATTATCCTTGCCCGGCTTGTATTCTATCTGAAAGTCATACCCCATAAATTTGTGAAGCCAAGCTTGCTGCTCTGGAGTCTGCAAGGATTGGTCTAACAAGCTCTTCAAACTCTTCTTATCAGTCTTAATAATAAACTTGTGTCCCAGCAAATAATGCCTAAATTTGGTCAATGCCTCAGTGATGGCAAACAATTCTCTTGTGTATGCTGACTGCTTCTGCATCCGGGGAACCATTTTCTTAGAAAAATATGCAATAGGGTGTCCATTCTGACTTAATACGGCTCCAACTCCAATACCTGAAGCATCGGTTTCTAAGGTAAAAGGCTGAGTAAAATTTGGTAGAGCCAACACAGGAGCTGAAGTAATAGCTTCTTTCAACCGAAGGAAAGCAGTTTGAGTACTAGCAGTCCAGGTGAAACCGTCCTTTTTTAACAAATCAGTCAGAGGGCCAGCAATCTAAGCATAGGACTTAATAAATCTTCTATAGTATCCAGTAAGCCCAAGGAACCCCCTCACTTGCTTCACATTAGTAGGTTGGGGCCAGTCCTTAACAGCCTGAACTTTACAGTCATCCATTGCCACTCCTGCATCAGAGACTTTGTGGCCTAAGTAATCCACTTCTAGCAATCCAAAAGAGCATTTAGAGAGTCTTGCAAATAATTGATGCTGTTGTAAGGTCTGCAGAACCATTTCCAAGTGTGCTAAATGGGCTGCCCACGAAGCACTATAAACCAGTATATCATCAAAGAAAACTAGGACAAATCTTCTCAATTCCTTTTGAAAAATCTGATTCATCAAACTTTGAAACGTGGCAGGGGCATTCGTAAGGCCGAACGGCATCACGAGCCATTCATAATGCCCATGATGTGTGCGAAAAGCAGTCTTATGTCTGTCCTCAGGCTGTAACAAGATTTGGTGGTAACCTGACCTCAAATCTAACTTGGAAAAATATTTGGCACCAAACAATTCGTCTAGCAGTTCATCCACTGTTGGCATAGGAAAACTATCTTTAATAGTGATTGCATTCAAGGCTCGATAATCAGTACAAAACCTCCATTTGCCATCCTTCTTCTTGACCAAGACAATAGGTGAAGAGAATGGACTGTTACTAACTTGAATGATCCCTTGATCGAGCATCTCTTGCACCATTACTTCAATCTGTTCTTTCTGACTGTGAGGATACCTGTAAGGCCTCACCTTCACCGGTTTAGCACCCTCTTGAAGGGAAATGGCATGGTTCTGATCTCTACTAGGGGGCAAACCTGCAGGAGTTTGGAAAACCACCCTGTAAGTATGCAGCAATTTTACTAACTCAGGTTCCAAATTGTCTGGTAATTCTAAAAGATCAGCAGTAGTGATGTCCGTGTGAATCAATTGGACAGCAAAACATTCACAAATGGCATCTGTTGATTTCATTCTCCTCAACTGATGGAAATGTGCCTGAGACGGTGTTAAACTCTTATCCCCTTGTAATGTAATGAATTTCCCTTGCTGGAAAAATTTGATAACTGAAGCTGCATAATCAGCCACATGTGGCCCCAAAGTAGCTAACCAAGTGGAGCCTAATATCAAATCAGCTCCCACCACTGGTAGAAGATAAACAGGAACCAATAACTCTTCATTCTGGATATTAACTGTCAATTTCTCAATCCAACCCTCTGTTTGCATAGTCTGCCCATTGCCAATCAAAACTCGAAAACTTGGCAATGGCTCAATTGGCAATTTTAGGAACTGAGCTACTCTAGGTTGGAGGAAATTCTCAGAACTGCCACCATCTAATAGAATCTGCACAGGACTATTGCTAATATGTCCAGAGAATCGGATAGTACCCACACCAGTGCCTCCCTTCATGGCATTGAGAGACAAATGGTGATCCCCGGGGTTATTTGGCACCGACTTTTGATCAGGATCAGACTGTGTAGGGCCAATTTCAGTATCATCATCATCAGTAAATTGGAGCATCAGCATTTGGTGTTTGTTTGGACATTTGTGAGAGTAAGAAAATTTGTCATCACAAAAGTAACATAAACCCTTATCCCTCCTCAATTGCATTTCAGCAGCAGACATGTGCTTGATAGCAGGGTTTCTCTGGTTCTGATTCAAAGGTCTATTGGGTGGGGTAGGTAACAGAGGAGGTAATTTTGACTTGTTCAGGGAGAATGGTTGTTCTGTTTTTGGTTGGTTATAGGTGGCTTTTGAGAATGAGGCGGCTGCGCTTGTGTTAATAGGGATGATTGGGTTTTTTGTGTGCAGTAGGTTCTGTTTAGGCTTAACCAGGGGTGTGTATTTCTCCTCAAACAATTTGGCCAACGATACTGCCTTCACCATTGTATTAGGGGACAGAGATTTGACATCCCTGCTGATATCTTCCTGTAAGCCACTCACAAAACAATCCAACAACGCCTCACTACTTAACCCTTCTGATCTATTAGCCAAAGTCGTGAATTCCAAGTAATACTCAGCCACAGTCCCAGTTTGCACCAATTTAAACAAATCAGCTCTAGGACAATCATAGAGAGAAGGACCAAAATCCAACTCCAGAGCCCGAGTAAATTGCTCCCAAGATTGAAAGGGATTCACTCTTTGCATCATTTGAAACCAAGGTACTACCTCTTGGTCTAGATGAACCGATGCAATAGTCAATCTCTCTGAATCTGGTGTCTTAGTAATAATCAAAAAACGCGCTCGATTTGAAAATCCAATTGAACATTCTTCCCATCAAATCTAGGGAAATCAAGCTTAACCGACCGACATGAAAAGGAGGTTTGTTCGTATCAAGGAATGAGTTCGCAGTGCCATGGGAGGACCCCTGACGGACCGGACTCACGCAACAAGGTAGGTAGCTAGAGCATCAGTAATTTTGGACAATCTCGAATCTGTAGTGATCGTCGTGGCTTCGATCCTTTCAAACCTGCTGAGGTTATCAGTCTCCAACCGTTGCAGTCGTGCGTGTAAATCGGCGCAATTCTTCTCCATTGTTTCGGAGATGCGTTTGACCTCAGCATTGAGTTCCTTCATACGAGTATTGTCCACCATGGCATGAACGAGAGCACCAATGTAACAGTGGTAATTAATGAATTTGAAAATTAACAGCAACACCCACAACAAGAGCAACAAAGAAGTATGGCTGTATTGATTTGATACTGTAATGGAATATAAGAACCAGTGTTACTATGAAGAAGAACTATACTGTAATAGAAGAGAGTGACAGAGAAAAGGGGCTACTAGAGAGATAGAGAGAGAGACACGGCTAAAAGGTGGAGGGAAGTTACATCACATTTTTCATGCCCCACTCTTTCCCCATTTCCACTATTTATTGTTTCATCACATAACCACCTAGCCTAGTATTGGCTTGCCTGACCCGATTCCCTCTCCTCACACCCATGTTCTCATGATTCTTGGTAACTAACTCTGCTGACTCATCAAAACCACCTGGCAGCTCCATTACAATATGTAGGGTCACTAAAAGAATAGTGCGTATTACCCACGGAATATTACCTATAGACAAAAGACCGTTGGTACATGTCACATTTCATCCATATATGGCCACAAATTTCTTCTTAGACCTTCTCTTGTCAAGTCAAATTGTAAACATTTCGTCCGAAAATGTTTTGATGAGAGAGTGTTTTGTTATGAGAAATGTTTTTTAAACACTTATTTGGAACACCTCCAGCGATATCTTGGTTAACCACATACAAATATTTGGTTAATTGAGTTCATTATATGGTTAATAACGTGTAAATATTTGGTTAATTCATGATGACCCATTAATTATATAAAGAACTGAATCAACCAGATATTTGCATGCGATTAACCAAATATTTACATGATTAGAGAAAATAAGCTTCAGATGACCCATTAACCATATAATGACCAAATATTTACACGTGATTAACCAAGGTGTCGCTAGGGGTGTCTCAAATGAAGTGTTCAAATAGCACTATTGTTCTGTTATACCTTTTCTTTTTTAAAGGCAAATAACATTAATTAATAAGAGTACCGGTAGTACTCCACCAAATTACAAACAAAATTTAGAGTTCATCCTAACCAATATACATTCAACATCAGCCTTAACACGCCAGTAGCACTAAAATTGAGAACAAAGAGCTGGATTTGAACAATAACATATGTTATTAATAACTAGCAAAATAAGAGTACTAGACCAGTAGTACTCAACCAAATTACAAACAAACTGTAGACTTCATCCTAACAAATATACATTCAATGCCAGCCTAACTCATTATACAGAAGGTATGAGAGTACAAAAGCTACTCAAACTTTGTATACAGAGTAACGCAAGTTCAAGGTGATAAAATATAATTATCATGCTGACCTAAACAAAACAAGACTTCAGTATGACTATTACACCAATCAAACCACTTAGAATCCCAAATCAAAGAGAAACAAAACATAAAAATATTCTACATCAGATAGAATAGACCCTGCAACCCGTAAGGCAAGCATCAAATCCCGCCTGCTATATCAGTGTTTCTGTTATACTAGTAGTTCATCTTCTTTAGCCTCTAACCCAAGCAAATTTAGAGTTGAATGTTGTTCATATCAATAATTAATCTTCATCAACATGTTTTTTTCTGCCTAATTGCCTTGTATGATCCTCAGACCGGACTAAAATCTGTTGATAATCGGACCGTAAATCAAGCTTAAAGAAATAAGTCGCATCAAATAGCTCATCTGACAGTTCATCCACAGTAGGATAGAAAATGTATCCTTGATGGTGATGGTTTTAAAGCTCTATAGTCTGTGAAACAACACCATGTGCCATCCTTTTCTTATTAACTAATAGGAATGGGGAGAAAATGGGCTAGTTTTTAATAAAATCATAAAATTTAAACTACACATGGCAACCATGCGGATGTGGGGTCTTAATCAGATATGGCAGTGGATTTTGGGTAGCTGGTTTTTGCCGTATCATATTGTTTTATGTTCTGCCTATATAGAAGAGACGGAAGAGCTTTGGAGCATTCTGAAGCATTTGGAAGTGGGTAGGACCATAATATCAACTTTACAGTAAGACGTGGTAGGACCTTATCATAACAAGTTGATCAAGAAAATTATGGATTGGAAGGTAAATTGCAGCTTAGACCAAGAACTGGGGTTTCATTATATTCACTCTTCCCCTAGGGAGCTTGCAAGTCTGATTTTCCGTGATATGTCTAGAGCTTCAAAGGGTGTGTTACATACATTTTACCTTTTAGCATAAGTTTGTTATTTTTTATTTGTCGGATGCCTTTTTTTTTATAATAATATTTGTCCGAAGCTTGGGAATGGATCCTCTCCATTATTTTGTCTCCAATTTTTGTCCAGTTTTTAGATTCACACCCTTAAATAACATCTTCCCCTTTTTTCATTATTTAAAATCCTCCGACCTATTTATTTTTCAAGGGTCAGGATCCCATTACACAAAACTTCCGCCGGAGGGGATCCGTCCCCGAGTCACATAAATGAACAAACCAACGGATTGGAGATGAAAGCAAGCAGACCTATATGCTAGGTGGGTAGCTTGGTTGGAAAAATGAAGGCCCTGTGGAATAGAAATGATTACATGAAGAAAGTGAAATAAATAAATCTGAAGAAGTCCAATTGTACTAAAACTGAAGAAACTGAGAGTAGATGCTAAACATCTTTTCATCATTCTTCCAATTTCATTACTTATTCCATTTACCCTATTATATAACATTTCCTAGAAAATTAGTAACGAAATTTCGAAGTTACTAAAGGGAAAAATTTAATACAAGTACATATACCAGGAGACTCCAACAGTACAACGAAATGCACTACCAAATTTTGTCTACAAGGAGCAGATAATACTTTAGCGTATCTCACTTCTATGCATAAATGCAATTACCATAACCTGCAATTTAAAATGTGAAAAAAGGAACTTTTAGCACAAAGTCATATCAAACTTGTACATTGGTATTCAAGTCTTCATTCAAAGGAGCAATTTAGAACTTCAAATAGTACAATGAGTAATGTGACTTACTGGGATCGGTTATTACAATGAGGCCAGAGGCCCTGAAATCACAATTCCAGTGGTTTCTTCCCCTAGACTGATAATAGAGATTCATGGCTATGGAAGCATGGTTCATGAGATTGTCAGGGGTAGAGCAGGGGCAGCCTCTCTGTAGAATCCTGCAATCAACTTGAGAGCAGGCATAGTTTAAGTTGGCTAAAAGGGTAGCCTGGTCTGATGAAGGCTTAGGCACACACCAAGTTTTCTGTGATTCCATTAGAAAAACATTCCAATTTCAGTAGGAAGACTGTAACTAATTTCCATTTTAGGCATTTGAGGAATTTGGTTATAGTTACCTGTCCATTAACCATGATCAGGTTCCCTCCTGCATATGACAAAAGAGGAATGGAAATGTAAGTGCTGTTAAGAGACTTTATATTGTTAAAAGGGGTCTTGTTAGTTGAGATCAAGTATCAAAGGATCAAGTTCAACATTTTGCTAATACTTGAATCTATAAACTAGGAATATGACCTTTAGCAATTGAATCTCTTAGAATTATGAAAACCCATCATAGATCTGAAAGCTACAGTGAGGAAACCCTTCAAAACAAACACATCTTTTTGTAACAAAGCATGTACATTGGCTATACAAAGTAGAAAATGAAATTAACTAACATCATGCATGAAACTTGCAGCATAGATTCTTGTAATAATTAAACCAAACCAAAACATAATTGAGACCAATGTTGATGACTTCTCGTTATACATTGAATTGGACAACAACCCAAAATGTGAGAAAAAATTTAGAAAAGAAAAACTAGCTTGGAGTGAATATATAATGGCACATGTATACCTGATGTGAGAGAAAATAACATAATGAAAAGGAGAGCAGCCACTTTAGCCATGGTTTGATATGCTGCTTGTACTAGTACTGTCTGAACTGAACTACTGCTACTAAGAGCTGTGTTCACAATAATGAAGAGAGAGACAGAGAGAGAGAGAGAGAAAAGGAGTGTGCGTGTGTGTGTGACTGTGAATGAGTGGAAAGATAGGACCTTTTAAAAGGAAAACGGGGTGGGTGAAAGGTAAAAGGTCAAGTCAGCATAACGGCTACATTAACAGCAAAGAGGAGTTAGCAGACGTTGGGAATTGAGAGGGGTAAGGAACTAAGGACTCTCGGGAAAGAAAAAACGTTTTTTAGGAAGGAGAATATTAAAGTTTGATGGATTGAGATTGTTGAGGAGTATTATCTCTCATTTCCTAATAAAAATTTATCAGTGTTGGATTCCTTAACCAAGCAAAACCGATACGATAATCTTCATAAGTAAATTTGAAAAAAAGCGAAATTAGTCATGTAAATTGTGAGAAAGTAAACTCAATGCATGGCACTAAGTTAGTTGTGTTGATCGTGTTTGTAAGGGAAAACCTGAGTTTGAAATTCGCATAATATATTTTGGTAAATGCTAATCAGGGTCTTTAGGGCATTGATCAAGGAATCAAAAATAGAAAAATTGTATTGGAAAATGGGTTATTCAATATTTTGAAAATTTAAAAGTTATATTTTCCAATACAAATTTTCTATCTTTGGAGTCCTTAATTAATGTCCTTAGGATACTGGTTAGTCAAACTCATATAATTTTAGGGAGAGACAGAGAACCTTAACTATGATAAGCACCCAAACGAAGATTAGCATCATAACGAGTCTAAAAGATCTAATCTTGCGAATACTCAATGGACTCACTAGAGAGCCAAAGACCCTAATTATAGTGAGTTCCGGTAAAAAAAATCAGGAAAAAGTATAAATATATTAAGCAAAATAGATAAATTGGTCTTATAAGTTTATTTTATTTTTCATATTGGTCCTATAAGTTTTTTATTTTTCAAATCGGTTCTACACGTTACGTTTTCACATTAGTCCTTTCCGTCAATTTTGACCTAATGCCATCAGTTTTGATCTGACATGGCTACCACATTAGTCTGACACGTGACATCAAAACTAACGGCGTTAGATCAAAATTGATGGAAATGGCTAATGTGAAAACGAAACGTAACGTGTAGAACCAATTTAAAAAATAAAAAACTTATAGGTTCAATATGAAAATTAAATAAATGTATAGGACCAATTTATCCATTTTGCCAATATATCAAGTATCTCAATATAGTCGTATTCAATAAATTTGGTCCATTTTTATTTTCCCATTAGAATGAATTGAAGGCATGTACTGATTTCACCTCGATCATGGTAGTTAGTGGTGTTCATCAACCGATCAAAACCGATTCAAATCACAAAAACCGAAAACCTAAAAAATCGAAAACCGAAAAAACCACAATTTTTATTGGATTGAATCGGATTTTGGATCCTATAGTGAAATCCAATCCAACCCAATTCAAACCGATTTATTATATACATATACTATTATTTTTGAAATTATAGTATTACTCATACTTAAACATTATTCTTCATACTTTTATGTTTTTTATTCTCTTTAATATTTTTGTTGGAATGACATATATAAGACTATTTAGAATAAATATTAATGTCTTGAAGTTATATTTTACTAAAAGATTTGATACATAAAATATATATATTTGATTGAGTAATCATGAAAAATAGGAAAACAATTAAGTAAATTTGAAAAATAATTAGCTACAATTATTTGTAGCCGATTCAAGGAAAAAAAAATAGGATAAATGGGAGTAGATATAAAGAATTAATATAAAAGAATGTGTTAAAAATATCAATAATTTTTTTCTTCTCAAACTCCCAAATTAAAACGAAGATTATCTTTTATCCACTATTAAATAAGTAAAAAGGACACTTAACATTAAAAAAAATAAAGTATGACAAAAACCGAATTATCCAATCCAAACCAAACCGCATTTGATTGGATTGGATCATATTTTTTTAAGTAAGCAAACCGATCCAATCCAAACCGCACGATGTTTTCATCATTGGATCAGATGACTTTTTTACTCAAAATCGATTCAATCCAATCCACAAACACCCCTAATGATAGTAATCTTTTATTACATACGAAATTAGTCATGAGAAATAAAATAATTTGTAGCTGCAATTTAGGGTTACCAATGTTAGATACCTCCTATTCAACATTTCAACCTAAATCCAGAATACCGCCGCCCCAACCATATATCAATTATCATGCGAGTGGAAGTGTGGAACGTGTATTCTAAATGTTAAAAACAGTTGCAGTAAAAAGGGTAGATGCATGTGATGTGAATTGTACTTGTGCCTTGTGACCAATACCAATGGCGATATCTTTTGGCTTCTTGCTTTCCAGTTGGATAAAGCATAAACTACAAATAGTTGGAGAATGAGAACCGTTGTGAGGTAACATAAGGCATAAGCAATGACCCCACTATTTATTTACCATTTATGGAGAGTTCCACCAGCAACCAACGGGGTCCCGTTTTATATTTTAGGTTTACTAACGAGTATCCTAAGAATATTGGTTAAGAAATCCACAGAGGGAAAATTTGTATTGGAAAACTAAGTGTTACGCTTTTCGAAATGCAAAATATAACATTTTTCATACCAGATTTCTTTTTTTGGTACCTTAAATAATGTCCTAATGATATTTGTTAGTATTCTTCGTATATTTTATGTATTTATTTTGATTTGAGCATTTTGACACAAGACAACAATTACGGATATCAAATTAGGTTCGAAACGGTGCAGTTGTGTCCAATTGGACCCAATTTAGTCCCTAAAAAGCAGCCATGGCCCAAATCAATCCATGTTTACAGAACTCTCTAGAAATGTTGGATCTAATATCATAGGCTCTATTCCACTTTCAAATGCACTTTCACTTGGATCAGACCGTTACAATATAAAAACATAACCTGAAACTAAGCACCAACAAGAAAACAATAATTAAACACCAAAACAAGTAATCAAAATCAAAAACTAAAAAAAGCAAAACCAAGAAAACCAATTAGTTAACACTAAACCATCAGTTAGTGTAAAGAACACAGCACTGCAGGAACCAATGCAATTACACAGCACTGCAAGAACCACCTTGTTGCTGTTCAAGAGAATGCAGAATCGGGATAATGCATAATGCAGAATGCAGGAATCAAAGTTATGCAGAAGTATAAGAGAAGAGAAGATTAAGAGTAGTATGTTATCGTGGCTCAGAGCAATGTTGCTCCTACATCCACACTGGTGATGATTTTATTCTCTGATCACAGCAGCAAGACTTCTAGGTACTACCTCACTTGCACTCAAGGTTTTTCACAGATCAATGAATGTAAAATCTCTCCCTATACAGCAGCACAGCTATGACTTTATATCCCTCTATTCTCCAGCTTTACAAGTTACAAAAAACAGTTACAAGACTCAACAACCATAACTAACTTGGTTGTAACTAACTGGACAGAAAAAGAAGGATCACATAACTAACTAAGTTCTATGCATAACCTAACTAATTGATGATCCATCTGCCACAAATCTCCACCTTGGATCTTCAATTCAAGTGCCGGCTACGTATGCATCCAGTCTCTTAAAGAGACTCATTTATCACAGGTTCCAATCCTTGCCAAATTCATGCAATCTTTGGAATTTGGCTCTTGAACCACCTTGGTTAACATATCGACCATATTGTCTTGATAGCAACCTTTTCACTTCAACTATGCCATTTGCAATGATGTCACGAATGTAGTGCATTCGATGTCAATATGCTTTGTCCTCTCATGGAACATTTGGTTCTTTGAGAGATGGATAGCACTTTGGCTATCACACCATCTTGTCATAGGAATTTCCCTCCCTTCCGGTTCATTTACAAAGCCTTTGAGCCATATTGCTTCCTTTATGGCTTGATCAAAGCAATATACTCATTGATGGTAGATAAGGAAACTATTGATTGCAAATTTGCCTTCCAACTTACGACATTTCCATAGTGAGTTTTGACCCTTTCAATGTCCCCCAAAATCAATCCACATATCCCATTTTTCGATTTTGATTTACCAAATATCAATCCAACAGATTTTGTCCCTTTCAAGTATCTAAGAATCCACTTGATTGCATGCCAATGCTCCTTCCCTGGGTTCCCCGTGAATTTTTTGACCATCTTTGGCAAAGATAGGCAAGATCAGGCCTTGAACATACCATAGCATACATTAAACTCCCTATGGCATTGGAGTAAGGGATGCTATCCATGTACTGCTGGTCTTCATCAGTTTTGGGAGATTGTTCAACTGATAGCTTGAAATGACCAGCTATAGGAGTTGAAACTGCCTTGGCATCTTGCATATTGAACCTTCTAAGCACCTTTTTAGCATATCCTGATTGATGCAAGAAGAGAAGTCTTTCATCTCTCTTTCTCAGGATTTCCATCCCCAAGATCTTTCTTGCAGCTCCTAAGTCCTTCATCTCGAATTCAGAACTTAGCAGACCCTTGAGCTTGGTGATTGCCTCTAGATCTTTACTTGCAATGAGCATGTCATCAACATAGAGTAGGAGATATATGTAGTGACCTGAGCTGACTTTCTTGAAGTAGACACAGCAGTCGAAAGAACTTCTGTTGTAGCCATTTGATACTACAAAAGTGTCAAATCTTATGTAATATTGTCTTGGTATTTGTTTTGATCCATACAATGACTTTTTCAGCAAGCATACCATTTGGTCTTTTCCTTCTACTTCATACCCTTCAGGTTGCTTCATGTATATCCTTTCATCTAACTGACCATGTAAGAAGGCTGTCTTCACATCCATTTGCTCAAGTTCTAGATTGTAGACAGCAACTAGAGCAAGAGTGACTCTAATGCTTGTGTGTTTCACAACCGAGGAAAAATCTCATTGTAGTCAATTCCTTCCCTTTGTTTGAAACCTTTTGCAACGACTCTAGCCTTGTATCTACTTCCTTCAACCCCTGTAATTTCTGGTTTCTTCTTGAAAATCCATTTGCAACCTACAATTTTGTGATTTACAGGTTTTTCCACAAGTTCCCAAGTGCTGTTTTTCATAAGGGAGTTTATCTCATCAGTCATGGCAACTTTCCAGTGCTCTCTATCTGAACTTTCCATTGCCTGCTTGTAGTTAATAGGATCAGTTACTTGATCCTCAGTTTCTACACTCAATGCATAAGCAATGAGGTCTACATAGCCGAGCCTATGAGGTGGTTTGATCTGCCTTCTAGCCCTGTCTCTGACCAGATTATAGGATGATTCTGCTGCTGCATGTTGATCATCAGTATCAGTAGGTGGCTGAACACTGTCATCTATTCTATCTGCAGTACCATGCTCCACCTCTAATTGAACCTTGTTATCAGGTTCATCTGGTTCCTTAGATATCTCAGCTTTCTGTCCTGCATCCTCAAGCATGCATTCTACCTTGAAGACAACATCTCTACTGATCACAGCCTTTCCTCCACCTGGTTTGGTTAACCACACCTTGTAACCCTTTACACCATCAGGATATCCCAAGAAGATTCCCTTCTTTGATCTAGGCTCCAATTTCCCTTCATTTACATGAACATAGGCTGTGCATCCAAATATTCTCAGGTTGTCATAGGTTGGTGCTCTTCCTGTCCACAACTCCTCTGGTGTCTTTGAATCAATAGTAGCTGAAGGAGACCTATTGATTAGATAGCATGCAGTGTGGACTGCCTCTCTCCAAAATACCTTGCTTAGGTTGGCATTGGACAACATGCACCTAACCCTCTCCAAAATGGTCCTATTCATTCTCTCAGTAAGACCATTTTGTTGAGGATTTAGTCTTACTGTTTTGTGCCTAGTTATCCCATTATCCTTGCAAAACTCAGTGAACTCTTCACTTAGATATTCAAGTCCATTGTCAGTTCTAAGTACCTTAACATTCCTTCCTGTTTGATTCTCAACAAGTGCTTTCCGTTGTTTAAAACACTTGAATGCTTGATTCTTGTGTTTCAACAAATACACCCACACTTTTCTTGACCAATCATCTATGAATGTTATGAAATATCTAGCACCACCTAATGAGGGAACCCTTGCTGGCCCCCATATATCAGAATGCACATAATCAACCGAGGCTTTAGTTGTGTGTATGGCAGAAGAAAACTTAACTCTTTTCTGTTTTCCATAAAGACAATGTTCACAAAATTCTAACCTTTCAAAGTCTCCATTTCCTATTAAGCCCTACTTATGCAATTCCTCCAAGCCTCTTTCACTGACATGAGCTAGTCTGAGGTGCCATAGCTGTGTGGAATTCAATTTTGATGCAGAAATTAAACTGGCAGGATTTAACATAGTTGCACCTTGCAATCTGTACAAGCCATTCTTTCTGGTTCCCTTCATCATGACCATTGAGCCCTTGCATATCTTCAGAACACCACATTCTCCTTTGAATGTACATCCTGCTTGATCCAGCATGCCAAGAGAAAGGAGATTTCTCTTCAGATCGGATACATGTCTAACATCTATGAGCAATTTTGTTGATCCATCACTGAATTTGATCCTGACATTGCTAATTCCAGCTACTTTGCAAGCAACATTGTTCCCCATTAGCACCTTTCCAGCATCAATCATTTTGTAAGATTCAAACCATTCTTGATTAGGGTTCCTGTGGAATGAACACCCTGAGTCAAGAACCCACTCCTCACTGCAAGAATCTTCAGTCACTGCCAACACATCCGAGCTCTCATAACCATCTGCTACCACAACCATATCATTTGAGTTTTGCTTGCCATTATTCTTCCTTTTCCTCTCAGGACAGTTCTTTCTGAAATGTCCCTCCTTATGGCAATAGTAACACTCTTTCTTGCCTTTGGATTTGGATCGGTTCCTCCTATTCTTGCCCTTTGTTTCTCTGTTATCAGTTTTGCCTCTGACAAACAACCCTTCTGCATCTCCACCTTCACCTTTATCATAAGTAATTCTCTTCTTCATTTCTCGAGAATTAAGAGTGGCTTTCACTTCTTCTAAGGTGAGGCTTTCTTTACCAAACATCATTGTGTCAACCAAGTTCTCATAAGAGGGAGGAAGGGAGCACAGCAACATCACAGCTTGGTCTTCATCATCAATCTTTACATCAAGATTCTTTAAATCAAGAACTGCCTTGGTGAATTGAGAGACATGTTCTTTGATTGATGATCCTTCCTCCATTTTCAGCTGATGGAGTTTCTTCTTCAAGTAGAGTTTGTTTGTCAACGACTTAGGGTGCGTTTGGATGAACAACTTAATTAAGAGCTTATCCTATAAGACCTTATCGCATGAGAGCTTATGCCATAAGCGCTTAAAGAAAGAAAAAGAAGGAAAGGGGCATGAGAGGATTCGAATAGTGAAAAATACGGAGAGGGTGTTTAGTGCATAAGCTCTTATGATAATTCCATAAGCTTCTCCCAGTGACTTATGCAAATAAGTCAAAAACTCCTTATGGGATGACATAAGTTATTTTTATAAGCTCTGCCAAATACACTGCATAAGAGCTTATGTCATCAGATAAGTCAAAAGGAGCTTAAATAAGCTCTTCCAAATGCCACCTTAGTCATGTATAGGCTTTCAAGCTTGAGCCAAACACCTGCAGCAGTGGACTCATCAGCTATCTCGCAAAGAACTTCATCTCCCAAAGAAAGAATGATCAAGCTATGAGCCTTGTTGATCAAGTCTTTCTTTTCTTTTTCTGAAAGTGTTTCAGGAAGTCTGTTGATTCCTCCCAAGGTTTCCTCGAGTCCTTGATGGACAAGAAGGGCCTTCATCTTGATCCTCCACAGGCTGAAGTCACTCTCCCCATTGAACTTCTCCAAATCGAACTTGGCAGTGCCCATCGCGGAAGCAGCCCCAATTCAACGAAGCTCTAGATACCAGTTGTAAAGAACACAGCACTGCAGGAACCAATGCAATTACACAGCACTGCAAGAACCACTTTGTTACTGTTCAAGAGAATGCAGAATCGGGATTATGCAGAATGCAGGAATCAAAGTTATGCAGAAGTATAGGAGGAGAGAAGATTAAGAGCAGTATGTTATCGTGGTTCAGAGCAATGTTGCTCCTACATCCACACTGGTGATGATTTTATTCTCTGATCACAGCAACAAGACTTCTAGGTACTACCTCACTTGCACTCAAGGTTTTTCACAGATCAATGAATGTAAAATCTCTCCCTATACAGCAGCACAGCTATGACTTTATATCCCTCTATTCTCCAGCTTTACAAGTTACAAAAAACAGTTACAAGACTCAACAACCATAACTAACTTGGTTGTAACTAACTAGACAGAAAAAGAAGGATCACATAACTAACTAAGTTCTATGCATAACCTAACTAATTGATGATCCATCTGCCACAGTTAGACCAAACCAGAAACCTGTGGCCAAACCAATATGATAGCAACGGAAACTTTGAATAGCACCAAACCATAAACATAGCCTCAAATCAAAAAGTAAGCACTAAACCAAAAAGCATCAAACCATAAACTAAGCACCAAACCATAATAGTCAATCAATATAAGAAAAGTGTAACAGATTATATAAAAACTTTACACCCTATTATGATTTGTTTAGCAAAAAAATAAGCTCTACCAGTTAGTCCAATTCGTGAATGCGAGAAGAGAAAAATGTTGGCAGGAGAAACTAAATTCAACTTGCTCAATCATTGGACTCAAGAAAAAGGCCCTTTCAGATTATACAAAAATAATAATGAAGAAGAAAAAAGGGCACTTTCTTTTTTGTGGTTTTTACATTTGTGTAACAACTAACAAGAAATGATTTCCTCAAAAAATACTTTGTTTGGAAAGTCCAATAAGCTAGCTCATAGCTTATTTGAGTAGCTTATAAGCTTGTTTGACTGAAATAGAGGTGTTTGATAAACAAGCTTATCTCATTAGCTTATAACTTTAGTTTCAATTCTTAATCGATATCATAAGAATTTCAATTCCACACACTAGGTATACATTTGATGTTCATGTAGGGATAGCACAAGCAGAACAATGCAACCCAACTATTGTCACCACCACTAATGTCGTTTCGTCCATCATCACCATCATGCCATCTTGTCACCACCACCTCTATCATCACCGTCATAGTTACCACCATTGTCATAACTACTGTCGATTCTAGAAAATTGAATTTATAATTGTAATTCTATGCTCTAATTTTATAGAACACGAATATAACACTTTGATTTTGAATCAAATTTCAAAATAGAAATTGGAATTAATTTTCAAATTTTCAATTACGTATGCCAAACAGAAGAGATCAAATTTCACTCAAAGCTATCTATTATAATCATGTTTAAATTGCATATTTTATGATAAAACTTAACCTTTTAAGTAAGTTATTTTATACATATAAAGCATCGTTACTCGGATAAATATCTATCTAATACACCATATATGTTGCTACCAGCTCGGAGGTGAATCAGGTGACATCGTGGATACACTCTTTTATCAGATTATAATCGAAGTTTTTTATCAACAAACAAAACAAAATTAAATTTTATCTGTCAAGTAGAATTGTGGGTGGGGTAGCTCAACTAGTTTGAACTAAAAGCCTAAGAGTATAATAAGTAGTTGAAGCCTTGAAGGAGTTGGAGGTCCACGGTTCTTCTTATGACAATGGAGAAAAACTAACATAATATCTAACATATTAATATTTAGGCTAAATTAGTGTTTTGGTCCCTTATCTTTATTTTAGGTTTCATTTTGGTCCCCCATCTATTTTTTGTTCCATTTTGGTCCCCTATCTTTCAACCGTTAGCCTATTTTGGTCCCTTCCGTCAGTTTTGTACTAACGGTGTTAGGTTTCCGCTGCCACTGGCCGGAAGCCGCCATAGATTCACCGGAATCTGGGTTTTACCATTTTCTCTTTCTCTCTCCTTCCTTCTCTTCCTCGTTAATTAAGGTATTCTGAAAGAAGAATGAAAAACTGAAAACACCATTTGAACTCAGAAGGTAAGCTCACCACTTCCACAGAAGCAGAGACCGCCACTGCCCACCGCCGTCAACCACCACTACCACACCACCGCTGTGTGTCATATTGCGCAGATCCGATTTTCTCATCCCATGTTCGAGCCCACAGCATCACCAACATTCACAAACCAAAGGTCGCCGTCGTTTTTCCACCGGTCACGCAACCTCTACCACCGTCGCCGACCACCGAACATACGCCCAGCTCCTCCTCGAGACAGCCCTGCTCGCGTCATCACCAGATCGATCTCGGTCACCACTTCGACACCCCATGACCACCATCTCCGACACGACCTCGATCTCGGCCGCCACTTCGACACCCCATGACCACCATACGCAGCACCACCACCACTTGCTGCTGTTGATTTATCAGTATCGAAGATGCGTGAACAAGAAAGAGAGAGAGAGGAGAGGTTTGGGGTTCTTTGTGGGTAGAGTTAAAGAGAGAGAGAGGAGAGGGCTACCTAGAGACAGAGACAGTTGGGGCTGACGGAGTTTCTAGTGAGGAAGAGGAAGAGACAGAGAGGGGGAAGGAAGAGGGTGGTTTCGGCGACTTTTCCCGAATTCCGGTGACGTTTCCAGATTCCGACGAATGGGGATAATTTCTGGGCAACGCTGTTAGGGATAATTAACGGAAATGACCAAAATGAGTTAATGGTTGAAAGATAAGGGACCAAAATGAAACAAAAAAAAAGACGAGGGACCAAAACGAAACCTAAAATAAAGATAAGGTGTAACACCCTGTTCGGGCGCTACATCGTAAGTGACATTTTAAGACCGAAAAGTTGATTAATTAAATATTGGCTATAAAAGAATGGTTTTTTTTTCTTTTTCGTTAGTCATAAATATAACTACTTTGATTAAATGAATGGACAATAAAATTTTCCATTATCACAATTAGGATTATATGTTCAAAAATCATTTACATGATACCTATAACATCCCTGGCTGCTCTATGGATTGACGACTGTGCCCACAGACCAACACGAGTCTTTTCAGCGTGCTTTGTCCTCACTCCAGAATTGCTCCAAGTCAAACACGCTTAACTGTGGAGTTCTTAAGTGATGGGCTCTCGAAAAGGAGATGCAACTTGTTAGTATAGGTAGTATCAATCAATTCATATAAGGCTTCCTCAACTGTGTAGTCCCATACCTACACAGTCTCAGGATCCCTCTCATTCGGGTGTGTAATCGGTTCATTGATGTATCCCTCAGCCTAGAAGCCTTCCAGGAGCCGCTCCTTATCCATGCCTTCTTGCACCGGCGACCACTCCCCGTCCTCGTCAGAACCCGGGTGTTACATGCCTACCAGCTTCCGCTTGGTTTGTCCCCGAACCACACCATACTGTCCCCACAGACCAACACAGGTCTTTTCAGCGCGCTTTGTCCTTACTCACACGCTTCCTGGGAAAACTTCCCAGGAGGTCACCCATCCCATAATTGCTCCAAGTCAAACACGCTTAACTGTGGAGTTCTCAAGTGACGGGCTTCCGAAAAGAAGATGCATCTTGTTAGTATAGGTAGTATCAATCAATTCATATAAGCCTTCCTCAACAGTATAGTTCAATACCTACACAGTCTCAGGATCCCTCTCATTCGGGTGTGTAATCGGTTCATTCATGTGTCCCTCTGCCTAGAAGCCTGCCAGGAGCCGCTCTTTGTCCATGCCTTCTTGCACCGGCGACCACTCCCTGCCCTCGTCGGCACCCGAGTGTTACAATACGCAACCCGATTCATAAACATAAAGCATAACCATACACAGATACAGTATAAAGATATGGAGACACAGCTCCTAAAATATAAGATACTTGGAGTTGCAGCCCCACAAACAGTAACATTAATTCCCAAACATACCCAGCTGGCCAAACTAAAATAGAAAAGACAATCATTTCTCGTACATCGAGAGAAAGACAAACCCAATTGACGAGATCTAGTGAAAACTCTATTTGAGTCCACTATGGACGTCGTCCCAAAAGACACTACTAGAGTCACTACAAAAGTGACTCTCGGACTAAGCCCTTTCCTCGTCCTAGAGGAAAAACATGGTCTACGAACCATCGACAATATGGAAAACGTCCACTAGAAATTACACCATATCGTCCGCGAGCTCGAACCTCAATCTCTACGATGCGTCAGCCAAGCGACATCTTGACATCTCAATCTTATCAAAATAGTACAGAAGGCACATAGCCAGACGACATAGGCAATATAAAAATAAGGAGGTGAGATTTCCATTTATCTTACACATAAGGCAGACATGCAGTGGTAGGACTCTCAGGTACATATAATTATCAATATTCAATCAGATCTACATTCATAACAAAACAATAATGTTTCATAGAAACATGACCACATCACCGCATTTTCCTAGATAGAAGACATCTAAGACTTGAGGAATGACCTCTGAATTCCTATACCATGTTTTTACAAATAGTTGGAGAGAGTGGTTCGGAGGATTGTTCCAGAGGTACCAGCCTTGGGTAATAAAGAATGTGTCAATAGTAAAAAGCATGCACGTCATAGGCTTTATCGGTAACATCCTACACTATCAGAAAACATGTAGCGTCTATTCAAGTATGTTGGTGTATTGTCAGATCACCACGCCACAGAGGAGCAACCCACTGGGCCTATGTGAGTATTTCATAACCCTGACATCCCTAAGCATCAACCAGATCGGCCCTACGGAATTCACACCTGCATTAAAGTGTTAGCTCAATCTCCTAGGCACAACGACCTTCTAGAACATAGTTTCACTATGTGTTTAGGCAAAATTACCGGAAAAATGCGTTCTTCTTGTCTTTCCATCGGATGACATCTTGATTCCATCGGAATTCTTTCACGTTTATGTCCGAATTATGGTACTTAACATCAAGCTGAAAATCTCAAGTAACCTTTCATCTTTGTGTATAGATATCTTAAAACACTTTGTTTAAAAGTCGTAACGCATTATGAAATTGGAACACAAGTCAAATTATTTATTTCTCTGTACTTTTCTAATTGAGCCTTTTTCTTTGGCTTCCAAGAAAACAAATTATTCTGAGTCTATTAAATTTTATGGAATATGGATAATGAATTGTCCATACTTTATGACTTAAGGTCTTGATCTACCTTAAGTCATAAATTATTATGTTTATATTTTCACTAAGTCGTTCATGACTTAAGTTTTTGTTCTTTACCATAAATACTTGTCTTTGAAGACTAAAACCCTTTTAATCTTAAAACCAAAACCTTTAGATAAAATCAAATCAATTTTCAAGAATAATTTCCATCAAAGATACATAGGAATCAGTTTCTCAAAACAATTTCTCAAAAATCCTTAAAAACGTTTAACGACGTTTTCACTGTTTTTTACTGAATTTAGGCCTAAAAGCCATATTTTTGAAAACATGGTTCTTCACCTCAAATGTATTACTCTCCTTGGTTATATTACTCATATGAAAATGTTTTTTTTACTAAAAAATATATTCATTCATTCAAATTGGTAAAATACATCGAAAACAACACAAATTCAACATCGCAAAAAACCGAAAAGGATGACCTGCGAATAAACTCACAGCACCCAGGTTAATAACATAACACGGAAAAATACCTACAAATGTGACAAAATCAAAGTGATCGGAATACCCATGCCTCCGGATCTGTAACATTGACGCCTAAGTCTTGATTGAATCTATAATGGATCGAAGCTGATCTGTCAATCTGAACCAAACGAACACCGCAACAAGACGGGAAACCAAACGACGCCGCAACAAGATGACGAACAAAACACCGCCGCATGCAGACGATGAAAACATGAAAAAACACAAAATAAAAACCAGATCTATGTGGAAAAACCACTTATTTAGATAAAATGAGAGAAAAAACGATATAGATGGGTGATTCCAGGCCAAAAAATGGCCCAAAACCACCCCCTTCCGGTGAATGTGGAAGAAGGAAAAGAGGACTAAAGGGAAGGTTGAGAGAGAAAAGCGGCTCTTGAAACACTGATTTTACATCTAAATCTCCATTTATACAAAATTTCTAAGAATTTGACCGAACGTCGTTAATTTTGTAAATCGCGTAAATCATTTTTCAACGATTTTACACTCTAATAGTCCAAAACTCATTTTGGAGTTTAAGAACAGTTTGATAGGCATGAAAAACAGTTTCTAACCGTCCAATTACATAAATTTTCGAAAATTGTAGTTTCGTCCCTAAACTTTCATTAATTACAAAAAGATCCTTATTCACTTAAAACCTTATAACTTTTTATTTATAACTTCAAATCACACCAAACAAACTTCTTTAGAAATATTTCTCAGTTGTCCTCAAATTTTCCAGAAATTACATTTCTGCCCCAAATATTTTACAATAATTGCAAAAAGGTTCTTTTTTTTTTTATTTATAAAAAGGCTTATAACTTTTTATGTATTAATCCAATTAACACTAAACCAATTTCTATGGTTTTGTCTCATCAACGACTACAATCATAACACACAAGAACATGAATTTCAATGCAGCCACTGAAATTCTCAGAAATTACATTTTAGTCCCTAAGGACTCATAAAATCATATCTTTCAATATACATATCCAATTCAATCCAAACCAATTTCTATATTCTTATATATTCATTCACTCCTCATAAAGATTATTCAAACAATTTAAATCATCATGCAACCCATTTAAACAGCCAAGGCCGAATGGCCCAAGAATGATCATGTTAGGTAATTTTTCATGTTAAATCAAATAAATAACCATCAAGTATCCAATTAGAAATCATTGAATCAAAATCAACATATATCAACATCAAGCATTAACCAAATCCTCCAATAGGATCACACACATATAAAACAATAAATTACACAACTTTCACACTTATGATTTACAAGATCATTTGTACTAAATAACACTAAATAAACCATAAACATGTCTACCCTAAGGTAGGATGATGGTAATCTCCCCCATACATTTGTGTTGGAACCAAAGTGGTTTATTTAATCTCTAGGTTTTGATGTTAACAAAAGGATTAAATTTGCTTGGCAAAGTGTTAGTTGAGATCTAACAAGTGATTTCAGTTATGCATGAACGCTTTTGTAAGTAAAATGAACTTGGGATAAGTTCTAATTGAAAAATACGCGTCAACCCCTGTAGACGGGCTGCTCAAGAACTATGGTAATTTTACCTTGTTGCTTTCCTTAATTAGTAAACGAGGCTATAAATGAATACCTAAATGAATACCTTGTTACATGCCCACCAGCTTCCGCTTGGTTCGTCCCCGAACCACACCGTACTGGGAGAGGTGCTGCTCTTATACCATTTGTAACGTCCATGGCTGCTTTATGGATTGACGACTGACCCCACAGACCAACACGGGTCTTTTCAGCGTGCTTTGTCCTCACTCACATGCTTCCTGGGAAAACTTCCCAGGAGGTCACCCATCCCAAAATCGCTCCAAGTCAAGCACGCTTAACTGTGGAGTTCTTAAGTGATGGGCTACTGAAAAGAAGATGCATCTACACAAGACATTAATCGGATAAAAACAAATGGGAAGAATAAATACTCATTTGAAATAAATTCAATCATTTGAAATAAATTCATCGTGGACCAGATTGCATTAAATCATATTCAAGGTAGTAAAGATATAGAACATATATAACCGTCTACTTAGTTTAAGAACGCATCTACACAAGATTTTATTCTGCTCGTCCACTGGTGTGGTAGGAGTGCTCGTCCACACAAGTCTTTGGACTTAAACAAGCTCCTAGAGCTTGGTACGATAGGTTAAGTTTGTTTCTAATGAAAAATGGTTTTAACAGAGGAAAAGTAGACACAACTCTATTTAGAAAATCTATTAAGTCAGATTTCATTATAGTACAGATTTATGTTGATGATATCATTTTCGGTGGTACTAATGAATCTCTATGCAAAGAATTTTCTAAGTTAATGCAGAAAGAATTTGAAATGAGCATGATGGGAGAACTCAAATTCTTCATTGGACTTCAAGTCAAACAGTCTATGGACGAGGTGTACATCCATCATACTAAGTATACAAAGGAACTTCTAAAGAGGTTTAAAATGGATGATTGCAAACCAATGAATACTCCTTTGCATCCCACTCCAATACTGAACAAAGATGATAAAGAGAAAAAGGTAGATCAAAAGGTATGTAGAGGTATGATAAGATCTCTTTTATATCTGACTGCGTCTAGACCTGATATAATGTTAAGTGTTTGCTTGTGTGCTCGTTTTCAATCTGATCCTAGAGAGTCTCATCTCTCTGCAGTTAAAAGAATATTTAGATATTTAAAAGTACTACTAATCTGGGCTTGTGCTTTAAGAAAAATGATGATTACAGATTAGTTGGTTTTTGTGATGCTGACTATACTGGAGATAGGATTGAAAGAAAAAGCACCAATGGAGGATGTCACTTCATTGGAGCTAACCTAGTATCATGGTCAAGCAAAAGGCAAAGTACCATTGCTCTATCAACTGCTGAAGCAAGGTACATATCAACTGCAAGCTGCTGCTCACAACTTCTATGGATCAAACATCAATTGGAGGACTACAATGTATTTGTAAGTAGTATTCCACTTATGTGTGATAATACAGCTGCAATCAATTTATCTAAGAATCCAATATTGCATTCTAGAGCTAAGCATATAGAAATCAAACATCATTTTATTAGAGATTATGTGCAAAAAGGTGCGTTTGATGTTCAATTTGTAGATACTGACCACCAATGGGCAAATATCTTCACTAAACCTCTTGCTGAGGACAGATTTATCTTTATAAGAAAGCATTTGAACATGTTGTATGTGGATTGAGCTAGTATATTTATTGTTAAATTGGTCGTCCATTGCATGATCTCTCTGCACGTCTACTAGTCATGACGTCCAGAGCAAGTAAAATTTACGCGTCCACTACCTATGTCTTTACACGTCCACTCTTAGTCTTGTGTGAACTCGTCTATGCACACATTTATTGCTTATATTAATTTGTTCTTGAACACATTTATATAAAACACTTCTCTTTCCTTGTTGAGTCATCTACCCTCATCAATCCCATTGTAACTTTTTACGGTCCCAAGTTACCAACGCCATTTTACACTTAATGACATGTCTTTTCATTATTATTTTTTTTTGGAAATTGTTGGATTTCAGAAACATTTAAAGTAACCTGTTTCCCTCTGAAAATATTTTCGCGTCTCTTTATCCCTATCAACCTCTCTCTCTGAATCTTTCGAACTCTCTGTCTCCCTTGTTCTTCCAAAACTCATCTTACTCAACAATGGCTTCAACCACTGCTCCCATGCCTGCTTTTGCAACTGACACTATATCCATATCTGTGGAACATCACTTCAATTTTGGGATTCTACAAGAATACAATCTGGATGTGGTAAGTTCATTAACGCTGCTGGATAGGATGGAATCTTTCTGGAAAAAGTCTCAGTGTATCCAGATTTGATAAGGGAATTCTGGAGGAGACCAAAGATCTCTGAAACGGAAGTTGTTGGGTTTGTGCTGGGAAGGAAAGTGATAGTATTAGAGAAAACCATCTCTGATGCGATTTATTGTACTCAAGAAGGTTTGGTCTTCACAGAGAACTGGGAAGAAGACCTAGATGGTCCAGAGACAATTGCTGTTACTCTAATGAGGCAAGATAGCGCGAGAAATCATTCTTGGAAATCCTCTGAGATGAAAGATCACATCAGGATTCTTCACCAAATCCTGAACAAGGTGGTGCTGCATAAGATTGGCTCTAAGGACAACTTATCAGCTCTTCACAAGTTCTGCCTTTGCCATCTGGTTTTTGAAACAAAGATTAACCTACCCTGGATCCTATTTCATTGCTTCAAGGATGCCATTACCAACAGAGAATCTACTTCTCACATTACCTTCACTCATCTTATGTCAAAAATTCTCAAGCAGCAAGGCGTGTACGATGTTCTGAGTGCAAAGCCTAACGATGAACAAGAAAGACTCCTTCGTGAGAAAGGATTGCAAGCTGTTGACTTTAGCCGAGTTAATCTCATTGGCATGCAACTCAGCACTTACAAGCAAGTGGGGTTGGCAAAGCTTGAAGAGAAAATGAAGATTAAAGAAGAATCACTTGAGGCCAATGATGTTGCATTTCTTGGTTTAAAGAAAGGAACCAAGAGGAAGACCGTGTCTGTGAGGGAACCCATTCCTAAGAGGACTACTAGAGGATCTGTCCCCTCTGTATCTTCCGGTGCTACTCTTCCACCTATACCAAAAAGGACAAGGAAAGTCATCATGTCTGAAGAAGAAGAAGATGATGAACTACCTATCACTGCCATTCTAGAAAAACAAGATGCTGCTGTTACTGGTCCTATTGCCAAGAAGAAGAGGCAACCAGCAAAGAAGGCTAGAACAACCTTGGCTTGAGGTAGTAATCTCTACTGATGACCTTGTTAGGTTAGCAGTAGATGAATTAGTGTCTAATTTGAGAACTCATGATGATAATATCTTTGCTCCACATGATGTGAATGATGTTTATGTTCCTACCCTACCACAATCACCACCCTCACCACTAACACATATAGATAATAGCATTACCATTGGAGCCCCCTTTTCTAAACCCTTGAAAACCTTGTTTCCACCCATAATTCCCTCTTCCGCTCTCTATATTGGCAAATCTGAAAATTGGGCCAAAGTACAAAGAGAATGGAAAATACTTTTCCACGCCATTCCACAAGAATCAGAACACATTCTAACTAAGTGGTATCCTCTGGCTGAGTATGAGTATGAACCCCTCAACATCTATCCATACTAGGTCAACCACGAACCCCACACTCCAACTGACCCATTCCCTTCTCAAATGTTCAAGGAACATGGACCTCTCCTCACCCACCTTTCCCAACAAAGTTTCCCTGCCAGAAAAATCTACCCCAATCTAGTGAAACTTCCACCCCTTAAACCATTCACTGATGCAGTAGAGAGAGTTATCATATCTGACTAGCATACTGATCCAAGCAAGAAGGATCTTGGGAGTCTTCTTGAGAAAAGAGCCAGATCCTTTAGGCAAATTCCTTTTGTCATGGACAAGACTACAAAATGGATGACTTTCAAACACCCAAGAGTATATGGAGCTGTTGTTGACCAGTTTGTGGACACTCTGATGTATGAGATTCTGAAATGGGAATTTAGCCATTTCAGAGCAGACAGAGCTGCACGGTTTGTCCCTCCAACCAGGTTAAAACACTCCACTTCTACAAATGTTGGAGTCATGCCCTACAAGATTTGTCTTAGGTTGTCAATGATCGATCTAAACAAGGACAAGGACAGGAAGCATCCAAGGCACAAAGGAAATATGCCAGTAGTTGAAGACATTATGCTGGATCTCAATTCTGAACCCTTTGACCACTCACAGATGGATTACATTCAATCTTTGCCAATTGAGATGGTCACTGAGGCTAATTATGCAGGAGCTTTCTGGAAATCCCACCTAATTCACTATACCAGAGAAGCCTCCACTTCTGGCCTGACTACTGAAGAGAAGAAGAAAACTCCTAAATTCAGAGGCAGATGTGGACTTTCTCGTGTCAGATATTTGATCTTCAAAGATCTTTGGGGATTTGCCAATAACCAGCAGTGATGTGGAAATTCCTAATCCATTTCACTTGGTAAAGGATGTCCCTGAGCCAGTTCTACAATATGCCTTTACCTAAGCTTCAACCTCATCCTCTGAGCATACAACAAAAGAATTAGTTGTAGAAGGCCCTGAGCTGAATGTTGAAATCTTCTCAAAACCTGCTTCTGAACCTTCAACTCCCTTAGCTGATGTCGTTCTTTGTTCATTTGTTGAGCCAACTCGGAAGCGATCGATGAGATATGTTCTTCTAAGCAAGGTTCTGAGTCTGCTAAGACATCTTCTCATCAATTAGCTCTTGCTATGGTTCATGATGAGCCTCGGTTGACTGGTAAATAAAAAACCTGGCTTGTGCTAACAACACACCCAAATTAGACTGATGTTTTAAGATATTTGAGTCATAAAGTATTTTAGGAATTTAGCAATTTGAAAAATAAAGCATGGCTATTTTGTTTTTTCAGGATAATAAGAAGAGCAAGTGAGGAAGGCACCGAAGGAGGCACACGGGGGACGGTCACGCGTGATGAAGATATGAAAGTCGAAAGGATCCCCGGATGGCATCACGGCCGTGACAAGAGAGAAACAAAAGCCTATTTGAAGGCAGAACGAGGGAAAGCAAAAGGAACAAACAACCATGAAGAACTCGGCGCTAATTGGATGTATAGGGGTCACAGGGCGAAGTTAGAACAAATTGCCGGAACCGAACTAGTCATGAAGATTGGGCAAACTTGGGCTGTAGAGTCGGTGGAAGTGAAACCGGGGAAAGAAAGAAAACAAAGAGCAACCTCAGAAGACCAACCAAACAGAGAGTGAGGGCAACAGGAAGATAGAGACGCACGCCTAGAAGAAGTGGACAAACCCCCCTAACAAAAGAAATAAGTGGTGGAAAGCTAAGAGGCAGAGGGAAGGAAAAAGGGACAGAATTGAGAGGTCTTGAGAGAATTGTATAAATAGGAGCATAGTTAGGGGAGGAGAGCGGAGGGAGGGAGCAAAGACCCCCCACAATGGAGAAAACCCAAAACCGGGAGGCCACCACAGAGGCGATTCGCCCCAGAAGCAAGCGATGGAAGTAAGAGGGACAGAGCAGCCCGCGGATTTCGGGTGTTCAGCGTGCAGAGGCACCGGAGAAAGAAAACGAGAGGAGGAAGGCCGGGAGGAAAAGAAGAACCAAGAAGAAACAAAGAACATACCCCCTCCTAACCCCCCAAAATAACAAAATAAAGTCCAGACACCGAGTGCCACTATCCATTATTTTATAATCCCGTCTTTTCCCCCCATTCATACTCCAGCCCAAGCTCAAGACACTGTCTTAGACTCTACTGAGAGCTCAAGACAATTATCCTTGCCATCAAATCTTGAGGACATCATTGGAAGAATTGTTGATGATAAGGTTGGTAAGATAGTTGAAGAGAAGGCAGAGCAGATGGCACAACAGATTGAGGAAAGAGTACAAAAGCAAGTTCAAGATACCTTAACCCTTACAAATGCTATGGTGACTCAAATGCTGGCCTTATTAATGGATTTTCAGAAAAGCCAAAATCCAAACCAACCCCCTCCACCACCTCCTTCTTCCTAAATCTCTTCTTTCTTATTTTGTTTTGCTGATTATGCTGGTCCACTCCTTTTTACCTTTTTGGTTGGTGACAAAAAGGGGGAGAAAGGAAAAGAAATAGAATTATATATATAAAGTCTGTTGTTGAAAAGCTCTTATGTGTTTGTATTTGCATATTCTCTTCTACTTGATAAATTTCTCTTCTTTACTTATGTTTAAATTATTTTCTATGATATATGCTGCTCTGATACTTGTGTTTATATAGATTCTAAGAATGATAAGTGTTTTTACCTATCTGTTAGTTTATAAGTCTGCTTAAGTATTTGAATGCTTTGTCTTAGGGGGAGCCTTGCAAACTCTCTTAGACTTTGCTATTTAAATTTAATCAGTTTTTGTCATCATCAAAAAAGGGGAGATTGTTGGAACTAAAGTGGTTCTGGTTTATTTAATCTCTAGGTTTTGATGTTAACAAAAGGATTAAATTTGCTTGGCAAAGTGTTAGTTGAGATCTAACAAGTGATTTCAGTTATGCAGGAACGCTTTTATAAGTAAAATGAACTTGGGATAAGTTCCAATTGAAAAATACGCGTCCACCCCTGTAGACGAGCTGCTCAAGAACTGTGGTAATTTTACCTTGTTGCTTTCCTTAGTAGACGAGGCTATAAATGAATACCTAAATAACTTGTTAGGTACAACAAGTCCAAAGACTTGAAAATAAGCGCGTTCATCTTGCCACGTCAGCAGACGAGTGCTATCCTTGAAACTCAAGTATACATCCATAGTGCCTAACTAAAATTCAGTAGAAGTCCATAGTGCCACGTCATTGGACAGAGTTTCTCTAAGGACTTAGAAAGTCCAAAGACTAGTGTGGACGAGCGCTCCTACCACATCAGTGGACGAGTAGAATAAAATCTTATGTAGATGCGTTGTTAAACTAAGTAGACGGTTATATATGTTCTATATCTTTACTGCCTTGAATATGATTTAATGCAATCTGGTCCACGATAAATTTATTTCAAATGATTGAATTTATTTCAAATGAGTATTTGTTCTTCCCATTTGTTTTTATCCGATTAATGTCTTGTTTCCTTTGAGAGAATTCATAGTACTATCAAGGAAATACAAAAAGCAAACAGTACAATTGGAATTACAAAGCGATTTGTACGATGGCATCTTTATTGCTGGACAAAAGTTGGGTTATACACAAAGGAGGAAAGAAAGTTTTTAAGGTACAATTGCTCAGAACAGTGAGCCTCCATTTTGTGATTTTCTGATAACCAAGGATGCTTTTCAACATGGCCAAAATCAAGCTATCGGTCTCAACGGATATCATGCATTTAATGATATCTCTATAACTGAACTATTCAAATAACCGTTGAAGATTTACAAGAGAAGTTGAAGACCACTATATATTGAAGACCTCAGATACTGAAGAACAGAACTCTTGCCTGCACAATTTTGCTAGCTCAACTTTTGCCATTTGATCAATTACATGATATTCAAAGCTCATATTCTTGTTGTAAAGCAAAAGTCTGTAATTCTTAAGGTTGAATATTGTAAAAATATTCAGTAGATCTTAAACCTTCATACCCTCACATATAGTGAGTTAGAAAGATCTCAGAAAAATCCATGTGACTTTATTAGAGCCTGAAGAGGCTTGGCAAGAAAGCAATACTTGTAGCCTGGAGAGGTGAAGAATACATGTTGTAGAAACTATTTAAAAATAGTGGAGAAAATCCTTCAAGTAGAAGGGACTGGACGTAGCTCTTGGTTGGAAAAGAGTGAACCAAGATAAAATACCTGAGTGAATTTTCTATCCCTTATCTTTTACAGTTTTATTTATTTTTACTAACTGTGAGATTTGATTTTGATTTTGTTAATCTTTTAAAAAGGATTTCTTGTGTGCTTAATCTTTTTATCTTCTGTTTGTGAAAAAGTTGTTCAAAAAGGGTTTTTGCGAAAATAATTAACAAACACAATTCAACCCCCTTTCTTGTGTTTGCCTGTGCCAACTTCACTTTGTTGATCACTTAAAACTCAAGCAAGAAGAGGATAATGTTCACCTAGAGCTCAAGGTTTTGCACAACCAAAACCTAGCCATGAACAATCAACAAAACAACAAGTTAAAAATGAATGAAAACCATCTAACCCCTTTATGAGTTAGGTTCAGCCAAGCTTAAAAAAAATAGCTAGGGATCTCTAAAATTTTCAAACTCTTGGATGATAAATATAGAAGTCATATGAAGATCATAAAAATTGATCTCATATTAAAATGATTTTTCTATGATTTTCTAGAATTATTTGAAATTCTAGATCTAGGAATTTGATCTTGAAGAAATCATGGATTTAAGAAGAAAACTTGTGATGAAAAGTGATGGTATGATCATGGATCATAAGGCTATACCTTCGGAATTTGAAGAAATGATCAAGACCTAATACTTCCTTTGAAAATTGAAGATGAAGAACTTTGTGTTTTTTCTCAAGTTTATGAAGAACAACATGAACAAATGAGAGAAATGAATGACCAAGTGTGTATTATGGTGTTGAGGCCGTGGGTTTCTAGGAAGAAATGGGTAAAATGTTGTTATGAAACACTTGAAATTATAATGAAGGTTTAAAGGTATTTTGGTCTTTTCACATATAACCATCATTACTTGCATTTAATGCAAGATGACTAACCCTATGACTCACCACCGTGAGTCATCCTAGATGACTCATTCTCCTCATCCGTCCGACGTCGAGTTTTGTCTCTGCACCTCCGTTCTCGATTCCCTCGATCCCCGATCGTCGAGTATTCACCCGACTAATTAATAATAACCTATTTATTTTGAAAATTTTCAAAATAACCACTATCGTTGGAAAAAAAAAAAGAATCTAAACGGTTTCGTTCTCGGATTAAAATTAGGTTTTCTGCTCAGTAAAATCTTATTGTCAGTTAAAACGCAGTCCGGGTTTCGTCTGAATTTTAAACCTAAATTTTACCGTAAGATTCTACCATAAGGTAGAGTATAATTATGATTTTATTTTATTAAAAAGTCATTTTCTAGATCTAATATAAAAATTACAAACAATTAAAATTCTTCTGATAATGAAAAATAGTAAAAACGGGGTGTTACATAAGGGACCAAAACAATAATTTAGCCTATTATTTATCTATAATAATAATAATAATCTAAAGCAGATTTCCTCACATTCTACAGAATTTTTATTTAAAGGAAAGGGACCAAACAACAAAGATATTCTCTTTATAACATTGGAAAGATAGACAAGGTGGGACCAATATTTAAAAGATAAAAGTAAAAAAAGTAACTTCTTTATTTGAACAAAAAAAATGCTAACCATATATAAAAAGAAAATTTACTAAACAAAATGCAGTTAGATTTAAGAACACTGGCGGAAATACCAAAGTGAGAAAAGTAGTTCAGTTCTGAATTTGATTGCTTCAATCTTATACATTTATCATATTTCAATTTCAATATTTTATTACTAAGGAACATTTCTCAGCATACACAATACCTTAAAAAAAACATGCTTGGAACTATAGCAGCTTCCACAACACTATGTCTTTCACCATCAACCCACTCCAGCACCTTCAATTTCCTTCCCAGAATTGTTGTTCTCAAAAGAATCTCACATTCAACACTTCCACTGAGGGATGCTCACTGTTTTTCTCTGTTATCAGCTCCCCCTTTGCATTTCTCTTTCTACAAGAGCAGTAGAAGACAAACTCCTTTCATTGCAGTGGCTGCTTCATCTTCATCTTCGAGTGAGATTCTGTGGTCACCCATTTATTCTCAACTTCTTTTTTGCTTTTTCATTAACACCCCACTTTTTAAGTTCCAATTTTTATGCCTTGTTAGTTTATTTCTTCCACTTTCTTGGAAAATTAACAATGCAGAACTGAGGAATAAACTTTAAAGGCAGTGCTTGCTGCATTTATAAAGATTATTTTATGCCACTGATTTTTTATTTTTTATTTAATTTGAATGGATAAATGCTGCTGAATGTTCGATTGATATTACTATAGAATATGTTAAGCTAAAGGTAATTCTTGAATCCTGTTGGTAACTGGTTTAATAGAGAAGAATACTTTTTGAATATTATATTGGAGGCCTAGTATGGTTATAATGCAATTGATTTTTGAGATGCGCAACAATATCTTTTTACAGCTTTAAGAAAGCCAAAAAGAAAAAGGAGAAGGGAAAAGGAGGGAAATCTGGTGTTAGTTTTTATTATTATTGTTGTTACTATTTTTTTTTTTTTGGTGGGGGCGGGGGGATGCACAGAACCGAAACCTCTATAGTGGCAAATCAGTTCCTAAAGTTGGGTAGGATGTCTCCATAGTTTTAAATTGCGATTGCGGTTATGTTGCGGGAAAATGGAGCCAATGCGACCACAATTGCTGTCACGATACAATTGCACAGACTCCTAAAACCACAATATTGTGGCCACAACTGTGTTTTTTTGCAACATTAAACATGGAAGAGATGTGAAGGGGACAAGGCTGTTACATCTGCTTTTCTGAACTCTACATTCAAATGATACCTGTTACTTCTGCTGGCATCTTGTGTGAAGCAATCACAGCAAATAGCTAATTGCTGTATAGATTGGGCAAGTTAAAGGCCATGTAAGATATTCATAAAACAAGAAATTCCTTCAATGGATGCTATATATTTTTTGTTGAATCTAGAAGCATTTTTAGATTCTCTAAAATAAAATATCTATATCTCTCATTTTATATTGCACTCCTGAGTTTGTAGAATGTAGATAAAAAATAACAAGAAAAAGTGAGTAACAGGAATATCTAGCTTTCAAACTTAAGTTCTTTGGCATGAAATTTTGTTTATGTCTTTTAATGACACAGAAAGCAGATTATGTTTTTTGCATGATAGCATCCTCTTTAACTCAGATAAAGTAGGGATAGCACTAATACTAGGTTCCACTTTCAGGATGTTTGTAAAATGTTTAGAATTCTATAAGAAGTCTGCAGGCAAGGCTGTCAGAGGCTTGTACTGTTACATAAGACTTGGTTCAAACAATCAAGAACCAACCATGATTAATTAAGGTGTTGACTGCCAACTTTTGGCAGCTTTTTCAGTAAGATAAGGATGAGCTTTCACTATTTGTCATGCCAAGTTGCTCCACCGAAGTATCATTATATTATAAGTTTATAAGAAATTTTATAAATCCAACTTTAAAGGTGGTGTTTGGTTTGTTTTCTGTTTTTTATTTTTGGTTCGTGTGATTATACTAATAATTACAAAAATACCACATTGTTTTCACTTATTTTCTTGTTTGTTTTCACCGGTTTCTTTACAAAAGTTTGAAAACAAGAATCAAAACGAAAACAAGATATTAAAATCATCTGTTACAAGATTCTCTTTCTTTCAATGTATTGCTCACTGATATAAATATGGTAATTGATCACTGCAGCTGCAAATGCTGAATATGTGGAGGAACCAGCAACAAATGTGAAATTTCAGACTTCTTTGAGTTTTCCGGGTTGCTCAGATTCATTAACTTTGTTTGGAACTGGTAAGTTGTTATACTATCATATGGCATTCAGAAGAGAGGAAGATAGAATGCTCCGAGCATGTGAAAAAAGATTAACATGATTACAATTATAACTCGGTTACTCGGTCTGTTAATATTAGAAGACATGGCAATTTCATGTGCATATGCTTAACAGGGTTGATTTTGTGTATCTATGGTTTAGTCACTCTTCAGGACATTTTTTTTATAAATGGGGAAAATAAATGGATTGATATCATGCTGAATTTACTTTCCTGGACTTCAACTTTTAATTATGATCCTTTTAAACTCTTGGCAAGAAATTTCATATCATCGATGGTGGCATTTTAACATGATCAGAACGTTGTGCCTAAATTCAGACCTCTTGTGACAACGTGAAGTTCCTGTATCATTCAGTAGATACAGGCAAACTCATGAGTTTTGGAAAATGTATGGTGAAAATTTGATTGTCAGATAAAACCTTAATTTAACTCTTGAGAGTAGGTTAGCTATGAGGCACTACCTTCTTTGATACCCTTTTGAGGAATTAAATATTTCATCAATTTTGTAATTTGTTGCATGGGGCAATCAGACTTGGTACAACTATAAGCTTGATAAGTTTTTATTATAATGGTCTTTTATCTGAATTGCATCCCAACCTTCATTTTTGGTTATTGCCATTCTGAAGACTTGTGGAATACTAGAATGTAGTAAGTTCAATAAAGTAGTTCTGACATCTTTTTTTTTAATGTTATACGCTTTGATGGATGATAACAATCATTTCAGGATACAGAGAGAAAGTTTTTGCAATTATTGGTGTCAAGGTCTATGCTGCAGGTCTGTATCTAAATCAATCTATCACAAGTGAGTTGAATGCTTGGAAAGGGCAATCAAAAGATGTGATTCAAGCGAATTCTTCCCTGTTCAAGACCATTTTCCAATGTAATGACTTTATAATTTGATTCATTTATTTTTCTACAATGCTCTGACAGATAGAGGTAGAGAATAAATTGATGAGCATATGTGTTTTTTTTTTATTGCAGCATCCCTTGAGAAATCATTGCAAATTATTCTAGTTAGAGATATTGATGGTAAAACTTTCTGGGATGCCTTAAGTGATGCCATATCACCAAGAATTGCAGAACCCACAACTGTTGATGAAACTGCTTTGTCCACATTTCGCAGTGTCTTTCTAGATAGACCTCTTAAGAAAGGAACTTTCATATTTTTGACTTGGTTGAACCCCTCCAGATTGCTTGTAAGTCTGTTTTCTGTTTATATTCTCTATGAAATGCAGAATTTTTCATTGAAATTTTTTTCTTAAGGTAATTGAGATCATTGATGTCTATTTTCTATTGCATCAAAATTTATTGTGATTTCAGGTTTCTGTCTCTTCACATGGGTTTCCATCTACTGTGGATGCTACTATTGAATCTGCAAATGTGACATCTGCTCTTTTTGATGTGTTCCTTGGAGATAGTCCTGTTTCTCCCTCCTTGAAAGCTTCAGTGGCTGAAGGCTTGTCAAAAGTACTCAAGTAAAAGATATTTTGTGTTTCTTCTTAAAATTTCATGCATCCATGCTATCTAGAAATGGTTCAATGTTTGAATTGAGCTGCAGCCTATTTTCTCCTGGTGTCTATGCAAGCAGTCTCCACTGTTACCCTATTCATGTACAATTGGAGGTTGTCACTTGGTTCTAGTATTTCCATTTTCTGGTTCTCAAAAATATTTTGATCTGACCTTTAGTATACGCTTTTTCATGAGAAGTATTTCTCTTATGTGCCTCATTTGACGCATGGAATTAGGCTAGGAATTGAGTTTGGAATTGGAATTGGACTTCCCAATTCCAAATTCCAAGTCCACTTCTATGGAATTGGAAAATAGCAAATTTTCCATGTTATTTTTAGTTCTTAACCATCACCCCAAGAATTATTGATCCCAAAAATAAAGGTGAAAAACAATGTTATATACTTATTGTACATTATTTTTGTTGCATACTTAACCAAATTGTTGGCAACATCATCCAACCATCACTGTCGTTGCTGCCAACGACACTGCCAACTCTGTCATCACCATCGCCACCACCACAACCACTACTTTCCCTGCCATCACCGCCAATTTTAGGAATGAAGTTTAGAGTTGTAGTTCTAAGCTCTAACTTTTTGCATACATCAAACATATAATTTGTGATTCTGAAGTCTGAATCAGTTGAAATTAAAATTCTAAACTACAATTCCAATTCCTTCGTCTAAATGGAACCTTAAACACTTCTGCATTAGTATCGTCACTACATACATGTGCTCCACAAAGTTAGGTCTACTTTGCATATTAATGTCTCTGTATAATTACAAATGAATGGTTGTTGAGGCTGGTAAGCAGGGGGCATAAGATCTTGTATCTCAAGTCCCCCTCAATTTTATTTATATTATTTTTTTCGTTTAAAAATTCATTCAATGTCAGCATCAAGCTCTGCCACTGCTTGTAGGATTTAAAACCAGAAACATCAGGATGCCATGCCATGTTTTCCTGGTTCTGTTTGCCCAAGCAAGTTGACAATATCAGCCATGGTTGGCCTATTCAAGGGATCTGGTTCAAGGCACATCATTGCAATGTTGAACACCTTGTTGACCTCTTGCATTGGACAAGACTCTAAGCTGTTATCAAGAACTAACTCTTCCTTCTTCTCCCCAACAACAGCCTTTACCTGATCCAACAATAACAGAATGATTTCCTAGAAAGTAAATTCTCATTCCAAACTTGTGTCCAGAATTTAAGTAATATGAGATTTGAGCTAGGAAAAAAAAATCTTCTATTTTAACAAAAAAAGTTGTAGAAATTAAAATCACAATTTTCTTCTAGTTTTAGTTATCAATGTATGAGTAAAAATCCAATCATATGGGAATGAAGATATGAGTAAAAAATTAAAAGCATGTAAAATGTATTGCATGGCTATCCAGCTCTTTATATTTTTTGCCTTCAACTGTAGGATAGATTAATTCAAATCATATTTGAGGTCAATGTTTCATTTCTTTTCTACTTTTGGTGATTCCATTCTCCATATAATTTCTGGTTTTAAATTTAATTATTAGAATGGTTTGCTTTGTTCTGTCATTCAAACCATGTCTTTATGAAAGCAATTTCACAATGCTAGAATTCAAAAGTAAATATGATGCTTGATTAATAGATGAGATAGCTTATTCATTTCAAATTTGTCTGATGAATATAATCTAAGTCAATCTCCAAGAATTCCTGTCTTACCCATGTGACAAGCTTGGTTCCTTCTTCCATAAATGTTTCATCACTAGGTTTTTTCCCTGTTAAAAGCTCTAGTAACACAACTCCAAAACTGTAGACATCCCCTTTGACTGTCGCTCTTCCTGTATCAAAATATTCTGTATGAAAACACTAATCAGTTTGTGACACAAATAGTGTAAATGAAAGAAACTGTGTTAAGCCAGGTTGTATCTATACCAGGTGCCAGGTATCCAAAAGTTCCAGCAACAATTGTTGAAACATGAGTCTTATTTGGTTCCATCAATGTGGCTAATCCAAAATCCGAAACTCGAGCCTCCATATTTTGATCTAGCAATATATTACTTGACTTGATATCTCTGTGGATAATGTGAGGGACACAATCATGGTGAAGATATGATATTCCTCTAGCAGCACCTATAGCTATTCTGTATCGGGTTGGCCAATCCAAAAGCTTCTTTTCCTTTGAGCTCCCTGCATTACATTCAACTTTGCTGTTAGAAAACACAGTTCGATAATCAATTGACTAGATACAATAAATGTTGAACATAAAATAAGAAGCTCCCATTTCTATCAATGGATCAAGATGCTTTAGAATGATCATCAACTGAAAAAGAAGTTCATCTTGTCATCTGAATCTTAAAGTTTTTACTAGCTATACTTAGGAAGAGCAAAAATTGGAAGAAAAGAGAGTCAATAGCAAAAATCTATAATGCATCAAAATATATGTACTGCCTATTTTCATTGCAAATGTTCATGATTTCCTTCTATTTCTGCCCCTTTTGACCCCTTCCAAGAAAGTCTTAGAATCTAATGTTAAAATCTAACAAATACATACCATGCAAAAAAGAATACAAACTTCCATTAGGCATTAGCTCATATATGAGAAGATTGTAGAGTGGTGCAGTGTAATATCCATGAAGGTTCACTATATTCCGGTGTTTTATGTCTGCCATTGCTTCCAACTCCCTCTCAAAACCTTTGTCTCTCTCTGCTGTTCCTCGGTTTAGTCTTTTCACTGCAAAGGCTGTGGAGTCATTTAGTCTTAGTTCATAAACTATACCATAACCACCAGACCCAATGATGTCCTTGTTGCTCAGTTTCTGTGTCTTCTTTAAGACTACTTCAGATGTCAGAGATTGCAGCAGTGAAGACCTAAATATTACCATCTTCCCTTCTGTATCACGCAATCAATGTATGTTAGTATGTCTTATTTTCTCTATGAAAGAAACAAGAGTCTAATTTCTATGTACTACCATCATTGTAAAGAATTTTTATATTCACTGTGCATACTACTTTAATCCAATCCCTAATACAAAATATGAGACCCTCCTTTTTTTTTCCCTCCATACCTTGATAACCTTCTTCATAAATCATGTGCTTTCTTCTCCATCTTTTGTAGAGGAGAACCGAGATAATAATCTTGGATATCACAAAAGCAATGAAGCATATGGTTATGGAGAAGGCTATAACTAGGGACTTCCTCATTTGATGCTATAAACTGTTGTTGAAATTTTAAGAACCTGAAGACAGAATGAATTTAATATCAACAATGAAAAGCCATGGACTACATCTCTTTATCTAAAAATGCAGATTCTGGAACATGAGGACACTATTTTTTATTGCTGCATAAATGTGAAATAGTAGCATTTTTTCTGAACTGAAACATAGCTAATATAAAGAAAAGAAAGGAACTCACACAGTAATTTTGTGGACTAGTTTATAACATCCTGACTTCTAAGAAGAAATCATTTCAAATCTCCCATTTCTGGTATCCACAAATGCTTCTGAAGACAGACATAGGTGCCATCTTCACACATTGGATTGTACAAGTTCTGTAAACTTTTTTCACTCAGAACTTTACTTTCAACTCTGCTTTCATGAAATCAAATTTTCAAATCATTTAGTTAAATGATCTAATTTATGACCAAGAATAAAGATCAGGGAAGATGATGATAAGAAGAAAAAAAGATATGTACAAGCAACTTTTTGAAAATAAGGCACTTTTGATCATTAAAAGTTTGACATGAGAGTAGGCCTACCTACCCTTTTGTCTGCCCATCGTACTGCTTACTTGTGTTCTATTGACTTGAGGTTGTGACATGCCACCCCATTTAGCATGTTTTTTACCGAGAGAATAGTGGTGCGTTTGGGTAAACAATTTAATTAAGAGCTTATCACATAAGATCTTATCGCATGAGAGCTTATGCCATAAGCGCTAAAAGAAAGAAAAAGAAAGAAAGGGGCATGAGAGGATTCGAATAATGAAAAACATGGAGAGGATGTTTAGTTCATAAGCTCTTATGATAATTCCATAAGCTTCTCCCAATGACTTATGAAAATAAGTCAAAAACTCCTTATGGGATGGCATAAGTTATTTTTATAAACTCTGTCAAACACACTGCATAAGAGCTTATGTCATCAGATAAGTCAAAAGGAGCTTAAATAAGCTATTCCAAACACCACCTAGGTAGGTAAATGGATAAGAACTTATTTGGTATCTTTGGTTAATGTGAAGTTTTTTTATATTATCGATGAATCAGAAATTATTATGAGTCATTTTTATTTTATTTATTTTTTGTTACCATAATATAGGTGTGAAGTATTCAATCGATTTTGTTGATGATTAATCTTTGTCCGGGAACCTGGTTGTCCACCTTTAGCCGGGTCTTCCTTCTCAACCATGTTTTTTCTTCCACAAGACTCGAACTCAAGACCTTGCTTACGAGATCCGAGTCCAATTCTACTCGGACCAACGAAATGTTGGTATATGAGTGACTTTTATGATAGTTAGGATAAAAATCAAAAAATTTTAATGATGTGTCATTTTCTAGTAATTGACAGTATAAAAATTCTTTACACTAATAATACATGCCAATTAAATCAAATGGATAAAATCTATCAAAAATGTCAATGACAATCTAAACGAGACAAAAGTACGAATGTTATAAAAGAAGAGGAGTGCTACCAACACGTGAATTTTAACTAATAAAAAAAAATGTGATGAAAAAAGAGTGTTAGAAAGGACATTGCTAGCATTTTTCATAAAAGAATAATGATATTAGTTAAGAATATTTTTTCCAACTTTCCACATGAACCTTGTCATTATATGGCTAGTTGTACTGGCCGAGAATGTAAGACCGAGAACTCGTCTATGCATCGGACCAACCGAGCTTACCCCCGCGAATGGGCCTTGACCCAAACTCCTCCGAAGCCGAGGACATGTCAGCACACCTGACACCCGAGAATAACTACTCGGCCCCAAGCTATCCATCCATGACTAAGCTGGGCCGAATATCTCGCTGGCCATAATGCCACTCCGGACAATCGGAGCTCAGGATATCTCTCCCCATGATCGCGATCGATCCAAATATTCCTCCGCTTATTTGAGCCCGATCCTGAGAGAACAACTATAAATAGGGGACTTACCCCTCATTCTAGAACTACGTTTGCTTTGATTCCCTTTTGGATACGTAGGAGCGAGAATCCACATTACATCAAGCACAATCCAAAAACACCCCACTAATCCTCGTTCGTAGCGAGTATTTCATACCCGAGATATTTGGCTGGAACATTTGGCGCCGTCTGTGGGAATCGAAGCAAACATTTTCCCATACCACACAAAAATGGTGAGGACGAGAAGCGGAAATTGCGGGAGGGAGGAGCCAAGGAATGCCAACCACGGAGTTAACGGAGATAATGGAGAACAGTCAGTAGGCCGGCAGCAGAATGACTGACAACCCAGTGATTCGGAGAGCTTCGCACAGGTCGCAGCGCTAAGAAGGGAGAATGAAGAAATCCCTGGCGGAGAATGACCCGTCGGGAGAGAGGCCGAGTAGGGAGAGGTCGGTCTCCTCCTCACATGAAAGAGAGCGCCTGACCTCCCGAGGTTGAGGGGTCCGAGAAACTTATATCGGGAAGGAGGTCCTCGTCTCGGGCTTCCCACCACAACAACCGAAGCGAGAGGAAGAGGGATTCCCTAAGCGAGGCCCCAGAATCTTCACTCCAAACGAGCAGACTTAATGACGGGGCCAGCTGCGGAAGCCGAGGCATCCTTTCACGAATGATATCATGGGGTCCCCTTGCCACCCAGCTACAAGCCCATCAACATTGACAAATATGATGGCACCTCGGACCCGAGCGCCACTTGGACGCCTTCACCACGCAAATGTACCTTTTTACGGACGGCGATGCTGTCTGTGCAAAGTTTTCCCAACCCACCTGAAGGAGGCAGCGTTGACTTGGTACACCCGGCTACCCCAGCCTCGGTGGACTCTTTTGACACATTCGCGGCGAGGTTCGGTGCTCGATTTGCCACGAGCCGAGCCCACCGAGAAAACCTCGGCCTCCCTGGTGAACTTCAGGGCGGGAGAAGAATGAATCCCTGCGCAACTTCATGGCCAGGTTCAGCAAGGAGGCGGTACTCATCCCCAATCTCGGTCTTCGATGTTGCACTACACACCATCCTGACCGGGTTGAGACCTGGCCCTTTTGCTAGGTACTTAGCTCGCAAACCGCCGACCGATATGGACGAACTGAGAAGAAAAGCTGCAGGTTACATCAATATGGAGGAGGTAGAGGAGTCCAAGAAAAGGGATCGGGTCTTTGTACTCTTTTTCCTACCTCGGTATTTTTTTCCCAAAATGGGTTTTGGCCAGGGGGAGGTTTTAACGAGGCACACCGCGGACTCCATTCAATAAAAAGCAGAATTTATTATAAATATGGTTTTATTTTTCCTTGCCTTGCCGAAGTCTTTATTTTGCAGATATCCTATTTCAATGGCCGAGTACGAGCCGTTGTCAGAGGGGCCAAGTATGAGGTCGGAAGAGTGAGAGCCGTTGTCAGAGGGGCCAAGTATGAGCGGCCGAGTGCGAGCCGTTGTCGGAGGGGCCAAGTATGAGCCGCGGCCGAGTGCGAGCCGTTGTCTCGGAGGGGCCAAGTATGAGCCCGGCCGAGTCCGAGCCGTTGTCGAGGGGGCAAGTATGAGCCGCGGCCGAGACCGAGCCGTTGTCAGAGGGGCCCAGTATGAGCCCGTCGTCCGTGTCCGAGCCGTTGTAAGTGGGGCCACGTTTGAGCCCGGCTGCAGATTGGTAGCCGTTGTCAGAGGGGCCAAGTATGAGCCGCGAAAGTGCGGCCGTTGTCGGAGGGGCAGATGAGCCGCCGAGCCGTTGTCGAGGGGCAAGTAGAGCCGGCGGCCGAGTCCGAGCCGTTGTCGAGGGGCCAAGTATGAGCCCGGCGCCGAGTGTGAGCCGTTGTCGGAGGGGCCAAGTATGAGCCCGCGGCCGAGTCCGAGCCGTTGTCGAGAGGGGCCAAGTATGAGCCGGCGGCCGAGTGCGAGCCGTTGTCGAGGGGGCAAGTATGAGCCGCGGCCGAGTCCGAGCCGTTCAATTCCAAAGGCCAAGTCGAGCCTCATGGCCGAGTCACGAGCCGTAAAGTTAAGTATAAAGGTCAGGTACGATCTTATTAGCCGAATCCGAGCTACTTTATAGTTATTTACGTTGAGTTCAAGCTACGAAAATAGTAAAGCTGAATGTGCGCAAAAAACAAAATTCGTAAAGGCCAAGTATGAGCCATTGTTTTATTAAGGAAACCGAGTACAATAATGCAAAAATAAAGCCGAGTGATACATTCAAGGAAACCGAGTACAATGAGCAAAAATAAAGCTAAGTTTGACTCTTGAAAAGTACATTCACGGGACTGAGTGCGGCGCGAGGTTGAAAGCCGAAAGTGAAAACAAGGGCCACTCGGCCCCGGTCCCCGGTTCAACGCCACCACGCTCTCTTAAGGGAGGATGTAGTTCACACTCCCCTCTGAGAAAGCTGGACGATGAGGTGTTCGGCTGACTCCGGGAGTAGACGACCTCTACCCCTTTCGCCACGCCCGAAGACTGCTATTCTCCCAGTTAACATCCTTTTTGAAGGATTAAACCATAAAAGGAATTCTGGATCCCATCTCCCACTTACATCCTTTTTTGCGGGTGTGAAACCCAAAAAAGGATGTTAACTGGGAGAGGGGAACGTAAACCCCTGATGTTAGCATAAAATTACTCGGGTAGAAAAGAAGTAAGAAACGAACTTGGCTGATAGCAAAGGATGAGGAATGAACAAGTGAGAAGGGCCCTATTTATAGGCACGAAAAGAAGTAGAATGTGTGAGAATTTGTTGGGAAAACAAACCTCGAAACCAAGCGAAAGGCAGCGATTGCGTGAACCCATTACGGTTCCCAAAAGCATTTAATGCGTGACAACGCAAAATGAAATACACGTGCTTTTCGTATAATGACCACCGTCCATTTTGGACGGTGGAGTATTTCGGCCTTAGCCGAACATTCGATGGACAAGCCGAACATAACAAAGAATCAGCAAAATGATAATAATATTCATTCAAGTAATCGGGTTACAAGGGCATGAGCCCAGTACAAAAGAGGAACAAAAAACTATTAATGACTACTCCCCCCCACGTGGCTTTCCTCGGCCTCTACATGATCGTCAGGAGAGCCCCCACTACGTCCACCTCTTCCTCCCCGCGAATGATTGGATCAAGTTCTCCTTTTAGCACCTCCATATTCACATCGGCTACAGAAAGGTCGATGCGGGTACCCAGAAGCTCCGCTTGGGCAATGCCTTTGTCAAAACCTTCCAGGTGCTCGATGACAATGCAGCGGGTGGCCTCCTGTACGTCCTCCTCAAGCGAGTATCTTGGCCTGAATCTCGGCCTCCAAGGCAGCCTTGAGCTGATCAATCTCGGCTGAGCCTCTTTGACCTTTTCTTGGCACGAGCCTTGTCTTCTTCCACTCGAGCTCTGCTTTCCTCGGCCAATTTCGCCGAGAATCTAGCTCGGCGTCCGAGTGTTGATATCGGCGATGGTGGTAGTCAAGCGTTCATTCTCGGAGGCAATCCGGGAAAGATCCCCTTCAACCTCTCAATAGCGGCGAACTCGGACTCCAATTGCTTGAGACTTCCTCTCGGCTCTCCGTCACCTCTCGGACTCTAAACGAGCCAAAGCCGCAAGCCACGAAGGCGATAGGACCGAGAGGGCCTCCATGCTTGGATCGGGCCCCATCTTTGCTTGATAAGCCGAAGATCGCGGCTTTTAAGAGGGTCGAGTCGAAAGAGGAGGAGGGGTTGAAGTCTTCACCCCAGAGAGATGAAGTCCCCGCCTTCAGGGTGGTGTTGTACCATTTCGGCTCGAGGGGGGTAGAAAGTGGCTGTTCTCGCCCCACGATTTGCGTCCCCTGAGTAGTGGGGCGAAGGGAGCTTGGGCCAGGAAGGGGAGAATCTTCGGCCACCACTTCAACCTCTGCCCTCTTCCTTTTTTGAGGGGCAGATGACGAAGCCCCTTTCTCGAAACCTTGGTGGGAGGAGGTCTTTTACGCTTCTTCTCGGTGAAGAGGGACCACGACCCTCTTTACCAACACCAGCCTTGACAAGCTTTGAAAAGTCGAACTTTCCCATGATGTATCAAAAAGAAAGAGTTGTTAGTATAACAACACAGCAGAAAATACTCAAGAAACTAAAAAGCCGAGCACTTACTTTTAAGATCGGACCTTGGGGTGGAGGAGAAGGGGAGTTTCATAAGGCGTGCACAATGGAGGGGCCGAGGAAGACCCTCTAGTACATCTATATCCCGCCTATCCTCTCGGCAGGAACGATACGCGAAGCCGGCGAATTTTGTGGGAGAGGATTGCCAGTATAAAGGAAACTTGGCATGTTTATTCTCGTCAAAAAAGTGGGAAGTATGAGAACTCGAAGGGCGAACACGGAAGAAGCCAACCTTGAAGTCTTTATAAGACGAGGCGAATAAACTAAGAAGACCTCTTCGGTTCAACCCATTAAGGGATACCCATCCCTTTTTCTCCAAATCTGGTTTGATAAAAATACAAAAACTTCGGAGTGGTAGGCTCTATCTTTATGTATTTACATAGAATGCGAAAGGCTTTCATAAAAGCCCAGTTGTTAGGAGTGAAGGTGAGTAGGTGCGGCGTTCATGGTTCTCGAACATCGCACTCAAACTCGATAAAGGGAAGAGACACATGCAGTTTGTCAAAAGTGTTTTATACATGTATGAAAAGGGAGGCTCGGAAGAGGCGAGCCCTTAGAAAGACACACTCGGTGCTCGTGCACGGAGAGCAAATAAACTCGGACTCGTCCCCGAGGCTGAGATATTGATATGGGACCAGAAGTTCAACAATAGAATCGGAGTCTGGTAGTCGGAAAAAAGGTTCCAACCTCCCCTTTAACCCAGGTATACCGGGAAGGGTTATATCGGGAATAGGGTCTTTAGGAACCCTAAGGCGTTGTTTACGGGCGGCGGGTTTGGACACTCTAGGAGGGGGAGAACCGGACCTAGGCGAATCAGACTCGGAAGAATGCGAGTCGGTCGAAGATGACCCGGAGGAGGATGGTTCCGCCTCCCCAACGCTCGATTCCGCGAAGGAGCAGAAGAAAGCGAAAGGGATCCCCCAATTGGGAAACTTCACCCTCAACCAGAGGCGAAGTATTTGACTCAGAAGACATAGATGAACTCATGTCCGAAGATCAGAAACAGAGCTTAGAAGCACGAAGGAAGAGAAGAGACGGAGCGTACCTGGAGGATGACAAGCAGAGGAACAAGGGCAGAAGCTTGGAAGACGAAGGTGAATGACGGAGAAGGGTAAGCGAAGTAGGCGGGTGTTGGAGCCGGAGGAGGTATTTATAGCCTGCAATTGGTAGCCCATTGTCCGTTGGGCCCAAAAAGGGGCGCGACTTTTGATTGTCCCGATGCGACTTTTGATTTTCCCCCCATTAAATGGGCGCGGATCTCTAGGGTTTCTTGTGCGTGGCGTCTTGAAGAAGTAACGGGAATAATTGCTTTCTCGACGAGAGAGAGAAGACTTGATTGAAATGACGGTGAGAATGTGGATAAGCTCGCATAATAGAAGAATAAGCTCGGTTTTCATACGTATCGCTCCTTCGCTTATTCAAGCTCGGAGCTCGGGGGCTTGTGTATCTTGGCCGAGAATGTAAGACCGAGAACTCGTCTATGCATCGGACCAACCGAGCTTACCCCGCGAATGGGCCTTGACCCAAACTCCTCCGGCCGAGGACATGTCGACACACCGACACCCGAGAATAACTACTCGGCCCCAAGCTATCCATCCGCAGCTAATCTGGGCCGAATATCTCGGCCAGCCATAATGCCACTCCGGACAATCAGGCTCAGGATATCTCTCCCCATGATCGCGATCCGATCCAAATATTCCTCCGCTTATTTTGAGCTCCGATCCTGAGAGAACAACTATAAATAGGGGACTTACCCCTCATTCTAGAACTACGTTTGCTTTGATTCCCTTTTGGATACGTAGGAGCAGAATCCACATTCTGTCAAGCACAATCCAAAAACACCCCACTAATCCTCGTTCGGCCGAGTATTTCATACCCGAGATATTTGGCTGGAACACTAGTTTTTCAATTTAATTGACTGAGCTATGCTATATAGTATAGAGTACAAAACGAATTCGTAATGATATTGTTTGATTCATATCGCGAACCTTATTTACTGTGATAAGGTATGATTAATGTTGTTGATAGTTTTTTTTTCCGGATGAATCCGGGTATCCTCCGATAGGGAGTTAGAGATTTCCATTCTTTACACTAATAATACATACCATTAAATCAAATGGTCTGTCAAAAATGTCAATGATATTGAGAAATAGATTTCCTCATATGTTTTATCTTATCACAATCTAAACGAGACAAAAGTACGAATGTTATAAAAGAAATTTTATCAGATCTATTAATAAAAGAAGAGGAGTGCTACCAACACATGAATTTCAATTAATAAAAAAGAATGTGATGGAAAGAGACTGTTAGAAAGGACGTTGCTAGCATTTTTCATAAAAAAATAATGATATTAGTTAAGAATATTTTTTCGGACTTTCCACATGAACCTTGTCATTATATGGCTAGTTTTTCAATTTAATTGACTGAGCTATGCTATATAATATACAGTACAAAAGAATTCGTAATGATATAGTTGACCGTATCATGATTCAACGTTATGACATCGTTTGATTCATATTGCAACCTCATTTAGTGGGATAAGGTATGATTAATGTTGTTGATATATTTTTTTTTCGGGTGAACCCGAGTATCCTTCAGTCGGAAGTCAGAGATTTCAATTCTTTACATTAATAATACATACCATTAAATCAAATGGTCTATAAAAAATGTCAATGATATTGAGAAATAGATTCCCTCATATGTTTTATCTTATCACAATCTAAACCAGACAAAAGTACGAATGTTATAAAAGAAATTTTATCAGATCTATTAATAAAAGAAGAGGAGTGTTCCAGCCAAATATCTCGGGTATGAAATACTCGGCCGAACGAGGATTAGTGGGGTGTTTTTGGATTGTGCTTGACAGAATGTGGATTCTGCTCCTACGTATCCAAAAGGGAATCAAAGCAAACGTAGTTCTAGAATGAGGGGTAAGTCCCCTATTTATAGTTGTTCTCTCTGAGATCGAGCTCGAAATAAGCGGAGGAATATTTGGATCAGATCGCGATCATGGGGAGAGATATCCGGAGCCCGATTGTCCCGGAGTGGCATTATGGCCGGCGAGATATTCGGCCCGATTAGGCTGCGGATGGATAGCTTGGGGCCGAGTAGTTATTCTCGGGTGTCGGGTGTCTTGACATGTCCTCGGCCGGAGGAGTTTGGGTCAAGGCCCATTCGCGGGGGTAAGCTTCGGTTGGTCCGATGTATAGACGAGTTCTCGGTCTTACATTCTCGGCGAACACACAAGCCCCCCGAGCTCCGAGCTTGAATAAGCGAAGGAGCTTATACGTATGAAAACCGAGCTTATTCTTCGGTTATGCGATTATCCACATTCTCATTTGTCATTTCAATCAAGTCTTCTCTCTCTGTCAGGAGAAAGCAATTATTCCCGTTACTTCTTCTAAGACGCCTACGGACAAGAAACCCTAGAGTTCCGCGCCCATTTAATAGGGGGAAAATCAAAAGTCGCATCGGGACAATCAAAAGTCGCGCCCTTTTTGGGCCCAACGGACAATGGGCTACCAATTGCAGGCTATAAATACCTCCTCCGACGCCAACTCCCTCCTACTTCGCTTACCCTTCTCCGTCATTCACCCTCGTCTTCCAAGCTTCTGCCTTTGTTCCTCTGCTTGTCATCCTCCGTGCACGCCTCCGTCTCTTCTCTTCCTTCGTGCTTCTAAGCTCTGCTTTTCGATCTTCGGACATGAGTTCATCTATGTCTTCCGAGTCAAATACTTCGCCCCTGGTTGAGGGTGAAGTTTCCCCAATTGGGGGATCCCTTTCTGTTTTTCTTGTTCCTTCGCGGAAGCGAGCGTTGGGGAGGCGGAACCATCCTCCTCCGGGTCATCTTCGACCGACTCAGATTCTTCCGAGTCCGATTCGTCTAGGTCTGGTTCTCCCCCTCCTAGAGTGTCCAAACCCGCCGCCCGTAAACAACGCCTTAGGGTTCCTAAAGACCCTATTCCCGATATAACCCTTCCGGGTATACCAGGTTAAAGGGGAGGTTGGAACCTTTTTTCGACTACCGGACTCTCGATTCTATTGTTGAACTTCGGTCCCATATCAATATCTCAGCCTCGGGGATGAGTCCGAGTTTATTTGCTCTCTCGTGCACGAGCACCGAGTGTGTCTTTCTAAGGGCTCGCCCTTCCGAGCCTCCCTTTACATACATGTATAAACCACTTTTTTACAAACTGCATGTGTCTCTTCCCTTTATCGAGTTTGAGTGCGATGTTCGAGAACCATGAACGTCGCACCTACTCGACTTCACCCTAACTAATAGCTGGGCTTTTATGAAAGCCTTTCAGATTCTATGTAAATACATAAAGATAGAGCCTACCACTCCGAAGTTTTTGTATTTTTATCAAACCAGATTTGGCGAGAAAAAGGGATGGGTATCCCTTAATGGGTTGAACCGAAGAGGTCTTCTTAGTTTATTCGCCTCGTCTTATAAAGACTTCAAGGTTGGCTTCTTCCGTGTTCGCCCTTCGAGTTCTCATACTTCCCACTTTTTTGACGAGAATAAACATGCCAAGTTTCCTTTATACTGGCAATCCTCTCCCACAAAATTCGTCGGCTTCGAGTATCGTTCCCTGCCGGCCGAGGATAGGCGGGATATAGATGTACTAGAGGGTCTTCCTCGGCCCCTCCATTGTGCACGCCTTATGAAACTCCCCTTCTCCTCCACCCCAAGGTCCGATCTTAAAAGTAAGTGCTCGGCTTTTTAGTTTCTTGAGTATTTTCTGCCTGTGTTGTTATACTAACAACTCTTTCTTTTTGACAGTCATCATGGGAAAGTTCGACTTTTCAAAGCTTGTCAAGGCTGGTGTTGGTAAAGAGGGTCAGGGTCCCTCTTGGTAGAGAAGAAGCAGAAAAGACCTCCTCCCACCAAGGTTTCTGCGAAAGGGGCTTCGTCATCTGCCCCTCAAAAAAGGAAGAGGGCAGAGGTTGAAGTGGTGGCCGAAGATTCTCCCCTTCCTGGCCCAAGCTCCCTTCGCCCCACTACTCAGGGGACGCAAATCGTGGGGCGAGAACAGCCACTTTCTACCCCCCTCGAGCCGAAATGGTACAACACCACCCTGAAGGCGGGGACTTCATCTCTCTGGGGTGAAGACTTCAACCCCTCCTCCTCTTTCGACTCGACCCTCTTAAAAGCCGCTGATCTTCGGCTTATCAAGCAGCATGGGGCCCGATCCAGCATGGAGGCCCTCTCGGTCTACTGCCTTCGTGCTGCGGCTTTGGCTCGTTTCTGTAGCCGAGAGGTGACGGAGACCGAGAGGAAGTCTCAGCAATTGGAGTCTGAGTTCGCTGCTATTGAGAGGTTGAAGGGGGATCTTTCCCGGATTGCCTCCGAGAATGAACGCTTGACTACCACCATCGCCGATATCAACACTCTAACGCCGAGCTAGATTCTCGGGCGAAATTGGCCGAGGAAAGCCGAGCTCGTGTGGAAGAAGACAAGGCTCGTGCCAAGAAAAGGTCAAAGAGGCTCAGCCGAGATTGATCGGCTCAAGGGCTGCCTTGGAGGCCTGAGATTCGGGCCAAGATACCGCTTGAGGAGGAGGACGTACAGGAGGCCACCCGATGCATTGTCATCGAGCACCGGAAAGCTTTTGACAAAGGCATTGACCAAGCTGAGGTTCTTGGTCCCGGCATCGACCTTTCGGGAGCCGATGTGAATATGGAGGTGGTAAATGGGGAACTTGTTCCCATCATTCCCGGGGGGGAGGAAGAGGTGGACGTAGTGGGGGGCTCTCCGGACGATCATGTAGAGGCCGAGGAAAGCCACAGGGGGGAGTAGCTGTTAATAGCTTTTTGTTCCTCTTTTGTACTGGGCTCATGCCCTTGTAACCCGATTACTTGAATGAATATTATTATCATTTTGCTGATTCTTTGTTATGTTCGGCTTGTCCATCGAATGTTCGGCTAAGGCCGAAATACTCCACCGTCCAAAATGGACGGTGGTCATTATACGAAAAGCACGTGTATTTCATTTTGCGTTGTCACGCATTAAATGCTTTTGGGAACCGTAATGGGTTCACACAATCGCTGCCTTTCGCTTGGTTTCGAGGTTTGTTTTCCCAACAAATTCTCACACATTCTACTTCTTTTCGTGCCTATAAATAGGGCCCTTCTCACTTGTTCATTCCTCATCCTTTGCTATCAGCCAAGTTCGTTTCTTACTTCTTTTCTACCCGAGTAATTTTATGCTAACATCAGGGGTTTACGTTCCCCTCTCCCAGTTAACATCCTTTTTTGGGTTTCACACCCGCAAAAAAGGATGTAAGTGGGAGATGGGATCCAGAATTCCTTTTATGGTTTAATCCTTCAAAAAGGATGTTAACTGGGAGAATAGCAGTCTTCGGGCGTGGCGAAAGGGGTAGAGGTCGTCTACTCCCGGAGTCAGCCGAACACCTCATCGTCCAGCTTTCTCAGAGGGGAGTGTGAACTACATCCTCCCTTAAGAGAGCGTGGTGGCGTTGAACCGGGGGGACTGGGGGCCGAGTGGCCCTTGTTTTCAATTTCGGCTTTCAACCTCAGCGCTGCACTCAGTCCCGTGAATGTACTTTTCAAGAGTCAAACTTAGCTTTATTTTTGCTCATTGTACTCGGTTTCCTTGAATGTATCACTCGGCTTTATTTTTGCATTATTGTACTCGGTTTCCTTAATAAAACAATGGCTCATACTTGGCCTTTACGAATTTTGTTTTTTGCGCACATTCAGCTTTACTATTTTCGTAGCTTGAACTCAACGTAAATAACTATAAAGTAGCTCGGATTCGGCTAATAAGATCGTACTGACCTTTATACTTAACTACGGCTCGTACTCGGCCATGAGGCTCGACTTGGCCTTTGGAATTGAACGGCTCGGACTCGGCCGCCGGGCTCATACTTGCCCCCCTCGACAACGGCTCGCACTCGGCCGCGGGCTCATACTTGGCCCCTCTGACAACGGCTCACACTCGGCCGCCGGGCTCATACTTGGCCCCTCTGACAACGGCTCGGACTCGGCCGCCGGGCTCATCCTTGGCCCCTCGGACAACGGCTCGCACTCGTCGGCCCGGGCTCATACTTGGCCCCTCTGACAACGGCTCGGACTCGGCCGCCGGGCTCAGACTTGGCCCCTCGACAACGGCTCGCACTCGCCTCCCCGGCTCATCCGGCCCCTCGACAACGGCTCGCACTCGGCCGCGGGCTCATACTTGGCCCCTCGACAACGGTTCGCACTCGGCCGCCGGGCTCATACATCGCCCCTCTGACAACGGCTCTGACTCGGCCGCCGGGCTCATACTTGGCCCCTCTGACAACGGCTCGGACTCGGCCGCCGGGCTCATACTTGGCCCCTCTGACAACGGCTCGCACTCGGCCGCGGGGCTCTTACTTGGCCCCTCTGACAACGGCTCGCACTCGGCCATTGAAATAGGATATCTGCAAAATAAAGACTTGGCAAGGCAAGGAAAAATAAAACCATATTTATAATAAATTCTGCTTTTTATTGAATGGAGTCCGCGGTGTGCCTCGTTAAAACCTCCCGGTCAAAACCCATTTTGGGAAAAAATACCGAGGTAGGGAAAAGAGTACAGACCCGATCCCTTTTCTTGGACTCCTCTACCTCCTCCATATTGATGTAACCTGCAGCTTTTCTTCTCGGTTCGTCCATATCGGTAGGCGGTTTGCGAGCTAAGTACCTAGCAAAAGGGTCGGGTCTCAACCCGGTCGAGGATGGTGTGTAGTGCAACATCGGCCTTGAGATTGGGGATGAGTACCGCCTCCTTCTTGAACCTGGCCATGAAGTTGCGCGCAGGATTCATTCTTCTCCTGCCTGAAGTTCACCGGGGAGGCCGAGTTTTTCGGTGGGCTCGGCTCGTGGCAAACCGAGCACCGAACCTCGCCGCGAATGTGTCAAAAAGAGTCCACCGAGGCGGGGGTAGCTGGGTGTACCAAGTCAACGCTGCCTCCTTCAGTGTGGTTGGGAAAACTTTGCACAGGACAGCATCGTCGTCCGTAAAAAGGTACATTTGCGTGGTGAAGGCGTCCAAGTGGCGCTCGGGGTCCAAGGTGCCATCATATTTGTCAATGTTGATGGGCTTGTAGCTGGGCCGGCAAGGGGACCCCCATGATATCATTCGTGAAAGGATGCCTCGGCTTCCGCAGCTTACCCTGTCATTAAGTCCGTTCGTTTGGAGTGAAGATTCGGGGCCTGCTTAGGGACTCCCTCTTCCTCTGCTCGGTTGTTGTGGTGGGAAGCCCGGAGACGAGGACCTCCTTCCCGATATAAGTTTCTGGACCCCTCAACCTCGGGAGGTCGGCGCTCTCTTTCATGTGAGGAGGAGACCGACCTCTCCCTACTCGGCCCTCTCTCCCGACGGTCATTCTGCCACGGCGGATTTCTTCATTCTCCTTCTTAGCGCTGCGACTGTGCGAGAAGCTCCGAATCACCGGGTTGTCGAGTCATTCTGCTTTGGGCCTACTGACTGTTCTCCATTATCTCCGTTAACTCCGTGGTTGGCATTCCTTGGCTCCTCCCTCCTGCAATTTCCGCTTCTCGTCCTCACCATTTTTGTGTGGTATGGGAAAATGTTTGCTTCGATTCCCACAGACGGCGCCAAATGTTCCAGCCAAATATCTCGGGTATGAAATACTCTACCGAACGAGGATTAGTGGGGTGTTTTTGGATTGTGCTTGTGACGAATGTGGATTCTCGCTCCTACGTATCCAAAAGGGAATCAAAGCAAACGTAGTTCTAGAATGAGGGGTAAGTCCCCTATTTATAGTTGTTCTCTCGAGATCGAGGCTCAGAAATAAGCGGAGGAATATTTGGATCGGATCGCGATCATGGGGAGAGATATCCGGAGCCCGATTGTCCGGAGTGGCATTATGGCCGCGAGATATTCGGCCCGATTAGTCTGCGGATGGATAGCTTGGGGCCGAGTAGTTATTCTCGGGTGTCAGGTGTGCTGACATGTCCTCGGCTTCGGAGGAGTTTGGGTCAAGGCCCATTCGCGGGGGTAAGCTCGGTTGGTCCGATGTATAGACGAGTTCTCGGTCTTACATTCTCGACCAGTACAAGGAGTGTTATCAACATATGAATTTCAACTAATAAAAAAAATGTGGTGGAAAGAGAGTATTAAAAAGGATGTTAGAGGTATTTTTCATAAAAGAATAATGATATTAGTTAAGAATATTTTTTGGGACTTTCCACATGAGCCTTGTCATTATATGGCTAGTTTTTCAATTTAATTGACTCAGCTATGCTATATAGTATAGAATACAAAACGAATTCGTAATGATATAGTTGATCGTATCATGATTCAACGTTATGATATTTGATGCATATTGTCAACCCCATTTAGTGAGAAGGTATGGTTAATGTTGTTGATAGTTTTTTTTTTTTGTGAATCCGGGTATCCTCCGATCGGGAGCCGGAGACTTCCGTATGTATGAGTCAAGAATCGAACTTCTGACCACATGCTTAAGGGGCCCAGTTATCTACTAACTGTGCCACATCATGTTGGTGATATTGTTGATAGTTGACCGTATCATAATAAAGAAAAACAAGGGTCTTGCTAACAAGTGTCCTAAAGACATTGATTAAACAACTCATAAAAGGAAAAATTGTATTGAAAAACTAAGTGTAACACTTTTCGAAATACTAAATTTATCATTTTCCATACAAAATTTTCTTTTTTGATTCCTTAAACAATGCGCTAAAGATACTTGTTAGCATTCTTAAAATAAAAAAGGCAAAAATAAAAGGATGAAACAGTATATATATATATATATATATAGAACTTCAAGCATTCGTTTCGATCTACGAATTTTTATTCATACTAATAAGGATTCCCGTAATTGGAATCTCACAGTGATTTCTGCCAAAGCTAATATTTTATTGGTCCAAAGAAATTTCGTGCATTATTCATTGCTTGGACGTACGAACTAAATAGCAGAGCTCTTAATAAACAAAAATGCTAATTCAACACGGAATTTGGACATCAACATCGTATGTGTCGTACTGTGCGGTATTGTAGTTGCACTGTACGGTACTGTAGTGGGTTTTTTTTTTAAAACTTTTTTTTATTTTTTTTATAAATAATTTTTTTGATTATGTATGTGTAAATATCTGGTGAATTGGATACAAATATCTGGTGAATTCAGTTCATTATCTGGTGAATGAGTTTTTTTGAGAAATAATTTTTTTGATTAAGTATGTGCAAATATATGGTGAATCCGGTATAAATATCTGGTGAATTCAGTTCATTATCTGGTGAATAGGTTTTTTTGAGAAATAAATTATTTGGTTAAGTATGTGCAAATATATGGTGAATCAGGTATAAATATCTGGTGAATTCAGTTCATTATCTGGTGAATGTGTTTTTTTTTTTATAAATAAATTTTTTGGTTAAGTATGTTTAAATATCTGGTGAATGGGTTTTTTTGAGAAATAAATTTTTTGGTTAAGTATGTTTAAATATCTGGTGAATGGGTTTTTTTTGAGAAATAAATTTTTTTGGTTAAGTATGTGCAAATATCTGGTGAATCGGGTACAAATATCTGGTGAATTCAGTTCATTATCTGGTGAATAGGTTTTTTTGAGAAATAAATTTTTTGGTTAAGTATGTGCAAATATATGGTGAATCAGGTATAAATATCTGGTGAATTCAATTCATTATCTGGTGAATGTATTTTTTTTTTATAAATAAATTTTTTGGTTAAGTATGTGCAAATATCTGGTGAATGGTATCAAATATTTTTTGATAAATAAATTTTTTGGATTTTTTTAGAAATAAAATTTTTATGTTTTAAAAATGTCAAAATTTTAAAAAAAAAGTGCTGCTACATTAGTGCTACTGTAACGGTGTCGCGTATAATGTCCCTTTTTTTGTGTCAAATTAGCAAACCTCCTTAATAAAACCCTTTGTTTCTAAGTTCCTGATGCTTTTGTGCTTGATCTTGCTGTAAACTTAATGTATTTCATGATTACTTGTGATTTTTAGTGGTAAGAATTTTGATACTCATGTGATTAATTCAACCCTCATGATATGAAAGCTCTTGTCAAGCTTTTGGAAGATGGGAATGATTTAGAAATCCTCCTTAATAAAACCCTTTGTTTCTAAGTTAATTTGATGCTTTTGTGCTTGATCTTACTGAAAGAATAGAAGACTTAATTCTAGATTTAAATAATTCTTGTGTTTTTTTTTTTTTTTTTTTGCATGGGTTGTATCCCAATGATTTTGTTTTCTTTATTTTTTTTTCTTTTTATCAATAAACTGTGATCTTGCATTAAAAAAAATTCTTGTCAAGCTTTTGGAAGATGGGAATGATTTAGAGAATGTCTCTCTCCAAAAGAACAGAATATTGATAATGCTATATATTGAGGATGATTCTAATTTCATAGTGGTTTTGTCTAAATCTCAGAACAATAATATAAGAAAGAATAGAAGACTTAATTCTAGATTTAAATAATTCTTGTGTTTTTTTTTTTTTTTTGCATGGGTTGTATCCCAATGATTTTGTTTTCTTTATTTTTTTTTTCTTTTTATCAATAAACTGTGATCTTGCATTAAAAAAAATTCCCCTTTATGTGAAAAAAAAAAACACTTGGCATGATATAATTCCGTCTTGCTCATTCCGGTGTGAAAACACTTCGACTTTTGTGGCATCATCAAGCTGGCAATGAGTTTTTTTCCTCCCCCAATGTGAATGGTTTTGTCGTATCCTTACATGTGACTTCAATTATAATATGGGAATGTTGGCTATCAAAGTATAAAAGAGAAAAAAAAATGAAAAGGACAAAAATAAAAGTAGGCATAGCTGTTGAGCTACAAACTGGCAAAAGTTTTATTACATGTAATAATCCTGTGAATGGCTATGCTGTCACCATATTTTCTTCACCACCTGTCCTTGTTCCACTAAAATTGGAGGTTGGAAATTCAATAGGCGAACGTATTGGAAAAGATAGAAATGAGCACTAGTGAAAACGATTGACCTAGGGTGAGCTTATTTATGCAATAATAGATGGGCACTTTGGTTTTCAAACAATGGTTCTATCACGATTTATAAATTTTTAAATTTCATATGCAACGTTATTACAGGTTCTATATCTTAAAATTCGGACTTGGGCCTAACATCTTAGTCTTATAAGTACTACTTAGATTATATCTCTAATCGATGTGGGACTCTCAACACACCCACAGGACTGGACATCTGAAACGTGGACTAATGCGGGTGGAATAACATGGCCCAATAACAGATCTAGGATAGGCTCTGATACCATCTTAAAATTTGGGCTTGGGCCTAACTCAATCCTAAAAGCCGGCTTGTAAGGTGAGGACTACCCAAGCATTATAAGCACTACTTAGACCATATCTCTAGTCGATGTGAGACTCTCAACAATATATTCATCATACCTAACTGACTAAATTTTTGTACCTTGAATTAAATCCATTAAATAATAATTATCACATATTTTGAAACATTTACAGTTATCTTTGCTTAATTTATAATTTTGATCAATCAAACCTCTTGGCCCAGTAGTTGTAAGATCTGTTCTGAGATACTCTAGGAATCAACTCGGTTTGCTCCCGAGTTTGATGGACACTGTTAAAATAGCGGAAGCCATACCCCGCGAACAGTGATTAGTCCTTCGTTGTCAGTGTTAGGATACAATGGGTTTAGACCAAAAATTTATAATTTTGATCATTTACAATTAACACGCCGTTACTGAAGTTTTGGTTAAATGGAAGGACTTGATAATTGAAGATGCTATTTGGTAATTTTATTTGAATCTTCTGCTAGGTATCCATCCAGAGTAGGTGTAGGTCAGCAAATTCCTTTAGAATAATACTATCTATAAGGAGTATGTTTGATGTAGGTATCAGATTATATGGGCCACACAGTTAAGCCCCAGCTCATGCTTATTACATTTACATATCATACTCATATAAAGTCCATATAAAAAACTATCAACAAAGGTAAAAAGTGCCCATGTGAAGAGTAAAAATAACCAATCCTTCAGCTCTTCATGCTTCAGTCCAAGCATTGAAAGGAGGAAACAGCAAGTGGAAATTGTTGAGTACTAGTATATCCAAACATGAAAGGATGATCATGTAGAATTGGTTCTCCATTGTTCACAAGGCAGACATTGTCTCCCACACGCCTGAATATGGTAGGTGGGATAGGCATCTCTGATTTAAAGGACCCACAAATAATATGTAGTTGGGCTATTTTGCAATTTGTTCTGGGGCAAGAGATATAAATGTGCACTACGTACATTTGGAGCCCACCTGGTTGTGTTCCACCAAAAGTTTGATATACATTAACATAGCTCGTTTTGCATTCCTTTGGGTCACTATTTGCTTTGAGCCCATCTTTTTCTGCATAAACATGCATGAGTCCAAACCAAAATTCACTTTGTATAGAATGAATAAAATTTAAAAGGTGTACATTTTGGGTATGTATACTATGTATCATTATCATATTTTGTATGACGTTCTAAAATGTTTGGGTTTAATGAGATGCATCTTCACTGGCTTGTGATTTAATCTTGTACCTTATTTGTCTACAAAGATATTTTGTGGGACTATCCTAAGTTCAATGTCTAAACAACATTGTTTCTTAAATATAAAATAGGTATAGCATAACATGTTCCTATGCTTTTTAATGTATTTTTGAAATACATGTATGCAAAGAAAATAAAAAATATGAACATACAAATTAATAATCTAAAAAAGGAGGGGATAGAAGAAAATAAGATATCACTTACCTAGAACCTTGAGTTGTGCATGGGTTGGATTAGTAACTACAGTTGCGAAAACAATAAGATGAACAATGACAATCACTAACAGGACAAAAGAAATTACCATGACCAAATCTTTGTTACCGAGCAACATGGTTCTTTATGCTTCAAAAAAGACGGTCTCAAAATGAGTTTAACTCTATGCTAACTCTTTCAGGCATGTATTAAGAAAAAGTATCCTATTGATGGTGTATTTATACTGTTATTTAATTATATGTTCCTACTACATATTAATGCTTTAGAATCGTATAGAGTATAACCATTGCTATAAATGAATTTTAATGCTTTGGCTATGCAAGTAATGTCTATATTTGGTCCAAAGCAAAGGTAAATGAATCACAAGAGTGACTGCAATTAACTAGCATTTAACAAAAATGTTAAGTTTTAGTCAAAATTAAGGTAGAATAATAATTGCTACTTTCCAAGCTGCAATGAGCACTATCTTTATCCTCGTCATGCATCAAATGTTAAAGTGGTGTTACTCCAAATATCTTTATCCTCGTCAGTTGGTCGTGGTGGAAATGAACAAGATGCTGTGTCATCCCACTCATCACTGCTTCAGCAAGATTGGATTGTTATACTCTCATTCTTACAGATTAGGTAACTGATGCACTGATCATTTAATAAATCTTGGACATGCTAACACCGTCATGAGTTGCTATAATATTATATCTTGGATGTTGCACCATTTCCCTAAGATAGCATTGAAAGCAAGTTGAGAGGCACAAATTAGGGAGTAAGTGGATATTGGAAGATATAGATGCCATACCGAGTAAAACAAGTTATCCCCTGGTAGTAGTATACCTAAGGAGAACTAAATTATGATAAGAGTGCTCTCGGAATGGTTTCTGGGGTGAGAAAAGAAAATTAGTACCCCCTCCGAACTCAATTATAAGCAAAAAAAATACCTATATTTTTTGAACTCAAATATAAGGAAAATTCAACTAACTCAACTTTATTTAATGTAAGTTTTCCAAAAATCAAGAAAATTATCCAATCAAAACAATTCTCCATTTACTTTCCCAAGAGCATTGCACATTCCCGAGACAATTAAAGAGTAGTTTAGTAATTATAACTCATTTTTTTTACATAAATCAAAACAACTAAACTAAATTAACTAACTTCCTTAATAAGTGTGATTTTGCTTATAATTAAATCCGGAGGTAGTAGTAAATTATTTTTTCTTGTTAACAATGAACATTTATTATTGATCTAGAATTGTACTACCTCCGGTTCACAATATAAGAAACAAAACCCTAAAACACATAGACCAAGAAAATGTATTGAAATGAGTTAATTGCAATTAATACTCATATAAATTTTCAAAAACATTCATTCTAATTTTAATTAATATTCTGATGGCCTATAATTAATGAGAGTAATTAACAAGGGTAATATTGGAAATTAACATTTAATATGTGTGAAAAATGATGCATGTTTCTTATATTTTGAAAAAATAAAAAAAAGATCCATTTATTTCTTATACCGTGGAACAGAGATAATATTATGCCATTGTTATAATTAAATAAGAGCTTATGAACACTTGGTTACTGCATCTCTATGTGACACTTGCATAGTGTAGGTTTGCAGGTATAGGTTTTGCATAAAATAATATCGAGGAAATGAATTTAGAAGAGGCACAAAGTATTTAGATGATACAAGAAAAGATATCATATTCACATAACTGATTACTATCCAAGTCAAACTCGTTGCCTAGAGATTCATGACCAGTTGCTGCAAGTATCTACTAAATAATAGCAGACCGTCCTTATACAGAACAGAAGGACAAAAAGAACACAATAAGCAATAGTGTCATGAAACAGAAGAGAGTTTCTGATCATCCATGAATTCTATAATCCATACCAAGATCCTACACCATCTATAGCCAAATACCAACATATTTAAAGCCAGCAAAGCTGCAGGGTCATTACTTATCTAAACAAAAATATATATTAGTAGGACTGTAGGAGATCCTTTGGTGTTTTCTTTGTGATTGGGGAGAGAAGCAAAAGACTAGGATCAAAAAGTGAAAATGGAGTAAAAATCATGCAGATTTCTCCCACATCTGTCCTATGGGGAAAACTCTAGTGTATTCAGGAAGATATCTTCTTCTAAGTTGAAAATTAGATAATGTGATGCATATGTAGAGCTGCACCATTTTTGTCCATTTCATCAGAGGCATCTACATTCTCTGGCAAAATCATCTCTCTTTCTTCTGCCAGCTAGGTAGAGTAATTGGACAATAATTTGCTTGAAGAACAAACTGAATACTCCTGTGAAGAAAAAACATGAAATGCTTACAAAGGATCTCAGAACCTTGATAATATAATCTGACAAAATCAATCAATGGAAATAGTTAAACAATAAGCTATGTTAATCAAGTAAAAGAACTGCAAAACTATGTCAACACACACAGCCCATAAACTATCTAAACCAAGAAAAGAAAAGGAATACTGTGATGACAATGAAGTTGGGAAGATCATTCTTGCTTGGTCAAGAATATATGCAACAATCTGTGCCACCATGGATACTTCTGGCTTGATCTGTTCATTTGTAAACACCTTTCAATTTAGAAGGACCACCAAACTCTCTTGCTAAGTGGAGCACCCCATTATTTTCAAGCAAACACAGTACAATCAATCTGTCAAAAATGTTAAAACCTGAATAATTAATTTGGATTGTTACTTTATCCCAAATTAAGTACATTCGTGTCCATGAATAAAAAATAAGTCAATGACTTTTACGATAGAGAAAACTGCATTTAAGAAATAGCACAATATAAAAATTCATGTCTTTCAGAATTTGAGAAGACAGCATTAACATCAAGACCATCAGACCCATTTTACTGCAGAAAAGGAACCAAAACCTGCACCACCTGTGGTAAGTCCACAAATTGTGCTGAAAAGGGAAAACAAGCCAACCGTTGGGGGCAACAACCATTCTAGCAAAACCACCATTCAACATCAAACCATCTAACAAAACCACCATTCAACATCAAACAAATACCAACCCCTTACAAAAAAAAAAATCCATCCCTGAACAACTCACCTCACCCATCAAACGAAAAACCGTCCACTCACACAGCTTTTAATTGTTTCTTTTTTTTTTTATTAATTACTCCCTCCGATCTATTTCTGTTAGACAATCAAAGATATGATATGTCAAATATTATAATTAGTTTAATTGAGGCTATGTATTAATGTAGGAAATATACTTGCCTAATTTCTAGAGATTTAGCTTGATCTTCTCCTACTATCACATGTAATAGTTATGTATTACTTGTATATATCTCTCTAACATTCAATGAAATATCACAATCACATAATTACTGTCATGGTATCAGTAGCACTTCTCAAAATCACTCTCTGATTTTTTTTTATTTTTTTCCCGCTGCATCATGGCCAATGACCAAGACACATCTTCCACCACCAAAACAGACAATTCCAAATCCTCTACCTCCAGCAACCTTAATCTGGATAGTCCTTATTATCTTCATTCTTCTGACAATCTCACACAATCAAATGATGCTGCAAAGGATCCTTTATCAACAGAATCCATCCAGCAACTTCTTCGCCTATTAAGGGAGGTAAATCAGCCTAAAGCCAATCTCACAGGTGAGTCTCTAGCTCTTTATTCTGCCCTCTGTATGCCAAATGAATGGGTAATTGATACTAGTGCAATAGATCATGTTTATTTCACCCCCTTCTCCTTTCATCAGCCACACATCCCTTCTCTTCATACATCTATTTGTGTTCCTGATGGCAATTTAGTTCCTATCAATGGCATTGGTAATGTACAGATTACATCACATATTATATTGACTGATGTCTTATTTGTACCCTCATTTAAATTCAATCTTTTATCTGTGCCAAAGCTCACCCAGGCTTCTAATTGTGATGTCTATTTTTATTCTGATCATTCTGTATATGTTTCAGGACCATTTGACGAAGAAGGAGATTGGCCGGGGCCATAAAAGGGTGGACTCTACTTCCTCGATGCCTCTACCTCTGTTGCTGCCCTTCTCACCACATCCTCTACCACATGGCATGCTCGGTTTGGCCATCCATCATCAAGTGCCCTCAAGTGTTTAGCTCCTGTTCTTGGTTTCAATAAAGACTCTTGTAACCATTGTGAAATCTGTCATTTGTCCAAACAAACAAGACTCCCTTTTTCCTTACATACATCACTAGCAATAATTTTTTTGACTTAATTCATGTTGATGTTTGGGGTAAATATGCTACACCTACAAGAAATGGCCATCAATATTTTTAACTCTTGTTGGCGATTTTTCTCGTGTCACATGGACTTATCTCATGAAATACAAATCTGATGCTTTTTCCTTGCTAGTCCATTTCTTAGCCTATGTTCGTAATCATTTTCAAACATGTGTAAAAACAGTTCACTCTGAAAATGGCACTGAATTTACCAATCATTCTCATCAGAAAATTCTGCATGATTCTGGAATTGTACAACAATTCACTTGTCCAGGTACTCCCCAACAAAATGGTGTCGTCGAACGTAAGCACCGCCATCTTCTTAATGTTGCACAGGCTCTATGTTTCCAAGCTGGTCTTCCAATTTATTTTGGGGTGATTGCATTCTCACTGCTACTCATTTAATAAATAGGACACCAACCAAAATTTTAGGTGGTAAAACTCCTTATGAAAAACTCCATGGACAACCACCTAATTTCACTCATTTACGTACATTTGGTTGTTTGTGTTATGCATCCACTTCCTATGATCATCCAAATAAATTTGAACCTAGAGCTAGACGTTGTTGGGTACCCCATTGGTCAAAAAGCTTATCGACTATATGACCTTGATGATCATAAATTTCTAGTTGGTCGAGATGTCATCTTTCATGAAAAAATATTCTCATTCAAGAATGATAAGGCTTTGCATGATTTCCACATAGGTCGAACCCCTGTGCCACTACCCATCAGTGATCAAGAGCCCATAAATTCACCACACCTAACTAGCAACCCTCCTACATCCCCTCATACTACAGACCTTACCCACCATTCCACCTCAAACCTTGACCACATGTCCTATGCTTATGAACCCACACATGCTCCTGAAACCCCTACGATGACCAACCCCCAACCTAGACGCTCTCAACATGCCACACGTCCTCCAGCTCACCTTGCTGATTACTCATGCAATATGGCCTCCGCTCAATCTTCTTCATCGTCACCAGGTATGAAATACCCCATCTCAAACTATCTTTGCTCAAATACATACTCATATAACCACCTCCACTTCATTAATTCTATCATCAAACATACTGAACCCACTTCATATTCTGTTGCCCGCAAAGACCCATATTGGAGGCAGGCCATGGAGGACGAAATAAAGGCCTTAGAGGCTAACCATACTTGGACTTTAGAGATTTTGCCTCCTGGAAAAACAGCCATAGGCTATAAATGGGTGTACCATATAAAATATAATTCAGATGGTTCCATTTAATGGTACAAAGAACGTTTAGTAGCTAAAGGTTACTCACAGTTAGAAGGATTTGATTTTACTGATGTTTTTGCTCCTGTAACCAAATTAACTACCGTGATAACTGTTCTTAGTATTGCAGCAGCAAAAAATTGGCCAACTCATCAAATGGATGTCTCCAATGCCTTTTTACATGGCAATTTACAGGAAGAGGTTTATATGCAGCTTCCTCCCGGGTTTCGCAAACAGGGGGAGACTCGAGTATGTCGGCTCAACAAGTCACTTTATGGATTGAAACAGGCACCTCGCACTTGGTTTACTACTTTTGCGAATGCCTTGCTTGATCTTTGGGTTTACGGTCAAAAGCTGATTACTCAATGTTCACATTTACTCGTAAATCACATATAACAATTTTGCTTGTTTATGTTGATGATATTGTAATTACAGGAGATGATGATTTGGTTATTACACTCCTCAAGAAATATCTTTGCCACCGATTCAACATCAAAGATTTGGGCCCATTGAAATATTTTTTGGGCATTGAAGTGGCACGGTCCAAGACTGGAATTTTTCTTAATCAACGTAAATATGCATTAGAAATTCTGCAGGACACTGGTCTTCTTGCTAGTAAGCCAGTAACGACTCCATTGGATTAGAATCACACTTTGGCTGCTGATCTTGGTGAGGCTCTTTCTGACCCTGCTCCATATAGACGATTGATTGGTAGACTGTTATATCTTACAGTCACCCGACCGGATCTCACTTATACAGTGAACTTGTTGTCTCAGTTTATGTCTTCTCCTCGAGACACACATTGGCATGCAGCACTTAGAGTGGTCAGATACATCAAATCTGCCCCAGACCATGGCATCCTACTCTCATGTAAATCTTCTCTACGCTTGCATGCTTATTGTGATGCGGATTGGGCTTCTTGTCCCACATCCTGAAGATCAACTACCGGTTATTGTATTTTTTGGGTCCAAGTATCCTTTCTTGGCGAACCAAGAAGCACCCAACAGTTTCTCGCTCCTTTGCCGATGCCGAAGCCGAGTATCGAGCCGTGGCCAATGCTGTTAGTGAACTCGCATGACTACATAGTCTTCTCCATGAATCAGGATTCCATCACATCCTGCAGCTTTATCTTGTGATAATCAAGCAGCCCTCCATATAGCAAACAATCCAGTTTTTCATGAAAGAACAAAACATGTTGAAATTGATTGTCATTTTGTTCGGGATAAAATTCAAGAAGGCGAACTTCAAACCACATTTCCCCCTCTAATCAGCAACTGGCGGATGTCTTCACAAAGGCTCTTCTTCCATCTTCACATGCTCAGCTAGTTTCCATGCTCATGTACCTTCCCGATTCTTGAGCTTGAGGGGGAGTGTTACACAATCAAAGATCTGATATGATTGTAATTACTGTCAAATATTATAATTTGCTTAATTGAGGCTATGTATTAATGTAGGAAATATACTTGCCTAATTTCTAGAGATTTAGTTTGATCTTCACCTAGTATCACGTGTAACAGTTATGTATCACTTGTATATATCCCTCTAACATTCAATGAAATATCACAATCAGAGAATTACTTTCAATTTCTACAGTAAATTTAGTTTTTTGTTTTTGGTCCAAAAGAATGGGTCTTTTGCAAACCCAAGATACATTTGATATTTTTTTCCATATATACCCTTATACTCCCTACTTAAATTCAACTATTATTCCTTACTTAAATTCAATCATAAATGCTAGTACTTATTTCAAAACAAAAGCCATATGAATGTACCTTTTTTTTACCAATAAATATGCACATTCTGAGTGCTTATTAATGACAAGTGGAAAGTGGAGTAAATATGGTTAGAATGTGTAAATAATTAATGATATCATAAATAAGGGCAATTTGATACAAATATAAACAAATTAATAATTTCTTAATCTGTATATAGAAATCTTAAATTACCATAGAAATGGATCGAAGGGAGTATCTCTTCTAAATTATTATTTTTTTCTTATTTGGATACCCAATCACGTCCGGCTAGGACATTTATGATTTAGCGACCATGTAAGAACGTCACTAATGAAAATGGGCGGAATCTGACATTGAGGATAAGGTTGTTGTTTATGTGTGTGTTTGGTCAAATGATGGGAGAAATTGATTTTGAATGAATTGATTTTGGTTAAAAATGAGTTGAACATAAAGTGATTTATGTTTGGATACATTCATAAAAAAAATGATTTTTACCAATCCATATTGTCTGAATATTTTAGATCAAAATTACTTTTAAGTATATAATTATCAAAATGAGTTTAAACATGTATATAAAAGATTGTAAATAGTTAAAATTGATTCTACCTCAACATGAAAGTTACAAATAGTTACTTCAGCTTATAATTAATTCTGAAACCAAAATTGCTTCTCATAATCGGAATCAAACATCGGAAAAATCTTGTCAAATCACGTTTGACCATTACAAAACGAGGTGTGGAGGTTCCCACGGTGGAACCAAACATGCACGATCACAACAACGAAAAAAATTTAAAAAACCAAGTTGAAAAAAGAAATTAAATTAATGGATCAAAGCATTCATCTTGCCACCAAAATAGCTTATCTTTCACTTCATCCATGTGACCATATCCATATTCGGGTTGCGCAGCATCCAAAAGGGGTAGAAACTATCCTCGGAATAAAGGATTTTCCATCATAAATTTAGCTAAATAAAGCTCATATTCATAACCATCAAATGTTAAAAATTTGACCACTTCGAGGATACATAAAAAATTACCCGGCACAATTGCAGAATTCAACAGCTCTTTGTCAAATTTAGATGGTCCCAAATGAACAGTCATCAATAATTAATTATGTCACAAAACTTGTTAAAAAAACGACAAATAATTTAGAAGCTCCTAATATATAAATAGGAATTGTGGTCATGCTAGGTTCGAACCGAGTACCCCGATGGTCATAAGACAAGTTTACAAACCAACAAGCATATCAGGAAACCAGCATATAAATAGGAATTAAAGCTGGTCATTAATCACGAGTAAAGATATTTGGGCACATAATTTGGACATATTGTATAGACATCATAGAACTTATGACTGTATTGGAAGTGATGAAATACATGATGAGAGAAAAGAAAACAATAAATATGTGAGGATAAATACTTTTGTACGGTATTGAACACCATTTTTATGTCTAAATATAATTAGTCTTAATCACAAAAGGCGACGATGGGCCTCTATAAGAATTTGAACAATATGCAACTTTCGGGACTAGAGTTTGCGTTGCTGATTTCATTAACAAGTTGCCAACTTGCACAAGAAGGTTACTAGGGTCATAAGAAGTGGTGACTTTAGAAGTAAAGTCAACAAAACGTTACAAGTAACTAAGGCTCTATTCGGCAAAAATAGTTGGTAGCTGATAAGAGAATTTTTAACTGATAGCTGATAGTTGAAAAACCAACAAATTTGAATTGAAGTGTTTGGTAAAATTATCGATTGCAGTAGCTTATAAATGTAAAATGACATATTTATGTAATTAAACATTGTAAAGTAGGAATTTTGTTTAATAAATGAGGGTAAAATGAGAGAAAAGTCAATTAGCTATAAGTTATAAGTCATAAGCTAAATAAAATAACTTATGAAGAAAAGCTATAAACAAATGAGATAAATTTGTTTACCAAACACCTCTATTTCGATCAAACAAGTTTATAAGCTGGTCAAATAAGTTATATGCTAGCTTATTGGAATTACCAAACGAAGTCTAAGAACTAAGCAAAGTTCCAGCCGGTTAACATCTCGAATTAACAATGGGATTGGAAGAAGAATATATACAATATTTTGTTGGTCCGAGTGAAACTGAGCTCAGATCCTCCCTAGATGTATGTAACTAAACAACCATTCAGTCATTTATTTCTTATGTAATTGCGAATTTTTTTACTATATATAAGTAACTAACTATTATACATAAGAATTAAAATATTTGAAAATCCTCAAAAAAAAAAAAAAAAAATTGACCTTGTAGAAGCAATTGCCACCACCCCTATACAACTGGATCCGCAATTGACTAGTTGACTAGCAGCAAGGTTTGAAGCAGATGTATAAGGAGACAAGGTGATATGACTCACCAAAATTCATAAAGTCTTGTAGTATCACATCACATAAAGTTCATAATTTTTTCACCACTCAAATGAAATAGATGATTTTAAAATCATTTTTCAGCAAACATACCTAAATAAAAATAGATTTTGATTATAATCAATTTTTACAATAATTCAGCATAATATATATTTTTCCGACTTTTCCAAACACACTCTTATATGATAAGGTGGAGGACGAACCACGTCCACGAGAACCATCATTGCACTGGATGGAAGTAGTTGGCATGAGAGCGTGCACAATGTCAACCCTTTGTTTTGGGGAGTAGCAAGCATTCAAAATCACAATTAATGCCTTGTACCGAATTCACTTGGCTGGGACTTATTATCTACCACACCTTTTGTCTAACAAAAACAAATTGATGGGTTTTTCCTTGTGGGAATCGACTTCTAAAGTCCTACGTTAGGTATAAGTTTGGTTTTCTAGCTTTTTGCAACTTTGTTATAAGCAGTATAACCATGATTGATTGATTAATATGGAGATTTCAACTCATAAAACAACTTGTAAAGATGGATGAAACTCCTTTTAATTGAGAAAATGTGTAAAGTAAGAAAGTGATCGTGTATCTATCATTGACTAATTAAAATGCATTGAAATTCTCAACTCACTTTATTTAATCAATCGTGAATTGGTGATATATCTTTACTTTCTCATCTCAGATGAGTAAAATCATGAAAAAATATATACACTCTTATTTGGTTACTTTACATGTTTAGCTAGAATGCCAATTTGAGCATTTCTGTGCAGAAACACGTGCCAACAACCTCCGTACCTCCGTACTATCAAATGATGGTATAATTCTATCCTAAAGTCACCATGTCCATAGAATCCATTTCACCCTTAAAATGGTGATGAAAAAAACTTAACTCAAAAGCCCTCTTTCATATATTTTTTCTCAGACCAAAAAGTGCGAACTTTCTCTGTGCTCTAGCATTTGTGATTTGGGTGAGTCTTATTAATTCCTAATTGATCAGCTTCAAGTTGCATACTCTTCTTCCAATCCCATTATTTTATAAGTTTTTTTTTTTTTGAGGATTTTTATTTAATGGTTAAAGGTCTGCATTATTTACTTTTAGTCTCCCAACTAAATGGTGCATGCTTGAAATTATGATCACATATATGATACAGTAGAGCTGTTTTATCCCGTTTTAATGATTGATATATGTTTAGATGATTAATTGGTGAAACTTGACACAGTCAAAAACCCAATGGTACAGGTACTTCTTCCTAGTCATGGATTCAAGTAATGTAACTCAGAACAATGGTACAGCAAAAAAGTTTCATGCTGGGCAAACATTGGTTGATGTCAAAGACCCAATAAGTAATTTACATGAAAGCATTCTTGGCCAAATCCTTTCTTTCCTTCCAACAGTGGAGGCAGTCCACACTAGTGTACTATCAAGGAGATGGATTGATGTTTGGACATCCATAACCAGTCTAGAGTTTAATGATAGTTTCCTTTGTTCTGGGAAGACTATGCAAAAAGAAAGATTTGTGCATTTTGTGAACAGTGTGCTTCTTCACTTTGCTAATTCATGCATCCAAAGTTTCTCTCTTTGTTTAATGAGTTACCATTATGAATCATCTCAGGTCAGTTCATGGATCTCTTTTATCTTAGAAAGGAGAGTTCAGAAGCTTCATATTGAGTATCCTGATAAGGTCCTCCTTTCTTCTCATTCCCTCTTTAGCTGCAGCTCTTTAGTACAATTGGTACTTCAAATGAGATGTACTCTTACTGTTCCCATCTCTTCTTGTCTCCCAAACCTTCAAAACCTTAACATTTCTGGGATTAAGTTGGTGAGTGATTCTTCCACTTATTCAAAAGATATAGTGCTTGACTTCCCAGTTCTCAAAGATTTTGAAGCTAGAGGATGTGAGTGGTCAACTATGCAGAATGTTAGTATAAAAGCACCTCTACTTGAAAGGTTTTCCATAGCAATCTGGAACTCCCTATCAAATGAGTCTTGTAAGTCTGCCATCAAGATTTTTGCTCCAAATCTAACAGATTTCTGTTATGAGGGTGATCTTGAACATGATATCATTCTATTAAATCCATCATCAATTCGTTGTGCTTCTGTTGTGATTGTTATTGATGAAGACAAAAAGGACAGAATGGAAAAATTTGGATTTCAAGCACATAAGCTTCTCAGACAAATCCATGAAGTGGAACGATTGAAATTGTTGTTTTACAAGGTATGCTTACAGTTTTCATGCATGTTAATTATGTGAATGACAGTTTTGCAGAGAGATGTGTAGAATAGTATATTTAATTGCCTATTTGGTTAGGATTTGTTCGTCTCTTTTTCTCATGGTTCTCTTGTAATATGAAAGAAAACATAAGAGCTAGTAAAAATGAAGATCTTAATCTAATTGGCTTAACATTAAACTTCTTTTATGAAAATAAAACTGTTCTTCAAATGTATTTTTTTTCTTACAAAAAGTGAAGTATTAGCAAAAACTTGTCACGAATATGTGTTAGTCCACAAAGAGACTTTGATCCATAGATATGTGATCTTATATTGAACACCGAGGTTCATATGGAGAAAACACGATTGAAAGGTAGTCTCACTTAGATGCTTGATAAATAAATCTTTTATCTATCGAGTGAGGATATTCTAAGGGAACAAATTAAATTAATATATGATTATTCCTCTTTAACAAAACTTGATAAAACCTCACTATTGGATTGGATGTTTTCCTTATCAGGCACCAATAGGAATTGAAAAGAAATATTGACTCCTGCATCTGAACAAGTGTTTCCTTGTCATACAGGTTTTGATGAATGCCAAAGATATATTTACCTATGTGCCTGCCTTTGGAAGGTTGAGCTATCTGCAACTGAATGAGGTTACTGGTGAAGCCTTGTTAAACTTTCTCCACAATTCCCCAACTTTGAATACTCTTATTTTACTTAATGTAAGTTTAGACACTCTTGATTTCATAGAAATTCAAAGTCCTTGTTTATGTGTTTGTTAGATTATATAATATAAATGAAGGATGACTTATTGTACTCAAAAAATATATTTCAGGGAGTATCTGACTTCAATAAAGATTTATTGGCTTTAGCATCAGTGCCTCACTGCTTTCACCATAGCCTCAAAGTTTTTGAGTTTAAAGAATTCAATGTGCATGAACATGAACTTTGTCCGGCAAAATTCGTTATGGCCAATGCAACAATCTTGGAGCGGATGACTATATCTCCCGCTTTTTGGCTGCGCTATTCGAATATTGACATGGAGAAAGTTAAGGAAGAGATACTCTCGTTCCCAAAGTGCTCCACCTTTGCCGTGATTGAATTTTCTGATGCCAATGGTTCTTGAAGATTGTCATGGAGGACACTCTAGCTGTATTTTTGTCCAAACTGGTGCTAAACGCTTGTTCAATAAGCGTGTTTTTTTTTGTTGTTGATAAAAGTTCAATAAGCGTATATCACATTGAAGTTAATTATTTTTTGTAAGCTCTTTTTTAGCTTATTTCATAAGATATTTATAGAAAGGTCCTAAACTATTTTTATAAGCTCTTCTAAGCACTTATTTAAATATGTATATATAAGATAAGTCCAAATAAACTTTCTATAAGCTCTTCTAAACGAGTCCCTTAATGTTTTTTTTTTTTTTTGCTATGACTTAGCAATGTAAATTTTCGTCGCCGTTGTCATCTAGGATATGAGAGATAGAGTTATTCCTCACTATGACAAAAAAGAAATGCACTATAATCATGAGATGGACAAACATGATCCAATTGACATACCTATAGACCATAGTCAAGAGAGCAACACTACTAGAAAATATGGAATAAACAATCAGATATAACGTCTGTTTAATAAAAAGTGGAGGTTAAAAAGGAGGTGGTGGCAGAACCGTAAATATAAGGTTCATTTAAATCATGTTTTACGTCGGTGTTATAAACAACATACGTTAAAAGTGACGAGTGTCATTTTTAATGTATGTTGTTTAAAAAACAGATGTTAAAAGTGCATATTTTACGTCTGTTAATAAGAAACAGACGTTATATATGAACTTTAACATCCGTTGTTTTAACAACAGACGTTAAAGGTGATTTTACTAATTTTTTTAGTTAGTAACTCCCTCGCGCATTACATTCCTCAAAGTTTCAGTTTTAGTTTATTATAACCATTGCTTCTGTGTTTTGTGTTATTGTTATGTTAATATAATGATGATTAATATCTGATTTGCTAAAGTGTCTCTTCGATCTGTTCTGATTTTGCTATATATGTTCCTACATTGAAAACTAAAATATACACGAAGTAAAACTAAGTTGAATCAATAACCCAAACCGGATCTCATTGAAGTGATTTGACAGATACAAGTTACAAGATACATTCAAAGATTTAAAATCCTAAGGTTATACACTGAAAGGGTTTATGCCTAGCCTAAACATTTGTCGAGGCTTTGTTCCCTTCACATGTCGAGGGTGAGCAAGAGAGGAGTCGAGCGACTGAGTTTTCCAGAGAGGGTGCACTGGATCTGTTTCAGCAATGGTTCCAGAGACTTCCAAGACAGTCACTTGATGCCAAAACTGAGGTTTTGGAACCATTTGCCTTCTAGCAGTCGATTCTCTGGAAGGATGATAAGGTGAGCAACTCACATTATGTGGTTTACTCAACCTTATCACCTATGTTATGTGATTTATGCAACCTCAGAAGTTGTTTGACCATTAAGACAAAAACCTTTGAGTCTAGGAATATGAAGAAAGAATAACAATCTCCATGGCAGAGCCATATTGTGAAGCAGAAAATGAAAGGTGATGCCTTTGCGGTGAGCCATATTTTGGTGCAGAGAAGGGAAGATATTTATAAAGGAAGCTATTTGCGTGGTAACTTGCTAAAAAATTAATTGTTCATTAAGTTACAAGGCGCATGGGAAGCTGGCAGTCAAATAAAGTAATAAATGCACAGTTGTATAAACGTGCAGAAATCAATAACCGATAATGTGTAGTTGGTGCCTACAATTTGTCTATCACATTACTTAGTAAAAATATCAACTTTGGAGTTCAAGTCATTGCCTGAGAATTGAGAGTTTTCATCAATAGCGGCAAAGGCTCTAAGGTCGCCTCAAAAAGTTATGGTTCTAGTGCTTCATGGAGAAACTAATTACATAAAGGCCATTCTTGGAGTAGGTGACTTACCATTTGACCTGAGAGGAAGTGGGCTCGTAATAGCACTTAGAGAAGTAAATAGAATCTCATCACACTTGCTTCTTCCATCTCCACTCCACAAGCCATGGGATCCGGGAGGAATGTCTTACATCTTGGGCATCTCTTGGTCTTTGTACCACAGGCTATGGGATCCGGGTGGAAGCGTCTTCAATGAGTTTTTCTAAACCCTTCTCTTTTTAATTATTTTGCTTTTCTTTACTTGAGTCATATGTGTTTGAGTCTTGTGGTGGTAAGCTTGAAGGGATTTTATTGAATTTAGCAAAGATGGATTGCATATAAAAAAAATATTGATTTTTGATGATTTCTCCTAATGATTTGAAAATTGAAAATTGATCCCCTTAAAAATTGAAAATTGAACTTTGAGAAATTTTGTTGTGGATGCATGATTTACAACAAGTTTGGGGTGAAGGGGTGCACACACTGGGGATTGTATCTCGGTCAAACAATTTGCGAAAAATGTCCAGGTGAGGAATTTGAGCCTCCAACATTGTTTTAAAAAAGAAAAATAAAGGTTGAAGCCAAAGGCAAAAAGATAAAGAAGAAAAGTACAAAAATGTCAAAAAGGATATTAAAAGGAAAAGGTTGTAGTCACCCAAAGTAAATAAAAAATAAAAAATATAGATAGAAAAAGGAATGAATGGAAATTCAATGTGTAAAAATGTTCACGCTTTCTTAGTTCCTAGGGACTTAAACCTAGTACCTTTGAATATCGTACCTTTAGCCAGGCCCCATTACAACCTTTAAAAGACCTTTTGATGTTGCATGCATGTTTTCGTGGGAACTATTTTTGAGATGAAAATCAAATTCATGGAAAGTGATATTAAAATGTGAAATTGAGTGAAAGTTGATAACCTAGACACTTGAGTGAATGAGTGAATTACTAAATGCCCTTGTGAGGAAGGCAAATGTTTGAAATTGGTGATCTCCCTTTTGTGTGTAACTTGGATCCTTTGCTTAGATTGATGATTGCACTTATGATGAAATTATCTTTGTTTGAAGTAAATGAATTTGGGGATTACTATAATGAAATAGGGGTAAACATTGATTGGAATTGTGTTAAAATTTTTTTGCATGAAATGTATGTAAGGTTTGATTGAATCCATTGAGCTTGCCAAGTTTTGAGTCTTTTTTATTTTTAGTTTGCTTGAGGATAAGCAAAGTTTAAGTTTGGGGTATTTTGATAATCCGCTAGCTTTTCATGTTTTAGCTAATATTTTAGAGTGGATTTCATCAATTAAATTTTGTTGAATGCTTGATTTAACCCAAATTAGACTTTGTTTTCCTATTTTATTTATTTTAGAGACAATGCGTGCATTTAGTTGATTTTAATTAGAATTTAATTGATTTTCTCAAGATTTTCTTATTTTTATCTTTAGGAAAGGACAAAGAAGAAGGATTGCAATTAAATTGAAGATTGTCAAGTAAATTGTGAGGGCCCACATGATGGATTTGAATCCAAATCAATTTGGATTTGGATTATTATGATTAAAAGATAATTCAATTGGCATTGACACTACATGAAAATTTGTAATTTGCGTCAGTCATTTTGCGGCGGTTCTAGCCCAACCGTCACCGGTCTTAATTTGCGGCGGTTATCACGACGGTTCCAAGCAATCGTCATAAACTTTAAAACATTGTGGCGGTTCAGTATATGTTGGCGACAGTTGCGTCAGTTTCTTCTTATTTTCACTTCCCCACTATTTTTTTCCACTTTCCCTCTGTTTTTTCACTTCACGCCGCCCCTGTTCATCAGTGTCATTCAACCCTAGCGGCGCCGGCCCTGTTCAGTGTCGTTCTTCGCAGCAAAGGTATGGCCGCCTCCTCCTCCTCCCTCTTCTTCTCTTCTTCTTCTTCTTTCTATTTCTGCTCTAATTTTTTCAATTTTCGCCCCTGTTTTAGCTCTCTATTTACTCTCTTCTGTCTTCTCTCTAATTCCCCTTTCATAAAACAGCATAAAGGAAATAAGGGTTATTAATATTATTTTGAGAATATTTTATTAATTTCAACTAAACTTTACTCGTGAACCTTAAATGCTTCCTGTGCATGTGCGCAATAGAGTTCATTCAACGGGGTGTACAATGGGATGGATGCATTAAGAAGCACAGAAATTGAGTGACATTGAAAATCATTTTGGGCCCACCATTTTGGACTCTAGGGAATCTGTATGCACTGCAAATTAAATGGTCCTGTGTTCCCAATTTTGGATGTCTTGTGTAACACCCCGATTTTCGTTGCTTCGTAATATCGGTAAGAAATATATAAACATATATATATATTATCCGAGACTTAGAAAATGATTTTGGATAAACCAAGGTCATTTCCTTGTTATACTTATTTTCATAAGTTACGGGGAAGTTTGTGGGTTGAAAATTCAGACGGAAACCGGTCTGCCGTTTTCTGTGTTTTCACTGACAGTAAAAGTTTACTGCTCAGAAGACCTAATTTTAATTCGTGAACGAGATTAAAAATGTTTTTATCGTATTTTCTACGATACAGGAAGTTTTGAAAATTTTGGAAAAAATAAAATAAAATAATTGACGTTTTACGGGCGGAATACGTAATCGGGTAGACAACGGAGTGGATGTCGGAGTTTCCAAGAGCAGATGAAGAGTTTGTCTTAGGAGTTTGAGATGATTCAAGGGGATGAATCACATTTCTAAGTTTAGAAGGTATTTCAGGGTTAAAGTGAAAATTTATAGATTTTACGCTTTAGCTTTAGTCCCTGAACTTTCTGTTAATTACCCTTTTGTCCCTGAGTTAGTTTCTAAGTTTTTTTCAAGTGAATTGGGCTAGAATTCTTGTTCCAAGTACATAGAGGACCGTGGCTTTGAGGCCCAAATTCCTTACCCATGACTTAAGTTTCATAAAGCCCATTTGAAGCCATATAAGCTTCCTATGTCATCATAAGCTTTAAGCCTTTTTGGTGGGCCCCACAAAGATGAATTCAAGCCCAAATTCCCTAGGCCCATGCGCAAGCCCAATATGGAGTGAAGGTTGCCCTCATCTTGGATGAGCAAAGAGCAAAGAACATTCTAGAAGTTTCTACTACATTCCACACCATTCTACATTCTTCCACATTCTTCTACTATTTTCTCAAATCTTCTTCAACAAGCTAGGTTTTCCTAAGATATTTATGACAAAAATCAGCCAAAAGTCATCAAGATAAGACCACATTTATTGTGGCAAAAAGTCATCATGACAATTTAATGATAATTTGCAAACTAGTCCTTAAACTTATGGAATCTTTGCAAAATGGTCCCTATGAGTTATTTGCACTTAAATCCTTTGAAAAGCCACCTCCTTTCTACTTGGTCCTCAAAAGTGGCGCAGCCCACATGCCTATAAATACCCTTACTCACCTTTCACTTAGTTTCTATTGCCTTTTGTTCAAAAACCTAAAGTTCTTAAGTCTTCTAGTGTTAGATTTGTGAAGAAAGTGCTTGGATCTTCACTTGTTTTTGATCTCCAAGAGGTGAATCCTATTCTTCTTCTCTAATCATGTCTATGTTCTTCAATCAATTTCTTGATTCAAGGCTTATATCATGGTTGTTCATCATTTTCAAGTTTCTAACCCTAGAACTTTGAAAAATCATAATAAATCCTAGGAAAATCTAATGATGATGAAACTACTTTCTATCTTCTAGATATCATGTCTACTATCTAAATCCAAGAGCATGAAGCAATCAAAAATCTTTTTCTTGAAAACCTAGCCTTGGCCGAATCTATCACCTTAGGGTTGGTAGAGTTTTGTTCATGTGTTTTCATGTATGATCATGTATTCTATGTGGCATGTATGACTACACACTTTAATCCATGTTAGTCTCTTAAAATGAATATTTTTCTCAAAAATCTTTATGTTGGCCGAAACCCTAGGTGGTTAGATTTGTTGAGTTTTTGTTCATAGTTTTCCTTAATGATCTTGTTAATCAAACTCCTAGTATGTATGCCTTATAAATCCAAGTTGGTTTATTAAATTAAGAACCCTAGCCCTATGAACATGTTGAGGCCGAATCCTTGTATAAAAGAGTTAGGAAGTTTTGAGTTTGAAACTTAGTGGTTTAGTCACTAATCTATGATTTAGGTTAATCAAGGATCATTAATCCATGACTTAATCATGATTAGCAATTTTAAGGATTTTGAACCCTAAAAGTCAGCCCTAGACCGAAACCTAATCCTCATGAATTAGGTATGTTGTGGTTTGATTTGATTGCAATTTGTTTGAAGGAATCAATCGGGTTGGTTTGACCTAAAGCCGACGGAGGGAACCGGATTAAATCGGGAGGTTGTTTGAAAACGTTAGTTGAGTCTTCAAGAGGTAAGGGGAGCTTACCTGAGGGATTTTCTCTATAACTATTTGCTTTTAGTGTGGCTTATATGATTTATATGTGGTTTGTGATTAAATGTTTATGTGGTTTACGATGTGTTGTTTATCTGTGTATTGATGATTGATCTGATTTTAATTATCTGCAGTAGTATATTATGTTGTTATGATGCATGATCTGCCTGGGGATATAATTTTGATAATTTTTGTTGAATGTTGTTTGTGAGTGTTGTTTGAGAGGCCTGACAGTGGTCAGTACACAACCGATTAATCAAATAAAAGATTTAATAAGCTGTGAAAGTTATATTCAATGTTTTATGGGAAATGTTGGAATATAATAGTGGAGGAAAATATAATTTTTGTAAAAATAATGAGTTTTGAGAAATATATTATTTTAATGATTTATTAGTGTAAAAGAAGTTTATGAGTCACGATGAGAGCGTAACCGTGAAATTGTTTTAGTACTGCTAATTTTTATACAAGAAATTCCGAAATATTATAAAAAAGTGATTTTGTGAAATTAATATTAGAAAAGACCTTATTTATTATATATGAAAATTATTTTAGAAGAAATGTCAAAGTTTGACTTTAAGAACGTTTTCTTTGAAAATGCTAAGCGACGACAAGTTTTGAAATTATTTAAGAGGAAAGTTTGAAAACGGCAGTACTTAATTTAAAAAAAAAAAGAGATTTAATCTGAATTGATTTATTAGAGTTGAAGTTTCTATAAAAAGAAGTTATTGATGATTTGATGTTATTTTATAAAAAGATATAAAAGAAGTAAAAAGATATAAAAGATGTAAAAAGATGTAAGAGATGTAAAAGATGTAAAACGATATAAAAAGATGTAAAAAGATATAAAAGATGTAAAAAGATGTAAAAGATGTAAAAGATGTAAAACGATATAAAAAGATGTAAAAGATATAGGACTTAATAACCGAGACGTCGGGGTATTAAGGTTTGTTGTGTTGTAGACTGGGTATCTAATAAAAGAAGTTAACACATTGTAAAATGTTTTCTATTACCACGACCCTAAGACTGATTGCAAGGTCTAGGGGCTTCGTGATTGAGCACTCGGACTTTGAGGTCCTGTGTTGTTAATAAAAGATGTAAAAATGTTTCAAAAGATGTTAAGTCGTAAGCTTTTGAGAGCTTTGACAAATAAAGATATAGCACAAAGAAAAGTGTTGAGAACAAAATGTTTTCTTGCATGCATTTGGCAGACGTGCCATGATTAGAAGAGGGATTACCTTGCGGCGTCAGGGTAGATCGTACAAAGATGTTCTCATTGTGCCCGGGGTTTGGACAATGAGGCCCCATCTCAGAGTGTTATCACTGTGCCACGATGTTGGACAGTGTGCGATGGGCGTGCCTGTGGCGGTGTGCCTGTGGCAATCGAGTCTGATCAACTCATCAAGAGGTTGGAGATATCTCATGAGATTAAATATGAATGTTTAGATGATATATTGAAGTGTTCATGCATAGTTTTTCCAATGTTGATGTTTGGGGTGTGAAACCCATTGATAATGAGATATTATGATATGAATGAGTATGTTGTTATAGACATATATATGTGTATGTGCCTTCTTTTGTGTTGCGCATTTAGTTATGGTGATGAATCCATATATTGGCGTCTCACCCTTACAAACATATCAGAGTTGTACAAGGGGTATGATTTCTACAAGAAGATGAAGGCTATCTAGTTCGAGGCATGCTGCTGCAGGTTTTTATTGGTTGTAGTGTCCGTTAGTTACGACCAGCTTAGGTAATGTTATGTTTTAAGAATAAAGTTGATTATGATTTATGTGAGAAAATATGAGGCAGTATAGTTGTAGGACTTATATACATTATGTAGTTAAGTGTGATTTGAATACGTTGTTGTGGTTATGAGGTTAAAAGAAAGAGGAAAAGAAAAATTTTTATCACCATATTTTGAAAAGATAAACGTTGAGAAAACATGATTTTCCGAAAGCAACCAGCAAATTAAGTTTTATTTCCGCAAACGGGTAACCATGTGATGACCTGAGATTAGGGTGTCACATCTTGCATGTATTCATATGGTTTTTGTGCTTATTTGGTGAACAAAAAAAAAGGAATTTTACATTGTGAACATGCAAATACAAAGACGTCTTGCTCAAAATAGAGAGGCTGCTCGTAAGACAACAGGTGCTGTGAAACTGAGTTAATTTACTCCTAGTTTCTACTGTGGATCACTTTATATTTTTCATTATCTACTTGTTTTCTCCCTCTCTTTTCAATCTTTGAAGGCAACAAAACTGCAGGGAGTGTATGTTGGTGGTGGATTAGGTTCTTATAATTTGGGTTTTGCCGGCTCTGTTAATTCAGGTTTGTTTGCTTTATATTGCTAGTGCTAGATACTGATTTGTAACTGCTCTCGAGTTTTTCTTTTTTGGACTAAACTCTTGAGTTTTTCTTTTGATTCAGAGGTTGAAGAAGAGCATTCTTAGGTCACCTCTCCCTCCAAACTACTGTATAAGGTAATTTTTTTATTTAGGGTAAATATATGTTATTAAAGTAAGTTTTGATTTGTGTAATATTACAGTGTATAAGGTTTCTCTGATATATATGGACTCTATCACTTTCTCTTTCCCTCTATTTGTTTGTGCATAACTGATGGTGAGATTTTCTAACGTGATGACTTGGTCCTTTCTTAAAATGTTGGTAGTGGATTTGTTTTTAAACTTGCTTCTAATTTTCTTGATGAAATGATAGAACCATATGGTTTCCTTTGAAATGCACTATATTTAAATGGTGAATGTACTGTGGAAAGGTTAGAGCCCACAATGGGGAACATATGACTCCATAGAGGCTACCATGTGAGTTAGAATGTAAAAAGAAATATAAAAGTAATGGATGGAGGTGGAGGGTGTATTTACTTTAATTTGTATCATCACTCACCATGACAAAAATGGTTAAAGAAATAAAAAAGGAATCAAGGTCACTTTGCCACATGTTATATTTTTTTTTCTCCACAGGATGCCTTGTTCTCTTCATTGTTATATATACTTGTTTGCTTTATCCTCTTAATTTCTTTTTTGAATATAGATTTCACTTGTTTGCTTCCTTGACCTGAATAATAGGCATTTCCATTTACACTGTTTATAAGAATAGTGGGGGCATGTCCTTGAGCAAATCCATTTCTGGTTCAGTCTTCTCATTCTGGCCCAATCTTTGATAAGCTTCCCTTTCTCTGGCAATGGTTTCTTCTCTGCTAATTCTAGTGCCACTTGAAATGGTTTTGGATGTGTGGCTGAACTTCCACCCTGAGAGGGAGTGTTGTTTTCTTCACAATCAGATGAAGCAGCAGGTGCAGAATGGTTTTCAGAGATGCCACCTTGCAGCTCTTCTTCATTCTGTGATATAGTAGCGTCTCTTTGATGTTGTTGCTTCTGCTTAAGTTCTTGTTGGAGCTCTAGTTTTTCTAGCATTAGGTTCTGGCATTTTGCTTGTGCCTCATCTCTCTCTTTGGTGACCCTGCTTAGAAGATCATGGACATGGACCAATTCACATTCTCTTTTGCTAATCTCCTCCTTAGCTGTTGCAATTGTAGCCTCTAGCTCCAAGGTTGTACGTATAAGAGAATGCTTCAAGTCCTCTAACACCTACAAGGTTAAGAATGATAGAACAATACTAATCAAATAAAAGCAAAAAAAAAACCCTTAAAACAATTTCAAAAAGAGAGTCAATTAAAATTGAAGCCATTTATTAGCATAGCATGAATGTGACACCTCTTCTTGGTAGTAGAATTCCCAACTAAAAGGGCTGCATTCATATTCCATTTGTTACAGTGGTCTGAACTCTAAGATACTCTATGTGAAAAGCATATATCAAGTAACTTCTGCTTTTCCAATAAGCCAAAATCATAGTCAGGACTTAAGAAACTGTAATCATTACAAACTTCATGGTCTGCAAGCTGCATATTATTCAAACGTTCAGGCAAGCAACTACCCAGTTTCCTCTGCAGCTGTTGAGAAAAATCAGACAGCTTCCTACTCTGCTCCGAACTAAATCCAGAGATTGCATTTCCATTATTTCCTTTCTCTTGCAGTTTAGAGTTTCTATTAGTGTTGATGTCCAAAGTCTCAACTTCAGACATACTTTCAATTGCTCCAACAGTACCACCATCAACCAGATGAATTCCCTGCATAGAATGATTAGAATCCCCTACTAAGGGTGTCTCATTCTTGCAATCATTAGAATGGGCTCTAAGGTTGCAGTCCAAACCTTTAAGCTCAGTTGTATTCTCATCTAGATGTTTATATCTATATAGCTCATTTTGTAACTGATCATTGCTAATCTTTGAGCACTTGCTGCTACAAAGTTGCATCATTTCAGAAATTACTTCCTCCATATGTTTCTTCGCGATAGTTGTGTTGGTTGTGATATTACAATGCTCACAATTTGGTCTTGGATTGCAGCCCTCATCTGGCTGCATATTATGCAAGTATTTAAGGCAATTGTTGTTGCATCCCAACTCACATGATTTGAAAGTTTCCACAGATTCTCCTGTATTTTTTTCACTCTTTACCAGAACACCATGTTCATTAGTATCAGAAAAGCTACAATCAGCTCCTGCGTTCATGGTCATATCCATAGGCTCCTGCATGTGATTACCCTTTCCACCTGTGCCAGAGTTTTTCAAAACCTCTTCTAATTCTCTCTCTATTCCTTCACTTTCTCCAGATATTTCAGCCTTGACATTCTTGAAAGGCCCTTGATGAATTCTTACCTTACATTTCTCATCTGCTTGACATTGGACAGTGCCAATAGTCACTTCCTTTGATCCCTCATCCAATGAGTCCTCAGCATCATAAACCTCACAATGAACTTGTCTTTCATCAGTTTCCTCAAAGACACCAACCTTAGAAAACTTGGGTCTGTCTTCATCAGACTGATTAAGATTCCCATCCAACTCCTCAGCTTTTGCAAGCTCACCACCATTCAAAGTATTTGCAGAACCACTAGGTGATTTTTCCTCACATGCACTAAATGGTGATCCATTAGAGAGTTGTGGGTATTTTTTTTAAGTTATTTATCTTTGCTACACAGTAATTCATAGCTCTAGTCAATAATCATTTTTGAAGAATGGTGAACATGAGGTTGCACTTACACTCTAGTATAGCGCTCCAATTCAAGTGCTGCCCTGTTCTTGTTTTTATTGCAGCGTGCAGAGGAATTAGGAAAATATATATGGCTATAGTAGTGCAACTTGAACATAATCTTTATCGAGTTTTGATATGTTTCTATTAGATGGTAGTTTATATATATTTTAAAAATAGTATATATTTTTCAATTTATGAAGTGGTGTGTTATTTTTATTTCCAGATTTAATATTTTGAAGCAATGGATAAGTCATGGATAATGAAGCCACGAAACTCAGTTGAATATGAGCAAGGGGTTAGGGGATTTATTGATTTTGCCTTTGTACATCAATCAGTAAATGGAAAAACAATATGCCCTTGTAAACGATGTGGTTTCAAAAAATGGCAAAGTAGGCATGTGGTGTATGATCACTTAATCTGTACACCATTTCCAATAGGATACACTTTTTGGTCCTATCACGGAGAGTCCAAAACAATAGGAACTTGTAATATCTCACCTAGCAATATTCCAAATGTAGTTCAAGACCCCACTATTGTTGAGGATCCTATTCGGAACATGATCGATGATGCATTTGGAGTTGATAGGCACCTTGCAAATGAAGTACCCGTTGCATCAAATGCAGAGATTGACCGGGATGCAGATGTGATGCCAAATACAGCTCAAGAAAAACATGTAGATGAAGAATTCTATGAATTAGCTAGAGATGTAGAACAACCCCTGTACGAAGGGTGTACGAAGTATTCAAGATTGTCTTTTTTGGTAAAGTTGTATCATATCAAATGCCTGTGTGGAATGAGCGACAAGGCCATGACAATGATTTTAGAACTATTGAAAGATGCATTTGAACATGCAAATATTCTAAGTTCATTCTACGAGGCCAAGAAAACGATCATCAAGCTTGATTTGAACTATGAAAAGATACCTGTATGTCCGAACAATTGTATGCTCTATTGGGGTAATCCGGAAGATGAAGAGAGGGAGACATGTAAAATTTGTAACACTTCCAAATGGAAATCAAGGGCAAAAGCTAGTAAGACTAGGGTGTCCGGTGATGGCACTGGTATGAAGAAAGTGGCTGCAAAAGTTCTTCGTTATTTTTCACTGAAGCCTCGATTACAGAGATTGTTTTTTTCATCAAAGACAGCTGAGGATATGAGATGGCATGCTGACGATAATAACAATGATGGAATATTGAGGCATCCTAGAGATTCTGAAGCTTGGAAGCAGTTTGACTCGTTGCATGCTTGGTTTGCATCAGATTCGCGAAATGTGCGCCTCGCGTTAGCCACTGATGGTTTTAATCCTTTTGGTGTCATGAGTTCAAACTATAGTATTTGGCCAGATATTCTCATTCCATACAATACCCCTCCATGGGTGTGCATGAAGTCAACATCTTTTATAATTTCAATGATAATTCCTGGTAAAAAAATGCCAGGGAATGATATAGATGTCTACTTACAACCTTTGATCAAAGAGTTGAAAGAGTTATGGACAACGGGTGTGGATGCCTATGATTCTTTCAAGCGAGAGATGTTTAAATTACATGCAGCTTTAATGTGGACAATTAGTGATTTTCCTGGGCTAGGAACACTTTCTGGGTGGAACACGTACACCGGACTTGCTTGCCCATCTTGTAACTTCAACTCCATTCCATGCCGTCTTCCTCATAGCAAAAAATGGTGTTTTATGGGTCATCGTCGTTTTCTTAACCAGAGACACAGATTTAGACTGAATAGGGTCCGCTTTAATGGTGAACAAGAAATGCGTAGTCCACCAAAAACATTATCTGGTTCTGAAATTCTTGAACAGGTTCAAAACATCAATGCCATATTTGGTAGAAAATTAGAGAAAGAAGGTTCGGGAAAAAGAACACGTGGCAATCAACTTACACGGGGTACCACTCAACAATGTAAAAAGAAAAGCATATTCTTTGAACTTCCGTATTGGAAGGATAATTGTTTGCGTCACAGTCTTGACATGATGCATATTGAGAAGAACGTGTGCGATAATGTCATATTTACTTTGCTAAATGACAGCGCAAAGAGCAAAGATCATGTTAATGCTCGAAGAGATCATCAAGCTATGGGCTTAAGGCCTGATCTTTGGCCCAATGAAAATGGAAAATATTCTCCAACTGTCTTTACATTGACTAATAAAGGTAGGAAGGCATTTTTAACTACTGTAAAGAATATCACTGTGCCGGATGGTTATTCAAGCAACATTTCTAGGTGCATTGATTTGGACAATCTTAAGTTGAATGGAATGTTGAAGAGTCATGATTGTCATATATTAATAGAGCAATTCCTACCATTAGCCATGCGGGCAACATTGCCTGATGAGGTTTCGGCAATATTAATTGAGTTGTGCTCATTCTTTAGACAACTACGTGGCAAAGTATTGAAAGTTGAAGATCTAGACAGATTGCAAAATCAAATCATCCTCACTTTATGTCACATGGAAATGTTATTTCCTCCTTCATTCTTTACTGTTATGGTTCACTTGGTTGTCCATCTTGTTGAAGAAGCTAAACTCGGAGGTCTCGTTCATTATCGATGGATGTATGCTATAGAAAGGTAAAAGATGTTCGATATTAGTCATTTTATTTTTTCTAATTTGGTAATGTACAGGTTGTTCTAAATAATACTTGTTGTGGGTTAACAATAGGTACTTGGGACAGCTAAAATCCTATGTACGTAATAAAGCACGACCTGAAGGATCTATTGCGGAAGGCTACCTTGTGCAAGAGATTCTTACGTGTAGACGATGAGCCTATTAATGGTATACAATATGGCTCACGAGTAGCTGACTTATTTCCTAAAGTTGGAAAATCGGTTGGTGGCTCTTCATATGTCACCCTGACACCCATGGAAAAGTTTCAGGCTCATAGACACGTGTTAACGAATTGCTCTATAGTTGACTACTATCTTCAGTAAGTAATTATTCTACTTGGTTTAATTATTCTTAAGTTTTTTTCCATACATCTAATATGATTCAACTAAATAGGCAGTATAGAACTAGCGTGCGAAGGCAACTAAGGGGTGGTGCAAGGAGTGCTTCTGAGGTAGACAAGAAGGTTCAAAGAGAGTTTGTTCGTTGGTTCACCAATCGTGTTAGTGTTCATAACAATGATTATTAGTGTGTTAGTGTCATTTATGTATTTTTTGAACAAGAATGTGACTAACAATATATATTATTATGGCATTTAGATTTGTAACAATCTCGACAGTCTTAGTGGACCAGATAAAGATGTTCTCGTTAGTCTTGCACAAGGTCCTCATGACAAAGCTAGAAGGTTCACTGCATATAATGTCAATGGATACAAATTTCGAACCTTGGCACGAGATATGTTATTAAAAACTCAAAACAGTGGGGTTTTTGGAATGTTTGGAACCAGGAGTTACTCAAGCAATAGTGATGCCCAAATGAGGTTTGGAGGGGTACCTTACTATGGAAGATTGATAGACATCATTGAGGTTTTATATAATGGCTTCACAGTACCCATGTTTAAATGTGAATGGGTTAATACCACTAACCCAAGAGGTATGAAGACAGATAAGTTGGGTTTTATCTTTATTAACTTTGCAAGACTAATACATACTGGAGAACATGAAGATGATGAACCATACATTAAAGCTTTAGAAGCTCAAATGGTTTATTATGTGGAGGATGAGAAGGGAAAAGGTTGGAGCATACCAGTTCATTTGAAGCCAAGAGACTTGTACGACATGGGTGAAGATGATGAAATTATGACATCCATTGATGCATACCCATCACAAAACTTGGAACAAATTTTCTCTGATGATACCCCACATATACAATTGGCAAGAATGGCTGCAGATGATGATCCTGAAAGTTCAACCATTAATGATAATTTTAATGATGATAATCAAGATATGGTTTTATGATCCATTGGTGATTTTGTAGACATGTTAGTTTTTTGTGTTATGTTGTGTAGAACTTGGAACCTTTGGTGATTTTAGCTTAGTGAACTTATTTTGTAATTTTTTTAAGGTTTGTTACTGAAAAATGGCTCATAGTTATTATATCAATTTGAATGTCTCGTTATGTTCCATTTTAGTTGGTTAATTATATCAGTTTGATTCTTGATTCTTAGGTAATTTGTGAATGTGTGGTGTTCTTGCTTGTCATATACCTGTTTGATACATTATACTTCTCAGGTATGGCCGGTCAAAGAAGTGTTCGTCGGAGGTGTCAATCCACACCAATTCAACCAAATGCATCTTCTAAAGGATATGTAGATGGACATCTACAACAAAGTGATCCTTTACCCAATGTTGAATCATCATTTGATGATGAGGTACACACTGCACCAACTTCTGAATCTGCACCTGATGTGGTTGAGGGTCCCTTGCCTGTTCCAAAAAAAGCTCCAACATATTGGATAGTAGATGTTATAAGTATGTCTAATCTATTTTATATTTCTCTTTATTTTGTTTAAATTTTATTATATGTTGGGTTAGGAATTGTTTTAATTTGTTTACTTTATGTGTTAGATGCAAGCGGTCAGGTGATGCAAACACGTTTAAGGGTGACAGATGTGTTTGCATCAAGTGGTACAACAAGGGTTATAACTAGGTGGAATCGACATGCACAACCAGTGGGAGAGTCAGCTGGTTTGTTGGTAGGATATTTGGGTGAACTTGCAAGAAACTTTAATAACATTCCCATAATGTTTGAGAATTGGAAAAAAGTTCCGGATACTTTGAAAAACAATCTTTATTCTCAAAAAATACAGGTATTATTTGTAGTTAAGTGAATACGTTCGATTTATTAGGTGTTTTGTTAGCTAACACTATCTTTTATTATGTTTTCTTGAAGAATAAATTTGTTGTCAATGATAGAGAACACAAAAAGTATATTTTAACTAGCCTTGCAAAAAAATGGAGGGGCACACGATGCAGATTATTTCATAAATATCATGATTGGGAGCTTTCCTTGGCAGAAAATCTTCAGAGGCACCCACCTGATATTGACTCCAACCATTGGGTTGTTTATATAAATTATAGGTGGAGCGCTAAACAAATGGTAATCATCATAACTTGTAGTCTTTGTTACTTCAACTACTATTTACTAACTCTTCATTATGTTATTAATTAATCCAGGAGATAGCTGACCAAAATGCAGCAAATCGTGGAAAGTTAGTGATCCACCATACATTAGGCTCCAAGGGAATTGCAAGGACAAAAGATAAGTTGGTATGGTTCACTCTTTTTTTTAACAGTATAATTTATTTGTACTAGCACTTATTGTATGGTGCTTAATTTTAGGAATTACTAGAAGGACGAGAATTTAGCAAGGCAGAATTTTATCCTATTTCTCACAAAAGGAAGGATGGATCATTTGTTAGTGAAGAGGCTAGGGAAAAAAATGTAAGTACAATGTATTATTTATAACTTTTTATTGTCATTTGTATTTCATTTCTATTTTTATATTTGGTTAATAGGCTTTATGATGATAAGCAACGTAGTACACACTTAGTAACTAGAACCCTTCATTTTCAATTTTGATTTGCTAGAAGTAGACCCATTATTTGTTGACTTGCAAGTAATAGGTTTATGGTGGCTTTGTTACTATGCTTATTATTAGCTAGAAGTTCGACACTTAGTGTTCACATGTTTTTTCAATTTGCATGCCAAAACTTCCTATATATATAGGCAAAAATAACAACAATGTAACTTTTTATTGTTAGTTGTATTTCATTGTTAATGGTGATCTTTAAGTAATTGTGTATGTCTTCAATATTATATGTAGGAACAATTGCAAAATGAAATTAATGAGGGATCAGTAGAGAATGATGCTTATGTGAAAGTTTTTGGAAAGGACCACCCTGGATATGCCAAAGGAATGGGACTTGGGATAACACCATCTCAGCTCACTGGATTTAGGTCTCACTCTGAAAGGTTGGTATCTCCCTATGAGAAGATTGAGAAATTGGAAGCTGAAGTCCTAGCGCTTAAGGAACAAGCGGCGAATTATGAAGTCTTGAAGGAACAGATTGCTTTCCTTATGCAGAATGTTAAGGGAAATCAGGTAAAATAATTGCTTTTAAATTTAGTTTTTAAATTTGATAGTTCACTTGTTGAATTAGTGGTTGTTATCTAATTTTTGATTTTTTTGAATTACAGCCGGCTGACTTAGAGTCACCAAGAGATATGAGACGTTCCTCTGAGTCTAGTCATATGCCTGAAGACCACGGAGCATCGTCGCGTAGGACCGTTTAGATAGTTCTAGTTTTCATTTTATGAACTTGATGGAGTTTATTTGTATTACTTTATATTTGTGGAATTGTTGAACTCTATTTGGAATAGTTCTTTTTGGTCGTAGTTTGTACGTAACTCAACATTTTATTTATGAATGAGTTTTAATTTATTTACATTGTTTTATTTTATTTACCTTTATTTGTTTTAAGAAATATATATATATATATTTAATAAGCAGGTTTTGTAGACTCAAAATGATTTGCTAAAAAACAAATCATTAAGAAATTTTTGCTAAGTTTTGCGACGGTTTTAAAACTGCCGTGAAATTTTTTTCAAAATTGGGGAAACAAATAGCGGCGGTTCACTAACCGTCGCTATTTGTATTGCCAATTTTGCGGTAGTAATCTGCGGTGGTTACAGACCGTCGCAATAAATTTGCGGCAGTTTGTACGACAGTTTTCCCAACCGCCGCAAATGCTGCTCGCGACGCTCGACATTGCGACGGTGGTGGAACTGCCGCAAACACGAATCTGCGGCGCATAAAACCTCCACCAATTAACCTAATAACCGTCGCAAAATAGCGCCTTTTTTGTAGTGTGAGATAAAAGATTCGATCCAAATCAATTTGGATTTGGATAATAATTGCCTATCACATATGAGATTCTATTTACTTCTTTAAGTGCTATTATGAGCCCACTTCCTCTCGGGTCAAATGGTAAGTCACCTCCTCCAAGAATTGCCTTTATGTAATTAGTTTCTCCATGAAGCACTAGAACCATAACTTTTTGAGGCGACCTTAGAGCCTTTGCCGCTATTGATGAAAACTCTCAATTCTCAAGCAATGATTTGAACTCCAAAGTTGGTATTTTTACTAAGTAATGTGATAGACAAATTGTAGGCACCAACTTTATAACATATCCACACATGCATGAAAACCAACATATTTATCCAACTCGGGATTTTGAGGCTCCTCAATAGGATTGGTGAGAGAAGTATTTTTCACATGATTTGTCTCATTTTTCCCTTGCAAAGGAACAATAAGAGTTATTTCTTCCTTGCACTCCTCTTCATGATCCTCTCTTCTTGAGTCATCTTCCACCACCACTTCATCTTCATTTAAGTCCATATTGGCAACAACATTCTCTTCAATTTGAGTCTCGTACGGCTTTTCTGCTAGCAATTTAGAAAATTCACCAGCTTGCTTTTCTAACCTCTGAAAGTTGTTACTTAGCATCTTCGCTATCAATTGAGAACGTGTCTTACACATTTTATGCCTTTGAATCATGGCACTAAATTCCTCCTTGCTACGCTCTATGATCTGGATCAAATGTTGAGCATCTATATCCCAAAGTGATTCTAACACCTCGGGATCCAGCTTAATGTCCGGTGGTGGTTGTAAGGATGACAAATAGGATCTCCATTCCTCCTTGGAGTATATCTTCACATGCTTATCAACTATACAATCGAGCACGATCCAATCAATTTGAGATTCCCTGTTTAGATAGAAACATTGGTCCATGTGTGGCATCCACCTAACACAAACAAAACTCAAAAGAAAAGATAAAATATATACAAAATAGAAAAAATAATGTCTAAAGTAGTTGTCTTCTTTGTTACTAATGATATTAATAGTGCCAGTCCCCAGCAACAGCGCTAAAAACTTGATAGACCCCGGCAAGTGTGAGACACCCCGTTGTGCCCCGGTGTTTTATTAGATTAATTACCTTCTTAAATCAATTCTTAATCGTGCGCTTATCGTGAAAATACGTAAAAATTAAAAACTTATTTAATTATCATATAACTTCTGCAAATTTAAAAAAACACAACAACTTTAACATATGTAAATACACACCTAATTGTTCATTACAATACCAAAACACTGTTGAGGGTATCCTCTCAGTAGGATCCCTCACATGCATAAACTTAATAACAAACATACTTAGCGGAAATATAAAAATGCTCCTTAGACACACTGGCCATAATGTCTATACTCTAATCGCCATGGGTCACAGCTCGACCCCCAGCGTTTGGTTTGTAATGAGTTCCATCCAACTCCTCAGCAATCTCTGTTTCATACAGAGTTCCGTCCAGCTCCTCAGCAACATAACCCTCCATCGGGTTCTAACGTAAACCAAAGTAACCCACAAAAATACAGAAACATAGGGGATAAGAAGCAGTTCTATCATCAAAAGGCGGAAAAGGGTCATAGTACATTATACAGTAATTGTCACAGACAATCAACACATATAACTAACGAATCATCCTCAAGTTACTATATATCATCCTCTACCCTTACTCTGAGGAAATCTGACACTTTATTTTAACGTAACCTCTCAAATCCTTTCACCATGTCTTTACGTTATCGTGGCCACTACCACTCATGTCACCATCTCTCATTTGCATTGGGGCACACCCTCATTCCCGTTAGGATGTTCCACCAAGTGCACACCTCCATTCCCGTTAAGGTGTTTGATGAGCCTCTGTTTGACTGGTTTTATAACTAGTAAAGACCTTGGCTTTGTGCTAATTTTATATCATTTTCACCCAAATTAGACTTGATTGTCCTTAAGTAGTATTTTGAGTCTGTAAAGTATTTTTAAGTTAATTTAGTTGATTTAGAGTTAAATAAAATACTTATTCTATTTTCTGTTTTTCAGGTAAATAAAAAGGAAATAATTCCGGTTCGCCCCGCGAAGGTTATCTCGCCCCGCGAGTATTGCAACTCTGAAAAGTCAGAGACGATCACGGCTTGCCCGTGTTGAAGATCACGGCTGTGGCAGTTTTGAAGTTGAAGCGTTCGCCTCGCGAGCATCCATTCGCCTCGCGAGTCTGGAAGTCAATATAATTGCTGTCACTGGAACCTGAACTGGTCATGAAGATTGGGCTGTAGATGTCGGTTTGAACTGAAACCGGTGGCAAATGAAAGATCAAACGAAGAGGTTTAACTCTCATGAAGACCATCATTCCAAACAGAGCCGTTTTGAAGGGCTTTAATCCATGTGAAGTCAGAGACGTTTCAGCTGCCCTATGAGTTGAATGTGGACATAACTCCCTCATCTTAACTCATAATTAAGCAAATTAAGTGGCTTTGGAAAGCTAAGAGTCAGAGGTTGAAGTGAATTAAAGGAGTATTCAGATATTGAGAGGTCTTGAGAGAATTTGTATAAATAGGAGTCATAGTTAGGCAGAGGAGGAGTCAGTAGGAGTAGTGGTAGTTTCAATAGTTTATTTTCCTTTCCTTTTCTTTTCTGCTTATGTCTGTAATGGAGAATTAGTCTCCTAGATTAATCTACTGTGATTGGTTTCTGTTAAGACTTGAGGTTTCTTGTATTTCCTGTTTTCATTTCCTTTTCTCTTTTCAATGCCATGCTTTATATTTCTGTTTGCTTAATTCAGGAGTATATTGTGTTGTGTTGGTTTATCTCGGTGATATCATGTTCCTATAATTAATCGCGTTTGCTTAATTCGCGTGTGTTCGTTTCGTGTTCGCTTAGTTCACGAAGGGCTTAACCCCGTTTGCTTAATTCGGGAATAGGGACATATATTTGTAGTAGTGGTTTCGCTTGTAAATTGTTGCTACAACCGGGAGGGGATTAGAATCTGCTTAGGGTTGCATGAACCGATGATAGTTGGGAAACCGAGAACAGTAGGTTAATCGCTTAGCTTATTTGGTAACTGCTCTGTTTTCTTGCTTTGTTTTCTGTTTTGCTTCTTAATTTAGTTCTCAATCCAAAACCCCAAATTCTGACTTTTTCTAACTTTTTCTGTTAATAATAACAACAACTAAAGAGTCCTTGAGAGACGATCCGAGTTGTCGCTCTATACTACATTATTTTGTAAACGCTCGTTCTTTTTGGCGCGTGGCGACAGCGCGGTCAAAAATTGGCGCCGTTGCCGGGGACTCTGGTTTGTTGTTATTAGCAGAAAGTTACATTTAAAAAAAAAATAAAAAATTCTTTGCTAATTAGTTTTGTCTGCTTGTCTGGTTGTTTGATTGCCATGGATAATTATATGCGAAATTATGTGCCTAATGTTTATTATGAGCAACCTTGCATGTATTATCCTAATTTTAGTGAGCCACCACCATACTATCCTAGCCAAGTGACCACCTCTGCACCTTCCGAACCTTCACAGAGCACCTTGGATGAGATTGCTTCAATGCTACAACAAATGGAAGAGAACAATCAACGGATGGCATACAATCTTGAATTTCAACAGAGGATGGAGGCAATGGAGGCAAGTAATCGTGAAGCCCAACAGAGGGACCAAGCTGAATCTCAAAAGTTGTGGGCTCTAATTGATCAAGTTACCGCCAACTCGGCTGCGATGCTAACTCCACAGCCCCTTGAGGAACATAAGGATTCACAGATGGTTATTCCTGAAAATACTTTTGATGATAATTCTGATGATAATGTTCCTGTTGATGATGATTTATGTGTTGAATTCCCTGATCCTAATACTTGTTATTGTGATGGAACTGCTTTATGTGTTGAATGTTTTACAGGTTTATACTTTTCAGGAAAAATAGAAAATGCGGATCGTTTTGCAGGTTTGTTCTGTTCAGGAAACTTAGAGAAAGAGGATCAAGAGGGCATCTGCTCCCCCGTGCCTGAAGATAAAGAAGAACCTTTGGGAGTAGATGATTCAAGTAAAACAATTGAATGTGTTGAGAGTAATGGGGTGGATGATGAACTAATTGCAGAATTTCCAGACATTGTAGATTTTTCTGATTCATTTTCCTGTAATATATGTACTAACTCTAACCTTTGTGTGGTGTGTGCTGAAATTTCTGCGTGTATAGCAGGTGTTGAATTTGTTCGTGCAGTGGATGAAGACATTGCAGAAGTTGAAGCTGCACCATTAACCCCAACTAACTGTTTGTCACCTCCCCCTGAGCCACCAGTTCTGGATTTTGTACCCTTGGATTCTGCACCATGGCCAGTCCAAGAGGTTGAACCCCGATTCTATTGGGAAGACTTTATTGAGAAGGAGGTCATCTGTGACCTGAAGGGGAGTGAGAAGTCCGCCGCACTGGGTGGAGTTATTATAATTGTCAAGTGCTCACCTCCGCATCAAAGCTGCAAGTTAGGGAGGCTTGGAATGAATTTCAGTCCTTTGGCTACCACGTGGGCCTTATGCTACAAGCAATGGGATCCTGGTGGAACCGCCCTTCAATGAGTTTTCTTAACCCTTTCTCCTTTTTAATTTTCTTTTCCTTGCTTTAATTCTGTTTTGTTTTGAATAAAGCTCCTGAATAATTTGAGAAGCTCAGGAGTTGTGTTGAGTCTGGTATTGGCAAGTTTATTGGATTTGATTAATTTTTGCATAGATTGATTGCATGATATGTTTTGACTGTTTCCCCCTAGGATTTGAAAAATTTTTGAAAAGTGATTCCCATGTGAAATTGAAAACTGAACTTTGGGATTTTGTTATGATGGCATGATTTATGATAAGTTTGGGGTGATAGGAAGCACACACTAGGGATAGAATCTCTTTCAAATAATTTGCAAATAATGTCCAGGTGAGGTTTTGAGCCTTCAACATGTTTTTGACTGTGTGAAAATCTCTTTTAAGTTGCACTTTCCTGAATTTGATTGAATTTCTTTTTGGTTTGCATGATTATATGTTTGCTTCAAATGATTTAGGCATTTTCTTTGTAAATAGCTACTTAGCCTAAAAATAACCAATTCCTGATGCATGTTCCCTAGTTAGCCCCTTTGAGCCTGATTAGACTGTTAATTCTTGATAACCTTATGTTACAAGCTAAAATCTGAAAAACCATGTTAACCCGATCTTAGGATTAGGAGAGCATGGAATCTTAGAATGGGTACAAGAACTAAGTTTGGGGTGGCTGCAAGGTGTAATATGTTGTTTGGGATTGAGAAAAAATATTATGTAAAAAAAAAAGAGAAAAAAAAAAAGAAAAAAAAGAAGAAAAAAAAAAAAGAGAAAAACAGAAAAAATTTTAAAAGTTCAAAAATGCCAAAAAGAAATAAAAGGTTGTAGTCACCCAAGGCAAAAAGATGAATGAGAAAAGGAACTTGAGTTTAAATTCAAAGTGTAAAAAGTTCATGCTCTCTTAGTTCCTAGGGTCTTCAGCCTAGTTCCTTTTGTATATCCTACCCTTAGCCAGGCCCCATTACAACCCATAAAAGACCTTTTGATGTTGCATGCATATTTTCTGTGGGAATCATTTGGAGATGAAAATCAAATTTATGGGAAGTGCTTCTGAAAAGTGAAATTGAGTGAATTGTTGATAACCTGACACAAATTGAGCGATTGAGTGAACATAAATTTCCCTTGTGAGGAAGGCAGTTGTTTGATTTTGGTGATCTCCCTTTTGTGTGTAACTTAGATCCCCTGCTTAGATTTCTGATTGTCTAAATAATTAATTTCTCAACTGTTTGGAATAAATGAATGTGGGGATTACTTTGTTTAAAAGGGGGGAACATTGAAAGAAAAATTCTTTTGAAAAATTGCTTGAAATCTATGGAAAGTTGATTGAATTCTTAAGCTTGCCAGGTCTTGAGTCTTTTTAAGTTTTTAAGTTTTAGTTTGCTTGGGGACAAGCAAAGTTTAAGTTTGGGGTATTTTGATGAGCCTCTGTTTGACTGGTTTTATAACTAGTAAAGACCTTGGCTTTGTGCTAATTTTATATCATTTTCACCCAAATTAGACTTGATTGTCCTTAAGTAGTATTTTGAGTCTGTAAAGTATTTTTAAGTTAATTTAGTTGATTTAGAGTTAAATAAAATACTTATTCTATTTTCTATTTTTCAGGTAAATAAAAAGGAAATAATTGTTCGGTTCGCCCATGAAGGTTATCTCGCCCCGCGAGTATTGCAACTCTGAAAAGTCAGAGACGATCACGGCTTGCCCGTGTTGAAGATCACGGCTGTGGCAGTTTTGAAGTTGAAGCGTTCGCCTCGCGAGCATCCATTCGCCTCGCGAGTCTGGAAGTCAATATAATTGCTGTCACTGGAACCTGAACTGGTCATGAAGATTGGGCCATAACTTGGGCTGTAGATGTCGGTTTGAACTGAAACCGGTGGCAAATGAAAGATCAAACAAAGAGGTTTAACTCTCATGAAGACCATCATTCCAAACAGAGCCGTTTTGAAGGGCTTTAATCCATGTGAAGTCAGAGACGTTTCAGCTGCCCTATGAGTTGAATGTGGACATAACTCCCTCATCTTAACTCATAATTAAGCAAATTAAGTGGCTTTGGAAAGCTAAGAGTCAGAGGTTGAAGTGAATTAAAGGAGTATTCAGATATTGAGAGGTCTTGAGAGAATTTGTATAAATAGGAGTCATAGTTAGGCAGAGGAGGAGTCGAAGAGGAGTAGTGGTAGTTTCAATAGTTTATTTTCCTTTCCTTTTCTTTTCGCTTATATGTGTAATGGAGAATTAGTCTCCTAGATTAATCTACTGTGATTGGTTTCTGTTAAGACTTGAGGTTTCTTGTATTTCCTGTTTTCATTTCCTTTTCTCTTTTCAATGCCATGCTTTATATTTCTGTTTGCTTAATTCAGGAGTATATTGTGTTGTGTTGGTTTATCTCGGTGATATCATGTTCCTATAATTAATCGCGTTTGCTTAATTCGCGTGTGTTCGTTTCGTGTTCGCTTAGTTCACGAAGGGCTTAACCCCGTTTGCTTAATTCGGGAATAGGGACATATATTTGTAGTAGTGGTTTCGCTTGTAAATTGTTGCTACAACCGGGAGGGGATTAGAATCTGCTTAGGGTTGTATGAACCGATGATAGTTGGGAAACCGAGAACAGTAGGTTAATCGCTTAGCTTATTTGGTAACTGCTATGTTTTCTTGCTTTGTTTTCTGTTTTGCTTCTTAATTTAGTTCTCAATCCAAAACCCCCAATTCTGACTTTTTCTAACTTTTTCTGTTAATAATAACAACAACTAAAGAGTCCTTGAGAGACGATCCGAGTTGTCGCTCTATACTACATTATTTTGTAAACGCTCGTTCTTTTTGGCGCGTGGCGACAGCGCGGTCAGTGTTCCACCCCCATTCCCTAAGGTGGAAGTGGTCTCGCGAGAACTCTTGATTTTACGTGTATTATATTAGCAATACACAGATGTCCTTGCATATTATATTACCAATACACTTTTGTCTTTTTGTATTATATTACCAATACACTTTTGTCCTTGTGTATTATATTACCAATACACGGTTGTGGAGAACAACACCTATACTTGAATCTCACCAACCTGTTTTAACAACATCCTAGTGCCTTAACCTTCCATTAGAACTTGACACATATTCTATGTCGTAACACCTCTTTAACATACATTATCTAGGTTAGGCACTTCTAGATCATTATTATCCTCACACCCAAAACAATCATCTCTTAGACAACATATATATCTTTTCTTACTATATATCTTTTCTTAAAAACCACTAAGCATAATAATACAAACCAAGCAGATCATGCATAACACAATATCAATCAAAATATTCTCATATCACCAACATAGCACAAAATCAATTCAATAAAGGTAATAAAATCAAATCAACCATCAATAATATAAAATCAACCTAATATTGATAAACCTACAATCCCGAATCGCCATTGGTTTTTCAAAAAAGGTTTGCAATGTGATCTTGGTCTTGTCGATTACTCAATTACTAGTAGGTTTTAGGTCGCCCTACACAATTATTATATAATCTACTACTTATCCATTCCGACGATAGGTTGGTTCTTTCCCCCACCTGGGTTATCACCAGACTCCCGAACTCGAAGCTCCTCGTTGTCACACCACAAAGTACTAACTCCACCTTCTGTGAAGGTAAGGAGATTAGATGCTCGAAGAGGTATACCACGAACGTCCTCGTTTCCTCCGCGATGGAAGTCTAAGGTTATGAACACAAAATCACAAGTTAAAATCAAACAAGAACACTAAACCACAAGGTATAGGTTCGGCCAAGACTAGTTCTTTGGGTTAGAGATTCCCGAAAATTATACAACTCATGGATTTATGATCCTTAAGTGTTAGGAGTTCATAAACAATGATCACTTAACAAAGTTGAATTAAAATCCCACTAAGTTATAAACTTAGGGTATTCGGCCAAGGCTAATAAAATAGGCTAGCATTCACTAAACTTTCCAATCTCTTAGGTTTAGCATCCATATGTATTAAGGAGCTCAAAACCATGATCATTTTGGAAAAATAAGAACAAAGTATCCTAGGTACATAATCTTCTAGGTTCGGCCTTCATAGGATTTATAGGTTAGAAATCTTTAAACTTTCCAATCTCTTAGACTTAGCATCCAAATATCTTATGGTGCTCAAGTCCATGATCATCTTGGAAAAAATGAAAGTAATACATCCTAGCTTTAATAACATAGAATAAACAAGTTAGAAATCCTTAAACTTTCCAATCTCTTAGAATTAGCATCCAAATATCTTATGGAGCTCAAGTCCATGATCATTTTGGAAAACAATGGAAACTTAAACATTCCAATCTCTTAGACTTAGCCTCCAAATATCTTATGGAGCTCAAGTCCATGGTCATCTTGGAAAAATGAAAGTAATACATCCTAGCTTTAATAACATAGAATAAACAAGTTAGAAATCCTTAAACTTTCCAATCTCTTAGACTTAGCATCCAAATATCTTATGGAGCTTAAGAACATGATCATTTTGGGAAAATAAAAACTCAAACATCCTAGCACCTAAACACTAAGTTTCGGCCATCATAGGATGATGAGAAAAGTATTCTTTGTTTAACAATAACTCTTAGGTTTAGAATCACAAGGTATTAAGAGTACTAAATCCATGATCATATCCTAGGCTTACTTATTCATATTTTCAGTCATCATAGGAACAAGCTATCAAAACTTACAAGATTTATAGATTTAAGATCAATGGATAGTTAGAAACTCAAACACATGATCATATTCCAAAAGTTAAAACAAAAACTTCCTAGGTCACAAATGCAAGCATTCGGCCTTCATTGGAAGAGATAGGTAGAGATTTTTGTTTTACACAACCTCTTAGTATGTGAAAATATAAGTTAATAGAAGACTATAGAAAGTGGTTTCAACTCAAAAGGAGTTTTCTACCATTTTAGAGAGATTTTAGAAGTTTAAAGCATATAAAGAACACATAAAGTAAACTAAGAAATAAAAGATGAAACTTGCAAAAAGATTCATATGAGAGCATTACCCTTAGTGTAAGGAAGAACTTTAATGAAGAACTTAAGTAGAAAAGATGAATAAAAACTAAAGCTTTAAGAGCTTGAACTTTTAGAAGAAAGGAAGAAGATGAAGGTTTAATGGAGTTTGAAGAAGGAAGATGATGAAGTGAAAATGAGAGGTGTATATATAGAGAAGGGAGAAAGTGGCAAGAAATTGAGGAGAGAGGAATGAGCTTGGAGAGCAAGTCTTGACCTTGTGCCTTGTTTGGTTTAAGAAGAGAGAGAGAAAAATAGCTTTTTAGAATATAATATGTTATAATTTGAAAAGTGTGATGATTACACTTTTGGAGTGTCATAACCCATTTCCATCAAGTCCCATCAAGCCACTTCACTTCTTTTGTGCTCCCTAATCTGCTCCATTTCGTACCCGATTGTATTTTCCGATCGTAATTCTTCCGATGTTTTCACCCGAAAAAATATTATATTCTGTTTTTGAATGAAAATTTTCAAAATAACCAAAGTTGAAGGAAACATATTAAAAACACTAAACGTCTCGTTCATGGGTCAAAATTAGGTTTTCTGCACAGTAAACTTGTACCGGCAGTGAAAAAGACCGGCTTTCGTCTGAATTTTCAACCGAAAATTTTACCGTAACCCTCTACCATAAAGTAGACTATGAATATGATTTTATTTTAATCAAAAACACTTTATAACTCTCAAATTAAAATATAATTAATTATATTTTAATCGGTTGAACATCATAATTAAAATCAGGCTGTTACAAAGTGTATCGGATCGAAGCAAGTAATAATTAAAACGGCAAGTAAATTACCAAGTATCGAACTTAGGGATTGGGAAACCAAGTACGACTTCACAAATTAAACAACTATTTTAGACTAAGAAATAAATGTGAATAGATTTCAAGAAAATAAAAGAAACAATAAAAGAAATCAAAATCAAATATTTTTTGTTTTTAAATATGAGAAGAGATTTCTAGGATTGAGGCTACCACAATGACAAATTATGAAATCTAATTTATTACCCCTTTATTATTATTTAACTCGATTGAAGGTGAATCATCCTAACTTAGTTAATGTTCCCTCTCGGGATACAAGAACCATGCTCAATTAAACCAACTCTTATTCTCATGGTAATTGTATTTAAATTAAACCCATTACGATTTATGATAATTCAATGTTACCCTCGAAGGACCGCTTCTAACTCTCGTGATTTAAGTCCTAAGCTCAATTCCTATGGATCCAATACCTAGGTTCACTTCTAAGTTCATCCCTAGAATATCTAAGACATACAAAAAGGTGATCAATCAATTCACATGGTTAAACACAATAAGAAACAAAACAATGAATCAAACATTAACAAAAGGGAAAAATCAAATATTCATCATAATAATGTCAAAGGGCATTGCCCAATACTAAAAACAAAACAACTACTCGACCATAAAAGATTTAACAAGAAAAGAAAACTCCATTGAAATTGTGGTGTATGATGCGCTGTGTCTTGTGTATCCCCCCTTCTGCCTCGCTGACACTACTCTCCCTCTACGCTTCTACTCCCCCTTTCACGCTACTGCCTTGGTCTTTTTATATTGTCAATTAATTCACCAATATTTTAATTCAATCCAAATTGAAGACATGTGGGTCCCAGGTTTCCTTGCAAATCACCAAGGTTCAATTGTAATCAATCTCCTAAAAGATATGTATGTTGCTTTACGTGATTTTTGGATTAGCAATTTGCCAAAACCAAATCTAAATTCATGCTCCTGATAATCATTAACTTCTCATGGGTCCCAAACCAATTTGATTTTTCAAATATTTATCTTGCCTTCACCGAAGCTTCACACTGCGTCGAAAACTTGATGACGATTTCGACAAGTATACCGGATCGTTGCAAGTAATAAAAATGGTGAGAACCTGATATCGTCCACAGGGATTAGTTGTCAAGTAACAATTCACAAATTAAACAACTATTTAGACTAAAATTTGGTATGAAGAGAGCTCAAAAGAAATAAATAAAGAAAAGAGCATTAAAATATTTTTTTGGTCTTTTGAGACAATTAAACAAACACTTAGAAGGTAAAAATAGAAATAAAAGTGCTAGGGATTTGATTTCACCCAATTATGATTATGGATTCTTCATAGATAAGTAATCCTATAAATTACCGAAACTCTAATTATCTTAATCTCAATTGGCATGTTGAAGGACAAATTCCCTAAATTAATTGAAGCCTAATTCCTTAGTGAATCAATTCTACCAAACCTCACTAATTACCCTAATTCCTTATGTCTAATTAACAAGGCATGATGATAAAAACTCTATGGAATTTGTGAAAGACCCACACTAATCAGGTTACCTATTCCTAGATTAACCCAATTAATGGTAATGGTTACAAGAGGCATGTTCATATATCACCATTCCTAGCATATATATAAAACCTCAACAAACACAAGAATGATGGCACCAAACATTCAAATGTAATTAAGCACAGTAAACATCACATCAACAACACCAAATGTTTACAAGATATTCAGATAGTCAATTAAAACATCATCATAAAAGGATTATGTCAAAACCCTAACAAAAAGGAATTTAGCTATACATGCTAAACCTTAAAATAAAATAAAATAAAATAAAATAGAGATAAAGAAAGAGGATAAAATTGCATTAAAACAAGAGGGGAGCGCAATTCCTTTTTCCCTCACACTGAGTGTCTCCTTCCCTTGTTCAACGCTGTTGTCCCCTTGCAGCTCTGTTCAGCTACCCTATTGTGTCTTTTTATTTTCGCTGCCTTCTATTTTCCTGCGGCTCCTATTATATATGCAATCCCTTTTCTTATCAATTTAGAAAACCCATCCTCCGTTGGCCCTGTAGCTTCCTCTTGTGGCTTTTGGATTCAAATGAGACGTCGGCCTTGTGGTTTCTAAATCCACCAATTTTGTGCATCCAATTTCTAATTCACTTGTTTCTCTTCCAGGAGCTTCATTTGACTTTCATCAAATTTGAAAGTCAATTGTATTTGTGATTTCACCTAAGTGGGACCCCTAGCATTCTTGTTTCAAATTTTGTCACTGGGCCAAGCTATTTTCCTTCACATGGGCTCCTACATTACATGGGCTTTGGCTTGGCAGTAAAATTATACCATTAGACTTGCTTCTTACCCAAATTAATGCATATCTTTATTATTTCATACAAACATAAACAAGTAAAAATATTATATAGATTAACTCTAAAAACATGAAATTAAACTAAAATGTGTAAAATACTATTAAAGACTCAATTAGCTAAACTTAGGGACAAAACTCAATCAAGAAGTATAATTGGAAGCAAAAATTCATCCAGTAAGCACACAAAAATATCATAAATCTAGAAGATTATCATCCAACCTCTTCGACTTTCAAATTCCAATTTCAACTTTAAGTCTCCAAGCAAACGTTTACCAAGCCCATAGCATTGATGTTACATTATTTTGTCAAAGTCAAATCTTTTTCTTATCTTCAATATCAATTCCATTCCATGATTGGTATTCTTTAATGGCTTCAATCTTCCAAACTAATTGCCAAATCAATATCTCCAAATTAATTGTCAAATCTTATCATATCATTTATTGTTGTGATAGGCAATTATTATCCAAATCCAAATTGATTTGGATCCAATCTTTTATCTAAATGCCAATTGAATTATCTTTTAATCATAATAATCCGAATCCAAATTGATTTGGATTCAAATCCATCATGTGGGCCCTCGCAATTTACTTGACAATCTTCAATTTAATTGCAATCTTTCTTCTTTGTCCTTTCCTAAATATAAAAATAAGAAAATCTTGAGAAAATCAATTAAATTCTAATTAAAATCAATTAAATGCACACATTGACTCTAAAATAACTAAAATAGGAAAACAAAGTCTAATTTGGGTTAAATTAAGCATTCAACAAAATTTAATTGATGAAATCCACTCTAAAATATTAGCTAAAACATGATAAGCCAGCGGATTATCAGTAATCGAATACCAGTACTCCTGTAATCGATTACCAGTCGCGAAAAGTGATTTCTGGTGCAGAAAATGCACGACAGTTGTGCAAAACGGCCATATTTTTCAACCCCACTATATGTACTCTGTAGCAGCCCAAAAAACCCTAGGTTAACACTCTAAGAACACTTGCCCAACATCTCTAACCTCAAGATTCAATCTTTCACTCTTGAAATCAAGATTTGAGACAATCCTACACAAGTGTCATAGTGCTTCAACTTGTATTGATTCAACCTTTTGAGGTATTCTTCTTTGTAATCACTTATTACTTGATTTGTGTTGGTTAAAGAGAGTGAGGAATCTCTCTAGTTTGATTTGTAACAAGCTAGGGTGAGGTATCCCTTGAGTAGATTTGGAGACTCTTGCACAAGGGTGAGGTATCCTAAGTGAAGAGGGCTCTTTGTAAAAGGGTGGGGAATCCCTTTAGAAGAAGAAGGTGAGGTATCCTTCTTGTATTGAGAGAAAATCTTGGGGTGAGGTATCCTTAAGTCCAAATGGTAGGGTATCCCTTTGGTGAGTAGTATTGAGGATCTTGCATGAGGTGGGGTATCCGAGTGGCGAGTGCTCTAAGTGTTGTAAAGTTTGAATTGATTATTAGTGGAAAATACTCACAAATGTATTGTGGGGACTGGATGTAGGTCACTCAAGGGAGTGATTGAACCGGTATAAATTGGTTGTGTGCTTTTCTCATTCCTTATATTTTTATTTCTTCATTACAAATTGGTCTTGGTTAGAATAAGGGGACAAAATTTTAAGATCTCAATTCACCCCCCCCCGCCCCCCCTCCCCCCCTCTTTTGAGATCGAAGCCACTTGGTAACAAGTGGTATCAGAGCTAGACTCTTGTCTAAAGAGCCTAGCAGCTTCAATAGAAATATGGCTTCAAATTGGCAACCTCAAGAGGGAGCTTCTCTTAGTCGTCCTCCGGCCTTCAATGGTGAAGGCTATTCCTATTGGAAAGAAAGAATGAAGATTTTCATTGAGGCGGTAAATATAGATATTTGGGATGCTGTTGAAAATGGACCTTTCGTTCCTACTCATATGGTAAATGGGTTTTTGCTCAACAAGAATAGAGATGAATGGACAGATGAAGAAAAGAAAAAGGTTCAATATAATCTTCGTGCAAAGAGCATCATTACTTCGGCCTTGAGTTCGGATGAGTTCTTTAGAGTTTCAAACTTCAAGATAGCTCAAGAAATGTGGGACACTCTTCAAGTCACACATGAAGGCACGAGTGAAGTAAAGAAAGCAAGAATAAACACCTTGATCCGAGAATATGAGCTTTTTCGAATGAATCAAGGAGAAAGTATTCAAGAGATACAAAATAGTTTCACTCACATAGTGAATCAACTTGCTTCAATGAAGAAAACATTTCCAAATGAAGATTTGTTCAACAAGATTCTTATATGCTTAAGTAGAGATTGGCAACCCAAAGTCACCGCATATCGGAATCAAGAAATCTAGCAACTATGACCTTGGCCACTCTCTTTGGAAAGTTGCAAGAACATTAGTTGGAGCTTAATCGCTTAGCAGAGCATGAAGAGAAAGACAAGAAGAACAAGGGTTTAGCCCTGAAAACATCAACCTCCTATACAAGTAATGAAAATGATGATGAGGATGAGTTAGATGAGGATGATGAGAACATGACTCTATTGGTTAAAAAGTTCAAGAAGTTCATTAAGAAAAAGAATTTTCAAATAAGGAGCTTTCCACCAAATAAGTTCTCAAGCAAAGAAGGTTCTTCAACTCCTCCAACATGCTATGAATGTGGCAAGTCGGGACACATGAAGATGGAATGCCCCAACTTGTAAAAAGAAAAGAAAGGAAAGAGAGCTTACATAGCTTGGGAGGACAATGACATGAACTCATCGGATAGCTCCGATAGTGAAGAAGACCAACTATGTCTCATGACTAATCATGAGATCAAAAGTGAGGTAGAATCTAACTCTTCCACTAATTCTTATGATGAATTGCATTATGCATTTTTAGAATTGCATAAGGATTCTATGAGGTTAGCTAAGGCTTTAGATAATTCAAAGAAAACCGTTAGTTATTTGCAAAATCAAGTAATTGCCTTAACTAAAGAAAGACTAGAGCTTAAAAAAGAAAACTATAGCCTTGGTGACATTAAAGGAAATTATGTTTGTGAAAAATGCATAAAGTATGAGAAGGAAGTTAAAGATCTTCAATGCATGATATAAAAGTTCATTAATGGTAGAGATAACCTAAATGCATTTCTTGGAAATCAAAAGGCATGTTATGATAAAGCGGGTTAGGTTACAAACCTCTTGTGCATGAAAAATCAATAAAGAACATGTTTTTAAAACCTAAGGTTTCTACTAGTCCTTTTACTAGATGTTATTATTGTGCTAAAAAGGGACATACCGCATCCATTTGCATGGCTAGAAAGAAAACAAGTGAGAAAACGATATGGGTTCCTAAGGGAACATTTTGTCATGCTAACCAGCAAGGACCCAACAAGATTTGGGTACCTAAACAATCCCCATGAATTTGTTTTGTAGATGTGCTTCAAGTTTGTTTTGCAGGTAGTCCCGGCTCACCTCAACAAAAGAAAATAGTAATATGGCCAATATTAGGTATTGTATGAATGTTTGATTCAAAATGATATTTTGCTCAACCACTAAAAAAACACAAGGTTGCCCTTCATCGACTAGATTATGCATGTTTAAATTATTGAATAATCTTGTATTGAATGATTGTGAATACCATTCTTGATTGTTTGAAAAATCATATGAAATCATCTTTGTGATCGAGGATTGGTTTGCTTGTCACGATGAATATGTCACATGGTTCAAATTTGAGCTTAACTATCATTGAATCTTAAGTGTTATGGAGTTGACACAGGGAAACATAAGAAGGGGGGTTGAATTGTGTTTGTTAATAATTTTTGAAAACAACCTTTAAAACTATTTTTGCACACAAGAAGATTAAATCAGAAGGAAGCACGAAGAAATAGATCCTTTTTAAAAAGCTTTAATAAAATCAATATCAAAACCCCTCAGTTAGTAAAGACAAATAAAGCCGTAAGAGTTTAGGGATAGAATATTCACACAAGATGTTTTATCCTGGTTCACTCTCTTCCAACCAAGAGTTACGTCCAATCCCTTCTACTTGAAGGTTTTTCTCCACTATTTTCCAAATAGATTACAACCAAGTATTCAACACCTCTCCAGGCTTACAAGTATTCCTTTCTTACCAAGCCTCTCCAGGCTCTAACTCTAACAAAGAGATTTAACTTATGATCTTCTTAACTCACTATGTGTGAGGATATGAAAGTTTAAGATCAGTTAAATATTGCAACAATATTCAAACTAAAGAATACAGACTCTTGCTCTTTAAAAGGAAATTAGAATGAGTGATTATCGATTGGCAAAAGGTCGTTCTTAAGAACTTGAGGTCTTCTATTTATAGCGACCTTCTTCTTCACTTGTATTTCTTCAACGATTATTTTGAATAGTTCCGTTCGGAGATATAATTGAATGCACGATATCCGTTGTGACTGATAGCAAGATTGTGGTAAAACTGAAAAGTACTCTTGGTTATCGAGGTAGCACGAAATGGAGGCTCACTGCTCTGAGCATTGCAGCTTGAAAACTTGTTGTTCCTCCTTTGTGTACAATCCAGCTTTTTCCATTCATAAAGTTGTCATCGTACAGATCGTTTTACAGTTTCTCATTGTACGATTCTGCTTTTTACATTTCTTTGATGGTACTATATTTCTTTTACAACAAGGTAAAATATTAAAGAAGATCAAACAAATGTGAAGAACAAATATTCTATAGAAATAAATATCAATCATTTGAAATAAATTCAAGAGATTCGGATTGCATTTATTCATTCAAGAGATGGAGCTCGTCTATTTAAGAACTCCATCTACTTATGTGAGACTAAGTCTGTTCACTATTTTATTTTGCTCGTCTGTTGACGTGGCATATCCTCTCGTCTATCAAGTCTTTGGACTTGCTATACCTCAGTGAGTTATCATAATCTCCGTCTGGTGACGTGGCACTTAGAGCTCGTCTACTATATTATTTTATCTTTCAGTTCATTCAATTCTACCAATTATTCCCGTCTGCTGACGTGGCAAGCTAGACACGTCTACTATCAAGTCTTTGGACTTGTTGTATCTAAGTAAGTTATCTTGATTTTCGACTAGTAAACATTTAGTGCCTCGTCTACTTAAAGAAATCAGTCTACTCAATTAAATAAATAAATAACTTTACCAATATTAGAGCAGCCGTCTGCAAGGGTGGACGCGTATTTTTCTCAAGGAGTCCAACGAAAACTTATCCCAACTTTCCATTATTTATATTATAAATATTCCTGCATAACTGAAAGCACATGTTAGATCTCAACTAACACTTTGCCAAGCAAATTTAATCCTTTTGTTAACATCAAAATGTAGAGTTTATTTAAATCAAAACCACTTTAGTTCCAACAATATCCCCCTTGTTGATGATTACAAAAACTAATTAAATTTGAAAAGCAAAGTCTAAGAGATCATGCAAAGCTCCCCCTAAGACAAAGCATTCAGATATATAATCAGTAAAAGCATATGAGACAAACTGGATATAAGCTATTAGATCAATGCAACTGCTTATCAAACTTAGAGCATATATGAAAGAATAAATAAGCATAGTTTTGCAGATATCGGAGCAAATAAGCAAACAGAAGTATCAGAGTAGTTATAAACAGAATATACATATGCAGACGAATATGAGCTTTTCAAAACTGACTATGTATATATATAAAAAATATCTTTTATTTCCTTTCTCCCCTTTTTTTGTCATTAGACAAAAAGGTGAAGGGAGTGGACCATCATTGTCAGTAACAAAAAAAATTCAAAGTTAGGCAAGACAAGGTGGTGGAGGAGGTTGATTCTGAGTCTGGGTTTTCTTGAAATCACTCAAAAATTCCAGCATTTTGTTCACAACCTCTAAGGTTGGAGCCATAGATACTTGAACTCTCTGAGAGACTTCCTCAGTGATCTTCTCAGTCATCTTTTCAACCTTCTCTTCAACCAGTTTGCCAACTCTTTCATCAACTATCTTGCCAAGAACTTCTTCAAGATTTGGTGGTAAAGCATGTGCTTGAAAGGTGCTTAATGTTCAGGATGGTCTGAAGGGTGAACCACAACCAGAGCTTGTGGTTGACAAGTGTGCTTTTCAGAGGTACTTTGTTTGGGAATGGACTCAGCAACCTCTTCCTCATGACCCCCTAAGTCAACAATAGTGGCATTCATGCCAGGTCCTTCAACTAAAATTTCATCTTCTGTGTGCTCAGAAGGAGGTGAAGGAGGGGCAAGCTTAATCACAAGAAGGGGTAAAGTGGTTGCTGCTATTTCCTTTGCCCATTTAATGGCATAGGAGAATTCCACATTCCTACTTGTTATAGGAAGTCCCCAGAGATCTTTGTAGATCATGTATCTCAAGTTTGAAAGTCCACATTTTCCACTGACTTTAGGAATGGCCTTTTTCTCTTCTTGGGTCAAACCAGAGGAAGATGCTTCTCTTGTGCAATGAATGATGTGGGATTTCCAGAAGCACGTTTTTCATTAATCATCCCAATAGACTCAGATTTCAAATAATAGTCCAGCAAGGAGTAGTCAAAGGTTTCTTGATTTAGATCAAGCAATACTGATTCAGCTTGTGGCATTACTCCTTTGAATCTTCTATGCTTCTTGTCCTTGTCCTTGTTCAGATCAATCATCCGAAGTCTTGGACAGGTCATATAGGGTATGATTCCAACTCTTGTTTCTGCATTATGCCCCAGCCATGATGGAGGGACAAAATGTGCAGCTCTGTCAACTCTGAAATGACTGAATTCCCACTTCAGTATTTCATAGATGAGCTGATCCTTGAAGAAATCAGAGGCCCTCCTATAGACATTGGGATGCTTGAAGGATACCCATTTTGTGCCATAGTCCATGATCATAGGGACATGTTGTGAGGAACTCGCTCTTCTTTCAGGGAGGGTAGGAAGATTCTTCCTTAGTGGGTCTGTCTCCCAGACACTTATCACATGTCTCTGAACTCCATCAGTGAAAGGTGTGAGAGGTGGAGTTTTGACAAGATTATGATAGATTTTCCTGGGAGGGAATCTTTTCTGGGGAAAGTGAGTGACTAAGGGTCCAAAGTTGTTGAACATCTGTGAAGGAACATTTGTGATTAACTTGCAGTCAGGATGAGGTTTATGGTAGGGTTCAACTGGTGGGTCTATTTCTTCTTCATACTTAGGCAGGGGGTACCACCTATCGGGATGTGTTCAGGTTCAGGCTGGTGAGTGAGAAACAGAACTCTCCAACCTCTCTTTACTTTAACCCAATCCTCAGATTTGCCATCATAAACAACAGAAATTGGAGTGAAAGTAAATAAAGTTTTTAAAGGTTTTGGGAAGGGAGCACCAGGGAAAATGCCAGCATCTGGTTGATTGAACCAGGGATCATCAGCAGGGATAATTGGTTGAAATTGTGGTCTAGATGAGGAGGCTATTTGTGAGTGAGCAGGGGTATGTGTAGGTAAATTTGTGGTTTGGTCAGTTTGTGTTGGTTGGGGTGAGGGTGGAGATGGAATATAAACATTGTCAATTATGTTTTGGTTAAACACCTCATCTAGAGCAGAGACATTAATCTTTTCAATAGAGGCAACAGCAGCAGGGAGAGTATCATCTCTATTTTCTAAACTATACACTAAGGCATCTACTGCTATTTGAACAGGATCACTAGCAGAGATGGTTACCTTAGAGGTCATAGTTGTTCTAGCCTTTCTTGCTGGTTGCCTTCTGGTTTGTGTTGAGACAGGCACAAAGGCCTCAGTAGCAGTGACAACAGCAGTAACAGCAGAAGTTTTCTGCTTCTTCAGGATGATACTGATAGGAACTTTGTCCTCATCAGCTTCCTCATCCTCATTATGTGAGAAGATGATTCTTCTTTGCCTCTTCACAGCAGGAGCACCAGTAGGTTCCCTAATTACAGTGCCACCAGCTGGCCTCTTAGGGGCAGGTTTCCTTGCTGCAATGGTCTTTTGCCTAGTTCCTCCTTTTATTCCTAGGACTCCAGCATCGTTGGCCTTAATCATTTCTTCCTTGATTTTCATAGCTTCTTCTGCTTTGGCCAAGACAATTTGTTTGTAAGTACTTAGTTGCATGCCTGAGAGATTGCTTCTCCCAAAATCAACAGTGGACATTCCTTTCTCAGATAGAATTTTGTTATGATCTTCTTCAGACATGGCAGCAAGGACATCATAAACACCTTGATTCCTGAGAATCTTTGATATAAGGTGAGTGTAGGGAATGGCAGAGAGGTTCTTTCTATTTTGTATTGCTTGTTCAAATCTGTTAAACAGAATCCAGGGAAGGTTGATTTTGGTTTCCCAGAAGAGATTGCACAGGCAGAATTTGTGGAGAGCAGATAGGTTGTCCTTGGAGCCAGTCTTGTGTAAGACAATCTTGTTCAGAATCTGATTGAGGATTCTGATTTCATCTTTCATCTCAGCAGACTTCCAGGAATAAGTTCTTACAGTATCTTCTTTCATTAGGATAACAATAATGGTCTCAGAGCCACCTAAGTCTTCTTCCCAAGTATCAGTAATCACCAAACCCTATTGGGCACAAGCAATAGCATCAAAAATGGTGTTCTCAGAGACAATCACCTTCTTTCCCAACACGAAGCTAATAATCTCAGTTTCAGTGATTGTAGGTTTCCTCCAGAAGGTCCTAATGAGGTTGGGGTGGATTGATACTTTCTCTAAGAGCATGTCGTCCCATCCAGCTGCATTTATATACTTGTTTACATTCAAGTTGTACTCCTCCATGACTTCAAAATTAAAGTGGTGTTCAACCGCTAAGTTCAGAGAATCAGTGAAGTAGGAATGGACAGGGAGTGAAGGTGAAGTCATTTTTTGAGGTTTGAAGGTTAGGGTTCAAAGAAGCAAAGAAATAGAGGTTCGTAAAAAAAAACTAAGAGGCAATGAAAAGTTTTTCCGAGGGAAGAGAAGTTGCTTTAAAGGTTTCTGAATTTCAAAGGTTTTTCTTTGAAAATATTTCAAAAGAAAAATTAATGACAAGACATGTCATTAAGAGTAAAACGACGTTGTTATTTTGAAACCATAAAAAGGTTATGATTGCATTGATGGAAATTACTGACTCAGCAAAGAGAATATACTAGATATATATGTCTAGTAAGACAAAATAAATGCATTTAATAAAAATATGCTTAGATGCAAGCTGTTGTGGACACGTATGAAATTATACAATGGATGCAGTAAACCACAACAGTAGATGCAACATATAGTGGACGCACTATACAACATGCAATAGACGTAGAAATTTAGCAGGCATTAGACGCACATATGCAATAGACGCAAAATTATCAAAACAATTTTCTCAAGGCTGGATGCCTAAATCAATCCACACATATCATGTTAAGATGCTTTCTAATAAAGATAAATCTATCCTCTGCAAGAGGTTTAGTAAGGATATCTACCAATTGATGGTCAGTATCTACAAATTGAATATCAAACGCACCTTTTTGCACATAATCCCTAATAAAATGATGTTTAATCTCTATGTGCTTAGCTCTAGAATGCAAAATTGGATTCCTAGATAGATTTATTGCAGCAGTATTATCATACATAAGTGGAATACTACTTACAAACACATTGTAGTCCTCCAATTGATGTTTGATCCAAAGAAGTTGTGAGCAGCAACTTGCAGCTGATATATACTCAGCTTCAACAGTTGATAAAGCAATGGTACTTTGCCTCTTACTTGACCAAGAGACCAGATTAGCTCCAATGAAGTGACATTCTCCACTAGTGCTTTTTCTTTCAATTCTATCTCCAGCATAGTCAACATCACAGAAACCAACTAATCTGTAATCTTCATTTTTCTTAAAGCACGAACCAAGATTAGTAGTACCTTTTAAATATCTAAAAATTCTCTTAATTGCTGATAAGTGAGATTCTATAGGATCATATTGAAATCGAGCACACAAACATACATTGAACATAATATCAAGCCTAGAAGCAGTAAGATATAAGAGAGATCCTATCATACCTATATATACCTTTTGGTCTACCTTTTTCTCTTTATCATCTTTGTTCAGTATGGAAGTGGGGTGCATAGGGGTGGCTTACAATCATCCAACTTAAACTTCTTTAGAAGCTCTTTTGTATACTTAGTTTGATGGATGAGCACCTCGTCCAAGGTTTGTTTTACTTGAAGTCCAAGGAAGAATTTGAGTTCTCCCATCATGCTCATTTCAAATTCTTTCTGCATTAACTTAGAGAATTCTTTGCAAAGAGATTCATTAGCAGCACCAAAAATAATATCATCAGCATAAATTTGTAAAACTATGAAATCAGACATAATTGATTTTCTAAACAGAGTTGTGTCTACTTTTCCTCTATTAAAAGTCATTTTCCATAAGAAATGAACTTAGCCTGTCATACCAAGCTCTAGGGGTTTGCTTAAGGCCATACAAAGCTTTCTTAAGCTTATATACATGTTCAGGGTGGGTTTCACTCTCAAAACCCGGAGGTTGCATAACATAAGCTTCTTCATTAATAAAGCCATTTAGAAAAGCACTTTTAACATCCATCTAAAAAAGAATAAGACTATGATGTACAACAAATGAAAGTAGAATTCTAATTGCTTCTAATCTAGCAATGAGTGCAAAGGTTTTAGTGTAATCTATACCTTCTTCTTGAGAGAAACCTTGAGCAACAAGTCTTGCTTTGTTTCTTATTACCTTACCATTTTCATCAAGTTTGTTTTTGTAAACCCACTTTGTTCCAATCACTGATTTGTCTTTGGACAGGGGAACCAGAGTCCAAACTTCACTTCTTTCAAACTGATTCAGTTCTTCATGCATAGCTAGAATCCAACCGTCATCCACAGAGCCTCGTCTACTGTCTTTGGTTCCAACTCAGACTAGTGCAGAAATATCTTGTTCTCTGAAAGTTGATCTGGTTCTTAGCTTGTCATTGGGGTTTCTAATGATCTGATCTTGTGGATGATAATTCTTGAAGCATCAAGATTTTTGAACTACATCATGTTGAGAAGTGGAGGTTTCTGGTTGTTGAGTGGGGTCGTCTGCTTGATCATCAGCTTTCATCTCTGGTGTGTCTCTTGAGATGTTTAGATCAAGATCTGCAAAAGCTTCATCTAGCTCTGATAATTTCTTATCAGGTTGTTTGTCATCAAACTTGACATGAATACTTTCCTCTACCATCAGAGTCCTAGAATTGTAAACTCTAAAGCCTTTAGAAGTTTCAAAATATCCTAATAGTATTTCATTATCTGTTTTAGCATCAAACTTACCAAGTTGATCTTTAGTATTCAGTATATAGCATTTACAACCAAAAGGATGAAAATACGATATGTTGGATTTTCGTCCTTTCCATAGTTCATTAGGAGTCTTGTTCAGGACAGGTCTAATGTATATTCTGTTCTGAATGTAGCAGGCAGTGTTAACAGCTTCAGCCCAAAGGTGTCTAGGGATAGAGTTGTCATTGAGCATAGTCCTAGCCATATGTTGAAGAGATATGTTCTTTCTATCTACCATACCATTTTGCTGTGGTGTTCTAGGTATTGAGAAGTTGTGAAGGATACCACTTTCTTCACAGAACTTATGAAATAGCTCATTTTCAATCTCTCCCCCATGGTCACTTCTGATTGAAGTGATACACATGCCTTTTTCATTCTGTACACATTTGAAAAATACAGAAAAGACCTTGAAAGACTCATCCTTGTGAGTTAGGAACATAACCCATGTCCATCTAGTGTAGTCGTCTACTATGACAAGACCATTTTTCTTACCACTGACAGAAGCAGTCCTTGTTGGACCAAAAAGATCAAGGTGTAGCAACTCTAGTGGTCTATTGGTACTAATGACATTCTTAGATTCAAAAGAATATTTGACTTGTTTTCCCTTTTGACATGCATGACAAAGAGCATCAGATTTGAACATAAAGTTTGGTAGTCCTCTCACGAGGTTATGCTTGTTTAGCTTTGAAATTAATTTCAAGCTTGCATGACCTAGCCTTTTGTGCCAAATCCATCGCTCATCTTCAATGGACACTAGACATGAGACACTTTGATTTGAGACGTCCTCCAAGTCAATCTTATAAAGATTGTTTTGCCTCCTAGCAGTGAATAAAAGTGATCCATCATCTTTCTTAACAGTACACATGTTCTTATCAAAAGAAACTGCATATCCACTGTCACGTAATTGACTTATGCTCAGAAGATTGTTCTTCATGCCATTTACTAAAAGAACATTATCAATGGAGGGAAAATGATGTTTACCAATTTTACCTATACCAATGATCTTCCCTTTTTGATTTCCTCCAAAAGTGACCCAGTCACCATCTTTGGGCTTAAGGCTTTAGAACATAGACCTTTCTCCCATCATGTGACGTGAGCAGCCACTGTCCAAGTACCAAGACGTCTGTTTTCTTCCTGTTGTTAAGCAAATCTACAACAGGTATTATCTTATCCTTAGGTACCCAAACTGACTTGGGTCCTTTCTTGTTAGTTGTCACTGGACGAGTATGCTTAGCATGTTTATTGTGTATGCATCTAGATGTAATATGTCCACTTTTTTCACTTACTTTGTAAAAGGTGTTAGACGAGGTAGACTTAGCTTAAGCATATTTATCTGGAACTTTTGAAGCTCTATGCTGTATATGTGGTTTTGACTTTTTGTGAGATGCTTCTTGCTTCTCTTTATCATAACCAAGGCCAGATTTATCATGAGGTGATCTAGAGTACCTTAAAATGAGACTAAGCTTATCTGAGCCACCTATAAGTTTTGACAGAGAGTTTGTCAGATATGTTACATCTTGTTTCAGTTTTGTAACTTCGCATGAAACATCAGGATTACACTCCATTTTGTCAGCTAGACTGACATTCACTGATTTTAGTATGTCATTTTCATCTTTAAGATTTTGTTTCTCAGTGCAGACCCTATCATATTCTCTAGACAGTTTACAAAATTTATTTTTGAGACTCCTATACTCTCGTGATAGTATGGACGACTCATGCAACAATTCATCAAAAGCTTTTTGAAGAGTGGATGGGTCAGAGTCCATTATCTCAGCATCAGTGTATTCACTTTTTGATGCAGTGTCTGCCATGAGACAGGTATTTGCCTATTCCAAAGCTTCATTTTCTTCATCTGATGAAGACAGATCAAGATCCTCCCATGTAGCCATTAAGCCTTTCTTCATTTTGAAGAATTTCTTTTTATCCTTTAGCTCAAGGAAGTCAGCTTTGAAATAACCAGGTTTCTTGGATTCAAAGAACAAGGGTGGACCTTTTTCTTTGGAGTCTGACTTCTCCTTGGAAAACCTTTTGTTGAATTGCTTCCTTCTGAAACCAACTTTCTTTCTCCATGTATGTTGAATCTTCCTGGAGATGAAGGACAATTCATCCTCGTCTGATCCTTCATCATTATCAGAAGATCCAGACTCATCTGATGACTCAGCAGCTTTGAGAACCTTTGATGAGCTTGATTTCTTTGCCTTTAGGGCAATAGATTTTCCTTTTCTGGAATTTTCTTCTTCATTAAGTTCAAGTTCATGAACCTTGAGAGATCCAAGTAGCTTTTCCAGAGAAAGTGTATTCAGATTTTTGGCTTCCTAAATAGCAGTAACTTTAGGTCTCCATTGCTTGGATAGACTTCTGAGGATTTTTCTAACATGTTCTCTATTTTCATAGACTTTTCCAAGAGATCTGAGACTATTAGTGATGGTTTGGAATCTTCCAAACATTTGGTATATTATTTCATGTTCACCCATTTTGAACAGCTCATACTGATGAACCAGCATGCTGATCTTTGATTCCTTTACTTATGAGGAACCCTCATGAGCTAGGGCAAGAGTATCCCAAATATCTTTAGCAGTATTGCAGCTGTGAACTTTATCATGTTCAGATCTGGTAATAGCACACATGAGATAATGCTTAGCCTTCAGATTTAGCTGATGTTGGTTTTTCTGCTCTTGAGTCCATTAGGCTCTAGGAATAACAGCTCTAGCTTCATATCTTGGCTATGTGTAGCCGGTTTCAATCATCTCCGATATATCTACATTCTGCGCATCCAAGAAGGTCGTCATCCTCTTCTTCCAGTAGTCATAGTCTGTTCCATGAAAGAGAGGAGGTCTGTTGATAGCTTGTCCTCCTGCTTCCATGGTTGTTGGAGTGTACTCCTTCAGCATTTGTTAGATGCTCAACCCTGTCGAGGCTGAGCTTTGATACCAACTGAAGTTGACACAGGAAAATACAAGAAGGAGGGGTTGAATTGTGTTTGTTAATAATTTTCGAAAACAACCTTTAAAACTATTTGTACAAACAAGAAGATTAAATTAGAAGCAAGCACAAATAAATAGTTCCTTTTGAAAAAGATTTAACAAAATCAATATCAAAACCCCTCAGTCAGTAAAAATAAATAAAGCCGTAAGAGTTCAGGGATAGAATATTAACACAAGATGTTTTATCCTGGTTCACTCTCTTCCAACCAAGAGTTGCGTCTAGTCCCTTCTACTTGAAGGTTTTTCTCCATTATTTTCCAAATAGATTACAACCAAGTATTCAAAACCTCTCCAGGCTTACAAGTATCCCTTTCTTACCAAGCCTCTCTAGGCTCTAACTCGAACAAAGAGATTTAACTTATGATCTTCTTAACTCATTATGTGTGAGGATATGAAAGTTTAAGATCAGTTGAATATTGTAAAAATATTCAAACTAAAGAATACAAACTCTTGTTCTTTAAAAGGAAATTAGAATGAGTGATTTCGATTGGCAAAAGGTCGTTCTTCATAACTTGAGGTCTTCTATTTATAGCGACCTTCTTCTTCACTTGTATTTCTTCAACGGTTATTTTGAATAGTTCCGTTCGGAGATAGCATTGAATACATGATATCCGTTGTGACTGATAACTAGATTGTGGCAGAGTTGAAAAGTACTCTTGGTTATCGAGGTAGCACGAAATGGAGGCTCACTGCTCTGAGGATTGCAGCTTGAAAACTTGTTGTTCCTCCTTTGTGTACAATCCAGCTTTCTCCACCCATAAAGTTGTCATCGTACAGATCGTTTTGCAGTTTCTCATTGTACGATTCTGCTTTTTACATTTCTTTGATGGTACTATGTTTCTTTTACAACAAGGTAAAATATTAAAGCAGATAAAACAAATGTGAAGAAAAAAATATTCTATATAAATAAATATCAATCATTTGAAATAAATTCAAGAGATTCAGATTGCATTTATTCATTCAAGAGATGGAGCTCGTCTATTTAAGAACTCTGTCTACTTATGTGAGACTAAGTCTGTTCACTATTTTATTTTGTTCGTCTGCTGACGTGGCATATCCTCTCATCTATCAAGTCTTTGGACTTGCTATACCTCAGTGAGTTATCATAATCTCCGTCTGGTGACGTGGCACTTAGAGCTCGTCTACTTGATTATTTTATCATTCAGTTCATTCAATTCTACTAATTATTCCCGTCTGCTGACGTGGCAAGCTAGACACGTCTACTATCTGGTCTTTGACTTGCTGTATCTAAGTAAGTTATCATGATTTTCGACTAGTAAATATTTAGTGCCTCGTCTACTTAAAGAAACCAGACTAGTCAATTAAATAAATAAATAACTTACCAATATTAGAGCAGCCGTCTACAAGGGTGGACGCGAATTTTTCTCAAGGAGTCCAACGAAAACTTATCCCAAGTTTCCATTACTTATATTATAAATATTCCCGCATAACTTAAAGCACATGTTAGATCTCAACTAACGCTTTGCCAAGCAAATTTAGTCCTATTGTTAACATCAAAACCTAGAGATTATTTAAATCCAAACCACTTTGGTTCCAACATGTTAGACTAGATAGCAAAGACTTGTAGCTCTTAAAGTTGTCAAAATTCTATGTCTTGTGAAATCCACAGTAGATAATCATTAAACGAAATATTAAGGCCATGAACGAATCATTCTACAAAAAGGGGAAATTTAAATGATTATCATAAGAATATGACATGGCTTAAACAAACTTGGAGACAAATAGTGCTAAACTCAATTATATGAAAATCGAACTGTCAAATGCATACATAGTATGATGAGATAATGAGTTTAGAGAATGATAAATTCAAACTACTTGCAAAATGTTTCATCCATCTCATTTTAAGAATTTATAGGATGATTATGCCACTTTAAATGGTGAAAATCATGTGTTGTAAAAATTCTATATCTTGTAAGATTGCATCAACCTTGAATATCAAGTGGAGAAATCATATTATACTCATGTTGAAATTGTTTTCCTACTTGGGATAGAATGAATAAGAATGATAGGAGTCATGAAAATCAGAGCGTGATTCTTAGCAATTATAATTTTCATGACAAGCCAAAGAATGTTGATGTTGATTTTCACAAAAAGAAATTGATATGGAAAGTATGGTCACATCTCTCTCTTTTGTGCTTATATAGAAAAGATCATTCTATGAAAAATGAACTTTCGTGGGTGCTTAAAGGGACTAGATGTTTAACCACTAACTACTAAGGACCCAAATTGATATGGGTACCAAGAAGTCTCTCTACCACTTATGATATGCAGGAAAATTGTAAAACAACGGACAAAGTGGTCAAGGAAAGGAGACAGTTTTAAGAAAGGAGCATCTCATACTCAACAAAGCCACATTCAATAAAGCAAAAGTTTAAACAATTGTGTCAAACTAGAATGAGGCAATCAAGGAAACCATGACCAAGGACCGAGAATGAAAATCTTGGTCAAAGAAGAAATGACTAATTAACAAAAGCTCCTCACATGGAAAATGTGCAAATCAATCATCAAAAGAAGGAGCAATGAGTATGGAAAAGTTACCTCCCAATATTCAAGAACTAGGTAACAAAAACCTCTAACTTTCCTACATGTCCTTATGTGTGGAAATAACTAGTTGAAGGTAGGCACATGTATTGCATTCTGAAAAGTACAACAGAAACAATCTTTTCATATAAAAACTTGAACTTAAGATTGCTAGAAAGAAACCATACCTTTAACATGATTATTAAGATGATACTAGCTTGCTACATTTTACGTTTGGTAGAAAAATGTTTATGATTGATGAAATATGAATCATATAGTGAATGCATGCATATATTCAGGTGAGATAATGCTTAATTAAAATAATGAAAAGCATAATCTTCTTTCAAAAGTACAAACATAAAAACATGTATGATGTCCCTCAGTACCATGTGTCAAAATCAAAACATGAAAATATTGGTGCATAAAAGTCTGTAAAAGTCATTATTACACTTGCACACTTGGACTTGATGTTAAACTTATGATTGACCTACCTTTAGCACTTGTATTTAAGAGTCTCGTGAAAACTTGAGCATATTGATTGTTTTGACTTGAATTGTTGTATATTAAATATTTGACCACTCGTATTTCAAAATGGTATCACGAATTCATGATACTTTAACTAGTCTATATGTAACAACCTGATTTTAATTATGCTGTTCAACCGATTAAAATATAATTAATTATATTTTAATCTGAGATTTAAAAAGTGTTTTTGAATAAAACAAAATAATATTCATAGTCTACTTTATGATAGAGGGTTACGGTAAAATTTTCGGTTGAAAATTCAGACGAAAGTCGGTCTGCGTTTTCACTGCCGGTACAAGTTTATTGTACAGAAAACCTAATTTTGACCCGTGAACGAGATAGTTAGTCTTTTTATTATGTTTCCTTCAACTTTTGTTATTTTTAAAATTTTCGTTCAAAAATAAAATAAAATATTTTATTCGGGCGAAAATGTTGGAAGAATTACGATTGGAAATGCAACCGGGTACGAAATGGAGCAGAATAGGAGACATAAAAGGCATGAGGTGAGATGAGGGAGTGAGGTGACTCACTAGAGGTATGGCCTAAGCTACCTCCTAAAAAGTGGTCATGATGGACTTTTTGAAATATATCATATTATATTCAAAAAACCTAATTTTCTCTTTCCTCTTCAACCAAACAAGTCTTAAAGACAAAAATTGCTCTCCAAGCTCATCCTCTCTCCAAAATTTCGTGCTCCCCTCTCCCTCCTATATATAATCATCACTCATCTTCATTCTCTCATTTTCTTCCTCCAACTTCATACTTCTTCAACTTCTTCCGTTTCTTCTTTTTTTAAACACTTAAAGCTTCCATTTTTATTAGTCTTTTCCACTTAAGTTCTTCATTAAAGTTCTTATTTATACTAAGGGTAATGCTCTCATATGAATCTTTTTGAAATTTTCATCTTTTATTTCTTAGTTTGCTTTATGTGTTCTTTATATGCTTTAAACTTCTAAAATCTCTCTGAAATGGTAGAAAACTCCTTTTGAGTTGAAACCACTTTCTATAGTCTTGTATTAACTTATATTTTCACATACTAAGAGATTGTGTAAAACAAAAATATCTACCTATCTCTTCCAATGAAGGCCGAATGCTTGCATTTGTGACCTAGGAAGTTTTTGTTTCAACTTTTAGAATATGATCATGTATTTGAGTTTCTAACTATCCATTGATCTTAAATCTATAAATCTTGGAAGTTTTGATAGCTCGTTCCTATGGTGGCTGAAAATATGAATAAGTAAGCCTAGGATACTATGTTTCAACTTTTCAAGTATGATCATGGATTTAGAACTCTTAATACCTTGTGATTCTAAACCTAAGTGTTATTGTTAAACAAAGAATATTTTTCCTCATCATCCTAAAATGACCGAAACTTAGTGTTTAGGTACTAGGATGTTTGAGTTTTTATTTTTCCGAAATGATCATGCACTTAAGCTCCATAAGATATTTGGATGCTAAGTCTAAGAGATTGGAAAGTTTAAGGATTTCTTACTTGTTTATTCTATGTCATTAAAGCTAGGATGTATTACTTTCATTTTTCCAAGATAATCATGGACTTGAGCTCCATAAGATATTTGGATGCTAAGTCTAAGAGATTGGAATGTTTAAGTTTCCATTGTTTTCCAAAATGATCATGGACTTGAGCTCCATAAGATATTTGGATGCTAAGTCTAACTGATTGGAAAGTTTAAGGATTTCTAACTTGTTTATTCTATGTTATTAAAGCTAGGATGTATTACTTTCATTTTTCCAAGATGATCATGGACTTGAGATCCGTAAGATATTTGGATGCTAAGTCTAAGAGATTGGAATTTTTAAATTTCCATTGTTTTCCAAAATGATCATGGACTTGAGCTCCATAAGATATTTGGATGCTAAGTCTAAGAGATTGGAAAGTTTAAATATTTCTAACCTATAAATCCTATGAAGGCCGAACCTAGAAGGCTATGGACCTAGGATACTTTGTTCTTATTTTTCCAAAATGATCATGGTTTTGAGCTCCTTAATACATATGGATGCTAAACCTAGGAGATTGGAAAGTTTAGTGAATGCTAGCCTATTTTACTAGCCTTGACCGAATACCCTAAGTTTATAACTTAGTTGGATTTTAATTCAACTTTGTTAAGTGATCATTGTTTATGAACTCCTAACACTTAAGGATCATAAATCCACGAGTTGTATAATTTTCGGGAATCTCTAACCCTAAGAACTAGTCTTGGCCAAACCTATACCTTGTGGTTTAGTGTTCTTGTTTGATTTTCACTTGTGATTTTGTGTTCATAACCTTAGACTTCCATCGCGGAGGAAACGAGGAAGTTCGTGGTATACTTCTTCGAGCATCTAATCTCCTTACCTTCACAGAAGGTGGAGTTAGTACTTTGTGATGTGACAATAAGGAGCTTCGAGTTCGGGAGTCCGGTGATAACCCAGGTGGGGGAAAGAACGAACCTATCGTCGGAATGGATAAGTAGTAGATTATATAATAATTGTGTAGGGCGACCTAAACCCTACTAGTAGTCGAGTAATTGACAAGACCAAAATCACATTGGAAACCTTTTCTGAAAAACCAATGACGATTCGGGGATTGTAGGTTTATTGACATTAGGTTGATCTTTATATTGTTGATGGTTGATTTGATTTTATTACCTTTATTGAATTGATTTTGTGCTACGTTGGTAATATGGGAATATTTTGCTTGATATTGTGTTATTCATGATCTGCCTGGTTTTTATTATTATGCTTAGTGGATTTTAAGCAAAGATATATATGTTGTTTAAGAGATGATTGTTTTTGGTGTGAGGATAATGATGATTTAGAAGTGCCTAACTTAGCTGAGTAATGTTAAAGAGGAGTTATGGCATATAATATGTGTCAAGTTCTAATGGAAGGTTAAGGCACTAAGATGTTGTTAAAACGGGTTGGTGAGATTGAAGTATAGGTGTTGTTGTCAACAACCGTGTATTGGTAATATAATACACAAGGATAAAAGTGTATTAGTAATATAATACACAAAGACAAAAGTGTATTGGTAATATAATATGCAAGGACATCTGTGTATTGGTAATATAATACACCGTGTATTGGTAATATTATACACGTAAAACACTTCTGTGTATTGGTAATATAATACACCGTGTATTGGTAATATAATACACATAAAACATTTCCGTGTATTCGTAATATAATACACCGTGTATTGGGAATATAATACACGTAAAACACTTCTGTGTATTGGTAATATAATACACGTAAAATCAAGATTTCTCGCAAGACCACTTCCACCTTAGGGAATGGGGGTGGAACACCTTAATGGTAATAGGGGTGGAACACCTTAACGTGAATGGAGGTGTGCACTAGGTGGAACATCCTAACGGGAATGAGGGTGTGCCCCGGTGCAAATGGGGGATGGTGACAGGAGTGGTAGTGGCCACGATAACGTAAAGACATGGTGACAGGATTAGAGAGGTTACGTGTTAGATTACCTGAGAATAAGGGTAGAGGATGATATATATTGACCCGAGGATGATTCATTAGTTATGTGTGTTAATTGTCTATGACAATTACTGTATAATTTACTATGACTCTTTTCCGTTTTTTGATGATAGAACTGTTTCTTATCTCCTATGTTTCTGTATTTTTGTGGGATACTTTGGTTTACGTTAGAAGACCCGATGGAGGGTTACGTTGCTGAGGAGCTGGACGGAACTCTGTATGAAACAGAGATTGCTGAGGAGTTGGATGGAACTCCTTACGAACCAGATGCTGGGGGTCGAGCTGTGATCCATGGCGATTAGAGTCTAGACATTATGGCCGGTGTGTCTAAGGAATATTTTTATATTTCCACTAAGTACGTCTGTTGTTAATTTTATGCTTGTGAGGGATCCTACTGAGAGGATAACCTCAACAGAGTTTTGGTATTATAATGAACAATTAGGTGTGTATTTACATATGTTAAAGTTGTTGTGTTTTTTTAAATTTGCAGAAGTTATGTGATAATTAAATAAGTTTTAATTTTTACGTACTTTTCATGATAAGCGCGCGGTTAAGAATTGATTTAAGAAGGTAATTAATATAATGACACAAAGAGGCACAACGGGGTGTCTCATTTTGGTATCAGAGCAGTTTGGTTCTAAAACGGACTGTGGGTTATGTCCGATCAAAATCAAGGACTGCGAGGTTTAGGATGTTGTTACTGGCCGTGTCTAGTTGAATCCACATCGGATATTGACTATGCTTAGAAGTTGGGTAGTGAGTCCGAATGTGATAACTAACATTGGTATGCAGCAGTTGGTAGCTGATGATAGAGGAACCAGTGTTCAGAGAGGAGGAGCTGGAAAAGGAGTTCCAACAGCAGGACTACCGATGGCCAGACCTCAGGCCACTGGGAGAGTGTTTACTGTGAGGGGAGCTGAATCCTCTCAATCTGGGTATCTTATACGAGGTATGTATTTGATATCTGGTAGACTTTGTTTGTTTGTCTAAGTAGCATGATAGACAAGAAAGTGATGAGAATTTTGTTGAGGTGTAGTTGTGACTGGTAGGATGTGAACCCTTAAGATCAATATCAGTGAGTGAGACAATTACTATACGTCAAATGTTGATCGAGGCATAGTATTACTAAGAGAATCTAAGGTAATGATCAAATACTCGTAGTTAGTATGGATGGTATGAATTTGGAAGATTAAAGGAAAAGTACCTATAGTAGTTTTACCTACGATGAATATGAGCAGGAAAGATAACTTCTTTTGTTTTTAATTGCTTTAAGAGGTGCAATAATATTCTTTTGAGGATTAAGATGTGTGATTTTGATATAATCTGGAATAGTGGAATACGCTACAAGGATCTAAGACTGTCAATGGATACATTAAGTAGGAAGTTAGGGTAGTATTGATTGCGGTGTTAATTGTAGAAGTTATATGTTGGAATTGATTGTGGTGATAATTACGAGAGTTAGATGTTGAAATAAGTCTCTAGTGGATCAGTAGTAAGAAGAAGAAAAGGATTAAGTTTTAATTATGTCCTTCAAAGATGTTAGATCAAGGTGAAATGTTAAGGACAATGAATATAATGTAGTGATGGAATGTTTCGAGGATAAATAGAACAATATAAGAATGAATTCTGTTATGAAGTTACTGCTGTCACCTAGGGGAAATACAGCGATGAGAAATATAATGTGGGATCTTTAGATTAAGATACGATTACAAGTTGAGGTCTAGTTTTGAGTTAAGAAATTCCGAGGACGGAATTTTTTTTAGAGGGGTAGTAATGTAACAGCCTGATTTTAATTATGTTGTTCAACCGATTAAAATATAATTAATTATATTTTGATCTGAGAGTTAAAAAGTTTTTTTGAATAAAACAAAATCATATTCATAGTCTACTTTATGGTAGAGGGTTACGGAAAAATTTTCGGTTGAAAATTCAGACGAAAGCCGATCTGCGTTTTCACTGCCGGTACAAGTTTACTGTGCAGAAAACCTAATTTTGACCCGTGAACGAGATAGTTAGTGTTATTATTATGTTTCCTTAAACTTTGGTTATTTTGAAAATTTTCGTTCAAAAATAAAATATAATATTTTATTCGGACGAAAACGTCGGAAAAATTACGATCGGAAATGCAACCGGGTACGAAATGGAGCAGAATAGGAGACATAAAAGGCATGAGGTGAGATGAGGGAGTGAGGTGACACTAGAGGTATGGCCTAAGCTACCTCCTAAAAGTGGTAATGATGGACTTTTTGAAATATATCATATTATATTCTAAAAACCTATTTTTCTCTTTCCTCTTCAACCAAACAAGTCTTAAAGACAAAACTTGCTCTCCAAGTTCACCCTCTCTCCAAAATTTCATGCTCCCATCTCCCTCCTCTATATAATCATCACTCATCTTCATTCTCTCATTTTCTTCCTCCATCTTCATACTTCTTCAACTTCTTCCATTTCTTCTTTTTTCAAACACTTAAAGCTTCCATTTTTATTAGTCTTTTCCACTTGAGTTCTTCATTAAAGTTCTTCCTTATACTAAGGGTAATGCTCTCATATGAATCTTTTTGCAATTTTCATCTTTTATTTCTTAGTTTTCTTTATGTGTTCTTTATATGCTTTAAACTTCTAAAATCTCTCTAAAATGGTAGAAAACTCCTTTTGAGTTGAAACCACTTTCTAGTATCTTGTATTAACTTATGTTTTCACATACTAAGAGATTGTGTAAAACAAAAATATGTACCTATCTCTTCCAATGAAGTCCGAATGCTTGCATTTGTGACCTAGGAATTTTTGTTTCAACTTTTAGAATATGATCATGTGTTTGAGTTTCTAACTATCCATTGATCTTAAATCTATAAATCTTGGAAGTTTTGATAGCTTGTTCCTATGATGACTGAAAATATGAATAAGTAAGCCTAGGATACTATGTTTCAACTTTCCAAGTATGATCATGGATTTAGAACTCTTAATACCTTGTGATTCTAAACCTAAGAGTTATTGTTAAACAGAGAATATTTTTCCTCATCATCCTATGATGGCCGAAACTTAGTGTTTAGGTACTAGGATGTTTGAGTTTTTATTTTTCCAAAATGATCACGGACTTAAGCTCCATAAGATATTTGGATGTTAAGTCTAAGAGATTGGAAAGTTTAAGGATTTCTAACTTATTTATTCTATGTTGTTAAAGCTAGGATGTATTACTTTCATTTTTCCAAGATGATCATGGACTTGAGCTCCATAAGATATTTGGATGCTAAGTCTAAGAGATTGGAATGTTTAAGTTTCCATTGTTTTCCAAAATGATCATGGACTTGAGCTCCATAAGATATTTGGATGCTAAGTCTAAGTGATTGGAAAGTTTAAGGATTTCTAACTTGTTTATTCTATGTTATTAAAGCTAGGATGTATTACTTTCATTTTTCCAAGATGATCATGGACTTGAGATCCGTAAGATATTTGGATGCTAAGTCTAAGAGATTGGAATGTTTAAATTTCCATTGTTTTCCAAAATGATCATGGACTTGAGCTCCATAAGATATTTGGATGCTAAGTCTAAGAGATTGGAAAGTTTAAAGATTTCTAACCTATAAATCCTATGAAGGCCGAACCTAGAAGGTTATGGACCTAGGATACTTTGTTCTTATTTTTCCAAAATGATCATGATTTTGAGCTCCTTAATACATATGGATGCTAAACCTAGGAGATTGGAAAGTTTAGTGAATGCTAGCCTATTTTACTAGCCTTGGCCGAATACCCTAAGTTTATAACTTAGTGGGATTTTAATTCAACTTTGTTAAGTGATCATTGTTTATGAACTCCTAATACTTAAGGATCATAAATCCACGAGTTGTATAATGTTCGGGAATCTCTAACCCTAAGAACTAGTCTTGGCCGAACCTATACCTTGTGGTTTAGTGTTCTTTTTTGATTTTAACTTGTGATTTTGTGTTCATAACCTTAGACTTACATCGCGGAGGAAACGAGGACGTTCGTGGTATACCTCTTCGAGGATCTAATCTCCTTACCTTCGCAGAAGGTGGAGTTAGTACTTTGTGGTGTGACAACGAGGAGCTTCGAGTTCGGGAGTCCGGTGATAACCCAGGTGGGGGAAAGAACCAACCTATCTTCGGAATGGATAAGTAGTAGATTATATAATAATTGTGTAGGGCGACCTAAACCCTACTAGTAGTCGAGTAATCGACAAGACCAAAATCACATTGGAAACCTTTTCTGAAAAACCAATGACGATTCGGGGATTGTAGGTTTATTGACATTAGGTTGATCTTTATATTGTTGATGGTTGATTTGATTTTATTACCTTTATTGAATTGATTTTGTGCTACGTTGGTAATATAGGAATATTTTGATTGATATTGTGTTATGCATGATCTGCCTGGTTTTTATTATTATGATTAGTGGATTTTAAGCAAAGATATATATGTTGTTTAAGAGATGATTGTTTTGGGTGTGAGGATAATGATGATTTAGAAGTGCTTAACTTAGATGAGTAATGTTAAAGAGGTGTTATGGCATAGAATATGTGTCAAGTTCTAATGGAAGGTTAAGGCATTAAGATGTTGTTAAAACGGGTTGGTGAGATTCAAGTATAGGTGTTGTTGTCCACAACCGTGTATTGGTAATATAATACACAAGGACAAAAGTGTATTAGTAATATAATACACAAAGGCAAAAGTGTGTTGGTAATATAATATGCAAGGACATCTGTGTATTGGTAATATAATACACCGTGTATTAGTAATATAATACACGTAAAACACTTATGTGATTTGGTAATATAATACACCGTGTATTGATAATATAATACACGTAAAACATTTATGTGTATTGGTAATATAATACACCGTGTATTGGTAATATAATACACGTAAAATGAAGAGTTCTCGCAATACCACTTCCACCTTAGGGAATGGGGGTGGAACACCCTAACGGGAATGGGGGTGGAACACCTTGACGTGAATGGAGGTGTGCACTAGGTGGAACATCCTAACGGGAATGAGGGTGTGCCCCGATGCAAATGGTGACTGGATTAGAGAGGTTACGTGTTAGATTGCTTGAGAATAAGGGTAGAGGATGATATATATTGACCCGAGGATGATTCGTTAGTTACGTGTGTTCATTGTCTATGACAATTACTGTATAATTTACTATGACTCTTTTCCGCTTTTTGATGATAGAATTGTTTCTTATCTCCTATGTTTCTGTATTTTTGGGGTTACTTTGGTTTACGTTAGAAGACCCGATGGAGGGTTATGTTGCTGAGGAGTTGGATGGAACTCCTTACGAATCAAACGTTGGGGGTCGAGCTGTGATCCATGGCGATTAGAGTCTAGACATTATGGCCGGTGTGTCGAAGGAGTATTTTTATATTTCCTCTAAGTACGTCTGTTATTAATTTTATGCCTGTGAGGGATCCTACTGAGAGGATACCCTCAACAGTGTTTTGGTATTGTAATGAACAATTAGGTGTGTATTTACATATGTTAAAGTTGTTGTGTTTTTTTAAATTTGCAGAAGTTATGTGATAATTAAATAAGTTTTAATTTTTACGTACTTTTCATGATAAGCGCGCGGTTAAGAATTGATTTAAGAAGGTAATTAATCTAATGACACAAAGAGGCACAGCGGGGTGTCTCACTATACTTTGACTCTACACCTTGCCTCTATATGCTCACATACCATTTTGGCACTCAGTGAAAGATTATATCAAATGGATTGTTACACTTTTCACTTTGACTTAGTTTAACATGCATATTCAACATGTTTGCACAATGGATGAATCTGAGATGCACATTTTAATTTCCACTTTAACTGCATATCGGTACCAAATGTGAATGGACATTAAGTCAACTTGCATACTTGGATTGATATTGTGAATGAAATGTCCAGTGGCAACTATATCTTGGAGTTGATGTTGCTTGACTATGCATATTGAATGTTAAAATGTGAACTACATTAGGTATAATATTGCTATGCCATTTCTGTGATGTTTGGATTATGCCTAAATGTGGTAGTTTAAAATTAAAATGTTGGTATTGTGTCTCAATGAATGTATGAACCTTAGCATAACTATGCAATTTGATGAATTGACAAATGTAATGCGAGATAAATGATATGACTTTGCCACTATGTGCATTTTCTATGTTGCATCATCACTCGATTGCACATATTGGATGTTGGACCACAATTTATTGCAATGCCTATATTTTGATATCTTATAATTGTGCTATGTTAGTGTTGCTCTCAAATGCTATAAGATGTGGACGTAATGTTGAATGCAATAATATGTTGTCTTGTTATGGACTATCCTATTGAGTGATGCAATTTGGAGAGTGTGAATATAGCAAAATGAGTTTTGTTTACAAACTATATTGCTAAATCATTTATTTGTTGTAATCTTTGTGCAATGCTTGAATTAATGTGTTGAATGGACATCTTGTTGGACTATCTATTGTCAAAAGAATTATCTTGTTGCATTACTTTGTTGACATTGTTGGCATATTTGATTGCCATTGTGATGTGTTGATTCATAATTGAATAAATTATTAAACAAATGGCATGAATGCCATTTTGATTGATGGATAACCAACCATTGTTCATGAATTGACATTTATTGTGCATATATTGGCATATGTTGGATTTTGGACAAATATGATAATTATTTGGAATGTTGATAATCCACTTGAAATGCACTTATAATGCTTGCATCTTTGATGATTGATCACTAAATGTGGATGCTATAGCCTTACTAGATTTATTGGATTCTCTTTGTCCTATTACACTTTTTTTATTATGACAAAAATGGGGAGAGAAAAGTAGGATCATTGGCATAAATGGACAAATCTTATCACACATTATTTCTGGTGATTTAAGTTTACTTGGGTGCTATGTATTATCATTAAAATATGTGATGCTAATGGTGTGGATGACTGTAGTTGTTACTAAATATTGAAAACATTTTTTTGATAATGACAAAAAGGGGAGATGTATGGGGGATGAGTATACTTGGAAAATGGATATGGTTGAATAGATATATTGACATGTTTGGAAAAACATAGTTATGCCATTTTCTCAATGCACTTGAACTTGAAAACACTTTGAATGCAAAGTGACTTAATTAAATGGCATTTCTTGTGTCATTGAATTTAATTTTCATATCCTTATTATATGGCACTAAGTAAGGGGAGGTATAAATGTTAAATTTATTTTCTAAACCCCCGTTAATATATGCACTTAGTAAGGAGGAGTTTTTACGCTTCATGCCTCTCATATGCGCTTACAACTCTAATTATATTTTATATGATGTTTGTGACTAACCTCCCACCTAAGTTTTTCAAAAATCTCAATATTGTTTTGTCATCATCAAAAAGGTGGAGAATGTGGATGCTATGTATTTTCAGGAAATTAATTTTGATGATGAGTAACAAGAACAAAACAAATTGATTGATATAATGAAAGTGCAAGATCAAGGCAAGATCATCCAAGACCAAGAGAAGAACTCCAACGGTATATAGCTTAAGTTTGGTCTTAGGATTATTTGTAAGATTCAAGTGTAGGATTGGCTATTAAAATTGAATTAACTAAAAATTGTTTTTAAAATTGAAAATGGGCTTAAGGTTTTTCAAAGAATTGGAAAAATGATTTCAATAACTTATGAAGTGAGCTAATTGTCAAAAATGTTTTTCATAAGTGTTAGAATATTCCTTGGTTTGAAAAATATCATTTTTCTGATAAAAGAAATGCTCGTAATCGATTATCAGAACTCCTGTAATCTATTACCATCTTTTTGGAAAAATCAGTATTTCAAATTGTCAGTCATAATCGATTACCAGCAGTCGCGTAATCGATTACCAGCTTTCTGGAAAACTCAGCATTTCAAATTGACAGCTCGTAATCAATTACCAGTACTCCTGTAATCGATTACCAGTCGCGAAAAATTGATTTCTGGTGCAGAAAATGTGCGACAGCTGTGCAAAATGGCCATATTTTTCAACCCCACTATAAATACTCTGTAGCAACCCGAAAAACCCTAGGTTAACGCTCTAAGAAAACTTTCCCAACATCTCTAACCTCAAGATTCAATCTTTCACTCTTGAAATCAAGATTTGAGCCAATCCTACACAAGATTCATTGTGCGTCAACTTGTATTAATTCAACCTTTTGAGGTATTCTTCTTTGTAATCACTTATTGCTTGATTTGTGTTGGTTAAAGAGAGTGAGGAATCTCTCTAGTTTGATTTGTAACAAGGGTGAGGTATCCCGTGAGTAGATATGGAGACTCTTGCACAAGGGTGAGGTATCCCAAGTGAAGAGGGCTCTTTGTAAAAGGGTGGGGAATCCCTTTAGAAGAAGAAGGTGAGGTATCCTTCTTGTATTGAGAGGAAATCTTAGGGTGAGGTATCCTTAAGTCCAAAGGGTGGGGTATCCCTTTGGTGAGTAGTATTGAGGCTCTTGCACGAGGTGGGGTATCTGAATGGAGAGTGCTCTAAGTTTTGTAAAGTTTGAATTGATTATTAGTGGGAAATACTCACAAATGTATTGTGGGGACTGGATGTAGGTTACTCAAGGGAGTGATTGAACCAGCATAAATTAATTGTGTGCTTTTCTCATTCCTTATATTTTTATTTGTTCATTACAAATTGGTCTTGGTTAGAAAAATGGGACAAAATTTTAAGATCTCAATTCATCCCCCCCCCCCCCCCCCCTCTCGAGATTGAAACCACTTGGTAACATCAGCCACCACATTGAACGGCAGCCACCAGTGATAGCACCACCACTGAGCTACTCTCCTTCTCCTCTCTCTGAACGTAGGTAACTCCCTAAACCTTCAAAGTTTCATTTTTAATTTTTGGTTTGCTTCTCTTTTCATGTTTGGGAAGAATGGCATTGGCTACTGAAATAGTTATCAAAGCTTCTATTTTCATGTTTGGAACTGTTTTGTTTGGGAGATAATACTCCAATGTTTGGAACTGTTTTGTTAACTAGAACATGTTCTTGGTTAGGCAAATGGTTTTCATGTGCTCGAGCCTAACCTTGAAGAAGTTGGCTTTTATGAGTTTAATGGGTTTAAAATAAATGTCATTGATGAGTATAAAGGTGATATTTATTTGGTTGAATGGAATGATACATTTGATAAGTTTGCTTCTATGAGTTTGTGATAGTGTGATTTTACATCATGTTTTCTGTATACTTTTGCATGCATTTTTCATTTAGATTAGGCATTCTTTATTTGATTTTAGTTAGATTTTCCCTTGGAACGGGTGAAGCGGTTTCTTGGTGTTGTTTTGCAGGAATTAATGTAAAAATGCCCAGAAATTAGCCTTGATGGAGCTTGGATGAAGACAGAGCTTGAAAAGAGAAGAAATTGAGCCAAGTAGGATTCTGGAGATTCGCTCCGCGAGACTGGATTCGCCTCACGACCCTGAAAGCTGACTGTTCCAGAAAATGCAAGCTTTTCTGGTTCGCCTCGCGAACCATGTCTCGCCTCGCGAGTCTGGGGATCAGAAGCCATCACGCCCAAGCCCTGATGCTCCTCACGGGCGTATTTGAGAAGAACCTTTCGGTTTCGCGTCGCGAGAAACTCTCGCCTCGCGAGAGTTCAATTCTCTGAAACAGAGGATTTTTAACATCCGCCTCGCGAGACATGTCTCGCCTCGCGAAAGCGCGCAGAACTGATTGGTATAAGTTACTGTTTTAGGGCAGAAAGGGGGAGTTTTTGAGTTTTTTGGGAGAGCTCTTGGAGGCACTTGGAGAGGCAGACTTTGAGGCTGCGGCTGGAAGTGGGTTCCAGCCCTGAAGGGGATGTTTTCCTTGCTCTGGGACTGGAAGAAGATTGGAGGATTCTTCTATGAGTGTTCTTCATCTCTTCTCTCCTTCTCTTTTGTATTCTCATTTTTCATGAGTAGTTAAATCCCTTGTTGTTGGGGTTAGATGTAGCTTTTCTGAACTTGTTTGTATTTGATTTGGTTGTTTTAATGCAAGTCTCTATTTCCTTATGAGTATGTGATTCTGTGCTTAATGCTTTCCTTGGCTTAGCTACCCATAGGAATGATATGTTACTTTGATAGACAATTGACAGATTGATGTTAAGGCATGCTCATGAATCATATGCCAAGTAGTTCAAGAATCTAGACATAGGTGTTGGATGCTTGCAATCTTATAAGTCTTGACTTAATGCAAAATCTCAGGTTAATCCACCTAAGACATTAGGGTTTAATTTGGGGTTTTAGGCTCATTGCACCTAAGACATTAGGCTTGAGTATTTTAGAAAAGACTTGATTGTCATTATTGAATTAGGACTTGTGTTAGAAGCCATTTCATTGCAATTAAGGGAGGATTAGTATAGTCTAACCCTGACAATCTTAACCGCATTTCTGTTGCCTTCCAAGTGTTCGATAAAATTCCCAAAAAGACCAAAAATATTTTGTTTCTTTATTTTATTATCTACCTTCATACCATAGTTTAGTCCAGATAGTTGTTGAGTTTGTGAATTGGTAATTGGCAACCGATCCCTGTGGATACGATAACCGGTCTTACCACCGTATTACTTGTTTGCGACAAGGTGCACTTGCCTAATTCTTAAAAATACGCATCAAGTTTTTGGCGCCGTTGCCGGGGATCGGCTTTGCCAATATCAGTAGTAACAAATGAGACAACTAGTGTAGACATTTTTATTTTATTTTTCTGTATATATTTGATATCTTTCTTTTGTCAGTTTTGTATATATTTGATTTTGTGTTTCTTTGATCTTGGGCTTATTTGTCTGTGAGGTGGAAATTTATTTGGCAGGATCATGGACTATAATTACTATCAGCCATCTGATGCAGAAATTGAGATATCTGAGTTGCAGCTATGGGCAGATATGCTGCAATTGGCCATAAACATCCAACAAGTGAGTAATGAGTTGTCAAGGGCAACTGTCTCTTCTCCACCAGTGGTAGGCTATTCTGAATGGGGAAATCAATATCCCAACACTTACACTCCATGGTGGGGGAATCCTCCAAACAAGGCGTGGATTGATCAAGAGGAACATTGGGAATTTTCCACACCGTCATATCAACCACAATCATCCCCATTGGAAGTTACTTGGGAGAACTTCAAATCCGCATTCCCAGTCGAGGTTGAGCAACCTATCCCGGATAGTCGGCCTCACTTAGAGGCTGTTTTGGAGAACTTCATGGTAACAACAATGGAAGAATTAAAAAATCAAGAAGACACCATTCGAAGTTTCGGGGTACGTATTGAGAAAATCTCTAACCAATTATCCGGAATGTCAAAAGGAAACTTGATGGATGATGATGAAGATGACGCAATAATGGATGATGAGGAAGATGAAGAAGTGGGAGCAACCGACTTAAGAAGTGAAGAAGTTGTTAGTGAGAACACAGTTGCCCCACCTCCCATTGAACCCTTGAATAAAGAGACTGAGAAGAAGAGGCATTTGGAGGACATCTATTTCACCATGCTTGGGGATGATGAAGAACTTTTGGAATTAGATGATTCTATTGATTCCTATGCATGTGTTGATTGTGATGGAAGAAACACTTGTGTGGTGTGTGCTGAGATTTCTGCATATTTGGAAGGAGATGGATTTGGTAACGCTGAGAGTGAAGATTGTACAGAAGCCAAAGCACCACCAGTGATCCTCTCCACTTGTTTGCCACCTCACATTTTGAAGCAGTCAACAATGGAATTCATGCCTCTGCCTAAGAAACCGGATGTTGCATCTTTAAATATGAAGGCACCATGGCCAGTCCAAGAGGTTGAACCCCATTTTTATTGGGAAGATTTTGTTGATAAAGGGGTCATCTTTGACCCGAGAGGAATTGAAAAGCGTTTCCCATTTGAAGAAGTCAGCATGATTTTCAAGCGCTCACTCCCATATTTATTCTGCAAACCGTGGGATCCAGGTGAAGGATCTCACATGGATAGCATCCCTTGGTCCTTATACCACAGGTTATGGGATCCAGGTGGATGCTTCTTAATGAGTCAAGCTAGTGACGTTAAAGAAGCGCTTATTGGGAGGCAACCCAATTTTTCTTTTCCTTTTTCCTTTTGTTTTGACTTTTAAACTCTTGAATAATTTGAGAAGATCAAGAGTTTTCTTTTACCAATAAATTTGTTAAGTGTTTTCAAGCTAATAAAGAAGGAGAAACAAAAAGGGGCAGGGAGAAACAAAGCCAGAAAAGCAAAGTCAGCACCCGTTACCGCCTCGGTAAGTCGTCCCAATTTTTCTTTCCTCTCTCTATCTTGATTGTTTACATTGGGGACAATTTAAATTCTTAAGCTTGGGGTAGGGGTATTTTACATTTGCATTTTTCATGTTGCATTCATATAGTCTTGCATGATAGCTTTGCATGATCACACAATTAGATTGCCCTTGTTTAGATTTTGCATCCAATTGTGAGAACTAAGTGCCTATTAAATTGAGATAGTGAATTTTTGAACCCAATTTTTTTTCATTCTTGTGATATGGCTGCAAAGGAAAATGTTTGAGATAATCTTGGATAGTTGATAATTAGCATATGGTTCTATAGATTTGTGTTTCTCATTGATGGTTGAACTGCTAAATGCGAGCTTTTGAGCCATTAGGGGGTACTCACTAAATATACCCCATTCTTTGTGTTAGAGTGTTATTCCTCTTGGTTTGTTTTCTCTAGAACTTGACTTGAAACCGTTTTGAAGCTTAAAAATTTTTGAAATTTTTTTTTGAAAATGATTGAGGCAATAGGTATTTTTTCTGGCCTTCTGAGCTTTGAATGACTAAATGCTACCCCTTAGTTGCCCAATTTTGAGCCTACATGGAAAAAAAATGCTTTTCTTGGTACCCTGAAATATGTGGATGAATGATGCTTGATAAGGGACCTTCTAAAGTATTACAAAAGGGTAAAAAGGTAGTTGAAAAATTTTTGGGATGAAAGAATCAGAAAAAAAAAATTTAATTCTCTTGAGTTGAAAAATATCCCCTTCTCCAAGCAAAAAAAAAAGAAAAAAGAAAAAAATATATATATAGAGAAGGGGATGACAAAAAGAAATGAGAAATAAAAAGAAAAAGAAAGAAAAGAAAGGTGGAAAAAGGAATCAAAACCCATAAGGGTATTTTAGAAGGTCATTTTTGCAATGCTATATTTTGTTAGCCCTTTTAAAATGTCCCTTTCTTGATTTCCCCACCTAACGATTAATCCCATGGCCACGTTACAACCAAAGCAAAAGACCTCTTGATTCTTAATTGTTTTCATTAATAAAGTAGAGATTTGGTTGATAGTCAAGCCTATGGTAGAATTCATTCCTTGAGGAAAATGGAGCGAATTGTCACATACCCCTAAACACTTGAGTGAGGTGAGGAAGAGAGCCAAGTAAATGAACAAGCTTGGGGTGAGCTTCAGGTGAGAAAGAGTGCCCAAATCAGTGAGAATTTGAATTTAGAGAACCTAAGCCTCTAATTGGACTTGAATTGATTGTCTCTTGCTGAATTGTTTGAATTGCCTATTACTTGGATCATTTACTCGGGTTCTTAGTTCACTATCTATGTTCTGTTTTCTTCTACTGGCCTTAGTGATTGCTTGAGGACAAGCAATTGAATAAGCTTGGGGTGATTTGATAGTGTGATTTTACATCATGTTTTCTGTACACTTTTGCATGCATTTTTCATATAGAATAGGCATTCTTTATTTGATTTTAGTTAGATTTTCCCTTGGAACGGGTGAAGCGGTTTCTTGGTGTTGTTTTGCAGGAATTAATGTAAAAATGCCCAGAAATTAGCCTTGATGGAGCTTGGATGAAACAGAGCTTGAAAAGAGAAGAAATTGAGCCAAGCAGGATTCTGGAGATTCGCCCCACGAGACTGGATTCGGCTTGCGACCCTGAAAGCTGACTGTTCCAGAAAATGCAAGCTTTTCTGGTTCGCCTTGCGAACCATGTCTCGCCTCGCGAGTCTGGGGATCAGAAGCATCACGCCCAGGCCCTGATGCTCCTCACGGGCGTATTTGAGAAGAACCTTTCGGTTTCGCATCGCGAGAAACTCTTGCCTCGCGAGAGTTCAATTCTATGAAACAGCGAATTTTTAACATTCGCCTCGCGAGACATGTCTCGCCTCGCGAACGCGCGCAGAACTGATTGGTATAAGTTGCTGTTTTAGGGCAGAAAGGGGGAGTTTTTTTGGAGTTTTTGGGAGAGCTCTTGGAGGCACTTGGAGGCTGCGGCTGGAGTAGGGTTCCAACCCTAGTAGGGGATGTTTTCCTTGCTCTGGGAATGGAAGAAGATTGAAGGATTCTTCTATGAGTGTTCTTCATTCCTTCTCTCCTTCTCTTTTGTATTCTCATTTTTCATGAGTAGTTAAATCCCCTATTGTTGGGGTTAGATGTAGCTTTTCTGAACTTGTTTGTATTTGATTTGGTTGTTTTAATGCAAGTCTCTATTTCTTTATGAGTATGTGATTCTGTGCTTAATGCTTTCCTTGGCTTAGCTACCCATAGGAATGATATGTTGCTTTGATAGACAATTGACAGATTGATGTTAAGGCATGCTCATGAATCATATGCCAGGTAGTTCAAGAATCTAGACATAGGTGTTGGCTGCTTGCAATCTTATAAGTCTTGACTTAATTCAAAATCTCAGGTTAATCCACCTAAGACATTAGGGTTTAATTTGGGGTTTTAGGCTCATTGCACCTAAGACATTAGGCTTGAGTATTTTAGAAAAGACTTGATTGTCATTATTGAATTAGGACTTGTGTTAGAAGCCATTTCATTGCAATTAAGGGAGGATTAGTGTAGTCTAACCCTGACAATCTTAACCGCATTTATGTTGCCTTCCAAGTGTTCGATAAAATTCCCAAAAAGACTAAAAATATTTTGTTTCTTTATTTTATTATCTACCTTCATACCATAGTTTAGTCTAGATAGTTGTTGAGTTTGTGAATTGGTAATTGGCAACCGATCCCTGTGGATACGATAACCGGTCTCACCACCGTATTACTTGTTTGCGACGAGGTGCACTTGCCTTTATTCTTAAAAATACGCATCAAGTTTTTGGCGCCGTTGCCGGGGATCGGCTTTGCCAATATCATTAGTAACAAATGAGACAACTAATTTAGACATTTTCTTAATTTTTATTTCCTGTGTATATTTGATTTTTTTCTGTATATTTGATCTTTTTGTTTTGAGTTCTGTTTTTGCAAGGTGGACGAAAGTCATGAAAAATTTTTATTATCCACCTGATGAGGAAGCTTCTAGTCATATTTTGGAGGATAACTTGTGTTGGGAAGACGATATAAATTTGGGAGAATTCTTCGAGGAGTTTTCTCTATCTCATAATATTCCATCACGAGTTGATCCTATGACTAGTGAGCTTATATATATATATACTCCAAGGAGGATTGGGAAACCTTTTTGTCATATTTACCACCTCCACCACCGTGTATTGTGATTCCCATAGAGCCACATGAAGCAGAAGTTGAGCAGAATCTGGTTGTGGGAATGGATCAAATTGAAGATGAAGTGGTGATGGTGGATGAGCCACAAGAAGAGGAAGTACCTTTCACAAGTCCTTGGGGAGGAACAAGTGAGAAGGCAGAGAATTTGGAAAGCATTCAATCCACCATGTATGCTGAGCAATATGATATTACTGCATTAGAAAAATATGTTGGCTTGCATGCATGTGTGGACACTGGTAAGTTAGCCCCTTCCACTTGTCTGTCAAACTTCCTGGTGAAAATGCCATTTGACCCGCTAGGAAGTAAATGCAATATTATAGTTGAAGAGGTCAATGGTGCTTTCACACACTGGCTGGGTGGAGTGGAGGATAAAGTCATACTACTGCTACAATCTCCACTCCAAGTTCCATTTGATCCGGGAGGAGGATCCTAGAACGTCAAGCTAGTGACGTTAAAGAAGCGCTTATTGGGAGGCAACCCAACTTTTCTTAACCCTTCTCTTTAGTTAGTTTTTGTTTTTAATTTTTACTCTTGAATAATTTGAGAAGATCAAGAGTAAATAATCATAAATTAATAAATTTGTTAAGTGTTTTCAGTATAATAAGGAAGGAGAAGCAAAAAGGGGCAGGGAGAAACAAAGCCAAAAAGCATGTGAACCAGCACCCGCTACCGCCTCGGTAAGCCGTTCCAATTTTTCTCCTCTTTCCAACTTGATTGTTTACATTGGGGACAATGTAAATTTTTAAGCTTGGGGTAGGGGTATTTTGCATTTGCATTTCTCATGTTGCATTCATATAGTTTTGCATGATAGCTTTGCATGATCACACAATTAGATTGCTCTTGCTTAGAATTTGTACCCAATTGTGAGAACTAAGTGCCAAATAAATTGAGATAGTGAATTTTTGAACCCAATTTTTTTATTCTTGTGATATGGCTGCAAATAAAAAAAAAATGCTTGAGATGATCTTGGATAGTTGATAATTAGCATGTGGTTCTGAAGATTTGTGTTTCTCATTGATTTTTGAACTGCTAAAAAATGTGAGATTTTGAGCCAAAGGGGTACTCACTAAATCTACCCCATTCTTTGTGTTGGAGTGTTATTCCTCTTGGATGATTTTCTCTAGAACTTGACTTGAAACCGTTTCGAAGCTTGAAAATTTTTGGAAACATTTTTGAAAATGATCGAGGCACTAGGCATTTTTCTGGCCTTCAGAGCTTTGAATGACTAAATGCTACCCCTTAGTTGCCCAATTTTGAGCCTGAAAGAATGAAATACTTTTCTTGGTACCTTGAATTACTTTGATGAATGATGTTTGATAGGACCTTCTACAGTATTACAAAAGGGTACAAAGGTAGTTGAAAAAAAGTTTGGGATGAAAAGAATCAATATTTCTCTTGAGTTGAAAAATCTCCCCTTCTCCAAGCAAAAGAAAAATAAAAGGAAGAGAAAAATCTTTAGAGAAGGGGATGACAAAAAGAAATGAGAAATAAAAAAAATAAAGAAAAGAAAGGTGGAAATATAAATCGAAAACCCAAGAAGGTATTTTAGAAGGTGTCATGTGTTGAAATGTTTGATACTTGGTTTAGCCCTTTTGAAATGTCCTTTTCTTGATTGCCCCACCTAACGATTAATCCCATGGCCAAGTTACAACCAAAGCAAAAGACCTCTTGATTTTTGATTGTTTTCATTAATAAAGTAGAGATTTGGTTGATAGTCAAGCCTATGGTAGGATTCATTCCTTGAGGAATATGAAGCGAATTGTCACATACCCCTAAACACTTGAGTGAGGTAGAAAGAGAGCCAAGCAAATGAACAAGCTTGGGGTGAGCTTCAGGTGAGAAAGAGTGTCTGAATCAGTGAGAATATGAATTTAGAGAACCTAAGCCTCTAATTGGACTTGAATTGATTGTCTCTTGCTGAATTGTTTGAATTGCCTATTACTTGGATCATTTACTCGGGTTCTTGGTTCACTATCCATGTTCTGTTTATTCTTCTGGCCTTAGTGATTGCTTGAGGACAAGCAATTGAATAAGCTTGGGGTGATTTGATAGTGTGATTTTACATCATGTTTTATGTATACTTTTGCATGCATTTTTCATTTAGATTAGGCATTCTTTATTTGATTTTAGTTAGATTTTCCCTTGGAACGGGTGAAGCGGTTTCTTGGTGTTGTTTTGCTGGAATTAATGTAAAAATGCCCAGAAATTAGCCTTGATGGAGCTTGGATGAAGACAGCTTGAAAAGAGAAGAAATTGAGCCAAGCAGGATTCTGGAGATTCGCTCCGCGAGACTGGATTCGCCTCGCGACCCTGAAAGCTGACTGTTCCAGAAAATGCAAGCTTTTCTGGTTCGCCTCGCGAACCATGTCTCGCCTCGCGAGTCTGGGGATCAGAAGCCATCACGCCCAGGCCCTGATGCTCCTCACGAGCGTATTTGAGAAGAACCTTTCGGTTTCGCGTCGCGAGAAACTCTCGCCTCGTGAGAGTTCAATTCTCTGAAACAACGGATTTTTAACATTCGCCTCGCGAGACATGTCTCGCCTCGCGAAAGCGCGCAGAACTGATTGGTATAAGTTGCTGTTTTAGGGCAGAAAGGGGGAGTTTTGAGTTTTTTGGGAGAGCTCTTGGAGGCACTTGGAGAGGCAGACTTTGAGGCTGCGGCTGGAAGTGGGTTCCATCCCTGAAGGGGATGTTTTCCTTGCTCTGGGACTGGAAGAAGATTGAAGGATTCTTCTATGAGTGTTCTTCATCTCTTCTCTCCTTCTCTTTTGTATTCTCATTTTTCATGAGTAGTTAAATCCCTTGTTGTTGGGGTCAGATGTAGCTTTTTTGAACTTGTTTGTATTTGATTTGGTTGTTTTAATTCAAGTCTCTATTTCCTTATGAGTATGTGATTCTGTGCTTAATGCTTTCCTTGGCTTAGCTACCCATAGGAATGATATGTTGCTTTGATAGACAATTGACAGATTGATGTTAAGGCATGCTCATGAATCATATGCCAAGTAGTTCAAGAATCTAGACATAGGTGTTGGATGCTTGCAATCTTATAAGTCTTGACTTAATGCAAAATCTCAGGTTAATCCACCTAAGACATTAGGGTTTAATTTGGGGTTTTAGGCTCATTGCACCTAAGACATTATGCTTGAGTATTTTAGAAAAGACTTGATTGTCATTATTGAATTAGGACTTGTGTTAGAAGCCATTTCATTGCAATTAAGGGATGATTAGTGTAGTCTAACCCTGACAATCTTAACCGCATTTCTGTTGCCTTCCAAGTGTTCGATAAAATTCCCAAAAAGACCAAAAATAGTTTGTTTCTTTATTTTATTATCTACCTTCATACCATAGTTTAGTCTAGATAGTTGTTGAGTTTGTGAATTGGTAATTGGCAACCGATCCCTGTGGATAAGATAACCGGTCTTACCACCGTATTACTTGTTTGCGACAAGGTGCACTTGCCTAAGTCTTAAAAATACGCATCAGTTTGATAGTTGTGGGATTTATATTTAAGTTCCCTAAATGTTTTTCCATGTAAACCATTTGCTACCTTTTAGACTCTTAAAAGAGTTATTCACTGCAAGAAATTTGACATATACCTACGGACACTTCTAGTGATTGCAGCTAAAACCATAGGTATAGGTATCATATAGCTACAGATTAATGATAGCCCGTGGGTATAAGTATCATGTACCTACAGACACTCGGATTGGTAGCTATATGTTTTAGTGACAAGTTACAAACCATGGGTACAATGGTGTGATTTTGTCACTATACCATTTAGTGATAGATTTATAACCGTAGGTATAAATGACATATACGTACATATGTTTGATTTCGTCACTACAATGGGCATAGATTATCTATATATATATATATATATATATATATATATATATATATATATATATATATATATATATATATTGGTCACTATAATGCCACTTAATAATTTTGAAACTAAAAAAATTATTTATGATTAAAATAAAATAAAAAAACCCGGGAGAATTTTCCTTTCCCCGTTATTTTTTTTTTCTTTTGCTTCAGAAACACTGCCAAAAACAAATCGCCAAAACCCTTTTGCTCTCTTCAGAAAACAATCGTTACTTTTGCTTCACCACCGCTCTCTACAGAAAACAAACTCCGAGCCTCACCGTCGCGACACCGAGCATCACCACCACCGCATCCCGCCGTCACGCCATCTCCCTCCGCACGCACCAGTTTCGGTTGGGACCATTATCTAAGTTGCAGAGGGTTTCGATTTTAGGTTTTTGGAAATTTCATGGGCCACCGCGACTCTAAGCTTCACCACCACCGCGTCCCGCTGTCAAGTCGTCTCCCTCCGCACGCACGAGACCAAATTTTGCATTACCTATAAACTTATATTATTCTTCAATATTTGTAGTTGCACATAAGTGCATTGATAATGGATGCTGGAATGTTAGTGTCATATTGTTGATTTATATATTTTGATTCAAACGGTAGCTTGTATGATTACTGGGTTTTCTTGTTCATTCACTAAACTGAAGCTAGCTAGCTGAATCTATTGGTCAAAGAAAGAACTATAAGATCATGAAATGACTTGAATCTATGGATGTAGTGATTTTTTGGAATATCCTGCAATCACACACAATATCAAAACTAGAGGCACCAGTATGTATATGTTTGTGTGTATCTGTTATAGTTATTACTAAATAATGGGGTAATCAGTGGATTCATGATCCTTTCCCCCTTCCCTTCTCATATGTGTGCATTGTTTGATCTCATGCAGTAGGGCCAAGGCTTCTACTTATGACCTTCGACATAGTAAGCTTGCATCCAATATTAGTATGCTGGAAAGACTAAAGTAGCACATCTCATGATCCATGCCCTACAACACACTCTGCCATATAGCTTGTAGGTAGTCTGAAATATAAAGAATGATGTAAAATTATTTAGAATTAGAAGTAATAAACATAGTGACCAGAGTCTTGTGCTTGGCAAGTGTCCTTGGCACTTTATTATGAAGCTCGAATTAGCCAAAGAATAATGTGAAATATATATATATATATATAATACAAGGAATTTGCAAGGAAGAACTAATGATACAAGACAGAACTAACGATCATATTGAGGCAAGGCTATATGTTTTCACCTCTGCTACATTTAATGTTTTATTTTACTTAACTAACACTATTTTTCCTTTAGGAACTGTGTCATCTCAAATGGATATACAAAATGGTGTCTGCCAGCATTGTATCATTTTCAACTTGAGCATCACCTATTTGGTTTGAGCTAAGGTATATTTAAAATAACTTCTGAGAGTGTTATTTTTAGAAAATGGGGTCTGGTCTATAACAAAGAAGAGAAGAACAAGTGATATGCGCACCCTCCAAGGCGTGTAAGAACACTAGGCTTTAGGTTTGATTCGCCCCGACCAATCTCTCCTCATAGATTGGATACAACAGGTGTAACCGGCGAATCCCCTTCAGGATACAATGGAGAACCTTGGTTTGGTTTGCACACCCTAAACCAAACGTATCGTCAATGGCATTTTACAGAATAATAGTTTCTTAATTCTCTCTGCGCATTAAGGGAAGAAAGGAAATGATTTGGAATGGAGAAGGCTAATCCAAATTTGGATACCTTTCCTGTATGCAGAGTGGTTCTATTTATAGACCAACTCATGTCCCTTGGTGAAGGAAAACAACTCTCTAAGAGATTGAATGAGGCAATACGACTGAACATGATATTTAAATATCAAACAGTAACATTATAAACATCTTATGTGGTAGCTTGCTGGTTAGCACTCATGCTTCCCACCTCCTGGTCTCGGGTTTGAAACCCATTGGGCGTCAGTCACCTTTTATTCCCATTTCTAATAAAACGGTCATAAAATGTTCAAAACTCAACAGGTGAGAATCGAACCGTGTCACAATTGGACAATATGCCAACATCCTACCACTGAACCAACACATCATTTGATACAAGTAAACAACCGTTAAATGTATATAATGTTAACTTCTACGCAACCTTCCAACTTGTATTTTGGAAATCCCTCACAATCCCCCACCATTTTCAAAATGAACCCAAATCTCATTATTCCGAAAATCGCATGCTTTCAGACAAAGGTATCTTGGAGATTTGAACCTTTGCTTAGTAAGCCATGGGTTTCACTCATCCCCGAATAAAGTGATAGACAAGCTTTGAACCAAATATTCATTAGAACAAGCGTGCATGACTTACACATGAAATCTCGGTACCATTGAACGACGTGTTAGTGTGACACATTTGGTAAGGCCTTGTGTCGTGTATCCTTTTCATGAGAGCTTACAGAGTCAAGCCCAACTCTAAGAAGCGGCCCCTCTTCGCTCTCATATAGGTGAACTTTACCAAAAGCACCCCCATAAGTTGGGCACCACAGCACATATATGCTATAGGTCCATTAAGAGCAAAAGCTCACCCTTATCCTTTTGTCCTTATGGTATCCAAGTACTTTTAAACCTTGGGATGTATCTATTCGTCAAGTACTTGCAATCACTCTCATAGTGTACTTTGGCCACATTGAATTCAAGACTTGATGCTACTCAAGTGTGAGTTGGGTTTCCACCATTGGTGATCATGTAGTTATGGACTTGATTCCCATCCCTAATGATGTTTTTCCACATCATATCACTTGTCAGTCCTTTCATCAAAGGATGCAAGATTTCTTTCCGTCTTATAAAGACCTTGGATAACTCCATTTGCAATTAGTTCCTCGACATAACTATGTCTTAGCCCAATGTTCCTGGACATTCCATTATAAACCTGGCCATATGCTCTTGATAGTGTTAACTGACTATCCCATTGTATGGATACTGGCACCATTAAAATTGGTATCTCATACAACAAATTTCTAAGCCATTCAACCTCTTTGTTACCTGCTGCCAGTGCTATAAATTTTTGCAGTCATGGTGGAACCGGCAATGCCGTCTTATTTCTTGAAACCCCCCACAAATACCCCCCCCCCCCCCCCCCCCCAACTAATTGTGAAGACTCAATTGCTTGTTGAAGCATGGTTTTCTGTATAATTCACCCCATTGACATCCGTGTATCCTTCTAATTCTGAAGGATAACAATTATAGTTTAAACTATAGTTCATTGCCCCCAACAAGTATTTCAATACTCTTGGACAACATGCCAATGGTCTTTTCTTGGATTACTTGTATACCTACTTAGTCTCCTATAACATATGCAATGTTTGAATGGGTACATGTCATGGCATACATTAAATATCCAATTACTTTTGAGTATTCAAGTTGTGCTACTAGACTACCTTTGTTTGGTACTAAAGTAATGCTATGATCATAGGGAGTAGTGATAGGTTGACAATCAAAGTGATTAAATTTATTTAATACCTTTTCTACATAGTGAGATTGGGGTAAACCTACATTCTCACCATCTCTTATTATTCTAATTCCTAGAATCACATCAGCTACCCCTAAGCCTTTCATGTCAAAATTTCTAGATAAGAACCTCTCAGTTTCTTCAACCTAATATAGATCAGTACCAAATATTAATATATCATCAACATATAAACAAATCATGACCCCTTTTCCTCCATGGAATTTACTATAAATACCATTATCAGATTTATTTATTTTATATTTAGCTAGCACAACTTGATCAAACTTTTGATTCTATCGCTTAGGATCTTATTTTAGTCCATACAACGACTTATTCAATTTACACACTTTCTTTTCCTGACCATTGACCACAAACCCTTCAGGTTGTCTCATATACACCTCTTCATCTATTTCCTCATTTAGGAATACCACATCCATTTGATGGATGACAAACTTATAGATGGATCCAAGTGTCAATAGCACTTTAATTGAGGCAATATTGCCACCGATGCATATGTATATGGTCAATGCCCTCTTTTGTATAAATCCCTTAGCAACTAATCTTCCCTTAAACCTATCAATAGTTTCACCTACCTTCATTTTCCTTTTGAAAGTCCATTTACAATCTATGGGTTTGGAACCGGGTGGGAGGTCTACTAGTTTCCATCTTTTATTCTCCATTATTGAGTCCATTTCCTCTTGTATAGCTTTCATCCAGGAAGCGGGATCTTGAGACTTATTGCCTCTTTAAATGTGTCTGGATCATTTTCTATATTCTAGCATATTGGCCTATAACTGTCTATGGACTCTCTTATTCCTTCAACAAGGAACATGAAAAACCTTGGTCTATAAGTTTTCTCTTTTCTAGCTCTCTGACTTCTCTTAAGTTCTAAACCCACCAAAGTATCTTTATTAGATACATTGCTTTTCGGATCATGTGCATTACTATGAACATTATCCTTGTGACTTGGAATTGAGTTAAACTTATCTTCTTGAAAGATTCTTCCCTAAACTCAATTACTGTATTAACAGGATGAGTCACTAGATTCCATAACCATGTATCTATATACTTTGCTAATTTTAGCATAGGCCGGGAACACACATTCAATTCCCCATTCACACAATTTATTTCTTCTGGTTTAAGAATTTTTACTATTGCCCTACAACCTCAAACTTTGAAAAATTTGAGAATGGGTTTTCTATTTTCCAGAGCTCATGTGGGGTTATCTTGTTCCTTCTTTTGGAACCCTATTTACTATATAAAAAGATTTCAACATGACTTTTCCCCAATATCATATTGTTAGACCAACATAGGATACCATGGCTTCTACCATTTCTTCTTATATCCTAATTTTCTTTTCAATTATACTAATTTGTTATGGGAGTAAGATGCAGTTGTTTGGTCAACTATTCTAGTGGACTCAAAGTAATTCGGGTTATAAAATTATCCTACTCTTCCTATAACTCCTAAAATATTTAATAAGTGTCTTATGACAAATAACTTCAATCTACCCACATTATATAATGACATATATAATTACCACAAACAATGGGTAATTGAAAATACTTTCACATCTAAAAATTAATTTTCTTAACTAACAAGTCATCTATAAATTTGAAATCATTGCTGTCATCTGTCATTAGATTGAAAAGGGTTAAGTATGTTTAACGACCTAACCAAATCACAAGTGACTGGTTGTCCCGGTGGCAAGCATTTATTCTCCTTTCCGTAGGGTCTCTGGTTCAAGTCCTATCGAACATTGTGACCTTTTATTTTAAACTGCCTTCTCAAAACGGTCAAAACAAAACATTAAATTTTTTCAAATTTGAGAATCGAACCAGCGACCCAGGAGATAGGTAGATTACCGCTCAACCACTAGACCGACGCAATGTTTGATGAAATCCGATGCCCGTTAATTATATTTAACCAATAACAGAAATGCAACCTTCCATTAGGTTGCTCACTGCAACCTTTGGGTGTCACCTCCTGCTACCGACCAGGTTAACTAAGCCTGTTTTGCAGGAAATTGGGTTCAAACGACCCATTCATGACCTAAAGAATTTTTTCCCATTTAGTCTCAATCTAAACTTATTTTCATGTCTCTATATTTTGGATTCATGTCTAAACATGTTCAAAGATAAATCTACATGATTTTCATTATAAAAAAATAAAAAAAAACAATGATTCAATCATTTTCAATTTTCTATAATATTTATTCATGAACATCCATGTCCATTTTAACAAGATAGAACAATCCAAAAACATTTCTAATTTCTACAAAATAAATAAAAAAATCACCAATCTTATATTCACATAATCATGCACTCACAATATAAGAATGTCAACTCTAAAATTAATTGAATCTTGAATGGAACAATTCCATTAATGCATGCACTTGATATAATCATTTATATTCAAGACCATTCTATCAAAATAGAACAACATACTTGCATGCATAATAAACCAAACATATTCATGTTCATCAAAATTCACATACCTGATTTTATTCTAAATCATGCATCTAATGCTCTAATACCACATGTTAAAACTAACATAAACAAAGAATGCCTTTAGGATTAAACATACATGATTTAGAATACTAAGAGTATCATAGCCATAAAAAGTAATTGTGTACCTTTCACCACGGTCACAAATAAACATATTTTTTATGAAGCATATGAGTACTCATCTCTCCTTGTTGTAAAAAGATCATTCATTTCTTTCTCCCAACAAACGGAGTTTCCACCATCGAACCTCTCCACTTTGACAATGTCAAATGTCATCTCTTTCATTGTTGCAACCATTTTACAAAACGATAATCGAACCTAAAGATTTTTAGAAAATGGGGTCTGGTCTACAACAAAGAAGAGAAGAACAAGTGACATGCGCACCCTCCAAGGAGTGTAAAAACACTAGGCTTTAGGTTCGATTCGCCCCCACCAATCTCTCCTCATAGATTGGATGCAACAAGTGTAACCGGCGAATCCCCTTCAGGATACAATGGAGAACCTTGGTTTGGTTAATTTGCAGACCCTAAACCAAGCGTATCGTCAATGACATTTTATAGAATAATAGTTTCCTTAATTCTCTCTGCGCATTAAGGGAAGAAAGGAAGTGATTTGGAATGGAGAAGGCTAATCCAAATTTGGATACATTTCCTGTATGCAGAGTGGTTCTATTTATAGACCAACTCATTCTCCTTGGTGAAGGAAAACAACTCTCTAAGAGATTGAATCAGGCAATTCGACTGAACATGATATTTAAATATCAAACAGTAACATTATAAACATCTTATGTGGTAGCCTGTTGGTTAGCACTCATGCTTCCCACCTCCTGGTCTCGAGTTTGAAACCCATTGGGCGTCAGTCACCTTTTATTCCCATTTTTAATAAAATGGTTGATCAGCCTCTGGCTCGACTAGTTTTTAACTAGTAAGACCATAGGTTTTATTCGAGTTTAATCTCGTTTTCGCCAAAATTTGGATGTAATTGTCCTCAAGTAACATTTTGAGTCTCTTAAGTATTTTTAGGTTAATTTAGTTGATTTTTAGTCGAATAAAGCACTTACTGCCATTTCTTGTTTTCAGGTTAATAAAGAGAAGCAATTCTGGAAGAACACCTGAAGCAGAGGCCATCACGCCTGGGTCGTGACACTGGTCACGGCCGTGATGCGCTACCCATGGAAGACAGAAAGGATCATGGCCCAGTCGTGACACACATCACGGGCGTGATGGGAAGTCCCCAAAGATCAGAAAGCATCACGGCCCAGCCGTGATATCCATCACGGGCATGATGAGAAGACACAGGAAGTCAGAATTGATCACGGCCCAGTCGTGATGAAGGTCACGGCCGTGACAGATCAGCACCCATGGATAGAAGCGATCACGGCCTGGCCGTGATAGGCATCACGGCCGTGACGGACCAGAATTTGAATGCGCGCCCTTGACAGAAGCGGTCATGACCTGGCCGTGACGGCCATCACGGCCGTGACGCGCGGCCTCTTTATAAATAGAAGCGCAGCAGACACAAAGTTGGATCGAATTTTTACAGTTTTATATAATTTTTATAGGTTTTGTTAAGCCCTTGATGGAGAACTAATTCCCTTGGGTTAATCTGCTGTAATCAGGTTCCGCCGACACTTGAGATTCTGTAATTCCCGGATTAAATTGCTTCTTCCTTTCAATACTATCTTGTACGTTCTGTTTGCTTAATTCAGAATTACAAAGAATAGGCATTGATTTGTTTCGATGATTTTATGTTCTCATATCTAATCCCATTTGCTTAATTCGCGTGCGTTCAATCGTGTTTGCTTAATTCATGAGGGCTTTACCCCGTTTGCTTAATTCGGGAATTGGGAACATATATCGTGTAGCGTCAATTTCGCTTGTTAATTGTTGCTACAATTGAAAAGGGATTAAAATCCGCTTAGGGCATGGGAATTACACGAATCGATGATAGTGGGAAGCCGAAAACAGTAGATTAACCGTTTTAATTACTGATAATCACTTCTTGCTCTGTTTTCTACTCTGTTTTCCTAATTGAATTTTAAACCTTCAAACCCCCCAAAACTGATTTTTCTGAAGATAACAATCCAAGGGTCCTTGTAAGACGACACTCGAGTTGTCGCACCCTGACTACAGTTTTTACAAATCACTCACTTTTTGACCCGTGTGCGACAGCGTGTCAAAATTGACGCCGTTACCGGGGACTCTTGTTTGTTATTTTCGCATTTTTCGTTTTTCTGTTTTTCTGCTGAATTAGTCTGGTTACTAGGTCTACTTGTTCTGACTTGTGTGATTTTGATCCTGAAATTGAAAGAATTTTGCACACACGCCGTAGAGCAATTCAAGCTAGCACTAGTGGTAATTCTAATTCTGCACCTGCACTTGATAACATGGCTGATCAGAGAACATTAAGACAGCTTGTTGCCCCTGATGTTAATTATAATGGTTTGTGTATTGAGTATGCTGATGTTGTTGCCCCTTTTGAACTAAAATCTGGTTTAATACACTTGTTGCCAAGGTTTAGTGGTCTTGCAGGTGAGGATCCACACAAGCATCTGAAGGAATTCCAAGTTGTACTACCTTGAACCAAATTCTGTTACAACTTGGAATGATCTGAAGAAGGTCTTCTTAGAGAGATACTTTCCTGCCTCCAGAGCTGCATCAATCAGGAAGGAGATATGTGGTATTAGACAGGGCAATGAATCACTGGCTGAGTACTGGGAGAGATTCAAGAAGTTGGTATCCAGTTGTCCTCAACACCAGATTTCCGAGCAGCTCCTTATTCAGTACTTTTATGAGGGGTTGCTACCGATGGACAGAAATATTTTGGATGCTGCTAGTGGGGGAGCACTTGTTGATAAGACCCCAGCTGCTGCCAAGAAATTGATTGAAATTATGTCACTTAACTCCCAGCAGTTCACAACTAGAAGCAATTCTGTCGAAGCAAGGGGTGCGAACGAGATCCATGGTTCTTCCAACAAGGCCCTTGAAACCAGAATTGATGAGCTCACTTCTTTGGTGAAGCAGTTGACAATGGAAAAGGTTCAACCAGCAAGGTTGTGTGGCATATGCACCTCTCCTGAGCACCTGACCGATGCATGCCCCATTCTGAAGGATGAGTCAATCACTAATTTGCCTCAAGCTTATGCAGCCAATCTTTACAATCAAGGAAACAATCAGAACCGGTACAGCATTCCTGACCTTTCCACAAATAAGTACCATCCCAACTGGAGGAATCATCCAAACCTTCGGTATGGGAACTCATCCACACAACAGCAGCTGATAGCACCACCACAGAATTCTCCCCAAGTGACCACCTCTGCACCTTCTGGACCTTCACTAGAGGACCTGATCAAGCAAATGGTTGACAACAATCTCCAGTTTCAGCAGCAAGTTGGACAGTTTCAGCAGCGAACGGATGCTAGCATTCACACTTTGCAGACACAGATTGGACAGCTTGCCACTTCGATGAATGCCATGCAGCAAGCTCAAGGATCGAACCAACTACCTGCACAAACAGTGGTGAATCCTAATGCTCCAAATCCTAATGTGAGTGCGATTTCTTTGAGATCTGGGAAAGTTGTAGAGGCAGCCCCTGAAAAGGATAAAGAAACTGTTGAGGTGACACCTGAACCTTCTGTTATTGTTGAAGCTGAGAAAGAGTATGTGCCACCGATCCCCTTCCCGCAAAGAGTGCTGAAAAATAAGAAGATTGATGGAGAAGACAAGGAGAGGGAGATTCTGGATGTGTTCAGAAAAGTGGCAGTGAACATCCCGTTTCTTGATGTGATTAAGCAGGTTCCAAAGTATGCAAGGTTTCTGAAGGATTTGTGCACATACAAGAGGAGGTTGAGGGGAAATGAGAGAGTCAATTTGGGGCGAAATGTTTCAGCCCTCATTCAACCTAAGCCTGCATCTGAAAAGGGTACTGTTTCGACCCTCACTCAGGCAATGCCACAGAAATGCAAGGATCCGGGAACTTTTTCTATTCCATGCACCATTGGGGACAGTAAATTCGACAATTGCATGTTGGATTTAGGAGCTTCTATTAATGTCATGCCTACTTCTGTCTTCAACAATCTTGATCTTGGTCCTATGCAACATACAGGTCTAACTATTCAGTTGGCAAACAGGACCAATGCTCGCCCCATTGGAGTAGTAGAAGATGTGCTTGTTCAAGTTGATGACCTGATTTTCCCTGCTGATTTTTACATTCTGGACATGGCAGGGGAAACAGATTCTAGCAGATCACCAATCATTCTGGGTAGGCCGTTTATGAAGACGGTGAAGACAAAGATTGATGTTCACGATGGAACCATGTGCATGGAGTTTGGTGACATTGTGGCAAAATTCAACATTTTCGATGCTCTGAAGCATCCCTTGGAAGAGCACTCTGTTTTTCAAATAGAGCTATTCTCTGAAATTGTTGATGAAACTTATGATGATTTGGTTGCAGCTGCTGATTTTCCATCCATTTCTGGTTTTGATGATGTCTACTCATGTGCCGATTGCACTCACACTGACCCTTGTGCTGTTTGTTCTGTGGTTGATGCTGCTTTGGAGGGTGACAGTGTGGATGAAGCTGTTTGTTCAGCTGAAGTTCTCGACAGTACGGCTGCCCCAAACATACCATCTATTGAGCAGCCACCCTCCTTGGAGCTTAAGCCACTTCCTGACAATCTGAAATATGCTTACTTGGAGAGGAATGAAAAACTTCCGGTTATAATTTCCTCTAACCTTGATGTTGACCAGGAAACTAAGCTCTTGGAGGTTTTGAAGAAGCACAAGAAGGCGATTGGGTGGACCTTGGCCAACATACCAGGTATTAGCCCCTCCAGGTGTATGCATAGGATTCTGTTGGAGGATGGGGCTAAAACAGTTAGGCAGTCCCAAAGGCGGCTCAATCCCTTGATTCTTGATGTTGTGAAGAAGGAGGTGACAAAACTCTTGCATGCGTGTATCATACACCCTATCTCTGACAGTAATTGGGTGAGCCTAGTGCAAGTTGTGCCTAAGAAATCTGGACTCACAGTGGTGAAAAATGAAAATGATGAACTTGTCCCCACTAGAGTCCAGAATAGCTAGGGAGTTTGCATTGATTACAGGAGGTTGAACCAGGCTACTAGAAAGGATCACTTTCCCTTGCCGTTCATCGATCAGATGCTTGAACGGCTAGCAGGTAAATCACACTACTGTTTTCTTGATGGTTTTTCAGGTTACTTCCAGATCCACATTGCACCAGAGGATCAGGAAAAGACTATTTTCACGTGCCCCTTCGGCACATTTGCTTACAGGAGGATGCCATTTGGTCTTTGCAATGCTCCTGGCACATTCCAGAGATGCATGATTAGTATTTTTACTGAGTATATTGAGAATTGCATGGAAGTGTTCATGGATGACTTTACTGTTTATGGTTCCTCATTTGATGCATGCTTGCACAATCTGAATCTAGTTTTGGAAAGATGCATTGAAACTGACCTTGTTTTAAACTATGAAAAATGTCATTTTATGGTTGAACAGGGGATTGTTTTGGGGCATATCATTTCTGAAAAGGGTATTTCAGTAGATCCTGCTAAGATTAATGTGATTTCTACTTTGCCTTACCCATCTTGCGTTCGCGAGATTCGTTCTTTTCTTGGTCCTGCAGGTTTCTACAGGCGCTTCATAAAGGATTTCATCAAGATAGCGCTCCCTCTGTTAAACTTGTTGAAGAATGACGCCACTTTCAACTTTGATGACAACTGCAAGAAGGCGTTTGATTTCCTGAAGAAGGCACCGACCTCCACTCCCATCATCCAGCCCCCTGACTGGACCCTCCCCTTTGAGATCATGTGTGATGCCTCAAACTATGCTGTGGGGGCGGTCCTGGCACAAAGGGTGGGCAAGGCTGCCCATGTAATTTATTATGCTTCTAGGACTTTAGATGTTGCACAGGCTAACTACACCACTACTGAGAAGGAACTTCTAGCTATTGTTTTTGCTCTTGATAAATTTAGATCGTATTTGCTAGGTTCCAAGGTTGTTGTTTTCACTGACCATGCAGCTATAAAGTACTTGATGAAGAAACCAGAGGCAAAACCGAGATTGATTCGGTGGATGTTGTTGCTCCAGGAATTTAATGTGGAGATTAAGGACAAGAGTGGAGCTGAGAACTTGGTGGCTGATCACTTGAGCAAAATAGAAAGGGATGAAAATCCTTCTCCCATCCAGGATGACTTTCTTGATGAGCAGCTTTTACAGTTGCATGGGGTAACTCCTTGGTTTGCTGATATTGTTAATTATCTTGTTGCTGGTGTTTTTCCAACAGGTGCAACTAGGGCGCAGATTCACAAACTCAGGAGTGATGCCAAATACTATGTTTGGGATGATCCATATCTTTGGAAATTTGGCAGTGATCAGGTAATTAGGAGATGTGTCCCAGACTATGAGATTGAGTCTATCTTGCACTTTTCTCATGCCTCTCAAGTAAGGGGACACTTTGGGCCATAAAGGACTGCAAGAAAAATCCTGGACTCAGGTTTTTATTGGCCCACCATTTTTAGAGATGCTTATGAGGTTTACCGGACTTGTAAAGAGTGTCAGACAGCAGGTACAACCATCACTCGTAAGAGTGAAATGCCTCAGCAGCCTATGCTTTTCTGTGAGGTGTTTGATGTGTGGGGAATTGACTTTATGGGTCCTTTCCCTGCATCTTTTGGTTTTCTCTATATTTTACTGGCTGTTGACTATGTTTCAAAGTGGGTGGAAGCTATCCCCACTAGGACTAATGATTCTAAGGTTGTTGCAAATTTTGTCAGGTCCAATATTTTTTGCAGGTTCGGCATACCTCGTGCTATCATGCATCAGTGACCAAGGTACTCATTTCTGCAACCGCACCATGGAAGCTTTACTCCGGAAGTACGGAGTTGTGCACAGGGTCTCTACTGCGTACCATCCCCAGACTAATGGGCAGGCTGAGATCTCCAACAGAGAGATCAAACAGATCTTAGAGAAAGTGGTGCAGCCAAATAGGAAGGACTAGAGCCGCCGTCTAGAAGACGCACTTTGGGCTCAAAGAACAGCTTTCAAGACACCAATAGGGATGTCTCCCTATAGACTTGTGTTCGATAAGGCGTGTCATCTTCCTGTAGATATTGAGCACCACGCTTATTGGGCAGTCAGAAGCTGTAATTTAGAAATGCAAAAAACTGGCATTGAAAGAAAACTCCAATTACAGCAGCTTGAAGAGCTGAGGCTGGAAGCCTATGAAAGCTCTCGGATTTATAAAGAGAAAACTAAGCACTTCCATGATAGAATGATCTCTAGGAAACAATTCTCTGTGGTCCAACAGGTTTTATTGTTTAACTCCCGCCTGAAAGTCATGGCTGGGAAACTTCGATCCAAGTGGGTTGGCCCATTTGTTGTCACTGATGTTTTCCCTCATGGTGCAGTTGAAATAAAAAGTGCAGGTAGCAACAAGGTTTTCAAGGTTAACGGGCAACGCTTGAAGCCATTCCATGAGAGCTCGGTGCCTGAAGATGCTACTGTTGTGGAGCACTCCTTGGGGGAGCACTCCTACACTACAACTTGATCAGGGAGCACCTTCTCCTTTCCCTCACTCTGATTTTATATTTATGTTCTTTCATTGAGGACAATGTATGTTTTAAGTGTGGGGGAGGGAACCAATTGTTTGTTTTTGTTTTGTTTTCCTGTAGCTCTTGAATAATTTGAGAAGATCAAGAGTTTGTGTGTGAGTGTTGTGTCGGCAAGCTTGGTGGATTCTGTTGAATTTGCATAGATAGATTGCATGATATATGTTGGCTTGATGATTTCCCCCCTAGGTCTTGAAAATTGAAAATTGACCCCCATGTGAAAAATTGAAAATTGAACTTTGAGATGTTCTGTTGTGATTGCATGATTTATGATAAGTTTGGGGTAGAGTGATGCACACACTAGGGATTGAATCTCGGTCAAACAATTTACGAAAAATGTCCAGGTGAGGATTTGAGCCTCCAACATGTTTTTAATTGTGTGAATCACTTTCAAGTTGCACTTTCCCGAATTTGCTTGAGTCTCTTCATGGTTTGCATATTTATGTGCTTGCATCAAATGATTTAGGCGATTTTTTTTGAATTAACTACTTGGCCTAAAAATAACCATCCCTAATGCATGTTCCCTAGTTAGCCCTTTGAGCCTAATTAGCCTATTGTTTCGTGATGACCCTATATTATAAGCCAAAAATTTGGAAAAGCCATGTTAACCTGATCTTAGGAGTAGGAGAGCATGGAAACTTAGCAAGAGAAGGGTTGCAAGAAACTAAGTTTGGGGTGGCTACATGGATACAATATGTCATTCTAGGTTGAGAAAAAGAAAAATAAAGGTTGGAGCCAAAGGCAAAAGAAAAAAAAAAGAAAAAAGAAAAAAAAAAGACAAAAAAAAAAGAACAAAAATGTCAAAAAAGGGGTATTTGAAGAAAATGCTGTAGTCACCCAAAGCATAAAGAAAAATGGAAAAAGGACTTTGAGTGGAAATTCAATGCGTTAAAATGCTCATGCTCTCTTAGTTCCTAGGGACTTAAGCCTAGTACCTTTGAATATCCTACCCTTAGCCAGGCCCCATTACAACCTCTAAAAGACCTTTTGATGTTGCATGCATGTTTTCGTGGGAACCTTGTTTGAGATGAAAATCAAATTCATGGGAAGTGCTCTTAAAAGTGAAATTGAGTGAAATGTTGATAGCCAAGACAAGATTGAGCGAATGAGTGAAATGTTAAATGCCCTTGTGAGGAAGGAATTGTTTGAATTTGGTGATCTCCCTTTTGTGTGTAACTTGGATTCTCAACTTAGATTAATGATTGCATGAAGGATGGGATTCTCCATTGTTTAAAGTAAATGAATGTGGGGGTCACATTGTTGCAAGGAGGAAAACATTGAAGAAAAATTGTTTTGTTAAGATTGCATGAAATGTGTGCGAAATCGATTGAATCTCTTAAGCTTGCCAAGTTTGAGTCTTTTTGAGTTTTAGTTTACTTGGGGACAAGCAAAGTTTAAGTTTGGGGTATTTTGATCAGCCTCTGGCTCGACTAGTTTTTAACTAGTAAGACCATAGGTTTTATTCGAGTTTAATATCGTTTTCGCCCAAATTTGGATGTAATTGTCCTCAAGCAACATTTTGAGTCTCTTAAGTATTTTTAGGTTAATTTAGTTGATTTTGAGTCGAATAAAGCACTTACTGCCATTTCTTGTTTTCAGGTTAATAAAGAGAAGCAATTCTGGAAGAACACCTGAAGCAGAGGCCATCACGCCCAGGCCGTGACACTGGTCACGACCGTGATGAGCTACCCATGGAAGACAGAAAGGATCACGGCCCAGTCGTGACACACATCACGGGCGTGATGGGAAGTCCCCAAAGATCAGAAAGCATCACGGCCCAGCCGTGATATCCATCACGGGCATGATGAGAAGACACAGGAAGTCAGAATTGATCACGGCCCAGCCGTGATGAAGGTCACGGCCGTGACAGATCAGCACCCATGGACAGAAGCGGTCACGGCCTGGCCGTGATAGGCATCACGGCCGTGACGGACCAGAATTTGAATGTGCGCCCTTGACAGAAGCGGTCACGGCCTGACCGTGACGGCCATCACGGCCGTGACACGCGGCCTCTTTATAAATAGAAGCGCAGTAGACATGGAGGTGGATCGAATTTTTACAGTTTTACATAATTTTTCTAGGTTTTGTTAAACCCTTGATGGAGAACTAATTCCCTTGGGTTAATCTGCTGTAATCAGGTTCCGCCGACACTTGAGATTCTGTAATTCCCGGATTAAATTGCTTCTTCCTTTCAATACTATCTTGTACGTTCTGTTTGCTTAATTCAGAATTACAAAGAATAGGCATTGATTTGTTTCGATGATTTTATGTTCTCATATCTAATCGCGTTTGCTTAATTCGTGTGCGTTCAATCGTGTTTGCTTAATTCACGAGGGCTTCACCCCGTTTGCTTAATTCGGGAATTGGGAACATATATCGTGTAGCGTCAATTTCGCTTGTTAATTGTTACTACAATCGAACAGGGATTAGAATCCGCTTAGGGCATGGGAATTACACGAACCGATGATAGTGGGAAGCTGAAAATAGTAGATTAACCGTTTTAATTACTGAAAATCACTTCTTGCTCTGTTTTCCTAATTGAATTTTAAACCTTCCCCAAAACTGATTTTTCTGAAGATAACAATCCAAGAGTCCTTGTGAGACGACACTCGAGTTGTCGCACCCTGAATACAGTTTTTACAAATCACTCGCTTTTTGACCCGTGCGCGACAGCGTGTCAACGGTCATAAAATGTTCACAACTCAACAGGTGAGAATCGAACCGTGTCACAATAGGACACTATGCCAACATCCTACCACTGAACCAACGCATCATTTGATACAAGTAAACATCCGTTAAATGTATATAATGTTAACTTCTACGCAACCTTCCAACTTGTATTTTGGAAATCCCTCAGTTATCATATCAGGTAATCACTTATTTTTTATTGTATTCAACTAAGCTCTCGATTGCTTGCCTAGGTGATGATGTTGTGGCAACTAATATTGCTGAGACATCAATATGATTCCCGGAATCAAGTATGTAATAGATTCTGAATTTGTCAAAGCATGTCCTACGACCCTGGCAAAGGCATGGAATCTTTGGTTGTGATACCTACATCCAATTCCTAGGCTCTGTAAAGAAGGTATGTTGGTAGATTACATTTGAGTGTGTTTCATGTTTTATTTTTGTTGCAAATATTGGCTGAATTAGTTCAGTTAATGAAAATCAAGCAAGTTTAGCTCAGTTTAACTGAAGAGGACTACCTCTCTCTTTTTAAGTTCAATTACATATTTTTTTAAAATTGAGTAGGATGCAGATGCATACTCACTTCTAATTTTACTTTTAGCTCAATATAGAAGATCATAAACTCTGTACTATATTATACCAAAAAATTAAATGACACATGAAAAGATCACCATGAAAAGTAAGCTCCAATGAAGTTAATCATCATGTCTGCATATTGTGCAAGTGTGCAATGTATTACGAATTGAGTAGCATGATGTTAGTTTTATTGTTTATTACCTCTAGAAAGTTAGACTATTTTATTATTGTAAATGGTGATGGAATTTTAGCTTTAGCATTATCTATGATATGTTTTACGTACATGTTCACTTTGAATGAAAAAAGAAAAACTTTTTAGTTTAATTATCTTAGTTCTAGTTTGCTAATTTTTTAAATTGATTCAATATCTCAATTTTTTATGGCTAGAAGTCTATTACTGATATTGCCAATATGTTCATATTTCTTATGTTCAAATTTCTAATGTTTAGAAGGTTGCCGTGGCAATTGCTCCTTCTCAGATCAGTACCCAGCTGGAGCCAAAGCCACTTCCTGATGTACCAGTGGCTCTTACTTTAGCATGGTGGATCTGTAGAAGCTACATGTTTGTATTCTATAATTTTATTATCTGAATTAGTTGATAACAATGAAATTGTCAGGTCTGACATAGTAAAGTGTTTTCGGTCTGATTTGGTAAACGGTCTGATTTGGTAAATAATGCTTCTTTCAGGATCCAAACCCCAACACAACTTTTTGGAGTTGAGTCCACAGTTGGTGATGCAATCTTAAAGTTGGAACCATTCAGATGCAATCATTTGTTGTTCTTTGAAAACAACTCTAAAAGCTAGCTCATAGAGGGGGATGTCCAAGTTATTATAAATGGTTCTTGGCTCATATAATCAACCAATGTGGGACTTAGACACTTAATACACCCCTTCACGCCCAGGACTGGACATCTGGAGCGTGAAGTTTGCAGGACTGGACATCTGCAGGTGGCCCAACATCGTGGGAGGCTCTGATACCATGTTAGAATAATTGAGCCTAACTCCACTCTAAAAGCTAGCTCATAGAGGGAGGGATGTCCAAGTTATTATAAATGGTTCTTGGCTTATATACTCAATCAATGTGAGACTTAGACACTTAATAACTTGCTTTGCTCTTTTACTTGCTACATCTCTACTTAGCTGAATCTGTATAATTTATTAGTTGTCTAAGGGCGTTACTACAAGATTTCTTTAGAAATCTTGTCTTTTGCCTAATAATAACTTCTGTTAAGTAGCATACTGACTGGCAAATTTATTGCAGGCATCTTTAGTGTTCACCTTCGCAAACCAAGCTGTCGTCTTTGAGTACCATTATCAAAAAATATTTGTAATTTTTGAGATTGTTACAAGACTTTATGTGTATATTATATGCTAGTACGCTATTTTTTAGGTGGATATGTTTGTGCAATTTGACACGTCTGGAAGACTTTATATTAATTTTCAATGTGAATGAAGTTTTATTTTATTTTATTATGGTTCCTAAATCTATTTATTTATTTTATTGTGTATTTAGTTTGTAATATGATCACCGTTATAAAAGATCGTGAATATTTATTATTATTATTATGAATATTGTCACTAAAATCTATATGACGAGGCAAAATCGTGGGTATAGTAAATTGTGATATGTTATTAAAACATATAGCAATGGAAGATAAACTGTAGGTATATGTTCAAAAAAAAATTTTATGGCAAAATCGTCACTAAAACCTATGGTGACAGCGACAAAACCGTAGGTATATCAAATTATGATCTGTCACTAAAACATATTACAACGGAAAATAAACCGTGGGTATATCTTTATGTATTCTACCAACGGACATAACAACCGTCACTAAAGCCTATAGTGATGGCGCTTAAACCGTAGGTATAGCGAATTATTGACCACGGATCCGAACGTCCGTCGGTATAAGTTTTTCAATCTATACCTACGGTTTTTAAGCTTTTACCTACGGTTTTCGGCTGTCGTAGTGATTATCTGATTTAAAATTTAACTAGATTGAAAACTTCCCGTGTTGTGGTCTTAGTTTATTTGTCTTAGGTAACTTGTTGCCCTTCACTAGTATAGAAAGTGTGGTTGTGGATTTTTTAGCATTTGGTGGTTGTGGTTTACGCTTCAAATTGTGTGTGGTTTTGGTTCTATCATTGACCTCGAAGAAGAGGGAGATAGTGTAGTGATGTATATATATGGTTGTTAGGTTTTCAAATATTAATGCGCTTTTTCAATCCCCCCTATTGTGTTTATATTGGATATATGTGTGTATATCTATAGAACCTATCTAGCTATGGATCGTAGTTGGATGGTTTATAAACGCACAAGTGACGAGTATCTGAAGGGAATGGAAGAATTTATAGAATTTGCTCAAAGAAATGTATATGGACTTGTTAGTGATGAGTGTGTGTGCAAATTATGTATTCTGGAATTAGTGAATGCAGGGAGCTAGCCAGGGGAAGGGATATTGTAACAGATTTAAAAAAAAAACCTATTTTTAACATCTGGCTTTTATTCAAAAGACGTTAAAAGTTTACTTTTAACGTCTGTCTTTTTAAACAACAGACATTAAAAGTAAACTTTTAACGTCTGTTACATAAAAGAACCGACATAAAAGAACAAACAGACGTCTGTTACATTTAACGTCAGTTTAATAAAAGACAAACGTTAAATGTAAACTTTTATGTCTGTCGAAAATAGACGTTAAAAGTCACACATTTAACGTCTGTTGTATTAACGTATGACTTTTTTAAGACGTGAAAAAGCATGTTTAACCGACGTAAAAAGTGTTTGCTGCACTAGTGTGAGTTTCTTTGAAAACCTATTAATTCCCTCCATAATCATGGGTAAAGAACAGAAATAATACTCAAAAAAGGTGCAAATAAATAATTTGTGATATGTTATGAGTTGTAGTGGGTGTCTGGGCTCTATTGTGGGTTTTGGCACTGGAGTCAACTTCTCTGGTTCAAGTTTCATGGTGTCAAACTCTTTGTTTGTTGTATACTCGCGTAGTAGGGCTATAAGCACTACATGGCTTTCTTGCTTCTTGTTATCTAGTGGGGGTGGGGGGTACATTTTTAATATATGTATTGCTCTAGGTGCAGGGTGTCAAACTCCGGTTTTGCTTGTTTTAGTGTGCATGAGTGTGTTTGTGTCTTCCCCAGTCGAGTCGTCATCTGTCGTGATCGAGATTGCAACATGAACAATGAAAAAAAAAAGATTTTGTAAAAGAGTAGAGTCACCATCAATTTTATTTAATTTAGGAAAAAATTGAAAGACCTTTAAAAAATTATTGGTCTTTATAACCAAGTTAAGTTCGTAAGTCGGTTGGATAAGGACTTAATCCCATAACACCCCTACTACATCCGCTAAAAAACAATTACCCAAATTAATGGTGCAAATAAATAATAAATTTTAAAATATTTATTTTTACCTTAAAGAAGACATTAGCATGAACAAATAGTAATTTAAAAGAAAAAAATAACACACCACCAATCCTATGATTAGTATGAAACTTTAACAAAAGAGCATGAAACTTGTCCATTCTTTGGGAGCAAATAATGAAGACCTTGGCAAAGTTTCATCCAGCATTAAAAAAAATGGTTTGGCAGTTCCTAAAATATGAAAAGTTCACAAAGTTTATCAAACAGAAAAAAAAAAATAGCCATCAATCGTATTCTTCTCTACCTCACTGCACTCAAGACAACAAATAGATCTTTCACTACGATCCTTCAATATATTGAATATACCATTTTCCATAGAAATTTACTTGTATAGACATTTGCACAAGCTCTGACTAATGCCTGTGGTATCCTTTGAGTCAGTTACAACAACCTTGCCTGAAAGGTGATGCCTTATTGATCAAAATTTTTGAGGAAGAATACAAAGCTGGCTTGGATGGATGTAAAAACAATCTTCACAGTCGATTAATCCTCTCAGAAGGTGATTCACTTATCAAGTATGAAGACTTGCGCTCCAAATTATCCAAGCTTTGGAAACCACTTGATCAATGGAGGATGGTTCCTCTTGGTCAATGAAGCATTTTATCATGGAAGTGGCATGGTCCAAGACTGGAATTTTTCTTAATCAACGTAAATATGCATTAGAAATTCTGCAGGACACTGGTCTTCTTGCTAGTAAGCCAGTAATGACTCCATTGGATTACAATCACACTTTGACTGCTGATCTTGGTGAGGCTCTTTCTGACCATTCTCCATATAGACGATTGATTGGTAGACTGTTATATCTTACAGTCACCCGACCGGATCTCACTTATACAGTGAACTTGTTGTCTCAATTTATGTCTTCTCCTCGAGACACACATTGGCATGCAGCACTTAGAGTGGTCAGATACATCAAATCTGCCCCAGACCATGGCATCCTACTCTCATCTAAATCTTCTCTACGCTTGCATGCTTATTGTGATGCGGATTGGGCTTCTTGTCCCACATCCTGAAGATCAACTACCGGTTATTGTATTTTTTTGGGTCCAAGTCTCCTTTCTTGGCGAACCAAGAAGCAACCAACAGTTTCTCGCTCCTTTGCCGATGCCGAAGCCGAGTATCGAGCCGTGGCCAATGCTGTTAGTGAACTCGCATGGCAACATAGTCTTCTCCATGAATCAGGATTCCATCACATCCTGCAACTTTATCTTGTGATAATCAAGCATCCCTCCATATAGCAAACAATCCGGTTTTTCATGAAAGAACAAAACATGTTGAAATTGATTGTCATTTTGTTCTGGATAAAATTCAAGAAGGCAAACTTCGAACCACATTTTCCCCTCTAATCAGCAACTGACGGATGTCTTCACAAAGGCTCTTCTTCCATCTTCACATGCTCAGTTAGTTTCCAAGCTCATGTACCTTCCCGGTTCTTGAGCTTGAGGGGGAGTGTTACACAATCAAACATCTGATATGATTGTAATTACTGTCAAATATTATAATTTACTTAATTGAGGCTATGTATTAATGTAGGAAATATACTTGCCTAATTTCTAGAGATTTAGCTTGATCTTCACCTAGTATCACGTGTAACAATTATGTATCACTTGTATATATCCCTCTAACATTCAACGAAATATCACAATCAGAGAATTACTTTCAATTTCTACGGTAAATTTAGTTTTTTGTTTTTGGTCCAAAATAATGGGTCTTTTGCAAACCCAAGATACATTTGATAATTTTTTTTCCATATATATCCTTATACTCCCTACTTAAATTCAACTATTATTCCTTACTTAAATTCAATCATAAATGCTAGTACTTATTCCAAAACAAAAGCCATATGAATGTACCTTTTTTTTTAACAATAAATGTGCACATTCTGAGTGCTTATTAATGGCAAGTGGAAAGTGGAGTAAATAAGGTTAGAATGTGTAAATAATTAATGATATCATAAATAAGGGTAATTTGATACAAATATAAACAAATTAATAATTTCTTAATCTGTATATAAAAATCTTAAATTATCATAGAAATAGACCGGGGGGAGTATCTCTTCTAAATTATTTTTTTTTTCTTATTTGGATACCCAATCACGTCCGGCTAGGACATTTATGATTTAACGACCATGTAAGAACGTCGCTAATGAAAATGGGCGGAATCTGACATTGAGGCTAAGGTTGCTAACAGTAATAGAAGTAAACTTGACCTAACCTTGTTTATGTGTGTGTTTGGTTAAATGATGGGAGAAATTGATTTTGAATGAATTGATTTTGGTTAAAAATGAGTTGAACATAAAGTGATTTATGTTTGGATATATTCATAAAAAAAATATTTTTACCAATCCATATTGACTGAATATTTTAGATCAAAATTACTTTTGAGTAAATAATTATCAAAATGAGTTTAAACATGTATATAAAAAATTGTAAAAATTTAAAATTGATTCTATCTCAACATGAAAGTTACAAATAGTTACTTCAGCTTAGAATTAATTCTGAAACCAAAATTGCTTCTCATAATCGGAATCAAACATCGGAAAAATCTTGTCAAATCACGTTTGACCATTATAAAATGAGGTGTGGAGGTTCCCACGGTGGAACCAAACATGCACGATCACAACAACGAAAAAAATTTAAAAAAACCAAGTTGAAAAAAGAAATTAAATTAATGGATCAAAGCATTCATCTTGCCACCAAAATAGCTTATCTTTGACTTCATCCATGTGACCATATCCATATTCGGGTTGCGCAGCATCCAAAAGGGGTAGAAACTATCCTCGGAATAAAGTATTTTCCAAGGTTTACAAAACCGGACCGGTCATTGAACCGGTGAAGGCAGCGGTTCGAGGTTCAATGGTCCAACCGAGGTTGAACCGTGGTTGAACCGGTTATAATTAAATGATATTATTTTAATTTTTAATATAATATTTATAACAATATTAAACAAAAAAACAACATAACAACTAAAATTATTAAGCACAATTTTTATTATTTTGAAATTAAACTAAATAAATATAAAGATATATGTTAAAATCATCTTCATAGGGAAAACCAACCCAAAATCTACAACCAGCCCACATATGTTAGAAAACAAAAGAATTGGGTTTTGGCTAGGATGATCCAAATCCTTTTATACTAAATTTTCTTTTCTTTTTTTAAAGAAAACCGGTTCAGGCCGGTTCAGACCGGTTCACTACCGGTTATGACCGGTTTTACCGGTTTTGAACCGGTTTTCCGATTTTTGCACCGGTTCAATACATGACCGGTTTTTCCTACTGACCGGACCGGCCATGGTCCCGGTTCCCGGTCGGACCGGCAGGTCCGGTCCGGTTTTCAAAACCTTGGTATTTTCCATCATAAATTTAGCTAAATAAAGCTCATATTCATAACCATCAAATGTTAAAAATTTGACCACTTCGAGGATACATAAAAAATTACCCGGCACAATTGCAGAATTCAACAGCTCTTTGTCAAATTTAGATGGTCCCAAATGAACAGTCATCAATAATTAATTATGTAACAAAACTTGTTAAAAAAACGACAAATAATTTAGAAGCTCCAAATATATAAATAGGAATTGTGGTCATGCTAGTCATAAGACAAGTTTACAAACCAACAAGCATATCAGGAAACCAGCATATAAATAGGAATTAAAGCTGGTCATTAATCACGAGTAAAGATATTTGGGCACATAATTTGGACATATTGTATAGACACTGTAGAACTTATGAGTGTATTGAGAGTGATGAAATACATGATGAGAGAGAAGAAAACAATAAATATGTGGGGATAAATACTTTTGTACGGTATTGAACACCATTTATATGTCCAAATATAATTAGTCTTAATCACAAAAGGCGACGATGGGCCTCTATAAGAATTTGAACAATATGCAACTTTCGGGACTAGAGTTTGCGTTGCTAATTTCATTAACAAGTTGCCAACTTGCACAAGGAGGTTACGAGGGTCATGAGAAGTGGTAACTTTAGAAGTAAAGTCAACAAAACGTGACAAGTAACTAAGACTCTGTTCGGCAAAAATAGTTGGTAGCTGATAAGAGAATTTTTAACTGATAGCTGATAGTTGAGAAACCAGCAAATTGGAATTGAAATGTTTGGTAAAATTATCGGTTGCAGTAGCTTATAAATGTAAAATGACATATTTCTGTAATTAAACATTGTAAAGTAGGAATTTTGTTTAATAAATGAGGGTAAAAATGAGAGAAAAGTCAATTAGCTATAAATTATAAGTCATAAGCTAAATAAAATAACTTATGAAGAAAAACTATAAACAAATGAGATAAATTTGTTTACCAAACACCTCTATTTCGATCAAACAAGTTTATAAGCTGGTCAAATAAGTTATATGCTAGCTTATTGGAATTACCAAACGAAGCCTAAGAACTAAGCAAAGTTCCAGCCGGTTAACATCTCGAATTAACAATGGGATTGGAAGAAGAATATATACAATATTTTGTTGGTCTGAGTGAAACCGAGCTCAGATCCTTTAAGCTACCTCTCGAGTTTGAGCATTGCGGATGGAAAAAACGTGGTTGGGAGGGGAGATCCCACTAAACGTGGTCAGCCAAGTTTTCCGGCAAAGATCAGTCATCAACGAAGCTGGTGGATACTTCACACATGTGACATGGACAAAAAAATAAAAACGTATGCAACTAGCAGTAGTGGCGGATCCAGAAAATTTCTTTAGTGAGGGAGGGGGGGGGGGGGGGGGCAAGAAAACAGTCTATAAATATTTTTACAAGAGAAAAATATTATAATCTTTTAAAAAGTAAATAATTTCATGACTGAAAACTCAGACTACCTAAGTTCTTACAAATTATAATTATCCTATACTCGTTGTTATGTTTTGAAAATGTTCTATGTTTTTTTTTTCTTTTTGAATACTATTAAAAATAACCCTAGATGTACCATTCGGTCATTTATTTCTTATGTGATTGCGAATTTTTTTACTCTATATATAAGTAACTAACTATTATACATCAGAATTAAAATATTTGAAAATCCTCAAAAAAAAAAAATTGACCTTGTAGAAGCAATTGCCACCACCCCTATACAAGTGGATCCGCCATTGACTAGTTGACTAGCAACAAGGTTTGAAGCAGATGTATAAGGAGACAAGGTGATATGACTCACCAAAATTCATAAAGTCTTATAGTATCACATCACATAAAGTTCATAATTTTTCCAACACTCAAATGAAATACATGATCTTAAAATCATTTTTCAGCAAACATACCTAAATAAAAATAGATTTTGATTATAATCAATTTTTACAATAATTCAGCATAATATATATTTTTCCGACTTTTCCAAACACACTCTTATATGATAAGGTGGAGGGGAACCACGTCCACGAGAACCATCATTGCACTGTATGGAAGTAGTTGGCATGAGAGTGTGCACAATGTCATCCCTTTGTTTTGGGGAGTAGCAAGCATCAAAATCACAATGAATGCCTTGTATCGACTTTCACTTGGCTGGGACTTATTATCTACCACACCTTTTGTCTAACAAAAACAAATTGATGGGTTTTTCCTTGTGGGAATCGACTTCTAAAGTCCTACGTTAGGAAGAAGTTTGGTTTTCTAGCTTTTTGCAACTTTGTTATAAGCAGTATAACCATGATTGATTGATTAATATGGAGATTTCAACTCATAAAACAACTTGTAAAGATGGATGAACTCCTTTTAATTGAGAAAATGTGTAAAGTAAGAAAGTGATCGCGTATCTATCATTGACTAATTAAAATGTATTGAAATTCTCAACTCACTTTATTTAATCAATCGTGAATTGGTGATATATCTTTACTTTCTCACTTTAGAGGGGTAAAATCATGAAAAAATATATACACTCTTATTTGGTTACTTTACATGTTTAGCTAGAATGCCAATTTGAGCATTTCTGTGCAGATCTAAACACGTGCCAACAATCTCCGTACAATCAAATGATGGTATAATTCTATCCTAAAGTCACCATGTCCATAGAATGCATTTCACCCTTATAATGGTGATGAAAAAAACTTAACTCAAAAGCCCTCTTTCATATATTTTTTCTCAGACCAAAAAGTGTGAACTTTCTCTATGCTCTAGCATTTGTGATTTGGGTGAGTCTTATTAATTCCTAATTGATCAGCTTCAAGTTGCATACTCTTCTTCCAATCCCATTATTTTATAAGTTTTTTTTTTTTGAGGATTTTTATTTAATGGTTAAAGGTCTGCATTATTTACTTTTAGTCTCCCAACTAAATGGTGCATGCTTGAAATTATGATCACATATATGATACAGTAGAGCTGTTTTATCCCGTTTTAATGATTGATATATGTTTAGATGATTAATTGGTGAAACTTGACACAGTCAAAAACCCAATGGTACAGGTACTTCTTCCTAGTCATGGATTCAAGTAATGTAACTCAGAACAATGGTACAGCAAAAAAGTTTCATGCTGGGCAAACATTGGTTGATGTCAAAGACCCAATAAGTAATTTACATGAAAGCATTCTTGGCCAAATCCTTTCTTTCCTTCCAACAGTGGAGGCAGTCCACACTAGTGTACTATCAAGGAGATGGATTGATGTTTGGACATCCATAACCAGTCTAGAGTTTAATGATAGTTTCCTTTGTTCTGGGAAGACTATGCAAAAAGAAAGATTTGTGCATTTTGTGAACAGTGTGCTTCTTCACTTTGCTAATTCATGCATCCAAAGTTTCTCTCTTTGTTTAATGAGTTACCATTATGAATCATCTCAGGTCAGTTCATGGATCTCTTTTATCTTAGAAAGGAGAGTTCAGAAGCTTCATATTGAGTATCCTGATAAGGTCCTCCTTTCTTCTCATTCCCTCTTTAGCTGCAGCTCTTTAGTACAATTGGTACTTCAAATGAGATGTACTCTTACTGTTCCCATCTCTTCTTGTCTCCCAAACCTTCAAAACCTTAACATTTCTGGGATTAAGTTGGTGAGTGATTCTTCCACTTATTCAAAAGATATAGTGCTTGACTTCCCAGTTCTCAAAGATTTTGAAGCTAGAGGATGTGAGTGGTCAACTATGCAGAATGTTAGTATAAAAGCACCTCTACTTGAAAGGTTTTCCATAGCAATCTGGAACTCCCTATCAAATGAGTCTTGTAAGTCTGCCATCAAGATTTTTGCTCCAAATCTAACAGATTTCTGTTATGAGGGTGATCTTGAACATGATATCATTCTATTAAATCCATCATCAATTCGTTGTGCTTCTGTTGTGATTGTTATTGATGAAGACAAAAAGGACAGAATGGAAAATTTTGGATTTCAAGCACATAAGCTTCTCAGACAAATCCATGAAGTGGAACGATTGAAATTGTTGTTTTACAAGGTATGCTTATAGTTTTCATGCATGTTAATTATGTGAATGACAGTTTTGCAGAGAGATGTGTAGAATAGTATATTTAATTGCCTATTTGGTTAGGATTTGTTCGTCTCTTTTTCTCATGGTTCTCTTGTAATATGAAAGAAAACATAAGAGCTAGTAAAAATGAAGATCTTAATCTAATTGGCTTAACATTAAACTTCTTTTATGAAAATAAAACTGTTCTTCAAATGTATTTTTTTTCTTACAAAAAGTGAAGTATTAGCAAAAACTTGTCACGAATATGTGTTAGTCCACAAAGAGACTTTGATCCATAGATATGTGATCTTATATTGAACACCGAGGTTCATATGGAGAAAACACGATTGAAAGGTAGTCTCACTTAGATGCTTGATAAATAAATCTTTTATCTATCGAGTGAGGATATTCTAAGGGAACAGATTAAATTAATATATGATTATTCCTCTTTAACAAAACTTGATAAAACCTCACTATTGGATTGGATGTTTTCCTTATCAGGCACCAATAGGAATTGAAAAGAAATATTGACTCCTGCATCTGAACAAGTGTTTCCTTGTCATACAGGTTTTGATGAATGCCAAAGATATATTTACCTATGTGCCTGCCTTTGGAAGGTTGAGCTATCTGCAACTGAATGAGGTTACTGGTGAAGCCTTGTTAAACTTTCTCCACAATTCCCCAACTTTGAATACTCTTGTTTTACTTAATGTAAGTTTAGACACTCTTGATTTCATAGAAATTCAAAGTCCTTGTTTATGTGTTTGTTAGATTATATAATATAAATGAAGGATGACTTATTGTACTCAAAAAATATATTTCAGGGAGTATCTGACTTCAATAAAGATTTATTGGCTTTAGCATCAGTGCCTCACTGCTTTCACCATAGCCTCAAAGTTTTTGAGTTTAAAGAATTCAATGTGCATGAACATGAACTTTGTCCGGCAAAATTCGTTATGGCCAATGCAACAATCTTGGAGCGGATGACTATATCTCCCGCTTTTTGGCTGCGCTATTCGAATATTGACATGGAGAAAGTTAAGGAAGAGATACTCTCGTTCCCAAAGTGCTCCACCTTTGCCGTGATTGAATTTTCTGATGCCAATGGTTCTTGAAGATTGTCATGGAGGACACTCTAGCTGTATTTTTGTCCAAACTGGTGCTAGACGCTTGTTCAATAAGCGTTTATCAAATTGAAGTTAATTATTTTTTGTAAGCTCATAAGCTAAAAAAAAATTTACAGAAAGGTCCTAAACTATTTTTATAAGCTCTTCTAAGCACTTACTTAAATATGTATATATAAGGTAAGTCCAAATAAATTTTTTATAAACTCTTCCAAACGAGTCCCTAAATGTTTTTCTTTTCTTTTTATTTTGCTATGACTTATCAATGTAAATTTTCGTCGCCATTGTCATCTATTAATAATAATAATTAGATTATGACCCATGTGTTGTGCAGTTGCAATTGTTTTTTAAAAATTAATAGATGAGTTAAAAATGTGTTTTTCAGAAAATAACAGTCAATTATTAAATAAACAGTCCAATTGATAACTCCACACGCCAATATCTAGGATATGAGAGATAGAGTTATTCCTCACTATGACAAAAAAGAAATGCACTATAATCATGAGATGGACAAACATGAACCAATTGACATGCCTATAGACTATAGTCAAGAGAGTGATACTACTAGAAAATATGGAATAGACGATCAGATATAACGTCTGTTTAATAAAAAGTGGACGTTAAAAAGGAGGAGGTGGCAAAACCGTAAATATGATGTTCATTTAAATCATGTTTTACATCAGTGTTATAAATAACAGACGTTAAAAGTGATGAGTGTCACTTTTAATGTATATTGTTTAAAAAACAGACGTTAAAAGAGCATATTTTACGTCTGTTAATAAGAAACAAACGTTATATATGAACTTTAACGTCCGTTGTTTTAACAACAGACATTAAAAGTGATTTTACTAATTTTTTTAGTTAGCATCTCCCTCACGCATTACCTTCCTCAAAGTTTCAGTTTCAGTTAATTATAACCATTGCTTTTGTGTTTTGTGTTATTGTTATGTTAATATAATGATGATTAATATCTGATTTGCTAAAGTTTCTATTCAATCTGTTCTAATTTTGCTATATATGTTCCTACATTGAAAACTAAAATATATACGAAGTAAAACTAAGTTGAATCAATAACCCAAACCGGATCTTATTGAAGTGATTTGACAGATACAAGTTACAAGATACATTCAAAGATTTAAAATCCTATGGTTATACATTCAAAGGGTTTATGCCTAGCCTAAACATTTGTTGAGGCTTTGTTCCCTTCACATGTCGAGGGTGAGCAAGAGAGGAGTCGAGCGGCTGAGTTTTCCAGAGAAGGTGCACTCGGTCTGTTTCAGCAATGGTTCCAGAGACTTCCAAGATAGTCACTTGATGCCAAAACTGAGGTTTTGGAACCATTTGCCTTCTAGCAGTCGATCCTCCAGAAGGATGATAAGGTGAGCAACTCACATTATGTGGTTTACTCAACCTTAACACCTATGTTATGTGATTTACGCAACCTCAGAAGTTGTTTGACCATTAAGACAAAAACCTTAATTTGAGTCTAGGAAATAGAATAGGAAGAAAGAATAATAATCTCCATGGCAGAGCCATATTGTGAAGCAGAAAACGAAAGGTGATGCCATTACAGTGAGCCATATTTTGGTGCAGAGAAGGGAAGCTATTTATAAAGGAAGCTATTTGCGTGGTAACTTGCTAAAAAATTAATTGCTCATTAAGTTACAAGGCGAATGGGAAGCAGACAGTCAAATAAAGTAATAAATGTGCAGTTGTATAAACATACAGAAATCAATAACCGATAATGTGTAGTTGGGAAAGGGATAATGCATAAACAAAATTTTAAAAAAATTACTTTTAAAGTCTGTTAAACAGAAAGTAGACGTTAAAAAGGAGGCGGTTCCAGAACCATAATTATCTGGTTCATTTAAATCACCTTTAACGTTAAAAGTTCATCTTTTACGTCTGTTATTTAAACAACAGATGTAAAAGATGAACTTTAACGTTTGTTGTTTAAAAAACAAACATTAAAGGTGATTTTAATTTTTTTTAGTAAGTATACGTTATACCTGCGTGCATTCCCTTCTTCCCACTTTCACTCTCTGCCTTTGTTATCAATTCTCACCACCTCAGCCCTAACCCTTTGATCACCACCTCGAGTTCCTCTCCACCGCCACCACCATGAGGTATTCTCCAACACCACCGCGAGGTACGTACTATTTCTCTCTCTCTAAACTTCACAATATCTTTCTCTCATATTTAAACACCACCGCGCACGCCCTAACTCTCTCTTCCCTCACACTCTCAACTGTGGATCGATGATATGTATTTTCACAAAATTAATTTTGATGATAAGCAACAAGAACAAAACAAATTGATTGATGTAATGAAAGTGCAAGATCAAGGCAAGATCATCCAAGACCAAGAGAAGAACTTCAAGGGTATATAGCTTAAGTTTGGTCTTAGGGTTATTTGTAAGATTCAAGTGTAGGATTGGCTATTAAAATTGAATTAACTAAAAATTGTTTTTAAAATTGAAAATGGGCTTAAGGTTTTTCAAAGAATTGGAAAAATGATTTCAATAACTTATGAAGTGAGCTAATTGTCAAAAATGTTTTTCATAAGTGTTAGAATATTCCTTATTTGGAAAAAAAATCATTTTTTCTGATAAAAGAACTGCTCGTAATCGATTACCAGAACTTCTGTAATCTATTACCATCTTTCTGGAAAAATCAGTATTTCAAATTGTCAGTCGTAATCGATTACCAGCACTCCCGTAATCGATTACCAGCTTTCTGGAAAACTCAACATTTCAAACTGACAGCTCGTAATCGATTACCAGTACTCCTGTAATCGATTACCGGTCGTGAAAAAGTGATTTATGGTGAAGAAAATGTGCGACAGCTATGCAAAACGGCCATATTTTTCAACCCCGTTATAAATACTCTGTAGCAGCCCGAAAAACCCTAGGTTAACACTCTAAGAACACTTGCCCAACATCTCTAACCTCAAGATTCAATCCTTCACTCTTAAAATCAAGATTTGAGCCAATCCTACACAAGAGTCATAGTGCTTCAACTTGTATTGATTCAACCTTTTGAGGTATTCTACTTTGTAATCACTTATTGCTTGATTTGTGTTAGTTAAAGAGAGTGAGGAATCTCTCTAGTTTGATTTGTAACAAGGGTGAGGTATCCCTTGAGTAGAGTTGGAGACTCTTGCACAAGGGTGAGGTATCCTAAGTGATGAGGGCTCTTTGTAAAAGGGTGGGGAATCCCTTTAGAAGAAGAAGGTGAGGTATCCTTCTTATATTGAGAGAAAATCTTGGGGTGAGGTATCCTTAAGTCCAAAGGGTGGGGTATCCATTTGGGGAGTAGTATTGAGACTCTTGCACGGGGTGGGGTATCCGAGTGGAGAGTGCTCTAAGTGTTGTAAATTTGGAATTGATTATTAGTGGAAAATACTCACAAATGTATTGTGGGGAATGGATGTAGGTCACTCAAGGGAGTGATTGAACCAGTATAATTTGATTGTGTGCTTTTCTCATTCCTTATATTTTTATTTTTTCATTACAAATTGGTCTTGGTTAGAAAAAGGGGACAAAACTTTAAGATCTCAATCCACCACCACCCCCCCCCCCCCCCTTCTGAGATTGAAGCCACTTGGTAACAAGTGGTATCAGAGCTAGACTTTTGTCTAGAGAGCCTAGCAGCTTCAAGAGAAAGATGGCTTCAAATTGGCAACCTCAAGAGGGAGCTTCTCTTAGCCGTCCTCCGGTCTTCGATGGTGAAGGCTATTCCTATTGGAAAGAAAGAATGAAGATTTTCATTGAGGCGGTAGATATAGATATATGAGATTCTATTGAAAATGGGCCTTTTGTTCCTACTCATATGGTAAATGGGTTTTTGCTCAACAAGAATATAGATGAATTGATAAATGAAGAAAAGAAAAAGGTTCAATATAATCTCCGTGCAAAGAACATCATTACTTCGGCCTTGAGTTCGGATGAGTTCTTTAGAGTTTCAAATTGCAAGACGGCTCAAGAAATGTGGGACACTCTTCAAGTCACACATGAAGGCACAAGTGAAGTAAGGAGAGCAAGAATAAACACCTTGATCCAGGAATATGAGCTTTTTAGAATGAATCATGGAGAAAGTATTCAAGATATACAAAAGAGGTTCACTCACATAGTGAATCAACTTGCTTCAGTGGAGAAAACATTTCCAAATGAATATTTGATCAACAAGATTCTTAGATGCTTGAGTAGAGATTGGGAACCCAAAGTCACCGCAATAGCGGAATCAAGAAATCTAGCAACTGTGACCTTGGCCACTCTCTTTGGAAAGTTGCAAGAACATGAGTTGGAGCTTAATCGCTTAGCGAAGCATGAAGAGAAAGACAAGAAGAAGAAGGGTTTAGCCCTTAAAACATCAACCTCCTATGCAAGTAATGAAAATGATGAAAATAATGATGAGGATACGTTAGATGAGGATGATGAGAACATGGCTCTATTGGTTAGAAAGTTCAAGAAGTTCATGAAGAAAAAGAATTTTCAAAGAAGGAGCTTTTCACCAAAGAAGTTTTCAAGCAAAGAAAGTTCTTCAACTCCTCCAACATGCTATGAATGTGGCAAGCCGGGACACATGAAGATGGAATGCCCCAACTTGAAAAAAGAAAAGAAAGGAAAGAGAGCTTACATAGCTTGGGAAGACAATGACATGAACTCATCGGATAGCTCCGATAGTGAAGAATCCCAACTATGTCTCATGACTAACCATGAGAGCAAAAGTGACGTAGAATCTAAATCTTCCACTAATTCTTATGATGAATTACATGATGCATTTTTAGAATTGCATAAGGATTCTATGAGGTTAGCTAAGGTTTTAGATAATTCAAAGAAAACTGTTAGTTATTTTCAAAATCAAGTAATTGCCTTAACTAAAGAAAGACTAGAGCTTAAAAAGGAAAACTATAGCCTTCGTTACATTAAAGGAAATTATGTTTGTGAAAAATGCTTAAAGTATGAGAAGGAAGTTAAAGATCTTCAATGCTTGATAGAAAAGTTCACTAATGGTAGAGATAACCTAAATGCATTGCTTGGAAATCAAAAGACATGTTATGATAAAGCAGGTTTAGGTTACAAACATCTTGTGCATGAAAAATCAATTAAGAACATGTTTGTAAAACCTAAGGTTTCTACTAGTCCTTTTACTATATGTTATTATTGTGCTAAAAATGGACATACCACATCCATTTGCATGGCTAGAAAGAAAACAAGTGAGAAAAAGATATGGGTTCCTAAGGGAACATTTTATCATGCTAACCAAAAAGGACCCAACAAGATTTGGGTACCTAAACAATCCCAATGAATTTGTTTTGTAGATGTGCTTCAAGTTTGTTTTGCAGGTAGTCCCAGCTCACATCAACAAAAGAAAATGGTAATATGGCCAATGTTAGGTATTGTATGAATGTTTGATTCAAAATTATATTTTTCTCAACCACCAAATAAACACAAGGTTGCACTTCATCGACTAGCTTATGCTTGTTTAAATTATTGACTAATCTTGTATTGAATGATTATGAATACCATGCTTGATTGTTTGAAAAATCATATGAAATCATCTTTGTGATTGAGGATTAGTTTGCTTGTCATGATGAATATGTCACATGGTACAAATTTGAGCTTAACTATCATTGAATCTTAAGTGTTAGACTAGATAGCAAAGACTTGTAGCACTTAAAAGTTGTCAAAAATCTATGTCTTGTGCAATCCACAATAGATAATCATAAATCAAAATTAAGGCCATGAACAAATCATTCTACAAAAAGGGGAAATTTAAATGATTATCATAGGAATATGACATGGCTCAAACAAAATTGGAGACAAATAGTGCTAAACTCAATTATATGAAAATCGAACTGTCAAATGCATACATAGTATGATGAGATAGTGAGTTTAGAGAATGATAAATTCAAACTACTTGCAAAATGTTTCAGGTAACGCCCCGATTTGTGTCTTTCTGTAGCAGTAAATACATGTGTATATGTATTAATTTTTGATAAAATACAGAGAGTGATTTTAAATAAACTAAAATCACTTTCTTATGTTGTTTTATAGTATGAAGTCACGGTTAAATTTTTGGTTGAAAATTCAGACGAAAGTCGGTTTGCGTCTTCAATGCCAGTACAAGTTTACTGAGCAGAAAACCTAATTTTGAACCGTGAACGAAACTTTTAGTGTTTTTGTGGGGTTTTGTATGATATTGAAAATTTTCAAAGATTTGAGATCGGAAATAAAATATAATATTTATCTCGGGTGAAATATGATCGGAAACTTGAACCGGATACACAATGGAGCGGAAAAGGGAGCTCAAAAGAAGTGAAGTGACTTGATGGGATGTGATGGACATGGGTTATGACACTCCAAAAGTGTAATCATCACACTTTTCAAATTATATCATATTATATTCTAAAAACCCATTTTTCTCTCTCTTCTTCAACCAAGCAAGGCATAAGCCACAACTTGGCCATCGAGACTTACTTATTCCTTCTCTTTCACTCCAATTTCACATCTCCCTCTATAAATACCCATTTCATTTTCTCTTCATCACTTTCCTACTTCTTCATTTTCTCATTTTTAAGTTTCTAACACTTAAAGTTTCATTTTTACTTAGTTTCAAGCTTCAAGTTCTTCATACTTTTTCTTTCTAGTTTCAAGGGTAACACTCCCATACTCTTCTATTTCAAGTTTTTAACTTATTTCATTAGTTTGCTCTATGTCTTCTTAAAATGTTCTTAAAGATCTTTTAACTTCTAAAATCTCTAGAAAATGGCAGAAAACTCTGTTTGAGTTGAAACCAATTTCTATGAACTTTTATTAACCTCTTCTTTCATATTCTAAGAGCTAGTATCAAACAAACATCCCTAACCTATTTTTACAAGGATGGCTGAAACTATGTATTAGTGGCCTAGGAAGTTTTGTTTCAACGTTTTGAAATATGATCAAGTATTTGAGCTTCTAGATACCTCTTGATCTTAAATCTAAAGTCTTGGAAAGTTGAAAATTCCTAGCTTGTTGATCCCATGATGGCCGAACCTAGTAGGTTGTGGACCTAGGATGTTTTGTTTTCATTTTCCAATATGATCATGGACTTGAGCTCCTTAATACATTTGGATGCTAAGTCTAAGAGATTGGAAAGTTTAAAGATTTCTAGCATATTTATCCTATGATGGTTGTGAACCTAGGATGTTTTGTTTTCACTTTCCAATATTATCATGGACTTGAGCTCTTTAATACATTTGGATGCTAAGTCTAAGAGATTGGAAAATTTAAAGATTTCTAGCCTATTTATCCCATGATGGTTGTGAACCTAGGATATTTTGTTTTCATTTTCCAAAATGATCATGGACTTGAGCTCCTTAATACATTTGGATGCTAAGTCTAAGAGATTGGAAAGTTTAAAGATTTCTAGACTATTTATCCTATGATGGTTGTGAACCTAGGATGTCTTGTTTTCATTTTCCAATATGATCATGGACTTGAGCTCCTTAATACATTTGCATGCTAAGTCTAAAGAGATTGGAAAGTTTAAAGATTTCTAGCCTATTTATCCTATGATGGTTGTGAACCTAGGATGTTTTGTTTTCATTTTCCAATATAATCATGAATTTAGACTTCTTGTTATCTTTTAACGCTAAATCTAAGAGCTTAGAATGGTTGGAAATTTCTAGCCTACTTATACTAAAGAGGTCGAAACCCTAAGCATGGATTTAGTGGGATTTTGTTCTACCTTTGTAAAGTGAACCTTGGTTATGAACTCCTAACACTTAAGGATCATTAATCCATCAGTTGTATTCTCTTTTGAAAACCTTTAACCCTATTTTATGCCATGGACGAACCTTACCTTCTTGGTTTAGTGTTCTTGGTTAACTTTTAACTGCTAGTTTTGTGATCATAAACCTAGACATTCGTCGCGGAGTAGACGAGGACATTCATAGTACACTTCCTCAAGCATCACGTACCTTTACCTTCACAAAAGGTAAGAGGGGACAGCCTGAGGGATATTCGATAACTATGTGCATGTGTGTATGTGGTTTGCTCGATTTATTTGAATATTGTTATTATATTGAATCAAAGTTTGAATGATTTGTATACTTGAACTGTTGTGATAACTGTTTGAAGTTGATCCTTACTTGATTTAAAGTGTTGTGAATCATATATGTTATGAACTGTCATCGACTGTTATATTGTTGACTGAGATTATGATGATATTGATTGATGTCTGAAAAGCTTGACGTTAGTTGGTGCTCAACTAATTATATGATTAAAAGCCTAAATAAGCTTCGAAGAGAACTTTGAAAGTAATGGTGTTCATTTTAAAATGTTCTTTAGTAAAGTATGTGTTTTAGAAAGTAAGTGATCTTACTTGTATTTATTCCGGAAGGATCAAACTTTGGAACTTGTGTTAAATAATTTCAAGTTAAAGGAAATTATTTTCTTATGAACTAAGTTTTTGTACAAGAGAAAATCATTTAGAAAATATGTGTTTTTAAGGAAGGAAAAGCCTTTGGAAAATATTTGACCTTAAATAGAGATGATTTTTAAAAAAAATGGATTTCAAGAAAAAATGGATTTCTTATAATAGTTTACAAATGATTTTCCAATGAAAAGATTTCCTGTAAAGAAATACTTTCGAAAATATTCCGGTAACTTGGATGGGTTACCGAAGTTTTATTTTGGTATTTGATTTTCACTGAACGAAAAGTAATAACAGGTGAAATCGAATCTAGTTCACGAGACGTCGCTTCTAGTATTCTATAATGTGCACGTTGATTTTTGATCCGTGTTAAGTATTGTGGATCGAGAGTCTTAATCATGATGTTGTGGGCTAAGAGTCCTAATCTCGTTATTATGGACCAAGTGTCCTAATTACGTTGTTGTGGACTAAGAGTCCTAATCATGTTGAAATTAAAAACACGGGTAAGATTGTAAGTCTTTTCTATGACCACAAACCTTGACTGAGGCATCGGTCTTAGGTGTTGTGATTGAGCACTTGGACTGCGTGTCCTGTGTTGATGTTGAGTAATTTCAAGTGATTAAAATTATGAATGGTCGTTAGCTTTGAGCTTCGACAACGAATGAGATTGAACACAAAGAAAACATCTTGAACGGATGTTTTTCTTCATGCATTTAGGCAGACGTGCCTCACAGGTTAGTCACTTCGGTGATAACCAAGCAGAGGTTATTAGTCACTTCGGTGATGCCCAAGTAGGGGCTGTCATATAAGTCACGACGATGATGTCCAAACATGGACTTTAGTCACGACGGTGATGCCCAAGTGGGGGCTTTGAGTTTGATCAACTCTTAGAAAGATGAAGGGATCTCATGAGATTAAGTTTATAGAGCCGGAATATTGAAGTGTCATGCATAATCTTTATAAAAGCTGATTGCACGGGTATGACACCCATTGATATGATACTTGTTGTTTTATCTATTAATATTTGGTAAATGTTAATATATTGATGTGATGTATGTATCATGCATATGGTTATTGTAATCTATCCATATATTGGTATCTCGCTCTTGCATATCTTCTTGTTATTTCTCTTTGCTTTTCGGCGTCGCTGTATATTTATGAGTTTAGATGGATCCGAACATCCCATTGGTACCGTCGGAATCGAAGATTGAGATCTTCGATGATGCGGGGAATGCGGAGGCATGGAAGATTCACCCCGGATCTACATCGGCAACCTACAATGGACCGATAACCACGTTGGAGAAGAATGCCGAGGGCGAACCATGTCGCAGGGTTCAGACAGTTGAGACGAGGAGGATTGCTCTCTCACCACCTTGGTACTACTTACACGTGCTACAGATGAATGGACAGCTATATGAGCACCCGCCTCTAGGGGTACCATTACCTAGAGTCGAACCGGCTTCACCGATTGAGGAGGACCCGGAGGAGGACCCCGAGGAGTACCTGGAGGATGAGTCCGTGTACCACGTCTTGGATCACGACGACGATCTTGATGAGGTGCCAGAGTACGTGCTTGATGTCGATCCAGATTTTTATGATTCCAACTCTGCTGATGAGGGCGGAGACGTCGTGGACCCATCACCTGGGGTCTCTTCTTGTTGGAGTGTTCGTGGCGAGTCTTCCTTTTAGTCGTTACTAGTGGCCAGCTTAAGGGTGTATATTTTGTAGTTAGTCTGTCTTGGTCCGACTGTATTTGGCTTCTTTTTGCCACCCTTTTGATGCGTTGTTCCGGACCCTCCCCCTATTTTGCTTTACTTAGATTACAGTTGTTAACATTATATTCTGTAACTCTGTTATTAATGGCCATCCTGATCAGGCCCTAGTTTCTGTACTAAACTCTGAATCCCACTGGGATAGATTATATATATATATATATATATATATATATGATGTTTACATTTCATGTTTTGAGTATTCATCACTTACCCTTGTTGTTAAGAATACTCACTTATTAAGAAAATATCATTTACCGGAAGCAACCAGCAATTTAATTATTTTATTTTTCGCAACGGGTAACAAAGTGATGCCCCAGTTTAGGGTGTTACAATTAGTGGTATCAGAGCCGGTCCAGTCTTTCGGGAATCTTTGGGTTTAGGTTTGTTAGGTCGATGTTGTGTGTTCTCTGATTAAGACTTGATTGAATTACTTCTTAGGAGTAATGTATAATAACCGACGGGTTAGATTTTCCTTTTATGGTTAACATCTCACTGATGGTGTCTTACAGGTCAGTATGGAACCAGGAGGTGCGCGCGGGCATGGTGGTCGTGGCAGAGGCAATGGCGGGATGGACTTCGCCGCCCAGGCAATGGCTGATGTGGCTGCGGCAATTCCTTTTCAGACTGCTACAATGGCTGCCCAAAACCAACAGGAGCAGCTGAGGGCTGAATAAGCTGCTGAGGGAAAGCATCTGAATGCTTTCAGACGTCAGAATCCGTCACAGTTTGATGGAGACGTGGATCCTACGAAAGTTGATCTTTTGGATCTAGGAGTTGGAAAAGATCTTTGAGCTAGTTCATACACCTGAGGAAGCAAAGGTGCCCTATGCAATTTTCCAACTGGTAGGAGATGCTGAGTACTGGTGGAAAGGCACCAGACATCTGTTAGAGGCTGAGCACCAAGCAATCACCTGGGAAGTATTTCGCAACAAGTTTCTGGATAAATACTTTCCTCATAGTGCTCGAACTGAGAAGGAACAAGAGTTCCTGAGTTTATGTCAACGAGACCCGACTGTGGGGGAATATGCGGCAAGATTCGAATCACTTGCCAAATATTTCCGCTTCTTTTGGAACAACCCAAGCGAAGAATGGAAAGTCTGAAAAGTTCGAAGGCGGACTTCGCTTTGAAATCAAGGAGTCGGTGCTACCACTGGAAATCAAGAACTTCCAAGCCTTTGTAGAAAAGTGCAGAAAAGTAGAGATAATGCGGAAGGGACGAGACACCAAAGGGAATGCTAGGGGACCGTCTCGTCCTAAGAGCCAATTTCAAGGGCAAAACCAGAAATGGAAGTAGAACCAGAGGAAGCCATACTACCAATCACCCAACAACAATCAAAGGCAACAGTAACATCGTTCTGGTACTTTGGGGACTGGGACTGGAGGCCAGAGGAACCAAAATCAAGGCTAAGAGAGGAAGTGTTTTAAGTGTGGAGATCCTAACCACCTGGCTGACACTTGCCCGATGAGAGGGGCACGGTGTTTCAACTGTGATCGTTTGGGTCACTTAGCTAAAGACTGTAGAGCACCAAAGCGTGAGCCAACTGTCAACCACATCAGATCCAACAAGTCGACTGCAAAAGGAAAGGTGTATACGATGAGTGGAGCTGAGGCATCAAACTCTGGCGGTCTCGTGCAAGGTACGTGTGACATAGCTGCTAATCTTTTAACTGTACTTTTCGATTCGGGTGCAACACATTCTTTCATTTCAATGGATCGTGTGAAACTTCTAAGTTTTCCTATTTCTTCCTTGCCATATAACCTGATTGTTTCAACCCCAACTGTTGAGCCAGTTACTGTAAGTTTTGTGTGTTTGAACTATCCTATCATTGTCCAAGATAGACATTTTCTTGTAGACCTGATCTGTTTGCCTTTAATTCGATTATATGTAATTTTAGGCATGGATTGGCTATCTTCCATCCATATCTTAATAGATTGTGCTCAGAAAACCTTAGTTTTTAGGGATGAGATTTCTGGATTGTTATCTGCTAGTCAGGTAAGGGCTTCTTTGAAAGAGGGAGCACAAGGATACATGTTGCTGTTTTCCCTAGACGTTAAGAACGAGTTAGACTTAGAGTCCTTCCCTGTCGTCAATAAGTTTCTGGAAGTTTTTCCTAAAGATGTACCTGGACCACCACCTGTTCAAGATATCGAGTTCATGATTGATCTGGTTCCAGGCATTGGGCCAATCTCTGTGGTACCATACCGTATGTCGCCATCGGAGCTAGAAACCTTGAAGGAACAACTTTAGGGGCTGATGAGAAAGAAATTCATTAGACCCAGTGTGTCACCATGGGGAGCCCCGTCTTTTTAGTGAAAAAGAAGGATGGAACCTCTCAATTATGTGTGGATTTCAGTCAGTTGAACAAGGTAATGATCAAGAACAAGTATCCGCTTCCACTAATGGATCAGTTACGTGGAGCAACCGTTTTTTCAAAGATAGATTTACGGTCAGGCTACCATCAAATCCATGTGAAGGCAGAGGATATTCCTAAGACAATGTTTTGAACACGTTATGGGCATTATGAGTATCTGGTGATGCCGTTTGGAGTGACGAATGCTCCTGCAATATTCATGGATTACATGAATAGGATCTTTCGTCCTTACTTAGATCAGTTTGTCGTTGTCTTCATCGATGACATTCTAATCTATTCCCCAAACAAGGAAAAACATGTTGAACATCTCAGCATCGTTCTTCAAACCTTGAGAGAGAAGCAACTTTACGCGAAACTGGAAAAGTGTGAATTTTGGTTGGACCAAGTTCAATTCTTGGGTCATGTCATATCGCGTGAAGGAATTGCAGTGGACCCGTCGAAAGTGGAAGCTGTTTTGGAATGGGAAAGACCAACAACGACAACAGAGATCCGTAGTTTTGTGGGTTTAGCTGGATACTATAGGAGATTCATTGAAGGATTTTCCAAGATAGTAGGACCCCTTACCCAGTTAACTCGGAAGGATCAAGCGTTTACCTGGACGTAAGCATGTGAAGAAAGTTTCCAAGAGCTGAAGAAAAGGTTGACAACTTCACCTGTGTTGATATTACCTAATCCCAAGGAACATTTTAAGGTTTATTATGATGCTTCACATCATGGGTTAGGCTGTGTGCTGATGCAGAACCGGAAATTTGTAGCGTATGCTTCAAGGCAGTTGAAGATTCATGAAAGGAATTACCCTACGCATGACTTGGAGTTAGCGGGAGTGGTCTTTGCATTGAAAATATGGAGTCGTTATTTATATGGAGCTACATTCAATGTCTTCAGCGATCACAAAAGTTTGAAGTACGTGTTCGACCAAAAGGAGTTGAACATGCGGCAGAGGCATTCGTTGGAATTCTTGAAGGACTATGATTTCCAACTACAGTATTATCCTGGGAAGGCAAATGTAGTGGTTGATGCTCTAAGCAGAAAGACAATACATGCGTCAATGATGATGATCAGAGAGCGGGAATTGTTGGGACAATTCCGGAATCTGAGTTTGTCAGTTAAGATGTTTCCAGGAAAGCTTTGTTTAGGAAGGATCACGATATCCAATGGATTGATGGATCAAATAAGAGAAAAGCAAGGGAGCGATCAGTACCTACAAGAAGAAAGAGAACTTGTCTTTTGAGACTTCGCCTGTACGAATCGTGGATAAGATGATGAAGCAGATCAGAGGTAAACAAATTCCGTTAGTCAAGGTCATCTGGAATGGTGCAACCGAAGAAGCTACATGGGAAATCAAGGACAAGATGAAATTGCAATACCTTGACTTATTTCAAGGTACGTAATTTCAAGGACGAAGTTCTTTTTAGAGGGGTAGTATTATAACGCCCCGATTTCTGTGTCTTTCTGTAGCAGTAAATACAAGTGTATATATATTAATTTTTGATAAAATCCAAAGAGTGATTTTAAATAAACTAAAATCATTTTCTTATGTTGTTTTATCGAATGAAGTCACAGTTAAATTTTCAGTTGAAAATTCAGACGAAAGCCAGTCTACGTTTTCACTGCCAATACAAGTTTACTGAGCAGAAAACCTAATTTTGAACCGTGAACGAAACTTTTAGTGTTTTTGTGGGGTTTTTTATGATATTGAAAATTTTCGAAGATTTGAGATCGGAAATAAAATATAATATTTATCTCAGGCGAAATATGATCGGAAACTTGAACCGGATACACAATGGAGCGGAAAAGGGAGCCCAAAAGAAGTGAAGTGACTTGACGGGATGTGATGGACATGGGTTATGACACACTCCAAAAGTGTAATCATCACACTTTTTAAATTAAATCATATTATATTCTAAAAACCCATTTTTCTCTCTCTTCTTCAACCAAGCAAGGCATAAGCCACAACTTGGCCATCGAGACTAACTTATTCCTTCTCTTTCACGCCAATCTCACCCCTCCCTCTAAAATACCTATTTCATTTTCCCTTCATCACTTTCCTACTTCTTCACTTTCTCATTTTTAAGTTTCTAACACTTAAAGTTTCCATTTTTAATTAGTTTCAAGCTTCAAGTTCTTCATACTTTTTCTTTCTAGTTTCAAGGGTAACACTCTCATACTCTTCTATTTCAATTTTTTAACTTATTTCATGAGTTTACTCTATGTCTGCTTAAAATGTTCTTAAAGCTCTTTTAACTTCTAAAATCTCTAGAAAATTGTAGAAAACTCCGTTTGAGTTGAAACCAATTTCTATGAACTTATATTAACCTCTTCTTTCATATTCTAAGAGTTTGTATCAAATAAACATCTCTAACCTATTTTTCCAAGGATTGCCGAAACTATGTATTAGTGGCCTAGGAAGTTTTGCTTCAACGTTTTGAAAGATGATCATGTATTTGAGCTTCTAGATACCTCTTGATCTTAAATCTAAAGTTTTGGAAAGTTGAAAATTCCTAGCTTGTTGATCCCATGATGGCCGAACCTAGTAGGTTGTGGACCTAGGATGTTTTGTTTTCATTTTCCAATATGATCATGGACTTGAGCACCTTAATACATTTGAATGCTAAGTCTAAGAGATTGGAAAGTTTAAAGATTTCTAGCCTATTTATCCTATGATGGTTGTGAACCTAGGATGTTTTGTTTTCATTTTCCATTATGATCATGGACTTAAGCTCCTTAATACATTTGGATGCTAAGTCTAAAGAGATTGGAAAGTTAAAAAATTTCTAGCCTATTTATCCTATGATGGTTGTGAACCTAGGATGTTTTGTTTTCATTTTCCAATATAATCATGAATTTAGATTTCTTGGTATCTTTTAACGCTAAATCGAAGAGCTTAGAAGGGTTGGAAATTTCTAGCCTACTTATACTAAAGAGGCCGAAACCCTAAGCAAGGATTTAGTGGGATTTTGTTCTACCTTTGTAAAATGAACCTTGGTTATGAACTCCTAACACTTAAGGATCATTAATCCATGAGTTGTATTCTCTTTTGAAAACCTTTAACCTTATTTTATGCCATGGCCGAACCTATACCTTATTGGTTTAGTGTTCTTGGTTAACTTTTAACTTCTGGTTTTGTGTTCATAAACCTAGACATTCGTCGCGGAGTAGACGAGGACATTCGTAGTACACTTCCTCAAGCATCACGTACCTTTACCTTCACAAAAGGTAAGAGGGGACAGCCTGAGGGATATTTGATAACTTTGTGCTTGTGTGTATGTGGTTTGCTCGATTTATTTAAATATTGTTATTATATTGAATCCAAGTTTGAATGATTTGTATACTTGAACTGTTGTCATAAATGTTTGAAGTTGATCCTTACTTGATTTAAAGTATTGTGAATCATATATGTTATGAACTGTCATTGACTGTTATATTGTTGACTAAGATTATGATGATATTGATTGATGTCTGAAAAGCTTGACGTTAGTCGGTGCTCAACTAATTATATGATTAAAAGCCTAAATAAGCTTCGAAGAGAACTTTGAAAGTAATGGTGTTCATTTTAAAATGTTCTTTAGTAAAGTATGTGTTTTAGGAAGTAAGTGATCTTACTTGTATTTATTCCGGAAGGATCAAACTTTGGAACTTGTGTTAAATAATTTCAAGTTAAAGGAAATTATTTTCTTACGAACTAAGTTTTTGTACAAGAGAAAATCATTTAGAATATATGTGTTTTTACGGAAGGAAAAGCCTTTGGAAAATATTTGACCTTAAATAGAGATGATTTTAAAAAAAAAAGGATTTCAAGAGAAAATAGATTTCTTATAATAGTTTACAAATGATTTTCCAATGAAAAGATTTCCTGTAAAGAAATACTTTCGAAAATATTCCGGTAACTTGGATAGGTTATCGAGGTTTTATTTTTGGTATTTGATTTTCACTGAACGAAAAGTAAGAACGGGTGAAATCAAATCTAGTTCGCGAGATGTCGCTTCTAGCATTCTATAATATGCACGTTGATCTTTGATCCATGTTAAGTATTGTGGACCGAGAGTCTTAATCATGATGTTGTGGGCTAAGAGTCCTAATCTCGTTATTATGGACCAAGTGTCCTAATTACGTTGTTGTGGACTAAGAGTCCTAATCATGTTGAAAGAAAACACGGGTAAGATTGCAAGTATTTTTCTATGACCACAAACCTTGACTGAGGCATCGGTCTTAGGTGTTGTGATTGAGCACTCGGACTGCGTGTCCTGTGTTGATGTTGAGTAATTTCAAGTGATGAAAGTTATGAATGGTCGTTAGCTTTGAGATTCGACAACGAATGAGATTGAACACAAAGAAAACATTTTGAACGAATGTTTTTCTTCCTGCATTTAGGCAGACGTGCCTCGCAGGTTAGTCACTTGGTGATGCCCAAGCAGGGGGTATTAGTCACTTCGGTGATGTCCAAGCAGGGACTTTTAGTCACTTTGGTGATGCCCAAGTAAAGGCTGTCATATAAGTCACGACGGTGATGTCCAAACAGGGACTTTAGTCACGACGGTGATGCCCAAGTAAGGGCTTTGAGTTTGATACTAACTTGCTACATTTTACGTTTGGTAGAAAAATGTTTATGTTTGATGAAATATGAATCATATAGTGAATGCATGCATATATTCAAGTGAGATAATGCTTGATTAAAATAATGAAAAGCATAATCTTCTTTCACAAGTACAAACATAATAACATGTTTGATGTCCCTTAGTACCATGTGTCAAAATCAAAACATGAAAATATTGGTGCATAAAAGTCTGAAAAGTCATTATTGCACTTGCACACTTGGACTTGATGTTAAACTTATGATTGACTTACCTTTAGCACTTGTATTTAAGAATCTCATGAAAACTTGAGCACATTGGTTGTTTTGACTTGAATTATTGTATATTAAATATTTGACCACTCGCATTTGAAAATGGTATCATGAATTCACGATACTTTAACTAGTCTATACTTTGACTCTACACCTTGCCTCTATATGCTCACATACCATTTTGGCACTCAATGAACGATTATATCAAATGGATTGTTACACTTTTCACTTTGACTTAGTTTAACATGCATATTCAATATGTTTGCACAATGGATGAATCTAAGATGCACATTTGAATTTCCACTTTAACTGCATATTTGTACCAAATGTGAATGGAAATTGAGTCAACTTGCATACTTGGATTGATATTGTGAATGAAATGTCCAGTGGCTACTATATCTTGGAGTTGATGTTGCTTGACTATGCATATTGGATGTTAAAATGTGAACTACATTAGGTATAATAGTGCCATACCATTTTCGTGATGTTTGGATTATGCATAAATGTGGTAGTTTAAAATGAAAATGTTGGTATTGTGCCTCAATGAATGTATGAACCATAGAATAACTATGCAATTTGATGAATTGACAAATGTAAATGCGAGATAAATGTTATGGCTTTGCCACTATGTGCATGTTCTATGTTGCATCACCACTCGATTGCACATATTGGATGTTGAACCACATTTTTTTGTAATGCCTATCTTTTGATATCTTATAATTGTGATATGTTAGTGTTGCTCTTAAATGCTATAAAATGTGGATATAATGTTGAATGCAATAATATGTTGTCTTGTTATAGACTATCCTATTGAGTGATGCAATTTGGAGAGTGTGAATATAGCAAAGTGAGTTTTGTTTACAAACTATATTGTTAAATCATTTATTTGTTGTAATCTTTGTGAAATGCTTGAATTAATGCATTGAATGGACACTCTTGTTGGACTATCTATTGTCAAAAGAACTATCTTTTTGCATTACTTTGTTGACATTGTTGGCATATTTGATTGCCATTGTGATGTGTTGATTCATAATTGAATAAATTATTAAACAAATGGCATGAATGCCATTTTGATTGATGGATAACCAACCATTGTTCATGAATTGACATTTATGGTGCATATATTGGCATATGTTGGATTTTGGACAAATATGATAATTATTTGGATTTTTTTTGATAAATTATTATTTGGAATGTTGATAATCCACTTCAAATGCACTTATAATGCTTGCATCTTTGATGATTGATCACTAAATGTGGATGCTATAGCCTTACTATATTTATTGGATTCTCTTTGCCCTATTACACTTTTTTTATTATGACAAAAAGGGGGAGAGAAAAGTAGGATCATTGGCATAAATGGACAAATCTTATCACACATTATTCTCGGTGATTTAAGTTTACTTCAGTGCTATGTATTATTATTAAAATATGTGATGTTAATGGTGTGGATGACTATAGTTGTTGCTAAATATTGAAAACATTTTTTTGATAATGAAAAAAAAAGGGGAGATGTATGGGGGATGAGTATGCTTGGAAAATGGATATGGTTGAATGGATATATTTGCATGTTTGGAAAAACATAGTTATGCCATTTTCGACATGCACTTGAACTTGAAAACACTTTGAATGCAAAGTGAATTAAACGGCGTTTCTTGTGTCATTGAAATTAGTTTTCATATCCTTATTATATGGCACTAAGTAAGGGGGAGCTATAAATGTTAAATTTATTTTCTAAACCCGGTTGATATATGCACTTAGTAAGGGGGAGTTTTTATGCTTCATGCCTCTCATATGCGCTTGCAACTCTGATTATATTTTATATGATGTTTGTGACTAATCTCCCACCTAAGTTTTTCAAAAATATCAATATTGTTTTGTCATCATCAAAAAGGTGGAGAATGTGGATGCTATGATTTTCAGGAAATTAATTTTGATGATGAGCAACAAGAACAAAACAAATTGATTGATATAATGAAAGTGTAAGATCAAGGCAAGATCATCCAAGACCAAGAGAAGAACTTCGAGGGTATATAGTTTAAGTTTGGTCTTAGGATTATTTGTAAGATTCAAGTGTAGGATTGGCTATTAAAATTGAATTAACTAAAAATTGTTTTTAAAATTGAAAATGGGCTTACGGTTTTTCAAAGAATTGGAAAAATGATTTCAATAACTTATGAAGTGAGCTAATTGTCAAAAATGTTTTTCATAAGTGTTAGAATATTCCTTGTTTGAAAAAAATCATTTTTCTGATAAAATAACTGCTCGTAATCGATTACCAGAACTCCTGTAATCTATTACCATCTTTCAGAAAAATCAGTATTTCAAATTGTCAGTTGTAATCGATTACCAGCACTCCCGTAATCGATTCCCAGCTTTCTGGAAAACTCAGCATTTCAAACTGACAGCTCGTAATCGATTATCAGTACTCATGTAATCGATTACCAGTCACGAAAAGTGATTTCTGGTGCAGAAAATGCACGACAGCTGTGTGAAACAGCCATATTTTTCAACCCCACTATAAATACTCTGTTGCACCCAAAAAACCCTAGGTTAACACTCTAAGAACACTTGCCCAACATCTCTAACCTCAAGATTCAATTTTTCACTCTTGAAATCAAGATTTGAGACAATCCTACACAAGAGTCATAGTGATTCAACTTGTATTGATTCAACCTTTTGAGGTATTCTTCTTTGTAATCACTTATTGCTTGATTTGTGTTGGTTAAAGAGAGTGAGGAATCTTTCTAGTTTGATTTGTAACAAGGGTGAGGTATCCCCTGAGTAGATTTGGAGACTCTTGCACAAGGGTGAGGTATCCCAAGTGAAGAGGGCTCTTTGTAAAAGGGTGGGGAATCCCTTTAGAAGAAGAAGGTGAGGTATCCTTCTTGTATTGAGAGAAAATCTTGGGGTGAGGTATCCTTAAGTCCAAAGGGTGGGGTATCCCTTTGGTGAGTAGTATTAAGGCTCTTTCACAAGGTGGGGTATCCAAGTGGAGAGTGTTCTAAGTGTTGTAAAGTTTGAATTGATTATTAGTGGAAAATACTCACAAATGTATTGTGGGGACTGGATGTAGGTCACTCAAGGGAGTGATTGAACCAGTATAAATTGATTGTGTGCTTTTCTCATTCCTTATATTTTTATTTGTTCATTACAAATTAGTCTTGGTTAGAAAAAAAGGGACAAAATTTTAAGATCTCAATTCACACACACCCCCTCCTCGAGATTGAAGCCGCTTGGTAACATCAGCCACCACATTGAATGGTGGCCACCAGTGATAGCACCACCATTGAGCCACTCTCCTTCTCCCCTCTCTGAATGCAGGTAACTCCCTAAACCCTCAATGTTTCATTTTCATTTTCGGTTTTGCTTCTCTTTTCATGTTTGGGATGAATGGCATTGGCTACTGAAATAGTTATCAAAGCTTCTATTTTCATGTTTGGGAGATAATACTCCAATGTTTGGAACTGTTTTGTTAACTGGAACATGTTCTTGGTTAGGCAAATGGTTTTCATGTGCTCAAGCCTAACCTTGAAGAAGTTGCCTTTTATGAGTTTAACCGGTTTAAAATAAATGTTATTGATGAGTATAGAGGTGATGTTTATTTGGTTGGAGGTAATGATACATTTGATAAGTTTGCTTCTATGAGTTTGATAGTTGTGAGATTTATATTTAAGTTCCCAAAATTTTTTTCCATGTAAACCATTTGCTACCTTTTAGACTCTTAAAAGAGTCATTATCTGACCTAAAATTTAACTAGATTGAAAACTTTCCATGTTGTGGTCTTAGTTTATTTGTCTTAGGTAGCTTGTTGCCCTTCTCTAGTATAGAAAGTGTAGTTGTGGATTTTTTAGCATTTGGTGGTTGTGGTTTAAGCTTCAAATTGTGTGTGGTTTTGGTTCGATCCTTGACCTCGGAGAAGAGGGAGAGAGTGTAGTGGTGTATATATATGGTTGTTAGGTTTTCAAATACTAGTGCGCTTTTTCAATCTCCCATATTGTGCTTATATTGGATATATGTGTGTATATCTACAGAACCTATCTAGCTATGGATCGTAGTTGGATGGTTTATAAACGCACAAGTGATGAGTATCTGAAGGGAATGTAAGAATTTATAGAATTTGCTCAAAGAAATGTATATGGACTTGTTAGTGATGAGTGTGTGTGCATATTCTGTATTCTGGAATTAGTGAATGCAGAGATGTGATGGAGCTCAATGAGATAGTAAGGAGTTGTGATGGCAACAAAAGCCCGGATCCGGATGCCTTTAATTTTGCTTGTATTAAGGAATGTTGGAATTTTTTGAAGGATGATTTGTTGGGTTTTGTACACGAGTTTCAGCTTAATGCTCGGTTTTCCAAAGCCATTACCGTTGCGTTCATTGCTTTGATTCCTAAGATCGAGCACCCTCAAACTGTATCTGATTATCGACCCATTTCTCTTGTTGGATGCCTGCACAAGATTGTTGCGAAATTATTGGATGCTAGATTGAAGAAAGTGTTGGGTAAAATTATATCAGCATGCCAGACAACTAGCTGGGGGAAGGGATATTGTAACAGATATTTTTTTAAAAAAAACTATTTTTAACATCTGTCTTTTATTCAAAAGACGTTAAAAGTTTAATTTTAACGTCTGTCTTTTTAAACAACAGACATTAAAAGTAAACTTTTAACGTCTGTTACATAAAAGAACCGACGTAAAAGATGTTACATTTAACGTCAGTTTAATAAAAGACAGACGTTAAATGTAAACTTTTACGTCTGTCCAAAACAGACGTTAAAAGTCACACATTTAACGTCTGCTGTATTAACGTCTGACTTTTTTGAGACGTGAAAAAGCACTTTTAACCAACGTAAAAAGTGATTCCTGCACTAGTGTGAGTTTCTTTGAAGACCTATTAATTCCCTCCATAATCATGGGTAAAGAACAGAAATAATACTCAAAAAAGGTGCAAATAAATAATTTGTGATATGCTATGAGTTGTAGTGGGTGTCTAGGCTCTGTTGTGGGGTTTTGGCACTGGAGTCAACTTCTCTGGTTCAAGTTTCATGGTGTCAAACTCTCTGTTTGTTGTATACTGGCGTAGTAGGGCTATAAACACTACATGGCTTTCTCGCTTGTTGTTATCTAGTGGGGCTGGGGGGTACATTTTTAATATATGTATTGCTCTATGTGCAGGGTGTCAAACTCCGATTTTGCTTGTTTTAGTGTGCAGGAGTGTGTTTGTCTCTTCCCCAGTGGAGTCGACATCTGTCGCGGTCGAGATTGCAACATGGACAGTGGGAAAAAAAAAGATTTTGTAAAAAAGTAGAATCACCATTAATTTTATTTAATTTAGGGGAAAATTGAAAAACCTTTAAAAAAAATATTGGTCTTTATAACCAAGTTGAGTTCGTAAGTCGATTAGATAAGGACTTAATCCAATAACACCCCTACTACACCCGCTAAAAACCAGTTACCCAAATTAATGGTGCAAATATATAATAAATTTTAAAATATTTATTTTTACCTTAAAGAAGACATTAGCATGAACAAATAGTAATTTAAAAGAAAGAAATAACACACCACCAATCCTATGATTAGTATGAATGGCAAATGACTCATAGTAAATTGGTGAGCCCAACCTACTACTATTTCATTTTTTCTAACACTAAAAAACTATGGTCCAAATGAATCTACCTAACACAAAATCCCGAACTCATTCGTCTGCTAAGTTAATACAAGTGAAAGACCAAATTCCTTCCTTTAGTGTTTAACTTTAGCGTTTGCTAAAAGTTTTAAAAAAGTATTCATGGGAATGTCGGTAAGGGAATAAAAATTTCTCATGTTTGGTACAAGTATTAAAAATTTATCCTCAGACATAAAACATTACCAGGAATAAAATTAATGAATTATAGTTTTGGGAAAACTTTATTTACATATGTGAATGTGAGAAAGAAACATTCCTGAAAATGTGATCCCGGAATGTAGCTTGCCCAGGAATAAAACATTGCGGGAACCAAACGCCGCCTTAAGGCACACACCACTTTAACAAAAGAGCATGAAACTTGTCCATTCTTTGGGAGCAAATAATGAAGACCTTGGCAAAGTTTCATCCAGCATTAAAAAAAATGGTTTGGCAGCTCCTAAAATATGAAAAGTTCATAAAGTTTATCAAACAGGAAAAAAAAAAAAAATAGCCATCAATCATATTCTTCTCATCCTCACTGCACTCAAGACAACAAATAGATCATTCACTACGATCCTTCATCGAAAGACGAAACGGAACATGATTATATTTATTCATCTAATACATTATATCATGGAAAAGAGAAGGCCGATTGACACCATGAATCTGTAAGAATCTCAAATGCCAAGACCACAACTATTTCCAGATATTTTAAAACACTTTAGTACATCAATGATTTAGAACTTATTATGAACAAAACATCATCCTAAGCTTCATCAACATATAGACACTTGGACAGCATTCAGCCAGCTTTTATAAAGAACACAAGCATAAGATTTAGTCTAATTCAAAGGTTTCAAAGCCAATCAGAACTATCACTACATATTCATCATGTTTCGGCACTTACCTTCATGGATTATTCTCAACCTTTATTCATGGATTCTGCTGTCAATAGTAAGAGGATAGTATCACTGTATAGACACACCGACAGGAGATCAACATAATATATATTGTAACACAATACAATGAAATTCAGGCTTTATGTCAAACAGATTGTGGGTAATGGAGTAACTTGCCAAATTTCACTCAAATTATCATGATGTTCATACCACAGGGTTCAAAAAAAATTAAATCACATTGCAATAACAGTATTCTGTTCAAATAACATCCTATCATTCTATCAGAATATATATTGCAGAAATGTTATCTGAACAATCATTTAGGACACCTTGATTAATCACGTATAAATATTTGGTTAATTCACTTTATTATGTGGTTAATCACGTGCAAATATTTGGTTAATTCATGATGACCAATTAATCATATAAAGAACTGAATTAATCAAATATTTACATGTAATTAACCAAATATTTACATGATTATGGAAAATAAGTCCATTAACCATATAATGAACTGAATTAACCAAGGTGTCCAAAATGGATGTCCCATTTAGATGTGCAAATAACATAACTGTATATATTGTAAATCTATACAATGACATCCAGGCTTTATGTCAAACAGATTGCGGGTAATGGAACAACGGGCCAGATTTTAGTCAAATGATCATGATGTTCATACCACATGGTTTAAAAAAAAAAAATCACATCGCAATAACAATATTCTATTCAAATAACATCTCATCATTCTATCATAACAAAAATAATTGACTAATCGAATTCAGAATAAGAAAGGAAAAAATAAAAACGAAACCTATAGGAATTATCCCAGGTGAGGCTTTAGCACCTCAAGTTCTTTGTCTCCCAGTCGGTTCCTCCGAATATCTGATTGTATGTCTTTGTCCACACACTCTGCATTCTTGATTATATAGATAGACAATGCAACTTTATCTTTTGTTGTGGAATTATTTCTGCATTGAGAAATCTTACATCAATATAGTTTTGAGTAAAGAGTGTTGTATTATAACATAAATTTCACTTTATATTATTGACAGTTAAACAAAATAGCACTAAGGATTATACTTGATCGGACACTCATTTTTGAATGAGTTTATTGTCTTGTGTATAGAGGGGTAACCCTAGCTTATTCTCACATCTCTTGATTTCTACCGCTACTATATGAATTTAGTCAAAACCACACTTTCTAACAGGACGAAAGATGAATTTTTGACCAACTCTTTGCTAGTAAACATTGAAAAAAAATTTTGCTAAAAAGTTCAGTGCAGAGTTGTTTCACTAGTGTAATAAGTGTTTTTTATGTCAGTTAAAATTTATTTTTTACGTTAGAATACTGACTGACGTAAATACAGCTGACGTTAATAGTTAATATTTTAACGTCACTTTAGAACTGACATTAAATATAAAACTATTAACGTCAATTTTTTAACAAAACTGACATTAATTTTGTAAAAATTAACGTCAGTTCTTTAAGACAACGGACGTTAATTTTGTTAAAACTAACGTCAGTTGTTATAAAGAACTGACGTTAAAGGTTTAATTTTAACGTCAGTTGTTTATTACAACTGGCGTTAATAGTGTACTGTATATTTTATAAAATACTATTAACGTCAGTTGTTTGATACAACTGACGTTAATAGGTGTTTTTTTTTTTTAAATTCAGTTTTAAAATATCACTCCCCTCAGCTATCCCTGCATTCAGTAAATATCCCAGTAACACAGAATATCACACACATTACAGAATTGCAAAGGAAAAATGGAACAATTGGGGGACTTAAAACCAAAACCCATGTATATATATAAATAAATTTTAGTTCCAATGTCTAAAAAACAAAACTACCAATCTAAGGATATATATATACATGTTATTAATTAGTTTCTAGAGTCTAACAAAAAAACTATTCATCTAAGTAGTGCGGAAGTATCTGTCAATTCCTTTTTCAGCCGCATACTTGAAGAAGAATTCAGCGAAGCGCATCCTCAAGTCTCTTAACTCATCTTCTTGAATAGGCGATTGGTCGATAAATGCCTAGACACGTTCAAATAATAGCAATAACATCAATGCAAGTCATCTTCAAAACTATAATATATAATTTAATAAGTTGTTTAAATATTACCTTATTTCATCCATCCGTAATAGATGCGGAGACTATGTTCAGCATATGAAGCATCACATAATAGCCGCACGACCACCCGTCAATTTGAAATCGAGACTACCAACAAAATTAATTTCAACGTCAGTTGAATATACATATAAATTAGTAATTATAATATTAATTATTTGATAAATTGATGCGTGATTTTTAAGATAAAGGCAAGTGCACCTCGTCGCAATCAAGTAATACGGTGGTGAGACCGGTTATCGTATCCACAGGGATTGGTTGTCAATTACCAATTCATAAACTTAACAACTATCTAGACTAAACTAGGGTATGAGAGATTAAAACAGAAAATAAAGAAATAAAATATTTTTGTCTTTTTGGAATTATATCGAACACTTGGAAGGCAAACAGAGATGTGGCTAAGATTGTTAGGGTTAGACTACACTAATCCTCCCTTAATTGCAATGAATGGGCTATCAACACAAGTCCTACTTCAATTATGACAATCAAGCCTTTTCTAAAATACTCAAGCCTAATGTCTTAGGTGCATTGAGCCTAAAACCCCAAATCAAACCCTAATGTCTTAGGTGGATTAATCTGTGATTTTGCATTAAGTCAAGACTTATAAGATTGCAAGCATTCAACACCTATGTCTAGATTCTTGAACTACTTGGCATATGATTCATGAGCATGCCTTAACACCAACCTTTCAGTCATCTATCAAAGCAACAAATCATTCCTATGGGTAGCTAAGCCAAGGAAAGCATTAAACACAGAATCACATACTCATAAAGAAATAGAGACTTGCATTAAAACACCAAATCAAATACAACAAGTTCAGAAAAGTTACATCTAACCCCAACAATGGGGATTTAACTACTCATGATAAAAGGAAATACAAAACAGAATGAGAAAAGGGATGGAGAACACTCATAGACAAGCTTCCTCCATCTTCTCCCCATCCAAGAGCAGAGAAAACACCCCCTATTTGGGTAGAAACCCTCTCCAGCCGCCAGCCTCAGCCTGCCTTCAAGTGCAGATCCCTAATTCTGTTCAGTGCAGGTTTATTTATAGGTCCGTCGCCTGTCACGGCCGTGACAGCCATCACGGCCAGGCCGTGATGGTCTCTGACTTGGGCGCCTCTTCATTCACTTATTCATCACGGCCGTGATATCCATCACGGCTAGGCCGTGATCGTTTCTGACTTTTCCAACTAGCAGGTCACGGCCGTGATAGCCATCACGGCCAGGCCGTGACAGACTTTCCGACTTTTGGCTCAATCTTTCTTCGCTTTGCTCCCTCACGGTAGTGAGGGCCATCACGGCCAGGCCGTGATACTCTCTGCTTGGCTCATAATCTTCACTTTTAATCTCTTTTTTCATCCAAGCTCCACCAAGGCTGATTTCTGGGCATTTTTCCATTAAATCCTGCAAAACAACACCAGAAACCACCTCATCCGTTCCAAAGGAAAAACTATACAAAATCAACACTAAATTGGCCTAACTATATGCAAATGCATGCAGAAATGTACATGAAAAATGAGGTGAAATCACACTCATCAAATTACCCCAAGCTTAAGACTTTGCTTGTCCTCAAGCAAAAACTAAGGCCAGAAGAGATAAACAGTCAAAGCATGGATAGTGAACCAAGAACCCGAGTAAATGATCCAAGCAATAGGCAATTCAAACAATTCAGCAAGAGACAATCAATTCAAGTCCAATTAGGGGCTTAAGTTTCCTAGACTCACATTCTCACTGATTCGGGCACTCTTGCTCACTTGAAGCTCACCCCAAGCTTGTTTATTTGCTTGGCTCTCTTTCTTGCCTCACTCACTCAAGTGTTCAAGTATATATAACAATTCGCTCCATTTTCCTCAAGGAATGATTCCTACCATATGCTTGACTATCAACCAAATCTCCACTTTATTTATGAAAACACCTAAGAATCAGGAGGTCTTTTATTTTGGTTGTAACGTGGCCATGGGATTAATCTTTAGGTGGGGATAACAAGAAAGGGATATTTCAAAAGTCTAAACCAAGTATCAACAATTCAACACAAGACACCTTCTAAAATACCTTCTTGGGTTTTCAATACATTTTTCCACCTTTCTTTTCTTTCTTTTTCTTTTATTTCTCACTTCTCTTTTTTTTTTTTTGTCATCCCCATCTCTTTATATTTTTCTTTTCTTTTCTTTTCTTTTTTTTTTCCTTTTTTTTTTAATAATTGGAGAGGGGAGATTTTTCAACTCAAAAGAATTATTTTTTTCTGATTCTTATCCCAAACTTTCAACTACCTTTTTCACCCTTTTTGTAATACTTTAGAAGGTCCCTTATCAAGTATATGTATCAAAAATTTTCAGGGTACCAAGAAAAGCATTTTATTCTTTTGTAGGCTCAAAATTGGGCAACTAAGGGGTAGCATTTCATCATTCAAAACTCAGAAGGCCAGAAAAATTACCTATTGCCTCAATCATTTTCAAAAATGTTTCCAAAAATTTTCAAGCTTCGAAATGGTTTCAAGTCAAGTTCTAGAGAAAACAAACCAAGAGGAATAACACTCAACACAAAGAATGGGGGCAGATTTATTGAGTACCCCCTAATGGCTCAAAAGCTCACATTTATCAGTTCAAGAACCAGTGAGAAACACAAATCCATAGAAACACATGCTAATCATCAACTATCCAAGATCATCTCAAGCATATTCATTTGCAGCCATATCACAAGAATAAACAGAATTGGGTTCAAGAATTCACTATCACAATTTAATTGGCACTTAGTTCTCACAATCATAAGCTCAATCTAAGCAAGGGTAACCGAATCATGTGATCATGCAAACTTAAGCCTATATGAATGCAATATTTACAATGCAAGCAAAAAGATTACCCCTACCCCAAGCTTAAAGATTTACATTGTCCCCAATGTAAACAATCAAGTTGGAGAGAGGAGAAGAAAAATAAAATAAAGCAAAAAAATTGGAACAGCTTACCGAGGCGGTAGTGGGTGTTGGCTCACATGCTTGTTGGCTTTGTTTCTCCCTGCTCTTTTTCTCCTTCCTTTATTCAAAATCTGAAGACACTTAACAAAATTATTAACAAACCTCTTGAGCTTCTCAAATTATTCAAGAGGTTAAAGCAAAAACAAAATTAACTAAAGAGAAGGGTTAAGAAAAGTTGGGTTGCCTCCCAATAAGCGCTTCTTTAACGTCACTAGCTTGACTTATTAAGAAGCATCCACCTGGATCCCATAACCTGTGGTATAAGGACCAAGGAATGCTAACCATGTGAGATCCTTCACCTGGATCCCACGGTTTGCAGCAAAAATGTGGAAGTGAGCGCTCGAAATTCATGCTGACTTCTTCAACTGGGAAGCGCTTTTCAATTCCTCTCGGGTCAAAGATGACCCCTTTATCCATAAAATCTTCCCAATAAAAATGGGGTTCAACCTCAGGCAGAGGCATGAACTCCATTGTTGACTGCTTTAAAATGTGAGGTGGCAAACAATTCGAGAGGATCATTGGTGCTGTTCTGGCTTCTGTACAATCTTCACTCTCAGCATTGCCAAATCTATCACCTTCCAAATATGCAGAAATCTCCGCACAAGCCACACAAGTGTTTCTCCCATCACATTCCACACATGCATAGGAACCAATAGCACCATCTAATTCCAAAAGTTTTTCATCATCTCCAAGCATGGTGAAATAGATGTCCTCCAATTGCCTCTTCCTTTCAGGCTCCTTAGTCAAGGGTTCAATGGGGAATGGTGCAACTATGTTCTCCAAAACAGGGTCTTCACTTCTTGACTCGATTGCTCCCACTTCTTCTTCTTCCTCCTCATCCATCATTGCATCATCTTCATCGTCATCCATCAAGTTCCCATATGGCATTTTGGATAGAAGGTTAGAGAGTTCCTCAATACGTACCCCGAGACTTCAAATGGCATCTTCTTGATTCTTTAATTCTTCCATTGTTGTTGCCATGAAGTTCTCCAAAACGGCCTCTAAGTGAGGTTGACTATCCGGGATAGGTTGCTCAACCTCGACTGGGAATGCGGATTTGAAGTTCTCCCAAGCAACTTCCAATGGGGATGGCTCATCATACCAAGGTGTGGAAGATTCCCAATGTTCCCCTTCATCCATCAAAGTATTGTTTGGAGGGTTCCCCCACCATGGAGTGGAAGTGTTGGGAAATTGATTTCCCCATTCAGCATAACCTACCACTGGTGGAGGAGAGACAGTTGCCCTTGACAGCTCATTACTCACTTGTTGGATGTTTACGGCTAATTGCAGCATATCTACCCGCAGCTGCAACTCAGATATCTCCAATTCTGCATCAGATGGCTGATAATAATTATAGTCCATGATCCTGCCAAACCAATTTTCACCTCACAGACAATTAAGCCCAAGATCAAAGAAACAAAAATTCAAATATATACAAAACTAACAAAAGAAAAATATCAGTTATATACAGAAAAATCAAATAAAAAAATTGTCTAAACTAGTTGTATCATTTGTTACTACTGATATTGACAAAACCAATCCCCGGCAACGGCGCCAAAAACTTGTTGCGTGATTTTTAAGATAAAGGCAAGTGCACCTCGTCGCAATCAAGTAATACGGTGGTGAGACCGGTTATCGTATCCACAGGGATTGGTTGTCAATTACCAATTCATAAACTTAACAACTATCTAGACTAAACTAGGGTATGAGAGATTAAAACAGAAAATAAAGAAATAAAATATTTTTGTCTTTTTGGAATTATATCGAACACTTGGAAGGCAAACAGAGATGTGGCTAAGATTGTTAGGGTTAGACTACACTAATCCTCCCTTAATTGCAATGAATGGGCTATCAACACAAGTCCTACTTCAATTATGACAATCAAGCCTTTTCTAAAATACTCAAGCCTAATGTCTTAGATGCATTGAGCCTAAAACCCCAAATCAAACCCTAATGTCTTAGGTGGATTAATCTGTGATTTTGCATTAAGTCAAGACTTATAAGATTGCAAGCATTCAACACCTATGTCTAGATTCTTGAACTACTTGGCATATGATTCATGAGCATGCCTTAACACCAACCTTTCAGTCATCTATCAAAGCAACAAATCATTCCTATGGGTAGCTAAGCCAAGGAAAGCATTAAACACAGAATCACATACTCATAAAGAAATAGAGACTTGCATTAAAACACCAAATCAAATACAACAAGTTCAGAAAAGTTACATCTAACCCCAACAATGGGGATTTAACTACTCATGATAAAAGGAAATACAAAACAGAATGAGAAAAGGGATGGAGAACACTCATAGACAAGCTTCCTCCATCTTCTCCCCATCCAAGAGCAGAGAAAACACCCCCTATTTGGGTAGAAACCCTCTCCGGCCGCATGACCTCACCTGCCTTCAAGTGCAGATCCCTAATTCTCATTCGGTGCAGGTTTATTTATAGGTCCGTCGCCCGTCACGTGGTGGATGTGACCATCACGGCCAGGCCGTGATGGTCTCTGACTTGGGCGCCTCTTCATTCACTTATTCATCACGGCCGTGATATCCATCACGGCTAGGCCGTGATCGTTTCTGACTTTTCCAACTAGCAGGTCACGGCCGTGATAGCCATCACGGCCAGGCCGTGATGCCTTCCCGACTTTTGGCTCAATCTTTCTTCGCCTCATCGCTCCTCACGGTAGTGAGGCCATCACGCCAGGCCGTGATACTCTCTGCTTGGCTCATAATCTTCACTTTTAATCTCTTTTTTCATCCAAGCTCCACCAAGGCTGATTTCTGGGCATTTTTCCATTAAATCCTGCAAAACAACACCAGAAACCACCTCATCCGTTCCAAAGGAAAAACTATACAAAATCAACACTAAATTGGCCTAACTATATGCAAATGCATGCAGAAATGTACATGAAAAATGAGGTGAAATCACACTCATCATAAATAAACTACCAAACCTTGAGGATGTTCCGTACAGGATTTGCTTTAGCTTTAGAAGTCCTACTTCTCCCGTTGGCGCAACTTATGCTACTCGCCTTCAGCGCGCTATCATAAACAAATAATCATGTCGATCAATTAACAAATTCATATATCATGTGTGTAATAAACTAAAAACAACTGATATTAAAACTTAAATTAAATTTAAGATTAGTTACTTACTTATTTACAGCTTCCACCACCTTCGGTGGCGGATCTTGGTGGAGAGAGCAGAAGAATATGACAGTATGCCTAGACGGGTGAAGTACGAACAACTGCCAATGGCTTTTCATACAGTAGGGAGCCAGATATAATTCTTTCGGATTGTCTCCCAACAAGTTCCCTAAGTATTTACTCAATGCATCGCCAGTAAAGAAATCGGGCAGAAGGATTGACGGATCTAAGAAGCCGTAAATTGATGCAACGCCCTTATCAAGCTGAAGACGATGGAGATACCTAATATATGAAAAGGTGTGGATGTTAATTATATAATATATATATTTAAATTAAAACAAATTATTAAATGGAAAAATACCAAAAATAAATAAGTTATAAAATTAAAATTAACTTACGTGCACCAGAGACTGAAAACATTGCTGTTCATCCAGACGTTATTTCTGCAGGCGTTCCCGAGATCGTCACCACAGAAGGTAAATATCCTCTGTTGATCTGGGCGTGCCACCCATCCATCGTGCTCCAATGGACATTCAAAAATCTCAAACGCATAATCCTCACCAAGTGAGAACAAACGAGTGATAGGTGACAGCGACACCGACGTCGACTTGGCCTTCAGTTTAGGAAAAATAAAATAGATAAGTTGTTGATAATTAAAAAAAACACAAGTAATTATTTGACTAATTTGGACATTAATAATTAATACATACCTTTGTTAACATTTCGAGCTCACGTCGTTTGGAGTCCAACTCAAGCTCACGCCTTTTCATTTCCAACTCATGCTCATGGCGTTGGACTTCGAACTCCCGCTCCCTAGCTGCCAACTCATCGTCCTCCACATGTGCCCTACTAAAACTCTCTTTTGTGCTCATATGTGAAGGGTTGGCATGCCCTGCGGTGTCCTGGGATGTACCGACGGAGGAAAGCTCTTTGGCAAGCGCCTGCTTGAATTCTGGGTTGGATATTAAGCCTTGCATCAGATGTGTTGTAATAGCTGGGTTGGACATGAGGTGCTGAGTAATGTCAGTCAAAATTGATGCTTCATCGACCACCCGCTTTCGTGAAGCAGACTTGCCATAATATTCTTTGATGGTCACGTTCCCAGGAACACCGAGAACCCGACCTGGATGGTATTTCTTGCCTAGAGCAGTCATCAAGACGTCCTGCCGTCCAGAAGGGACGAATGCGCCCTGGGAGGATTGTGCTTTAAGATCCATCTACAATGAAAAAAATGAAAAAACGTGCAAGTGAAAAGTGTTGCAAATATCTATACAAATATCAATTGAAATCAAGTTAATTATTTACTTACAATCTTATCTGCCACTTCGCGAGTGGCATCAACTTTAAAAGATCCCGTCTTTGTCATGCGGCCGGCTAACCAGACATCCTCGCGGTCGATGTCCGACGGAGGACTTAATGGTGTGCCCTCAGGCACCTCTCCTCTTTCAATCCTAGCAGAGTGATCTTCCTGCTTCGCCCTCAGCCTATCCGCCATCATCTGCTCGATCCGAGTCTGGTACCCACCCTGAGACATGGTGTGGCGGTGGACGTTCTTCGCCTGATTTTGCCAACCCTTATTTGCCTTAGCCTATTCAAACAAAAACACATAATTAAATACAGTTAAATGATCTATAATAAGCATACAAAATTAACTTAATCAACCAACCTGAAATTCTCCATCCTGTCGACTCCTGGCAAACATATCCCAAGTATCATGATCAATCCAGGGATAATCCGAGAACATTTTATCAAGCCGCTTCTTCCCAGATACATAGTACCTGGTAAGATCATGCTTGAACCCATTCCAACGCTTTGATGTCATTTTCATACATTTATGACGATGATCCTCGTCATTTGGCACAGTCCAAGCAACCTACACATTAAATACATAACAACTGGATGGATTATAACTCGGATAATTATCTAATAATGTAAATCAAACGAATGCAAAGGTAAAATACCGTGATAGCCTCCCAAATATGATCCTTAACGTTCTGTGGAACGTCATTCCAGTGATTGTAGTTGATGCTTACGTGCTGCTTCGCTTGTAGAAACACCCACTTATTAAATTCTTTAGCACGGGGTCCCTGGGCATTTAGATTAGCATCGAAGGACACCTCAAGCTTCTGTCCGCTTTGCCTGTCCTTCTCTAGTTTCTTCAACGAGGTGGCTCCTCCACCCCGTTTCCTATGAGCCTGCGATGTCTGTATGGACAAAAAAAATGATAAAATAGAGGGTTGTAACATTATAAACTTACATTAAAAAGAAGGACTAAAGATAGTATATAACATGTAAACTTATACTAGAATCAGGCGTAGGCGTGATCGGGTCCTGCGAAGTCCCCACGGTGTCCTCCCGTGCATGTGGGCTATCTGACTGATCCATATGTATGCCTGTTCAGAAACAATATATATGTATTAACATAGGTTATAACTCAAAATAAATACAGAAGTATAAATAAAAATAACTAGATAGGTCCTGTAGATATACAAAACATCTATCCAATATAAGGACAATACGGGAGATTGAAAACTATAGTTTTTGAAGATTGCCAAGCACTGGTCACGGCCTGGTCGTGATGTCCATCACGGCCGTAACGTGCCAACTGAACCAGACCCTCATAGGCAGAACTGATCACGGCCTAGCCGTGATGAGCATCACGGTCGTGACAGATCAACCAGCAGAGCAACATGCACTCAAAACCAAAAATGGAGACATTCCAAACAACTCAAACTCACGGTTTCATGTTTCAACTACTAAGACTACAGTTTCAACATACACTCAAAACCAAAAATAGAAACATTCCAAACAACTCAAACTCACAGTTTCAAGTTTCAACTACTGAGACTACAGTTTCAACATACACTCAAAACCAAAAATAAAAAAATGTGCCCTAAAGACTCACCAGAAATAGGCACTCGCGTGGTGGTGGTGGTGGGGGGGGGGGGGGGGGGGCGCGCGAGGGGTGGCCAACGTTCGATGTGGTTACTGAGAGCAGAGGGACAAGGAGAGTTAGTGCGCGGGAAGGGGAAAGAGAGATGTCAAGTTATTGCAAAGAATGAGCGGGAAAGACAGAGTTAGGGGTTAAGAGTGTACCTCACGGTGGTGGCGAAGAAGCCCTCGCGGTGGTTGCGGTGGAGATGAGCTCGCGATTAGGGCAAAGAGAGAGTGAGAGTGAGGGTTGAGAGTGAGGGTTGAGCATGATGAAAAGAGAAAAGAGACGTACAGAGAAGTGCAGAAGGCGAGCGGGTGTAAACGTTATAATCAAAATAAAACAACATTTTACGTCAGTTGTTAGTAAAAACTGACGTTAAAGGTCATATATTTAACGTCAGTTGTCTTAAGAAACTGACGTTAAAAACACTCACACTTCTAACGTCAGTTGTATTACACAACGGACGTTAAAAGTTTATTAGTTTCTGCAAAAACATTCATTCCTTTGACTACTGTGCTACTTACCCATTCACCTTGTAACCTAATCCTCTTAATGAGCATTAAGTTTTTAGTTAAGTTTTCAAGAAAATCAAAATAGCTTAGTAACTTCATCCCCTGCTCCTATAAATAGCTTCCTTCCATCCTTTTAATTTTTTCTGCTTCACAATATGGCTCTGCCATGGAGATTAACTTCATCACTCTTTCTTCCTATGCCTAGACTCAAAGATCTTTGTCTTAATGGTCAAACAACTTCTGAGGTTGTGTAAATCACATAACATGGATGGTAAGGTTGGGTGAATCACGTAATGTGATTCTCTCACTTTATTTCATCCCCGTCATCCCTTTCACTTTGCTTTAGAAGCAAGTGACTGTGGATTCAAGACGATGCATCAAGGAATTCCAGTGAAGAAGAAAGATGCAAAGATCCATTTCACTTTGCTTTCGCTGCTAGTGACTGAGGATTTACTTTGCATCATGGAATTCAAGCGAGGGAGGTGATGCATCCATTAGAGTTTCTGATGACAGGACTGAGAAGAAAATGATGTTGAAGCAAAAACTTTTTTATATTTTAGGGCTATGTTGCAGAAATTTTTTATCTTTTAATCATGTAATTTTAACTTATGAATCGTGATGCGTGTATTTTAAGATATATAATTAAAGGCAAGTGCACCTCGTCGCAATCAAGTAATACGGTGGTGAGACCGGTTATCGTATCCACAGGGATTGGATGTCAATTACCAATTCGCAAATTCAACAACTATTTAGACTTAACTAAAGTGTGAGGGATTAAAACAGAAAATAAAGAAAGCAAAACAATATTTTTGGTCTTTTGGGAATTATATCGAACACTTGGAAGGCAAACAGAGATATGGCTAAGATTGTTAGGGTTAGACTACACTAATCCTCCCTTAATTGCAATGAAATGGTTATCAACACAAGTCCTAATTCAATTATGCCAATCAAGCCTTTTCTAAAATACTCAAGCCTAATTCCTTAGGTGCATTGAGCCTAAAACCCCAAATTAAACCCTAATTCCTTAGGTGGATTAACCTGAAATTTTGCATTAAGTCAAGACTTATAAGATTGCAAGCATTCAACACCTATTCCTAGATTCTTGAACTACTTGGCATATGATTCATGAGCATGCCTTAATACCAACCTTCCAGTCATCTATCAAAGCAACAAATCATTCCTATGGGTAGCTAATCCAAGGAAAGCATTAAACACAGAATCACATACTCATAACGAAATAGAAACTTGTATTAAAATACCAAATCAATTACAACAAGTTCAGAAAAGCTACATCTAACCCCAACAATGGGGATTTAACTACTCATGATAAGGAAATACAAAAAGGAAAAAGAGAAGGGATGAAGAACACTCATAGACAAGCTTCCTCCAATCTTCTCTCCATCCAAGAGCAGAGAAAATGCCCCCCTTTTTGGGTAGAAATCCTCTCCAGCCACCAGCCACAGCCTGCCTCCAAGTGCAGATTATTTTAGGTTAGAAGTTAGTCCCATTTTCTGTCTGCAGTGCTGTTATTTATAGGTCCGTCGCCCGTCACGGCCGTGATGGCCATCACGGCCAGGCCGTGACGCTTTCTGACTTAGGCGCCTCTTCATTCACTTATTCATCACGGCCGTGATATCCATCACGGCTAGGCCGTGATCGTTTCTGACTTTTCCAACTAGCAGGTCACGGCCGTGATAGCCATCACGGCCAGGCCGTGATAGCTTCTGACTTTTGGCTCAATCTTTCTTCAGCTACTGCTCCCTCACGGCCGTGAGGGCCATCACGGCCAGGCCGTGATACTCTCTGCTTGGCTCATAATCTTCACTTTTAATCTCTTTTTTCATCCAAGCTCCACCAAGGCTGATTTCTGGGCATTTTTCCATTAAATCCTGCAAAACAACACCAGAAACCACCTCATCCGTTCCAAAGGAAAAACTATACAAAATCAACACTAAATTGGCCTAACTATATGCAAATGCATGCAGAAATGTACATGAAAAATGAGGTAAAATCACACTCATCAAATCACCCCAAGCTTAAGACTTTGCTTGTCCTCAAGCAAAAACTAAGGCCAGAACAGATAAACAGTCAAAGCATGGATAGTGAACCAAGAACCCGAGTAAAATGATCCAAGTAACAGGCAATTCAAACAATTCAGCAAGAGACAATCGATTCAAGTCCAATTAGGGGCTTAAGTTTCCTAGACTCACATTCTCACTGATTCGGGCACTCTTGCTCACTTGAAGCTCACCCCAAGCTTGTTTATTTGCTTGGCTCTCTTTCTTGCCTCACTCACTCAAGTGTTCACGTATACATAACAATTCGCTCCATTTTCCTCAAGGAATGATTCCTACCATATGCTTGACTATCAACCAAATCTCCACTTTATTTATGAAAAACACTTAAGAATCAAGAGGTCTTTTATTTGGTTGTAACGTGGCCATGGGATTAATCTTTAGGTGGGAATAACAAGAAAGGGATATTTCAAAAGGCTAGACTAAGTATCAAACATTTCAATACAGGACACCTTCTAAAATTCCTTCTTGGGTTTTCAAATTACTTTCCACCTTTCTTTTCTTTCTTTCTTTTTTATTTCTCACTTTTATTTTTGTCGTCCCCTTCTCTATTTATTTTTAATTTTTTCTTTTTTTCTTTTTATTTGGAGAAGGGGAGAAATATTTTTTTTTTATTTTTTTTTATTTTTTTTTATTTACTGATTCTTTCATCCCAAACTTTCAACTACCTTTTTCACCCTTTTTGTGATACTTTAGAAGGTCCCTTATCAAGTATATGTATCAAAATTTTTCAGGGTACCAAGAAAAGCATTTTATTCATTTTGGCTCAAAATTGGGCAACTAAGGGTAGCATTTACACATTCAAAGCTCAGAAGGCCAGAAAAATACCTATTGCCTCAATCATTTTCAAAAATGTTTCCAAAAATTTTCTAAGCTTCAAAATGGTTTTAAGTCAAGTTCTAGAGAAAACAAACCAAGAGGAATAATACTCTACACAAAGAATGGGGGCAGATTTAGTGAGTACCCCCTAATGGCTCAAAAGCTCACATTTATCAGTTCAAGAACCAGTGAGAAACACAAGTCTAAAGAACATATGCTAATCATCAACTATCCAAGATCATCTCAAGCATATTCATTTGCAGCCATATCACAAGAATAAACAGAATTGGGTTCAAGAATTCACTATCACAATTTAATTGGCATTTAGTTCTCACAATCATAAGCTCAATCTAAGCAAGGGTAATCAATTCATGTGATCATGCAAACTTAAGCCTATATGAATGCAATATTTACAATGCAAAATATGAACATATGCAAAATACCCCTACCCCAAGCTTAAGAATTTACATTGTCCCCAATGTAAACAATCAAGTTGGAGAGGGGAGAAGAAAAAATAAAAAAATAAAATAAAGCAGAAAATTGGAACGGCTTACCGAGGCGGTAACGGGTGTTGGCTCACATGCTTTTTGGCTTTGTTTCTCCCTGCTCTTTTTGCTTCTCATTCCTTCTTTATTACCCTGCAAACACTTGACAATTGACAATTTATTATTTTCCTCTTGAGCTTCTCAAATTATTCAAGAGGTTGAAAAACAAAAACAAAAACTAACTAAAAAGAAGGGTTGAGAAAAGTTGGGTTGCCTCCCAATAAGCGCTTCTTTAACGTCACTAGCTTGACTTATTAAGAAGCATCCACCTGGATCCCATAACCTGTGGTATAAGGACCAAGGAATGCTAACCATGTGAGATCCTTCACCTGGATCCCACGGTTTGCAGCAAAAATGTGGAAGTGAGCACTCGAAATTCATGCCGACTTCTTCAAATGGGAAGCGCTTTTCAATTCCACTCGGGTCAAAGATGACCCCTTTATCCATAAAATCTTCCCAATAAAAATGGGGTTCAACCTCAGGTAGAGGCATGAACTCCATTGTTGACTGCTTTAAAATATGAGGTGGCAAACAAATCGAGAGGATCATTGATGCTGTTCTGGCTTCTGTACAATCTCCACTCTCAGCATTGCCAAATTCATCACCTTCCAAATATGCAGAAATCTCCGCACAAACCACACAAGTGTTTCTCCCATCACATTCCACACATGCATTGGAACTAATAGCATCATCTAATTCCAAAAGTTTTTCATCATCCCCAAGCATGGTGAAATAGATGTCCTCCAATTGCCTCTTCCTTTCAGGCTTTTTAGTCAAGGGTTCAATGGGGGGTGGTGCAACTATGTTCTCCAAAACAGGGTCTTCACTTCTTGACTCGGTTGCACCCACTTCTTCTTCTTCCTCCTCATCCATCATTGCATCATTTTCATCATCATCCATCAAGTCCTCATTTGGCATTTTGGATAGTAGGTTAGAGAGTTCCTCAATACGTACCCCTAGACTTCGAATGGCATCTTCTTGATTCTTTAATTCTTCCATTGTTGTTGCCATGAAGTTCTCCAAAACAGCCTCTAAGTGAGATTGACTATCCGGGATAGGTTGCTCAACCTCGACTGGGAATGCGGATTTGAAGTTCTCCCAAACAACTTCCAATGGGGATGGCTCATCATACCAAGGTGTGGAAGATTCCCAATGTTCCCCTTCATCCATCAAAGTGTTGTTTGGAGGGTTCCCCCACCATGGAGTAGAAGTGTTGGGAAATTGATTTCCCCATTCAGAATAACCTACCATTGGTGGAGGAGGGACAGTTGCCCTTGACAGCTCATCACTCACTTGTTGGATTTTTACGGCCAACTGCAGCATATCTACCCGCAGCTGCAGCTCAGATAATTCACTTTCTGCATCAGATGGTTGATACCAATTGTAGTCCATGATCCTATCTAATCAATTTTTCACCTCACAGACAATTAAGCACAAGATCAAAGAACACAAAAACAAATATATACAAAACTAACAAAAGAAAGATATCAAATATATATACAGAAAAATAAAATAAAAAATGTCTAAACTAGTTGTCTCATTTGTTACTAATGATATTGACAAAACCAATCCCCGGCAAAGGCGCCAAAAACTTGATGCGTGTATTTTAAGATATATAATTAAAGGCAAGTGCACCTCGTCGCAATCAAGTAATACGGTGGTGAGACCGGTTATCGTATCCACAGGGATTGGATGTCAATTACCAATTCGCAAATTCAACAACTATTTAGACTTAACTAAAGTGTGAGGGATTAAAACAGAAAATAAAGAAAGCAAAACAATATTTTTGGTCTTTTGGGAATTATATCGAACACTTGGAAGGCAAACAGAGATATGGCTAAGATTGTTAGGGTTAGACTACACTAATCCTCCCTTAATTGCAATGAAATGGTTATCAACACAAGTCCTAATTCAATTATGCCAATCAAGCCTTTTCTAAAATACTCAAGCCTAATTCCTTAGGTGCATTGAGCCTAAAACCCCAAATTAAACCCTAATTCCTTAGGTGGATTAACCTGAAATTTTGCATTAAGTCAAGACTTATAAGATTGCAAGCATTCAACACCTATTCCTAGATTCTTGAACTACTTGGCATATGATTCATGAGCATGCCTTAATACCAACCTTCCAGTCATCTATCAAAGCAACAAATCATTCCTATGGGTAGCTAATCCAAGGAAAGCATTAAACACAGAATCACATACTCATAACGAAATAGAAACTTGTATTAAAATACCAAATCAATTACAACAAGTTCAGAAAAGCTACATCTAACCCCAACAATGGGGATTTAACTACTCATGATAAGGAAATACAAAAAGGAAAAAGAGAAGGGATGAAGAACACTCATAGACAAGCTTCCTCCAATCTTCTCTCCATCCAAGAGCAGAGAAAATGCCCCCTTTTTGGGTAGAAATCCTCTCCAGACCACCAGCCACACCTGCCTCCAAGTGCATATTATTTTAGGTTAGAAGTTAGTCCCATTTTCTGTCTGCAGTGATGTTATTTATAGGTCCGTCGCCCGTCACGGCCGTGATGGCCATCACGGCCAGGCCGTGACGCTTCTCGACTTAGGCGCCTCTTCATTCACTTATTCATCACGCCTGTGATATCCATCACGGCCAGGCCGTGATCGTTTCGACTTTTCCAACGAGACGGTCACGGCCGTGATAGCCATCACGGCCAGGCCGTGATAGCTTCTGACTTTTGGCTCAATCTTTCTTCAGCTACTGCTCCCTCACGGCCGTGAGGGCCATCACGGCCAGGCCGTGATACTCTCTGCTTGGCTCATAATCTTCACTTTTAATCTCTTTTTTCATCCAAGCTCCACCAAGGCTGATTTCTGGGCATTTTTCCATTAAATCCTGCAAAACAACACCAGAAACCACCTCATCCGTTCCAAAGGAAAAACTATACAAAATCAACACTAAATTGGCCTAACTATATGCAAATGCATGCAGAAATGTACATGAAAAATGAGGTAAAATCGCACTCATCAAATCGCTTCAATGAGATACAATTTGATTATACATATAACTTGTTTTATGTTAAGTGTTTATTTATTTTAATTTGCACAAGAATTTGTTTACTAATTCAAGCTAATTAATAAAAATTAAAAATAAACTTGTTTAAAAAAAAGGTTTAGAAATAAACTGCACTATATGGAGTGATCTGCGTCAAGAGGGACAACAGGGACATGACAACCAATGAAATGAGTTTCATAATTATTTACGTCAGTTATTTATAGAACTGACGCAAATAGTGATTTAATATTTACAAACTGTCACCACCTCATTTTTAACGTCAACTTAATTTATGACTGCCAAGTTCCCGTATATTAATTACATTATTTCCAATATTCATTCTGCACGTTTATAATATATAGGATTATTTACTTCAGCTATTTATTTAACTGAAGTAAAAATCAAACTTTTAACGTCAGTTGTATAAAAAACTGACGTTAACAATAAATATTTTTTATTTTAAAAACACTTTTAACGTCAGTTTTTTTAAACAATTGACGTGAAAAGTGTATAGATATCTGCAAAAACGTTCATTCCTTTGACTACTGTGCTACTTACCCATGCACCTTGTAACTTAATCCTCTTAATGAGCATTAAGTTTATAGATAAGTTTTCAAGAAAATCAGAATAGCTTAGTAACTTCATCCCCTGCTCCTATAAATAGCTTCCTTCCATCCTTTTAATTTTCGGCTTCACAATATGGCTCTGCCATGGAGATTAACTTCATCACTCTTTCTTCCTATTCCTAGACTCAAAGATCTTTGTCTTAATGGTCAAACAACTTCTGAGGTTGTGTAAATCACGTAACATGGGTGATGAGCTTGTGTAAATCACGTAATGTGAGTTGTTCACCTTATCATCCTTCCGGAGAATCAGCTGCTGGAGGGCAAATCAGGTGCTCGGGCGTCACAATTCCAAAACCTCATCTTTGACAGCAAGTGATCGTCATGGAAGTCTCTAGAACCACTGCCTTTGCTTGAAACAGATCTAGTGCACCTGTTTTTGCCTCTCTTGAGCTCACTCATGCCCCCCAGTTTTCTGAGGTCATAAAGGATGCAAGTGACTGTTCCAAGACCATTGCTAAAACAGATCGAGTGCACCCTTCGGAGTATAGTTTTCCCTTTGGCATATTTCATAAAACTCTCTGATGAGATGTAGCTTTAATGTTTAGGATTTTAAACCCTTTCAATGTAACTTTTTATAGGATTTAAAACCCTTTCAATCTTCTGTATCAGTCTGTATTACACTTTATGAATGAGATCCGGTTTGGATTATTGATTCAACTTATACTTCGCACATATATTTTAGTTTTCAAAACAGAAACACAAAACATCAAAGCAATTGTGAAACTGAAACTTTGAGGAAGGCAATGCGGAAGGGTACGTATACTAGATAAAAAAATTATTAAAATAACCTTTAATGTCTGTTGATGTAAGGACTGACATTAAAAGTGAAGTGACTCACTTTTAACGTCAGTTCGATAAAGAACTGACGTTAAAATGTTCACTGTCAACGTCAGTTGTTTATTGAACTGACGTTAAAAGTGAGTCACTTCACTTTTAACGTCAGTCCTTAAAACAACTGACGTTAAAATTGAATTAATGAAGTATGATATTTACAAAACTGTCACCGCCCCCTTTTTAACGTCTAGCTTTTGGTTAACTGACGGAAACCTTTACCGTCTAATGTATATTTTCCACTAGTGCTTGTCTTGTGTAATGTCCGAATTTGAGTTTTTTATCTTGTGTATCGAGGAGTAACTCTTTGGCTAGAGTTGCTTTCCTTATAACTTAATTGTTTTTTAGCTTAAAGGGTTGTGATTTGGTTATTTTTCATTCTCAACTTTCTTCCCTATTTATCCCTTCAAAACTAACTTCTAAACAAATATTATTAAATTATACAAATAATTTCATACCCATTTTCGTAATTTACTATGTAAAAATGATTTTTTGGACCACCCAAATAAAATAGATTATCTTAAAATTGTTTTTCAGTAAACAAACCCAAGCAAAAACAGATTCCGATTATAATTGATTACCAATAATCGATTATACATATAATCGATTACCAATAATCGATTATACATATAATTGATTATCAGGATAATCTATTTTTTTCAGTTTTTCCAAACACATTCTAACAATCAAATTTTTTTATAAACAAAAATGGGGTGCAAAAGCATCACTATAAGACAAGAAATCTCAACCAGGTAGGCACCTCAAACATTACCAGTCATTTGCGGCACACCCAAGAAATTTATTAATAAAGATAAAAAAAAAGTAACTATTATTAACTGATATAAAAGCGATTTCTATTGCCCATCATAATGGTTAAAAAATAAAAAATAAACTTGGTTAAAATGCAGTTTTAGTTCCCCAACTTTTATATTTTGGCTAAAATAGTCCCCCTACTTTTTTTTGAGCTATTTTAGTCCCCCAAAAAATTTAATTTTACAAAAATAGTCTCTCCGTCAATTCACTGTTAACAAGCTAACGGCAATTGCTGACATTACGAGTTACTGTCAGGTGGCTTCCTGTAGACACTGCCATGTGTCATCATAATTCATTTTAAAAAACAAATGTATTTTAATTAATTAAATAAATTATAAAATTCAATATATACTAATTAAAAAACTTAATAATTAATTTATTAATCTGAAACAAATCATTATTCATCTCCATTAAAGATTTTGTGGACAAATGATAACACCGGGCGATGTTTCACTTTCTATGGACAATTGAGAAGCGAATGCTTTCTTTTCCGATCTGGCCTCTAATTTCTACTAGACAACTGATGAGTCCCGGTAAATCCGATGCGAGAGGAACCTCTTCTGGTCCAGCACCATGGAAGCATACTCCCTAAGTGTCACGGTGAACACCGACACCTCGAACCACCGCCAGCGACTCCAAGAACCCATCCACCCAGGGCGCTTCAACACATAGAAGTTCATGGCATCGCCATTGAAAGGGGTTCTCTTATTAACCTTTGATACCATTATTGCTACTTGAAAGGGATTCTTGGATATTAGATTGGATTTGGATAATAGAGAGAGAATGAAAGAGATGGGTTGGGTTTAGGGATGTAAATTTTACCCGTACCCGTGGATATCCACTACAAAAAAAAAGGGTGTTTAGCGACCGAAGAAATCGGTCGCTAAATAGGTTAACGACCGAATTAGCGACCGAATAATGACGGTTGCTAAAACCCTGGTCGCTAAATGATTTAGCGACCGAATTTGTAATCGGTCGCTATTAGCGACCGAATAATTCGGTTACTAATTTATAAAAAGCGGTCGCTAAATTGGTCTCCTAAAACCAGTTATGTGACCAATTTTAGCGACCGAAAATTCGGTCGCTAATTCGGTCTCTAAATTGGCCACCAAATTAAAAAAAATCAGTCACTAAATGTGTCCCCAAAACTTGTTCTAGGGACCAATTTAGTGACCGATTTCTTTAAAAAACATATAACAAACCAAATATTTTTTTTTTTTATAAGCTAAAGTGTATTGAAAGAGTATAATGGGTACTCTAAACTCATAAACAAAAGAACCAAATACAAGAGGGATAAGGTAGAGATTCAACCAAAGTCGGAGAAGACAATAATGGTTGATATACTAACTAATCGTCGACCAAAAAGAATTCCTCAGCACCTAATATCTAAAACCAATCCACCGCCCAGCTATTGGCAATTTAGTGCCTAAAAGCTTATTAGGGATAACAGCAGCAAAAGAGAAAAAGCCCTTTGAACCTTTACACCCTATAGAAAATCAAAAGCCCAAAAAGATCATAACAAGTCCATAAACTTTTAATCTGTAGCAATTGATTCAATCCTGTATTAGCCACCATGAAGAGCACAACACCCAGTTCCATGTAGAGAAAGAATTTGATTTAAACTTCAATGTTGCAGGGAAAACATTTGACCTCCCAAAGCCCAGTAACCATCAACCTCATCTGACCAACCACGGCTTCCAACACCAGCAAAGCAGTATTTTATCCTAAAATCCTTAACATGACCAACAATGCAGAATTACACTGTCCAACTGTTAACAATAATGCACTTGCCATTTAATCCATATCTGCAAAAGACTTCCAAGCATCCAGCAAAACACCAAATTATGGGGATCTTTGTGGAGTTCACCAAGGGAACCGTTTGAATCCAACTTTTAGACCTTTGTGGAGTTCATCGCCTCCATTGTCCCTTAAAAAGTAACTGCCTTCCCAACTCTGCATAAGAATATAATGAGACAAAAATATAATGCTTCCCTTCTACAAGAATATAATGAAACACAGATGATTGAATGGAAAATTGGATATAAAATGTATCCACAAATTCACAATCTTCAAAATCTTCAACAACCTTGTAGGCTATAATCCTTTTCTATCAAGTTGGCTTATCAATAAGAGAAAGAGAAAGCATATCATACAAAGTCTAAAAGAAATGGGTAGGATTCATTTCTTCCCTTTTCTTTACATTTCATTCTTTCTAAAAGTTTCCACACAAAGTCTAAGAGATATGCTTTGTGGACTTACTCACGTGAAGAGATGTTCTTGTTGACATGTTCGCTAGAAATCAAACCACAAAAATTACCCAGAAATACATCATACCCTGCGAATAAGAAAATAATATACATGATATAATTCCAAAAAATGATGTTCCCTAAAGCACAAATATTATCTTGACAAACATAAAAAACCTTGATCATACGCTTCAAAAGCTGGAGAAACAACAACACCATTAGATACCCAACTGAATCCAATTCATTTTAATTTCTGCATTTCACACATAGCAATCACACTATATGATATTTCAATGCAAACTCAAACTCAACCAATATTATTCAATTGTTACATATCTTGAAACCGCATATAACCAAAAGTTCAAAGATACTTGCATGCTTATACCCATTAACAAGAGTTCAACCATTTTTATCATACAAAAATCTAAAATCAACATGCTGGAGTTCAAAACCAATTTACATCTCATACAACAAATAAAATTCAATAACACATTGAGCAATTGATTCAAGCATTTTCTCAAACAGATTATGTTCAATCTAACAAGTTGATTCACATAGAACTAGAATTCATAGGACAATAAAACCAGAAAAAAAGAAAGAAAGAACCAACAGAGAGTGGGATGATAGTTGTAGGGCGATGGGGACGAACGCAACGGCATGAGCACGAATTGGGCACGTTACTTAGCGGTGGTGGATGGGAAGGCACGAGAGCGGTGGGAGAGAGAGAGACAGAGGGAGAGAGAGACGCGAGTGAGACAGAGAAGGAGAGAAGGAGAGGGAGAGAGAGACGCGAGTGACAGAGAGAAGGAGAGGGAGAGAGAGAGACGAGTGACAGAGAGAAGGAGAGAAGGAGAGGGAGAGAGAGACGCGAGTGAGAGAAGGAAAGGGAGAGAGAGACGCGAGTGAGAGAGAGAAGGAGAGGGATAGAGATTTGTATGCTTACCGTGTGGAGGAGGTGGTGGCCGGAGAGGAGGTGGTGGCCGGCGAGGGGCTTCTGCGGTGCTGCGTGTGAAGAGAGGAAGAGAGGCAAAGAGAGAAATGGGGGAAGAGAGGAAGGAAATCGCGATTTAGGGATTTTAGTTTTAGCGACCGAATTATTCGGTCGCTAAATCGGTCGCTAAAATGGTTAATTTGAAATTTGAATTCATAATTTTAGCGACCGAATAATTCGGTCACTAAAACGCTCTATTTTAATTTTTTACACGCCGTTTGGCGACCGATTTAATATCGGTCGCAAAAGATAACTTAATTTTAACCGTTGCAATTAAATCGGTCGCCATTTCGGTCGCTAAAAAGTCATAAATTTATGACTTTTAATTTCCTTTATTTTGCGATCGAAATAGAGACCGATAACTCTGCTACGCTCTATTTCGGTCGCTATTTCGGTCGCAATATCAACTCTAATCAGTGTTTGATTTAGATTCTACAATCGGTCGCCATTTCGGTCGCAAACAGCAACCAACAAATTCGGTCGCTATTTTCGGTCGCTAAATAACCTTTTTTTGTAGTGATCCGTGGATAATATCCGCAACGGGTAGAAAATGGATACCTTAATGGGTATCTATGGATAAATAAAATGGATATTTTCTCTACTCGCTTATTAATGAGGTGGGGACGGATATTACAGTATCCATACCCGCGAGTACCCGCTAAGGTGAGATTACTAAAATACCACTACATATATAAATCAAATGCCCTATTTTTTTTTTTACTGTTCTTATTTTATTTCTGAAATATATGGTAGCCGCATCTCCCAAAGATTATCATACCCAAGCTCTATGGAACATTGTTACGTATTATTGCTTTTGTTCAACTATTGTATTATAGATTAATGCTTATGGATTATAGCTTCTGGATTAATGCTTATGTGTGAATGATGTCAAGATAGGGGTATAAAAAATTTAGTCTAATATTCAATAATTTGGGAGGTGTTTGAATATCCATGGATACCCGCAAATATTGATAAATATGTTTAAAACCCGTAAGATGGACCCACACGGATATGGGGCGGGGATGGGTATGAAATTCATCCAATAGGGCGGGTAGTGGGGTACTACTACCCGTATCCACCCTGCCCCATTTACATCCCTAATTGGGTTGAGTCTGATATTGTTTGTGTCATGTGTTGTTCAATGGCATTTTTGTCAAGGTGCCGCCTTTGTTACTTTGAAATTGGAGGATATCTTCACAGTATCTTGGTCCTTGGAAGCCACTTGACAGTAACTCACCACGTCAGCAATTGCCGTTAGTTTTTTAATGGTGAATTGATATAGGGACTATTTTTGCAAAGTTAAAATTTTGGGGGGACTAAAATAGCTCATAAAAAAGTAGGGGAACCATTTTCGCAAAAGTGGAAAAGTTGGAGGACTAAAACTGCATTTTAGCCAATAAACTTTTTATTGAAAATTTAATGTATTACTCCTTATTTTAATAAATACATCATCCCCCAATATTAATTCTTGCAATGATTAATGAACATGAGAAATGCTAAATGTCTATATATTAAAAAAGTAAATATATTGCCTTTAAAAAAAATAGATCATTTCTCAATATATTAAATACATCAATTTTTATTGAATTTTTTTTTATTTCTTGACCATTACTCTCAAAACACTAATCAATATTTACTTTCTTTTTCATATCGATATATGCATTTGTTTATATTATGCAAGAAAAAGAAAATGGGGGTGAGTGTTTAACCCTGACCGCACATCAAAATAATATGAGTTTTTGTTAATGAGTGTTCCAAAGTTTTTTTTTATAAATAAAAATGGATTAATAAGAGCACTAGGTGTACTCATTCCAATTACAAACCACAGCCACAAATGAGCCACCAAAACAACTAATTACAAATGGACAGCAGTCCTATTATAAAACATAATCAATATTGATTACAAACCACAGTCCCCAAGGGTATTATTTAAGGAATTCAAACAATATTATTATTTATTGAAAATTTAAGTTTATCTTTTTTCAATATATTGAATATACCACTTTCCATAGAAATTTACTTGTATAGACATTTGCACAAGCTCTGAGTAATGCCTGTGGTATCCCTTTGAGTCAGTTACCACGACCTTGCCTGAAAGGTGATGCGTTATCGATCAAAATTTCTGAGGAAGAATACAAAGCTGGCTTAGATGGATGTAAAAACAATCTTCACGGTCGATTAATCCTCTCAAAAGGTTATTCACTTGTCAAGTATGAAGACTTGCGCTCCAAATTATCCAAGCTTTGGAAACCACTTGGTCAATGGAGGATGGTTCCTCTTGGCAAAGGATTTTATGAGTTTGAATTTCCCTCCCTAGAAGAACTGAGTTGGACTGTGAGTTTTTGGAATCTCACACAAGATTTCTTTGACTGTTTTCTTCGTCTCCTGATTTCAATCTGAATTCTGTAAGGCAGACACACTCACAATGTTGGGTTCGCATACATGGTCTACCTCAAGAATATTGGAGGTCGAAAATCTTGTTTTAAATTGCAGGGGGACTTGATATCCCTATCTCTTTGGATGAAGCAACTATAAATAAAACTCTAGGCCATTTTGCTAGAATTCTGGTGGACATTGATCTTGCAGGGCAACTACATGATAAAATTCTGGTGGAAAGATAGGAATATGCTTTCTCTGTGGGAGTAGAGTATCAAAAATTGCCTCTTTTCTATCCTACTTGCAAAACAAATGGTCATTCTTTGAGTAATTGTAAAAAGACTTCCACTTTTGTTCCTAAGTTTTGATAATGGTCAAGGGATTCAGAAGGAAAAACCTCTGGTAGGTCGTAAGATTGCTCCTAAATATGTCCCTAAGAATAAAGAAGTATCTGCTCTAGTGACAGCTCATAAGGAAGACATCGTTCAAGTTATTCAAGCTCCTGTTGCCATCAATGGACACCAAGAATTGATTCCTCGTGAGCAGGCCAATAAGGAGACTGTAGATGATAATAACTTGAATGTTGGTGATACGACTGATAAGGGTGTTAATGGTCCTTCCCTGAATAAGGATAGGAATTTGACTGACAAGTCTGATGACAATGAATCGTTTGAGAGCACTGCTACTCATGTTGCTACTGTGCCTGATCCTGACTTAAATTCATTGCACTCCATGGCTACCTGTGATTTAACAGTTAGTGGTAAGAATTTTGAGACTCCCGTGATTAATTCAACCCCTATGCATCATAATGTTATTCATGATATGAAAGTTCTTACCAAGTTTTTGGGAGATGGGGATGAGGAAGATATAGCGAATGACTCTCTTTTAGCAAAGCATAATAATGATATTGCTATCGAGGATGATTTTAATTTTACAATGGTTATATCTAAATCTTAGAAGTATAATATAAGAAAGAATAGAGGCTTAGTTTTAAAATTACTTCTTGTTTTTGCCCGAGTTTTGGTTTATGTCCCCTCATGGTTTTGTTTTCTTTATTTTTTTTTATCAATAAATTTATGGTGACATGGGATCACCTTGCTTAAAAAAAATGTTCTTAGGCCTCGAGGTATCATTTAAGGGGTTGATCTATCCCAACAAATATTTTTTCATACATATATATCAGGAATTGAACCTCTAATCATATACTTAAGAGACCCGATTATCGACCAATCATGACACATCATGCATTTGTCTTCGCCAAATAACAAAATAAATAGCTGTTTTCAAAGTCAATGCTTTATAAGCTTTGGTAGGATTTCTTTCGGGGAACATATTGGCTTCCCATAACAGATCTTGATACTTCCGGTGAACGCGGTTTGCATTTGCATTAGAAAAAATGAAAAATTTAAAACAAACAACTGTACATCAAAATAATAAAATAAAATTGTTATATATTTAGAAAATCAATGCTTTATTATGAACAACTTGCTTGTGTTTTCTTATAAAAAATAAATAAATAACGTGCTTGTGTTTAATTAAATTTAATCAAGCAAGCACCGTTGGACACCATGTTCTCTCTTGATGATAATTCAATTTTATGTCCGTTTGATCAACTTAGTAAAGGCTAAACTTTGGTGGCAAGTTCCACGCAATTGTTACTTAGGGTGCGTTTGGAAGAGCTTATTTAAGCTCCTTTTGACTTATCTGATGACATAAGCTCTTATGCAGTGTGTTTGGCAGAGCTTATAAAAATAACTTATGTCATCCCATAAGGAATTTTTGACTTATTTTCATAAGTCACTGGGAGAAGCATGTGGAATTATCATAAGAACTTATGCACTAAACACCCTCTCCGTATTTTTCACTATTCGAATCCTCTCATGCCCCTTTCTTTCTTTTTCTTTCTTTAAGCACTTATGGCATAAGCTCTCATGCGATAAGGTCTTATGTGATAAGCTCTTAATTAAGTTGTTTACCCAAACGCACCCTTAATTCTGAAACTGCCATTCAATGAAAGCAATGTGCGTGTTTCCTTATCACTGATTGTTTTTGGTACATTTTATCACCGTGTTTAAATACCTATACTATCAAGATATGGTTGGTCCGAATGGTTTTGAACCCCCCTTATACAAGTGATCAATGGTTTGATCATTGACTCTTATATATGGAGAAAATTTGATCCAAAGAGGTTGATCATTCAGTGTTATTTAGTGTCTCTTGAAATTGTCTTATGTTACACGTGGAGAATATCCTTGAAAAAAAAAATATATATATCTACACTAGATAACTCTTCTGAATTTTTTCTTCAAGAAAAAAAAGGGAAATGTTTATATAGCATTGTTGTATGAATAAGCATTTAATTGATATATCTTATTAGTATAATATTTTTTACACAATCAATCAATTATAAATATCATTTTTATAACTTTTAAGATAGTTATTAGAAGGGAAATATTAAAAAGTGTCCTTAGGACACTCGTTAAGGAATAAAAAAAAAGTTTGTATTGATAATTGGTTATTTACTCGTTAGCATGGCCCCTGTTATAATAAAGGTATGACAAGTCATTGATAATGTACTCCCTTCGTTCTCTATTATAAGCAAAAATTAAATAAAATACGTATATTAAGGTGACTAGTTAATCTTATTTAAAAAATTAAGTTTGTTACCTAAATTATCCTTCATCTTATTTACTAAGCTTGTATTGTTTGAAATAAAAGGAATTATTGAAAAACAAAATTTATATTAAATGATGGATATTTTAAAAATAACATCATTAAATTGGATAAAAAAATAATTAAAATTTATTTATATATTAGATGAAAAAATTTAAGATTTTTTTACTTATAATAAACATGATAGCTAGTATAAAACTTTGAATCAGATCACAATCAAATCAAATCCTAAAAATAATAATAGCGTTGACATTTACCAATTGCCATGTGCATACAACTGCACATTACACGTTACTGATAGATTTGATCAGTATAAAAAAAAAATGGAAAGAAACTGATAGATTTGAGGGATCAGTTTGAGGAATAGGTACTAGGTCAATCAGGTACTATTCAACCTTTTTTTCCCCTTAAGAGTGATATGTTGACATAAAAATAGATATTAAATACGGAGAGATCGTATTTAATATGATATTTTGAATTAATGGATTAGATAAATAGTAAGAGAAAATAATAAACAAATATTATATTGTATGAATATATGATGTTGGACATCAAAACTGTATACGAATATCATTAGTATGTTTTTCCCCTTTATTATGTATCACTTTGAAGTTTTTGGTGATTGAGTACAACTTGCTGTACTTGATATTGTACTTCGTCCGATCTATTTTTATGGTAATTTAAGGATTATACACAGAATAAGAAAGCATTAGATTGTTTACATTTGTATCAAATTACCCTTATTTATAATATCATTAATTATTTACACATTCTAATCATATTTACTTCATATTCCACTTGTCAATAATAAACACTCAGAATGTGCATATTTATTGATAAAAAAAATGTGCATTCATACGACTTTTGTTTGGAAACAAATACTAGCATTTATGGTTTAATTTAAGTAGGGAATAATGATTGAATTTAAGTAATAAGTATATGGGTATTTGTAGAAAAAAATTATCAAATGTATTTTGGGTTTGTAAAAGACTCATTATTTTGGACAAAAACAAAAAACAAAAAACTAAATTTATAGTAGAAATGGATCGAAGGGAGTAATAAATTAATCCGCTATAAAAAATTTCCTCCTTATTATATAAGAAGCTATCATATAATGTATCCTAAATTTCTAATTGAAGTGACCACCATACATTTCCCCTCTGATACATTTGTTCAGCAGTGTTATCCTACAGGTAACAAACCTCAACCAAGAAAATGTAAGCTCGACCAGGCATATATTTTCAGTCATATATACTTAATATTCATTTCGCATTTATTGCATGGTTGAAGTGGTATATGACACCTTGTTATATTCCTTTTTAATTTGATGTTTAGATGATTAACTGATGAAACTTGACACAGTCAAAATCGTGTATCAGGTACATCTTCCTAGTCATGGATTCAAGTAGTACTGGAAATCACACTAGTGTATTATCAACAAGATGGATTGATGTTTGGACATCCATCACAGGTCTAAGGTTTAATGATAGTTTGGATTGTTCTGGGAAGACTGTTGAAAAAGAAAGATTTGTGTATTTTGTGAACAATGTGCTTCTTCACCTTGCTAATTCAAGCATTCAAAGTTTTTCTCTTTGTTTAACATGTTATAATTATGATTCATCTCAGGTCAGTTCATGGATCTCCTTTATCTTAGAAAGGAGAGTCCAGAAGCTTCATGTTCAGTATCCTGATAAAGTCTTCCTCTCTTCTCATTCCCTCTTTAAATGCAGCTCCTTAGTACAATTGGCACTTCAACTGAGATGTACACTTAGTGTTCCCATCTCTTCTTGTCTCCCTATCAAATGAGTCTAGTAAGCCTGCCATAAAGATTTTTGCTCCACATCTCACAGATTTCTGTTATGAGGGTGATCTTGAACAAGATATCATTCTATTGAGTACACCATTAATTCGTTATGCTTCTGTTGTGATTGTTATTGATGAAGACAAAAAGGACAGAATGGGAAAATATGGGTTTCAAATGCATAAGCTTCTCAGACAAATCCATGAAGTGGAACGACAGAAATTATTGTTTTACAAGGTAAGCTTAATTTTCATGATATTTGAATATGACAGTTTTGAAGAGAGATTTGTAGAGTATTATATTTAATTGCTAGTTGCATAGGATTTGGTTTTGTCTTTTTCTCATGTTTTCTGGTAACCTGAGAGGAAACATGAGGGGGAAAAGGAAAACATCGTAATCAAATTGGCATTACATTGAACTTGTTTTATGAAAATAAACACGTGTTTCGCATGTATTTCTTAACTACAGAAACACGAATATGTGTTAGTCTGAGGAAGAGGCTTTGATCCATAGACATGTGATCTAATATTGAAATCCGAGGTTTATAAGTAGAAAACACGACCGAGAGGTAGTCCCACTTAGCTTGATAATATCCCAGGAAATAAAATTTTTACCTATGGAGTGAGGATATTCTAACACAACCGATTGACTTAATATGTTTATTCCTCTTCAACAATACTTGACTTAATATCTAAACAATTAAACCTCACTATTGGATTGGTACGTTTTACTTATGATCAGGTACCTATAAAATACTTGCTTGGCTTTGGCTATCTTCCTTCCAAAATTTAAAAGAAAATTTGACTCCCAGATTTGAACTAGTTTTTCCTTGCCATACAGGTTTTAATTAGTGCTAAAGACATTTTCACCCATGTGCCTGCCTTTGGAAGGTTGAGTTATCTGCAACTAAATGAGGTTACTGGTGAAGCCCTGTTGAACTTGCTCCACAATTCTCCAGCTCTTAACACTCTTGTTTTACTCTATGTAAGTTTAGATACCCTTGATTTCATAGAAATTCAAACCTTGTTTATGTGTTTGTTAGATATATAATATAAATTATAAATGATGGATGACTTATTGTACACAAAAAAACTGTACATTTCAGGGAATATCTGACTTAAATAAAGATGTCATGGCTTTTGCATCAGTGCCTCACTGCTTTCAGCATAGCCTAAAAATTTTTGAGTTTAAAGGATTCAATGTGCATGGACATGAACTTTGTCTGGCAAAATTCGTTATGGCCAATGCAACAAACTTGGAGCGGATGACTATATCTCCCGCTTTTTGGCTGCGCTATTCAAATATTGACATGGAGAAAGTTAAGGAGCAGATACTCTCATTTCCAAAGTGCTCCAACTTTGCGATGATAGAATTTTCTGATATCAATTGTGTAATGGCCTAAAAATATGGCAAGTAGATCCAATTTCCCAAATATTAAGCCAAGTAGTATTAGCCTCATCTAGGTGAGATAGTATATACTAGAAGGATTTAGAAACTTCTATTATGTTGAGTCATTAGTTAGTTGTTAGGATAGGAAGAATATAGAATAATATCTTCTATGACGAGTTACTACTTTTGATGAGCTACATATGTAATCAATCATGGAATCAATAAAACAATAACAAAATTATGAAGGAAAACATTTTGCTTTAGAAGGTTGCTCCTCTAGCAGGATTATTTTTATTTTCCTTTACACTTTCAGCTATTTTTTATTTCCCTATAGATATAATTCTTTATCTTATATTGATGCTTTTATTGATCCTTTACTGCCCAAAGGCGGAGGGAGGGAGGCCTGTGATTGCCATGGCATCCCCCAGGCTTTCAAAAACAAATTTATATATAGACTTAGGCTTCTTGCGGTCTTGAGTCTTGACGGTGCGACCATTGTGTATCAAAAGAGAAATCTGTTTGTCTCCGTGGCAGTGCTCTATTACCTTTCTTTTTCTTTTCTTTTTTTCATTCTCTTATTTTGCATTCTCTTTTTAAGACACGTAAGGTTTAGTTTTCTGATGGTAAAGAGATCTTTTTCTTGTTTTTCTATTGAGAAATGTTTTTGTAACAACCGGGAATGACAACTATACGGGGTAGTTGAACAGTATAATGTTACTGTAGTGTTACTATGCTGCATTGTAGTGATATTGTAGCAGGTTTTTCTTTTTCTTTTTTTTAAATTTAGTTTTTTTAGCAATAAAATTTTTGGTTAAGTATATGTAAATATCTGGTTAATCACGTACAAATATCTGGTTAATTCAGTTTATTAACTGGTTAATAGGTTTTTTGAGAAATAAATTTTTTGGTTAAGTATGTGTAAACATCTGGTAATTAATCACGTACAAATATCTGGTTAATTCAGTTCATTATCTAGTTAATGGGTTTCTTTGAGAAATAAAAATTTTGGTTAAGTATGTGCAAATATCTGGTTAATCAGGTACAAATATCTTGTTAATTCAGTTTATTATCTGGTTAATGGGTTTTTTGGTTAAGTATGTACAAATATCTGGTTAATGAGTTTTTTGAGAAATAAAATTTTTGGTTAAGTATATGCAAATATCTGGTTAATCAGGTACAAATTTCTGGTTAATTCAGTTCATTATATGGTTAATGGGTTTTTTTGAGAAATAAAATTTTTGGTTAAGTATATGCAAATATCTGGTTAATCAGGTATAAATATCTGGTTAATTCAGTTCATTATCTGGTTAATGGGTTTTTTGAGAAATAATATCTGGTTAATCACGTACAAATATCTGGTTAATTCAGTTCATTATCTGGGTTTTTTTGAGAAATAAAATTTTTAGTTTTTTAAAAAAAAGTCAAAATTTGAAATAAAAAATAATAATAAATAAAAAATTGGTGCTACAATGGTACTACAGTGAAAGTTGTCCAATGATTATCGTATTCTAGTCGTTAGAATAACACGACTGTTTTCTATTTGATTGTTGGCTTCTTTTCATATTTTTGTCCTTTTATGGTTATTTTATTGAATTTGTTTTTAATTATTTGATTTTTTTAATATAAAAATGTCCTTACAAAATTTATTTTTTATGTTTACTAATTGAGTTAAAGTGATGTCTGAAAATAAAACTATTGGCTTATTTTTTAAAAGGAAAGAGATAATGATAAAATACAACCTATTGTCCGGATTCTGAATTCAAAGAGTAATGTTAAAATGTTCTTGAGTCACCTATTGAGTTACATCCTAAAGTTATAAGAAATGAAAAATGAAAAGTTAATATTTGATATTTTGGTACGTGATCTCAAAAAGTGTCTACAAATTTAAAATTATTCTATCAATTAATAAGATGAAATTTATAGGACAAACATAAAGTTTCGAACATATCAATTTATTATATATGTATATTTAATCTTGACCCTCTTATTAATAAAAAATATATATATTGTTGGCCCCCCTCATAAGAAATTCCTAGCTCAGCTATGCCTCTATTTTCTCCCACCTTCACTGGTAACTATACTGCCATTACCACACCTTCCCTCATCACCAGTATGCTCAGAGACGATTGAGTCTTCTCCATTCTTCAACAAATTCAAAGTTGTAACAATGGTGAGTGTGTGACAATCCTCTATTTTGGGCCATAACAATGTTATTTAAATAGACTTAGGAATGGATCCAATTCTCCAAGCACTAGGCCCAAATATTATGAATATCCTTAGGTATGAGTATGTGACAATACACTTAAAATAAAAAGGTCTAGAATATTGATGACTTGTAATTTTGTTTTCATTATTCAAACCCAGTTATATATGTACCAACTACTATTGCAATGAAAAAGAAAAAGAAAATTGAAAGAAAAACATTTACTTTAGGAGATTGTTCCCCTCATATAGGAGTGTTTTTATTTTCTTTTAAATTCTCATATAGTTTCTGGTTGGTATAATTCTTTATACCATGCCTCCATTTTTTCCCACCTTAACTAGCAACCTCACCATCATTACCACACCTTCACCCAACCCATGTTTCACCTATGGCTTCCAACCACCAGTGTTCAACCCCACTGACCAGTATGTCCAACCACCAGTTTGAGACCTCTCTACCATGATTTTCTTCAGCTTGAGGAATCCATCAATAGATTCAAAGGTTCTTTTGAACATTACAATGAATCTATCCTTCAGGCTGTCCAACTTCTACAATCCCAACTCCAAACCCATCGCCACCCAGCCTCTAATACCATTGAGTCCCCACCTACACCAGACTTCCACCTGGAAACTGCCTCTGCGTCCCTGTTCCTCGAGCCAACATCGGAGGGTGACGTAGTCATGGTAGAATCCCTGGAGTTCACAGCCAATGGGAACAACTCCTCAACCATCGTCAACGAGTCATCGCCAATCTCTCCATCACAGTTCAAACCACAGTTTCGGCCAAAACTACACTCACCACTGATTCAGAGGCGATCGATGACGATGACACAGCGACATCACACAATGAAGGCAGCACCACGGCTATAGTCAGTACGTCACCTCCAGAGTGCCTCAGTCCAGCCGTGGCAGAGGAGGGCGAGTCATCCACGCAGGAGATTGGTCTGTCGTGACCATAGTACTCTTTGTGCCGGTGTCGGATCGTCCAACACTTGTTCCTTCTGGTTTCAAAAATCACTGTGACACCGTCTTTGGCCCATCGTCTTTGTCCTCCGTCTCCACCTTTCATTTCTCCGGTCCGAGGCTCTGTTTCGTGTTCCCCTTACCATCACCGAAGAAGATGATTGTGAACGTCGACTCCGCCACGTTGCCACCACACGCCGTCTTCGTTTTCGATCCCGGCGGTCCTCACAGATACGCCTTCCACGCCGCAGTGCTTCTCTGTCAAGCACGCCCCGTCGTCTTCGGTTCGGTCTGGTCGATGGGTCCTCTTTCCGTGACGGCGCCGCCCTCGGACCAGCCTCTGGTTGGCCATGGGTGCTATGGAGGCTAGAGCTTTGCAATAGAAAGGAAGGAACATTAGGGTTAGGCCACTGCCACTGGTGTTGTTGCCCAGGAACGAAATGGGTTGGATTCTACAATAATTTTCTTTTGTGACCTCCTCTGACTCTTCTGTTGTGCCTTATTATAACAATATATGGGCTACTATATTTTTTTAAGCCATCAATTTTTTGTTTTTCTGGATTATATTGTTTGGCTATTGCATAAAAGAAATATTGATGTGGTGCTTAGAAACACAGACAAACCTTAGGTTTAGCAGCTAGTATTGGCATTTTGGGCCCATTCTATTGGCCCATGCTTCTTCTTTTCTGGCTGGTAAACTTTGGGCATCAATCTCTTCATTATGGATTAATTGTTGGGCCACATTCTATTGTGGGCTCTTTCTAAAATTGGGTCAGTTTTGGATTACTTCTTGGGCTCAACATAATATTCAAACTCATGGACTTCAATACACCTTGAGGACAAGGTGTTTTTGCAAGAATGGAGGGATGTTATGGCCCAAAATAGACTTGGTAATGGATCCAATTTTCTAAACATTAAGCCCAAATATTATGACTGCCCTTAGGTGTGAGTGTGTGACAATGCACTTAGAATAAAAGGGTCTAAAGACACTCATGCTGTATTTTTGCACAAACTATTAAATGTATTTAGCCGCATTTATGTAAACAATTTAATTAAACATTTATTCAATAAGCACTTATTACATGAAAGCTTATTATCTCATTGGAATTGGACCTATTGCATTTGGATTTGACTCAAATTTATATATATATATATATATATATATATATATATTTATATATATATATATATAAAAGAAGATGAAAACTTGGAGTGGCATCCCTTGGTTCCACTCCTTCCATCCCTGCTTAGTACAAGACTTTCTTTAATGTGAACTCGGTATGTAATACTACAGTGAATTCGGTATATAATACGAAGGAGGTAATGAGAGAACTTGGTAACTAAAAACCTCAAATAGGATAGTTTAATTGTCTCGTGCACCTGTTTTGTTGAGATAATCAAGGGGCGGCGAAAGTCAAGGGAGGTAAGAGATGAACGTAGACAATCTCCACCTTTGCGTTGCATGCAAGCGACATGATACCAGTGGTGGATTGTAATTATTGTGGATCATGCATGGTCAAGGTGGAGAGTCAAAGGGCGTGGTCTAATAGGTCCCCATGTGGCGCTGTCTTAAATCCTCATTGCCAAAGGGTGAGTTTGCATATCAGCATTTTATGACCGTAGATATATGGTTATTTAATATGGACGGTGTAGATTGAAATTATAGGAACCGGTTATTGAAGGTTAACGTGGGAGGTCTGGAAACCGGCGAACAATATAGCTGGTATAGTATTTTTGTGTGCACGTGACTACATGAAGATGATATATGATCCAATAGATATTTCAAGATTATTTGAAGATATGGATTGGTTAAGATGCACCACCCATATTTTGCATCACCCACTACACCACCCATATGTGGCAAATTTTGGACCAATCAAATTGCCACATGAGTTTGGTCAAAATTTCAAACTTTTTAGTTGTATTTCTACTGTAGTCAAATATACGAATACAATATATTGTAGTATAGTATATGTACTCTTTGTATTCGTAAATTTAACCCATATTAAAATAATGTTTTTTGATTAAAAAACTGATTATATTAAAAAATAATATTTTAATATGAATTAAAATAATGTTCGTTGTCAATAATATTTTGCAATATAATCAGTTTTTTAATCAAAAAATATTATTTTAATATGGGTTAAATTTACGAATACAAAGAGTATATATACTATACTACAATATACTGTATTCATATAGTTTGACTACAGTATAATGCAACTAGAAAGTTTGAAATTTTGACCAACCTATGTGGCAATTTGATTGGCCCAAAATTTGTCATATGGGTAGTGTAGTGGATGGTGTAAAATGTGGGTGGTACACTATAGCCACATCCTTGAAGATATATGAAAGATTTATTATCATAAGAAAAATGAAATAACATAATTAGGAACCTTAATAAATAGACCAAGAATACTTGAGATCGAATCAATCCCAAGACCAATTATTCTTCCGGCAGAACTAGAAAGAACTAATGAAGAAAATGATATTATAAAATTAACTAATCAAGTAAAAGATCTATCTTTATATGTAAAAAATAAAATATGAGTAATACAGAAGTTGAATCTATAAACACATCTGTATATGAACATGAATATCAATTATTCAATGACCATGAATATTATTTATAAATTACTACCCCAAAATTATGAATAAGTTAAATATTTTCATAATTAATAGAGTGGTACCAATCTCATATCAAAACTAAGTATTAAAAAAAGAGAGAGAAAAAATATTAAAATAATAGTCACGGTATCAAACCTTCCATTTTTGCAAGGGAATCGTAGCAACTCCCTTGTAAAAATTAGGACAGTCACTCACTTTTTGTACCTTTTATTTTGTCAATGTTTATTTAATATTTAATTAAGGTTAAAGTAATCTTTTAGTCCCTATACGTGATACTGATTTTTAATTTGGTCCCCTATACGTAAAAAGTTATCAATTTGGTCCCTACACGTGACACTCGTTTTCAATTTGGTCCTCACCGCTAATTGGTCCCTGTTTAAGAGGGACCAAATTGTAAATTATTATCACATATAGGGACCAAATTGAAAATAATTGTCACATGTAGGGACCGATTTCAAATTTTTTTGTTGAATTGGTCCCTACATGTGACAATAATTTGCAATTTGGTCCTCTTATATAGGGACCAATTAGCGGTGAGGACCAAATTAAAAACTAGTGTCACGTATAGGGACCAAATTGATAACTTTTTACGTATATGGACTAAATTGAAAATCAGTGTCACGTATAGGGACCAAAAAATTACTTTAACCTTTAATTAAATGTCGAAACCGACAATTATAAGAGGGAACCGGCTGCTACAGTATTACTTAAATTCCAAATTGAACCATTAATGACCGGACACTGCCTCGGCCAGTCATTTTTTGTAGTGAGGATGCAAACTCAAGTTACGGGCATGAGGATTGAAGACTCGCCCCATGACATGTGGATATTCCATTTTGAATCGTTAGGCTCATCTTGGATCTTGTATACAGTGATAACAGGTACACTCCATCCATCTTGAATACACGTGGATGATATTTCATCATGACTTTATTATACGTAAACAAAGTCTCAAAATTTTTTTTTCCTAATATATAAAAAAATTCCAAGTACTTCTATCTAATTTAATAACGTTATTTCTAAAATATTCTTTATTTAATATAAATTTTATTTTTCAATAATTCATTTTATTCCCAACAACATAAATTTAATAAATAAGATGAAGAATAATTTAGGTAACAAACTTAATTCTTTTAAAAAGAATAACAATATTAAATACGATTAACTAATCATCTTAATATATGTTTTATTTAATTTTTTCTTATAATAAAGACAGGAGGGAGTAATTGGTAGCGTATGCCATAACTTAGTTGGGTTGAGCTATATAACGTTGGGCTGATATAGTCCATAGTCCCCTAGCACGGGAGAGCAATAATAATGGCCTGAGATTGCATAGGATCGAGCTCTTGCACAGTTGCACTTGCTTGACCGATATACTCTTGATGCCATGACCAGGCATATGGATAAAAAAGGATGGAGCTGCACAGCCCCAACCCATGGACAATACCTTATTGCAAAGTTTGTGTGGCTGCCCCATGGGTGAAATTGATTTCTTGATCTCTTTAATTAGTCTTTACTTAAGAGACATAGCCATGAGACAAAAGTGGTCAATGGTAAGTGAATAATTGAAATTTTATCTACTTTTTAAAATTAGACGACGATTATAATGTTAACTAGTATAAGTGAAGGAAAGAGATGTTAAACAGCTAGTTATTGAACATAAACCAGGAATGATGTGTCTACAAGAAACCAAATTGGAGATGATGGATAGTAGGGTGTGTTTGTCTTTATGGGATGGGGATGATGTTGATTGGGTTGCGAAACCAACTGTAGGACTCCTAATTTTATGGGACACGAGTGTTGTTTTGAGCACAGTATAAAATAAATTTCATAAATTATAATTTAATAATAATTAAAAATAAAATATATCATTTAACAACCATTAACGAGTAGTGACCATTTGTAGCAGTTATTTTTTATTAATATTTGTCATTTATCTACGGTCGAAGGCTGTTGCTACACGTTAATGACATTTACCTACGGTTGTCGTAATTTATAGGTACAACCTATAGTGGCAGACATGTGTAACCTTAGGTAAAAGTATGTCATCCATAGGTAAAGCCTATAGTGACACACAAATGATCATCATTAATGACCCCCTCAAAGTTTACAACTTGGTTGTCCGTAGGTCAATGTCAAATTGGTATTTACCTACGGATTTTTGACATATAGTGACAATTTTTGTCTGTAACTAAAAGACAAATTTCTTGTAGTGATACCAACCGAACAAGACAAAGTGAAAGGACATTTAGCTATGTGTCAAATCGACAACATAAGTCTATTGACTGCCAACATAATGTCTTCAAGAGGATGGAATGCCCAAGATCAACTCAATAAGATAGAATGGGGGAACATTTAGCTGTGTCAACTAGGCACGATAAGGCTACTATCTGTAAACCCAGTCTCTTTGGAAGGTTGGAGTTTCTTGGATCAGCTGAATCAATTAAAGTTCGGGGCATTTATACATCATGTCTACTATCTGCAAACCTAATAGTTCCGGGAGATTCAAGTTTAAACACGTGGCAGAGTCATGTTAGTCAAGAGCAAGTGCAGCAGAAAGAAGATCCTATACGTAGATGAATCATGTAAGCTAAGAACTAGAGTAGTCGATAGGATAACTATATGGTATCAAAATCGAAAATTTGATTCGACTGACATAATGCATCCTGCACCTTCCTCTTATTGTCCTCAGCTAAAAGATGCATGGGGCAATTGTTATCACTAAAAATGAAGTATTAGCTGATAACTGAATGAGATATTAGCCGATGGGGTTAGTCGAAAATCGGTTGAGACATACTAGGTTGGGCCTTGTGTTTGGGCTTATTTGCTGAAGGAAGAAAACATTGGTGTTAGCAGAAGCTACGTGCGGCATAGAAAAGTAGCATTCTCGCTGTTATAAATTTGAACCACTAATTCCTAAAAACATGAGATAGTGGATAGAAGATGGTTGGAGCATTTGCCAACAAATAAACATGGATCGTGCCTAAAGTTTAGGGATTTGGATACACATGATTAGTAGGTGATCAACTGAATAGAGATAATGGTATTAGTGGCTTAGTGTTATGTTTTTTGCGATCATGATGTGCTTTGAATCGCTTAAATATAGGAGTTAATGGCTAATGGGAATAGCTAAGTTTTGTGCCTATAAATACAAGTTGTACAACCAAGCCTCTTGGCCCAGTGGTTGTAAGGCCTGCCCTAGGATAATCTAGGGGTCGACTCGGTTTGCTCTAGGGTTCGATTCCCGGCGGTGTTAAAATAATGCTTGGCCAGCGGAAGCCACGCCCCACGAACAATGATTAGTCATTCGTTGCCAGCGTTGGGATACACTGGGTTTAGACCCAAAAAAACAAGTTGTACATAAAATTTTACACGCAACACCCAATCAAACAAACACTAGTGCAGGAAGAACTTTTTACGTCAGTTAAAATTGTTGTTTAACATCTGAAAAAAGCCTGACGTTATTCCAGCAGACGTTAAAAGTGTCAGTTGTTAAAGTAGCACTTTTAACGTCAGTTATTAAATACAACTGACGTTAAAAGTGATACACAACAGTTATTTAAATAAACTGACGATAAAAGTGCTATTTATAACGTCAGTTTATTTCAATAACTGACGTTATAAGTGTTTTTTTGTTTTGAAAATTACTTTTAACGTCAGTTGAATAGAGAACTGACATTAAATTTCTTTTTTAAAAAAAATTATGTTACAATATATCCCTTCCTCCAGCTATATCCCTGCATACAGTAAACAGCACATAATACAGAATAGGCACACAATACAGAATTTGCACACACTCAAATTTAGCAAATAAGGGCCTCATTAAAACCTTATGATGCAAAACCCTCCTTAGGGATAAAAACATCATTAAGGAAAAAGAGTACCCTTAAATTTTATTAATAAAAGAAAAGAAATACAAAGAACCAATGTGGGGACAAAAAACCAAAACCCATTAATAGAAAAAACATAACTAAAAGTTTCTAAGTATTTAAATGTAAATTCATATACAAATATTATTAACTACTACACTTCTTTTAAGTACTCAGGAGGTATTTTTTTTATTCCTTTTTCTTTAGCATACTTAAAGAAGAATTCTGAAAAGCGCATCCTCAAGTCTCTAAACTCTCCTGTTTTAAGAGGAGATTGGTCGCTAAAAGCCTGAACACATTCAAATAATTAACAATAACATTAACTCAAGTCATCACTAAAACTAAAATATATAATTAAATAAGTTGTTTAAGTGATTACCTTCATCCATCCCTCTGTAATAGATGTGGAGACTATGTTCAGCATATGATGCATCGCATAATAGCCACACGACCTACCGTCCTGCTGCTTACGAGACTACAAAAGAAATGAAATTTACATATATATTTGTAATTAGCAATTATAATATTAATTACTATTTAATAAACTTCCAACCTTGAGGATAGTCTAATCAAGATTTCCTTTAGACTTAGTAGTCATACTCCTCCCGTTGGCGCAACTTATGCTACATGCCTTCAGCGTGCTATCATAAACAGAATATTCATGTCAATTAACCAATTCATCATGTGTGTAATAAAATAAAAGCAAATGTTAAAACTTAAATTAAATAGAAGATTTATTACTCACTTATTGATGGATTCCTCTACCACCCGTGGCGGGTTCTGGTGGAGAGAGCATAAGAATATGTCAGTATACCTGGCAGGATGAAGTATGAGCAACTACCAATGATCATTCATTATGTAGGGTCCAGATATATTTCTTTCCGATCATCACCTCCCAGTAAACTTCCAATGTATGAATTGACTTCATTGTGATTGGCAAAGAATTCAGGCACAAGGATATAGGAGTCTAAGAAGCCATAAAGGTTGGAGCCCCTCTGAAGTTGAAGATGATTCAGATACCTAAGATATGAAATAAGTGGATGTTAATTGCATAATATATTGAGGTAGAAATAAATCATTAAATTGAAATAAAATATATAAATTGAATTAATTATAAAATTAAAGCATACTTATATGGACCAAAGGGTTGCTTTCGGAAAATTGTTTCTCTTTTAAGTCAGAAAACTGGGGTATAAAATTTTTCTCCAAGGATAAATCTGAAATCCATAATACATACATTTAAAACGTAAAGTCACATTCGTAACAAAGTCACCATGACATACAACATTTCTCTAAGTTTACATTTTTGAAAGAAAAAGTTTAAACTACAGATGGATGTATATAACACTACATTTACCGACCTCTTTAGATATACAACCCAACTCAGACTCCTAAGCTGGTCATTCTATCAAATATTCATTGGAGAGATCCCCAATCAAAATACTTTCCCAACCTCTAACTCTAGGTCTTCAAGTGGCTTAGAAAGACTCCTCTGCAGCATCGGTACTAGAGTACCAAGGTACTATAGCAAAACCCGAAGAGACCTGATATAACTGTAAGAGTGAGACACCGACAAATGGATATATCCTACAACAACCATATACATGATACATACAACACTTTGGCATATTAACATTTAAAACATTATTCATAGGTAAACAACAAGTATTATCAGTGGGTCTCATACCCGAATAAATCAATTTTATAAAGATAATGCATGACACTTCAATCATCGGGCTCTAAACTTAATCTCATGAGATACCATCACCGTTTTATCATTAAGAAAGAAAGAGTTGATCAGGCTCATATACCGCATTGGCAAGTTGTCTCCGTCACCTCATGCACCCAGATCAACATCATCACGAATCCCTAATAACGGCCATTCGATGTATACCTCATTGAATACCACATCTTAAGCGGGTATTCGGTTAACTCAAGCACGTTTGCTAAGGGGAAATGCATATGAATAAAAGACTTTTCATTATCGAGACTTTTCTTTGTATTCACTCTTTTCCGTTGTCGAAGCCCAAAGCTAAAAATCAATAACACAGGACGCGCAGTCCGAGTGCTCAATCACAACATCTTAGACCGATGCCACAGTCCTTGTGGTCATAGAAACAATTATAATTTTATCCATGTTTTATTTCAACATGATAAAGACTACTAGCCCATAACAACGAAATTAGGACACACAGTCCTCAATTCCAAGATTAGGACTCCTAGCCCATAACATCACGATGAGGACCCTTGGTGCATAATTCTTGACACGGATCCCAGATCGCGTGCTTATAACTGAATACTAGAGGCGACGTCTCGCAAACTAGATTCTCTTTCACATGTGCTTACTTTTCTCTCAGTGAAAATCAAAACCAAAATAAAACCTCGGTCACTTATCCAAGTAATCATAATGTTTCTAAATCATTTAGGAGAAAATCTTTTCCTTTACAAATTCTTTTAGAAAACATTTAGGAAATTCTTTTCTTTTGAAATCCTTGATGGAATAAAGTCAAATGTTTTCAAAGGGGTTTTTCCTTCATAAAAAACATAGTTCGAAAAATGTTTTCTCTGGTACAAACTTTGGATCATAAAAAGGTAGTTTCTATTGACTTAAAGACACCTCAACGTTTCTTTTCAAAACTAGAATCTCATTCTCTTGAAGTAAGCATTTTAAACAAGGAAATTTTTATAAATGAAACCAATACTTTCAAAGTTTTATTCAAGGCTTATTAGGGCTTTTAATCCTTATAATCATTGAGCACAGACTCAAGTCCGGCTTTCTCAAACTTCAATCAACAATAATATATTCTCAACAATAATATCGCAGTTAACGACAGTTCATCACATATATACAACTCACAATACTTTAAGGTAAGTAATAATCAACTTCAAGTAACAATCACAATAGTTCAAGTAAACAAGTCATTCAAGTATTTGCTCCACAACATAATGATATTCAAATCACTCAAGTAAACACATACACACATGCATATAGTCATTGAATATCCGTAGGCAATCCCCTCTTACCTTCTGTGAAGGTATGGAGATTAGATGCTCGAAGAGGTATACCACGAACGTCCTCGTTTCCTCCGCGATGGAAGTCTAAGGTTATGAACACAAAATCACAAGTTAAGATCAAACAAGAACACTAAACCACAAGGTATAGGTTCGGCCAAGACTAGTTCTTAGGGTTAGAGATTCCCGAAAATTATACAACTCATGGATTTATGATCCTTAAGTGTTAGGAGTTCATAAACAATGATCATTTAACAAGGTTGAATTAAAATCCCACAAAGTTATAAACTTAGGGTATTCAGCCAAGGCTAGTAAAGTAGGTTAGCATTTCACTAAACTTTCCAATCTCTTAGGTTTAGCATCCATATGTATTAAGGAGCTCAAAACCATGATAATTTTGGAAAAATAAGAACAAAGTATCCTAGGTCCATAACCTTCTAGGTTCGGCCTTCAGAGGATTTATAGGCTAGAAATCTTTAAACTTTCCAATCTCTTAGACTTAGCATCCAAATATCTTATGGAGCTCAAGTCCATGATCATTTTGGAAAAATGAAAGTAATACATCCTAGCTTTAATAACATAGAATAAACAAGTTAGAAATCCTTAAACTTTCCAATCTCTTAGACTTAGCATCCAAATATCTTATTGAGCTCAAGTCCATGATCATTTTGGAAAAATAAAAACTCAAACATCCTAGCACCTAAACTCTAAGTTTCGACCATCATAGGATGATGAGGAAAATATTCTTTGTTTAACAATAACTCTTAGGTTTAGAATCACAAGGTATTGAGAGTTCTAAATCCATTATCATACTTGGAAAGTTGAAACATAGTATCCTAGGCTTACTTATTCATATTTTTGGCCATCATAAGAACAAGCTATCAAAACTTCCAAGATTTATAGATTCAAGATCAAGGGATAGTTAGAAACTCAAACACATGATCATATTCCAAAAGTTGAAACAAAAACTTCCTAGGTCACAAATGCAAGCATTCGGCCATCATTAGAAGAGATAGGTAGAGATTTTTGTTTTACACAACCTCTTAGTATGTGAAAATATAAGTTAATGCAAGACTATAGAAAGTGGTTTCAACTCAAAAGGAGTTTTCTACCATTTTAGAGAGATTTTAGAAGTTTAAAGCATATAAAGAACACATAAAGTAAACTAAGAAATAAAAGATGAAACTTACAAAAAGATTCATATGAGAGCATTACCCTTAGTATAAGGAAGAACTTTAATGAAGAACTCAAGTAGAAAAGATGAATAAAAAGTAAAGCTTTAAGAGCTTGAACTTTTAAAAGAAAAGAAGAAGATGAAGGTATAATGAAGTTTGAAGAAGGAAGATGATGAAGTGAAAATGTAAGGGATATATGTAGAGAGGGGGAGAAAAGTTCACGGCCAAGGGAGGGAGAACTTGTTGAGCAAGTGTGATGATTACACTTTTGGAGTGTGTCATAGCCTCTTCCATCATGTCTCCTCACTTCTTTTATGCTCCCTAATCTGCTCCATTTCGTACCCGGTTGCATTTCCGATCGTAATTCTTCCGACATTTTCGCCCGAATAAAATATTTTATTTTATTTTTGAACGAAAATTTTCAAAATAACCAAAGTTGAAGGAAACATAATAAAAATACTAACTATCTCATTCACGAGTCAAAATTAGGTTTTCTGCACAGTAAACTTGTACCGGCAGTGAAAGCGCAGACCGGCTTCCGTCTGAATTTTCAACCGAAAATTTTACCGTGACTCCATATGATATAACAACACAATAAAATGATTTTAGTTTAATTAAAATCATCCTTTGAGTTTAATCTAAAATAAACACATTTAAATATGTATTTCTTTGCATACGAAAGCATATGAAAAACAGGGTGTTACAACACTACCCCTCTAAAAAGAATTTCGTCCTCGAAATTACGTAACTTGAAACTAAACAGGATGTCTCACTATCAAGATCATACTATCAGAAGAAAGTATCTAAAAAAACTTTATCAATCCAAAATAATACAGAAACATCCGGTGTATGAAGATCCTTTAGTAGGTTCAGGGAGGTAAAAATGTCGGTACACGTTTACAATCATGAATCTAAAAAGTTCCTCCTTTCACTAGAATTTCCTGATCAACAATTTAAAAGAGCAATAATTCGATAAGAATTCAAAGTGAATCACTTCCACCAATAGTTCGATAGATGGATGTATATAACACTACATTTACCGACCTTTTTAGATATACAACCCAACTTAGACTCCTAAGCTGGTCATTCTATCAAATATTCATTGGAGAGACCCACAATCAGAATACTTTCCCAACTTCTAACACTAGGTCTTCAAGTGGCTTAGAAAGACTCCTCTGCAACATCGGTACTAGAGTACCAAGGTACTACAGCAAAACCCGATGAGTCTTGATATAACTGTAAGAGTGAGACACCGACAAATGGATATATCATACAACAACCATATACATGATACATACAACACATTGGCATATTAACAGTTTAAACATTATTCATAGGTAAACAACAAGTATTATTTCAGTGGGTCTCATACCCGAATCAATCAATTTTATAAAGATAATGCATGACACTTCAATCATCAGGCTCTAACCTTAATCTCATTTGATACCATTACCATTGCTGAATTTTCAACCGAAAATTTTATCGTGACTTCATGTGATATAACAACACAAGAAAATGATTTTAGTTTAATTAAAATCATCCTCTGAGTTTAATATAAAATAAACACATTTAAATATGTATTTACTGCTACAAAAAGCATAGGAAAAACAGGGTGTTACAACTGGCGGAGGCGAGCGTGCCATCCATCCATCGTGTTCCAACGGGCATGTAAAAATATCGTCAGCATAATCCTCACCAATCGAGAACAAATGACTGTAGGGAGACAATGAACTCGGCTTTGCCTTCAATATTAAATAAAGAAAGTATATAAGTAGTTGAGAATAAAAAAAACATAAGTAATTAATTGAGAAATTTGATCATTAATTATGAATATACCTTCCGGGACAACTCGAGCTCCTGCTTCGCCAACTCAAGCTCTTGTCGTTTCACCTCCAAGTCAAGCTCTCGTTGTTTCACCTCCAAGTCAAGCACTTTGCGTTTTACCTCCGACTCCCGCTCCCTCTCTGCCAAGTCATCCACCTCCACATGTTGTCCTATGATAGCTCTCTTTTGTTCTCACATGTGAAGGTTCGGCAACTCCCACCGTGTCCTGGGAACCCATGGAGGAAAGCTCCTTTACAAGTATATGCTTGAAGGATGGGTTTGATATGAAGCGGCTCATCAACTCATTTGTAATGGCCGGGTCAGTCATGAGCTGCTGTTTAACCACTTCTCTAAGTGCCTCCTCATCGACCTGCCTACGTGGAGCTCTTGTGCCATAATATTTTTTGATACCCACCGTTCCTAGAACACCAATCACCCGACCAGGGTGGTCGTCTTTGCCTAGGGCAGTGATCAATATATCTCGACGTCCATGTGGGACGAATGAGCCCTGGGAGCATTTTTCCTTAAGCTCCTCCTACAATGAAGAAATTAAAAAATGTGTAAAAGAATGCGTTAAAAATATCAATATATACAAATATCGACTACAAATGTAGTTAGTTTGTTACTTACAATCATTTCTGCCACAGTGCGTGTGGCTTCAGCTTTAAAATCTCATTTTTTTGTCATTTGGGCCTCCGACCAAACATCCTCGCAGGTGATAGGAGATGAGGATCAACAACTGTGCCCTCAAGCACCTCTCCAGCTGCTATGCTCTCATCCAGCTTCTCCTCTAAGTCCCTCAACTTATCCGCCAACATCTCCTTAATCTTAGTGTCGTACCCACCCTGAGACAATGTGTGGGTGTGAATGTTCTTTTCTTGAGTCCTCTTACCCTTTTCCCTTTTAGCCTGTTAAAACAAAAACACATAATAAATTTAGTTAAATAAATTTTCTTTACTTAAATGTACTCTAAAATGGATAAGAAAATTAACTTCAACTAACCATAAATGAAGGTGTACGTCGGCTCCTAACAAAACTATCCCACATCTCCCTATCAACGTAAGAGTAGTTTCTAAAAACTTTTTCGTGGTCCTTCGGTCCGAATACGTAGTGCCTAGTAAGATTGTGCTTAAACCCATTCCAACACTTTGACGTCAGTGAGAGCCATTTCGCCCTATGCACTTCTGTATTCGGTACGGTCCACGCTATCTACACATTAAGTACATAACAAAGAGGAGGAATTAGAACTCAAATAAATCTTTAATAATGTACATCGAAAGTGTGTAAAAGTAAAATACAGTGATAGCCTCCCTAATCTGATCTTTAACGTTCTATGGCACTTCTTCCTAATCCTCATGTAGGATACTAGTGTGCTGCTTAGCTTCCTTAGCCACCCAAGTTTTAAATTGCTTAGCATAGGATCCCTGGGGATTCAGTTTATCATCAAACCACACCTCAAGCTTCTAACCACCGAGCCTAGCCTTTTCTAACTTTTTCAGACTAGTGGCTGTTCTACCCCATTTTTTCTTGCTCTGTGATGCCTATTTGGTCAAATAAATATTAAATTAGAGGATTATGTACAACATGTATAAATAATATGAGCCTAATTAATTAAATTATATGTATAAATAAAACTTACACTATCAACAGGCGTAGGCGCCACCGAGAGCCATAAATGAAGGTGTATGTCGACTCCTAACAAAACTATCCCACATCTCCCTATCAACGTAAGAGTAGTTTCTAAAAACTTCTTCGTGGTCCTTCGGTCCGAATACGTAGTGCCTAGTAAGATTGTGCTTAAACCCATTCCAACACTTTGACGCCAGTGAGAGCCATTTCGCCCCTATGCACTTCGTATTCTAGCACGTTCCATGCTATCTACACATTAAGTACATAACAAAGAGGAGGAATTAGAACTCAAATAAATCTTTAATAATGTATATCAAAAGTGTGTAAAAGTAAAATACAGTGATAGCCTCCCTAATCTGATCTTTAACGTTCTGTGGCACTTCTTCCCAATCCTCATGTAGAATACTAGTGTGCTGCTTAGCTTCCTTAGCCACCCAAGTTTTAAATTGCTTAGCATAGGATCCCCGGGATTCAGTTTATCATCAAACCACACCTCAAGCTTCGACCACCGTGCCTAGCCTTTTCTAACTTTTTCGGACTAGTGGTCGTTTCTACCCCATTTTTCTTGCTCTGTGATGCCTGTTTGGTCAAATAAATATTAAATTAGAGGATTATGTACAACATGTATAAATAATATGAGCCTAATTAATTAAATTATATGTATAAATAAAACTTACACTATCAACAAGGCGTAGCGCACCGACTCCCCCCGTCCCCCGTGCATGTGGGATGTCAGCTTTATCCATGTCTATGCCTGTTCAAAAACAAAAATTAATAAATTAGGTTATTTTAACATGGATAAATAATGATAAAGATAAATGCAGATGGATAAATAAAGATAAAGATAAAAATAAATAAAGATAGATATATACACCACTACAGTGTATCCCTCTTTGAAAACCTAACAAACATATACACACACTACTATCTCAAGTCTACAGAAGATCTAAATCAACGTAATATATACTCCAATAACACCAATAATTCTAAAAGTGTTTCACCCAAAACAACCAAAACAACATTCACTTTAAAAAAAAAAAAAAACTATTGTACTCACTTTTTTGAATTTTAATCCTACCCAACTCCTCAATCTTCATTGATTAAGAATTTAGGATAAAAGTAACAAATTATATTTTTCAACTCTTTTTTAAATGTAGTCATTGTTCCTCAACTTTCCCATCATCCAAACAAACAAACAAAAAATCTTAGACTTTTGTTCAGTCAGAGAACAAAGGGAGAAGACCAATATTAACAAGGGTGGTTTGATCATTAAACAAGTTAATTAAGCACTTATTGGAAATTTTTTTTTAAATAAGCTAAAAACTACTTATTTTCATAAGTTTATCTGATAAGCTTATTGCAGTAAACTAAAATATCTTATACCAATATCATAAGCTATTTTCATAATTTACCTCCATAACTTTATTTTGATAAGTTATTATGCTCTGTATAAGCTTCTTCAAAGACAAATAAGTCACATTTCCAGTAAAAAATAAAAATAGTTTTTATTCTGACAAAAAAAGGCAAAGTTGAAAATTTGAAACAAACCCAACTCATTTTAGCAGATTATAACTCCATATACGAATTCATCCTAAGTCAAGTCAGAGTGAAAAAAAAAAAAGGAGAAAGTTAAAAAAAGGAATAGAACCTTGATGAGTGGTGAAACTAAAACAGCGAGAAGCAGAAGAAGGAGAGGAATGAGAGACGATCGCGGTTCGTGGTGGTGGGGAGAGGAGCTCGCATGATGGCCATCGTTCGAAGTGGTTGTAGAGAGTGAGTTAGAGTTAGGGCATGTAAGAAAGAGTGTAAGGATGTGACAGACAAAGAGAGAGAGAGAGAGAGTACGTACCTTGCGGTGGTGGTGCAGAGGTGCTCGCGGTGGTGGCGGTGGAGATAAATTAACAAGATATTTGCTGGTTGCTTTCGGAACATTTATTTATTCCAAGCCAGAAAATTCAGGCGTAGAAAATTTCTTTTGTGAGAAAACTCTGGAAGACTAAGATACATACTTTAAACAGTAAAATCATATTGTACATCACCATACAAAGAGATAATCACATTCATAATAAAGCCGCCAAGGCATACAACTTTTAATAATTAAGTTTCAATTTCCAAAACAGAAAATTAAACCTAAAATTAAAGTCCCACACCAAAGTTACTGACCTTTTCTACACACCACCCAATTAAGATTCCTAAGTTGGTCGTTCTACAAGACATTTATCGGAATGACTCCATTGTCATTTCCACAATCAAAATACCCCTTTAAGTATCTAAAACTAAGTCCCGAAAGACTTAGGGAAACTTCTCAGCTCCATCTGCACTAGTGTACCAATGTACAACAACAATACCAGAAGAAACCTGATATATTTGCAAGGGTGCACTACTACAAAAAATGCTTCAATAGCACACATTCAATAGCACTTCTCAGTAAAACGCTATTGAAAAGAGGTGGAACACATTTAATAGCTCTTCCTTAAGGAAGTGTTATCTTTGATACACCTTAAGACCTCTCCTTAGAATAGCACTGCTAAAAGTTGATGGGAAAAAATAGATATCGCTTCCTCAGGGAGCGCTACCTTGAGTGCTATCTATTCTTTGCATAAGATAATCGAGGAAGTGCTTTATATTCCTTTACACTAAAAAAAAAAATGGTTCCCTCCCTCGTTCTCAAAACTCCACGCGACCTTTTCTCTCTCAGTCCCTCGATGGCTTCTACGGCCACACTCAAACCTCCCTCACTGCTCACGATTGCATCCTCACTCAGTCTCCCTCCACCGCGCCTTTGCGAGCCTCTATCCACCTTGCGTCCACGGCACCGCCTCCCTCGTTCGCGCCTCCACCACGGCAACGCATCAGGTTTTCTATGCCGTCTCCCTCGTTCGCTCAGAGAAACCCTCTCCGCCTCGCAACCGCCGTACGTCTTCTATGTCGCCGCTGTTGTACGTCTTCTATGCCGCCGCAACACCTATCCCTCGAGAACAGCCGCTCACTACTGTGGACCACATTCGAACCCCCACCTGTTCTTCTCCTCCACGACCTTCTTCTCCCGATGTGACCCTCAATGCTCGCGCTGATCTATTCGAACGTTCGCTGTCCATCACTGTTTCGCTTTCCATTACTCCGTCGTCACCACTGTCCGCCGCCGCGTCGGAGCTACTACTGCCGCGCCAACCTCTCCCCCTTCCTTTGGTGACTTGTTCCTCCAATAAATTTAGTTTTCCCCCAATCAATTCAGTTTTCCTTGTTGTGATTGTTGCATTTTGATTATGCACAAATTTATGTGTATCCGTTTTCCAATTTGATGTGAATTGTTTTGAAGGAGATTCCAAGGCTTCTCACTGAGGCTTCAGTGGTGAAGGCTGCTACTGGTTGAGCTCATTGTGCCCCTGTCACTGGTAATGCTTCTAATCCATTTTTAATTTAATGATTTCTTGTGTTTAAGTGTTCCAAAGAGGAAGATTGGTATTAAGGTAAAATAATAGTAGTAGATAAAAATGTTAATTGTTCATGTTTCATTGCTCCCACCAGAATTTGAAAGAAAACATATGTAGAGCTGGAAATAGACCTATCCATTGCTTACACGTTGTCTTTTAAATGGAGTTGGAACCTTCAAAAATGCCGAATGTTAAATATGTCAGCCAATGAGTTGAAGGTATGATATGCCGGCTGTATCTGTTTTTTTTATCAGTCGATACTATTGGTTCTAGTAGCATATTCTGATTATTGGACATATATCTATATCCTAATAAAAGAAAAGATTCAATAGAATATACTTCTGGCTTGGATTGTAACTAGATTACCGTGGTACAATCTTTGTTTCTCATAATATACAAGAAGTTGGGACATTTGATTTTCTAAGGTTCTGTTTTCTTTGAGAGAAAAAATGGGGTTAAGTTGGAAAATGTGGATCAATTTATGGGGGAAAGAGGGGGTGGGGGTGTGAAATGGTGGGACATTTGTTCAAACATAAATCAATTTGTGGTGGAAGATTTATAAACACTATGTCCTTTGGCCTACTGATTTGTTTTCTTTGAATTTACATGGAGGTATTCTTGAGTTAAATGGCTATAGCCTTGACATACTATATAGAATTGTATTTGTCCTTCATTGTAGACATACATTAGTGCTTTTATTATTTGGATTTGCTTTTGTAGGTGGTTTATACTTGTTAAAAGCACAGTAGTAAATTTCAGGTCCTAGGTGCTCTTCTGTGGGATATGGAGCAACACCAGATGCTAGGAAAAATCAGAGTTTGAAATATTGTACATGTTTTAAACTAGAGGAGCTTGACTTTTTAATTTCTACCTGATGTCTTATAATATACTTTGTTATGTGGGAGGTTTCTGGAATGAACTTTTGGATGAATGTTATGTTAAGCCCCACAACCATTATTTTCCATGCTTGATTTTAGGACATGGTAGCTGAAATTGCCATGAAGTGGAACAAGTTCCGAGAGCTGGAGCTGTTGGAGTAAGGTTCGTGGGCGTTCATCCGAGTACAATCATGTTCAACATGCAAAGCATCATTTCTGATTATATCATTTCTGTTTTTTTACAGTGGATTCTGCTATTACATAGGATAGAACCACTAAGTTGAATACTGTGATCTATAATTTCGTAAATAGTTTTCCCCCGGCTGAGGAAGCTAGTGAAATTGACTATCATTCTAATGTTAATGTAGGTTTCGATGTCTATTCTTCAATTGCATATGCAAACCTTTTCCTATATCAGCAATTTCTATAAATTTTACTCAATTTGTTGCTGCTGCTACTTAGAGTGGATGTGGATAGCTTAAAATAGTTTTGGATTCATTTTTGAATGAATGTTTGTTCTATATTCTTTTGATTTATTGGGTGACGTGATCTTAAATTCTTTTGCCTTGAAAAAAAGGATATATTGAAGGCCTTTCTCAAATTTGCAGGCAAACAAGAAGATAGCAGATGCTAAGCTTGCTAAAGATTTTCAGGAAGTATTGAAAGAATTCCTGAATGCACAACGTCTTCCAGTTGAGAGGGAAACAACATACACTCCTATTGTGGCTTGGCTTATTCTAAATAATCAATATCAGGTGATGTTATTGTTTTGGATGGATATTCTGATGACCTTGATTTTTGATTGCCTCAATTGTAATGCTTGCTTATAATTATCATCCCCCAGATGGAATTTGTTGCATTTCTTATCCTAGTTGATCTACTTAGATGATTAGTTTCCTTGTTAATGTGCTTCGTAAGTGTCTATTTTTATATTAGAGTCATTGAAAGCTTACTGTTACTGCTGCACAATGATGACACATAAACTTGCAGTGCAAGTGTTTTCAAGATATGATAAAGCAAGATTCACAAAAAATGCTGAGAGTTGACATAGAAGTTGTATTTGGAAGAAACTTAAGGGCTTTACTAGTGCTATTTTCGTTGGCAAGTTTCTGAATTATCTAACCCTACCAGAACATAAAATAAAATAGCATATTTGTGGACAACTTTGGAGCAAATATAGTTTTGGGTATTTCCCTGTGTTTTATTTAATCCTTTAGTTGCTAGCTAGTGTCTCTCCTATAATATTAGACTTGTGTGTATGTGTAAATGATCTGTGTGTGTATCTTATGCAGGCCAGTAGCAAGGATTTTGTACAATCAGGCAAAAGATGGAAGCCACGTGCAGAAATTGTGTAGAATTACTAGTGTGTTGGTTAGCTTGTTTATATTGTTAGTAGTGCGCACATGTAATTAGTTAGCTATAGTTGCTATCTAGTGTAGGTTAGCTATTTTTTGGTATATGAACCTAAATATTAGAATTGGTTATGTGTATGTGTTAATATGAATTGTGTAAAGTGTATTAGTTAATTGGTTATATGATTTTGATGTTTTGTTTATATATACTTACCAATATTGTATGTAAGCTTTATATATTATATATATGTAAATGCGTTGTTTTGTTAAGTTTTGCTGAGTGCAGTGCGATGAATAAACTGTTTAATGTCTTGGTTTTACTGAGTGCAAGTGGGAAATGTAGAAAAACACTGTGAATAATAAAAATAAAACAGAGGGAATAGACAATGCTTCTTCAAGGAAGTGCTGTCTAAAGTGAGGAATAGGCAGTGCTTCTTTGAAAAAGCGCTATTTATTCCTTAACTTTAGACAGCGCTTTTAAAGCGCTAACTTTTCTTCTATTCCGTCTGTAGCGGGTGGATAGATAGTGCTTCTAAGCGCTATTAAAGGCAAAAAAACGCTATTAAAGCCCCTTTCTGTAGTAGTGGTGAGACGCCAGTATATGGACTTTGATAACATCACCCCACTCACAAACACAATAATATATTCAAGATATTCGCAATATATAACAATTTATCCAGACAAATTTAGTCAAAGGGTTTCATACCCGACAATCATCGCAATTAATAGAAATTGCATAATATTTCAACATCGGACACGCAATCCAAGAATTTGATTACGAAAAACACTAGGATGATTCCATCAGTCCTAGCTTACCGATATATGACCCGAAGTCAAATGTGTTCACTGGGATTTAATCCGCAACACACAACATGAAAATCAGATATGCCGACAAGGACTCAAACCCACGACATATCAAACATCACCATCAAGTATGCCAAATGGAACTCTAACCCGCAACATACCAAACCCCAATCATCAATATGCCAACAAGGACTCTAACCCGCGACATACTTGTATCACCATCATCAGACATGCCAACAAGGACTCTAATCCGTGACATACTGGAATCAACCATCATCAGAGATGCCAACAAGGACTCTAACCTCTGATGCCAACAAGGACTCTAACCTGTGACATACAGGAATCACCACAATCGGATATGTCAACAACGACTCTAACCCATTACATACAGATATCTCCAAAAATTAAATTTGCCAGCAAGGACTTTAACCCGTGACATGTAGAACACAAGGTCCATAACTTCTTTTATATAAAACTCATTTACAGAAAATCCTTTTTGTTGAAAACCATTTATAAAACGTCAAATCATAGTGAAATTTACATTTCTCAAACTCTTTTCCTCTTGAAAATCTTTATCCGAAAAACATCAATTTCTTGAAAAAGAACTCATTTACAACTTATTACCGTCCAAGGAGAAAAATATTATTTTCAAAACCTTTCCGTAAATTATTTTTCCGATTTACTCGTCGTTTAGCATTAAAATACTTTATTAGTCAAAAATTAACTATTTCTTTTAGAAATTATTTTACACTTGAAAATATTGCTCATGGAGAAAAGATTATCAACTCTTAAGAAAATCCTTTCAAAACGAATGTAACATAAAACAATACAAGTTTCTTAAACGTTTCTCTATAAAATCCCTTTATAAATCAAAAATGACTTTTCTGTGGGAAATAATTATTCCAAATTCAATCTTACTTTATTTTGGTAACTTAATTACTCTAAATGAAGTTTTTTATTATTGATGAATTTATTTTGAGAACACTAACGCCTGTGAAAAATTTTCACAGTTCCGCCCTCACTTGCACTCACTGATTCATTAGTCGTCGGAAAAATCATTAAAAGATTAATTTTCCACTTTTACACCAATTTTCACCATTTAACTTCTTTGATTGAATATATAAGCATATTAAGTTTTTATCCTCAGAATTAATTAAACACTGACCAATGTCAGGTTGCACAATCCAGCACTCAACAACAGATAATTTCACCACAGCACATTATAGCATACAACACAATTATTGCATGCATCACAGTGATGATCACATAAACAATTTATCACATCAAAAGCATATAGCAAATTAAACAACAAACAACTAAAAGCCAAAGAAATTCATAACAAATAATTTATAGATAACACCCAGATAACGTGTGGTTATCTAAACAAAATCCCTCAGGTAAGCTCCCATTACCTCTCGAAGATCTTTCCATACGATACAAGTTCGTCAACACTCCGATTTCTTGACAGCACACGTACACGATTCACACGCAATCTCCTTCAACAAACCACACAACATAATTATCAATCAAACAATTAAAATCACCTAATCACTAAGGATAGGTCACGGCCATGAAAGGATCTTGTGACTAAAAATTTATAAATTGCTTAAGTCTTTGGATTAAAGATCCTTAAGTACTTAAGACATAACATAAATGATCATAATACAAGAAAATTGAAATCAAATATTTCAACTTTCCAAACTCAATTTCGGCCCATTTATAAACATGAGCTAGGGATTTCATTTGAACACAACATCTTGGATTCAACATATACATGATATAGAAAGTTGAAATCAATGATTACTTTCTAAGAAAATGAACAAAATCTCCTCCCTCCACATCATGATGGTTTCGGTCTTGGAGAGAAAAATAGGGAGGAAAACTTTGTTTGAAACAAACTCTTGGATTATGACCATATAGATGATTATAAGATCATAGAAATTGGTTTCATATTTTTAGGATTTTCCTATGATTTTCTAGAAAATTTCAAAGTTTCTACATCTAGGAATTGAAAATCATGAACAAGGCTTTAAATCATGAAATGAATTGAAGACACTATAGCTTAAAGATGATGAGGATCATGGTTTACCTCTTGGAATTGAAGAAATGTGCAAGAATCAACCACTTGCTTCACAAACTAAGCTTATGGAGTTAGAGAGAAAATGGAAGAATGGAGAAGTGTGGAGAAGATGAATGAAGTGTGGAGAAGAATGTGGAGTCTTCAAGTTACTTCATGACTTTATGAGCAACAAAATAAAGCCTTGGGCTTGCGCAAATGGGCCTGAAGTCCAATAAGGGTCCAAGTGTTTTGAGACTTGAAAAACAAACTTAAGACTTAATACAACCAAGGAAAGTTTAAGAGTACAATTTTGTTTCATACAAAATGTATTCATGATCATGGTATTGGGCCTCATGGCCGCAGCCCAATATGGTTTGGAAGCAACAAGGAAAGGTCCATTCAAAAATAAGAGTGTAAATGGACTTAGGACCAAAGTGCTAAAATAGAAAGTTTAAGGATCAAAATGCAAATTCTAAAGGTATAAGGACCTAAATGCAATATCCTTGTAGATTGTTGATGCGGTGTATTTTTAGAAATATAATTAAAGGCAAGTGCACCTCGTCGCAATCAAGTAATACGGTGGTGAGACCGGTTATCGTATCCACAGGGATTGGATGTCAATTACCAATTCGCAAATTCAACAACTATCTAGACTAATCTAAAGTGTGAGGGATTAAAACAGAAAATAAGATGTTTTTGGTCTTTTAGAATTTTTAACAAACACTTGGTATGCAAACAGAGATATGGCTAGAATTGTCAGGGTTAGACTACACTAATCCTCCCTTAGTTGCAATGAAATGGTTTCTAACACAAGTCCTAATTCAATTATGCCAATCAAGCCTTTTCTAAATTACTCAAGCCTAATGTCTTAGGTGCATTGAGCCTAAAACCCCAATTTAAACCCTAATGTCTTAGGTGGAATAACCTGGGATTTTGCATTAAGTTAAGACTTATAAGATTGCAAGCAGCCAACACCTATGTCTAGATTCTTGACCTACTTGGCATATGATTCATGAGCATTCCTTAATACCAACCTTCCAGTCATCTATCAAAGCAACAAATCATTCCTATGGGTAGCTAATCCAAGGAAAGCATTACACACAGAATCACATACTCATACGAAATAGAAACTTATATTAAAATACCAAATCAATTACACAAGTTCAGACAAGTTCATCTAACCCCAACAATGGGGATTTAACTACTCATGATAAGGAAATACAAAAAAGGAAAAAGAGAAGGGATGAAGAACACTCATAGACAAGCTTCCTCCAATCTTCTCTCCATCCAAGAGCAGAGAAAATGCCCCCCTTTTGGGTAGAAACCCTCTCCAGCCACCAACCCCAGCCTGCCTCCAAGTGCAGCTTATTAGGTTAAAAGTTCCTCTCCTTTTCTGTTCAGTGCAGGTTCATTTATAGGTCCGTCGCCCGTCACGGTCGTGACAGCCATCACGGCCAGGCCGTGATGGTCTCTGACTTGGGCGCCTCTTCATTCACTTATTCATCACGGCCGTGATGGTCATCACGGCCAGGCCGTGATCGCTTTCGACTTTTCCAACTAGCAGGTCACGGCCGTGATAGCCATCACGGCCAGGCCGTGACGCCTTCCGACTTTTGGCTCAATCTTTCTTCAGCTCTTTGCTCCCTCACGGCAGTGAGGCCATCACGGCCAGGCCGTGATACTCTCTGCTTGGCTCATAATCTTCACTTCTAATCTCTTTTTTCATCCAAGCTCCACCAAGGCTGATTCCTGGGCATTTTTCCATTAAATCCTGCAAAACAACACCAGAAACCACCTCATCCGTTCCAAAGGAAAAACTATACAAAATCAACACTAAATTGGCCTAACTATATGCAAATGCATGCAGAAATGTACATGAAAAATGAGGTGAAATCACACTCATCAATTGTCATCATGATGCCATGTGCACCATTAATGCATTCACATGGTGACTCATCATGTGTGACTCGTTGGTATTATCCGTTAGCGGGTCTCGGAAATCCCGTAATCTGCTCCGTTGCTTCCCCGATCCAATATGACACCCGGATAAAAATATAATATTTCACTTTTTAGTGAAATATTTCAAAATAACCAAAATCGTAGGAAATTAAATAAAAACCTTAATGTTTTCGTTCACGAGTCAAGATTAGGTTTTCTGAGCAGTATAAATATAATGTCAGTGAAATTCGCAGGCCGGGTTTCTCCTAACTTTTCAACCTAAATTTTTATCGTAACTCTCTACGGTAAAGTAGAGTGTAAATAAGGTTTCGGTTTAATTAAAAACATTTTCTAAGTCTCGGATAAAAATATAAACTTATTTATATAAATTTCCGATATTAGAAAACAACGAAAAGTCGGGGTGTTAAAGACTACCCCTCTTAAAACATTTCGTCCTCGAAATTTCGTGACACCCACTATACTGGATTTTTCAAACCTAAGGTCTGATTCTCTCACATTGAAGTATATAAAAGAATTTTATCAACTTGAAAGGAATACAGGAATATCCAGTAAGTAAAAAGATTCTTCAATAGGTTTGTGGATGTAAAAATGCATGATCGATACACGTTTACAAACATGAATCTTATAAAGTTCCTTCTTTCACAAGATCTTCACTAAACAACGATTTAAAAGAATGACAGTCCGATAACATTGAGACCGGATCACTTCCACCCAAAAGTAAAAGTGATTGGATTAAGTTTCATCGAGAACTTCCATTTTAAAAAGAAATTTGTGTTGCAACTCGAGAGATAATCTCAATGACTTTTTCAGTGAAATGTGAAAATATCCCGACCAATGGATACTCTCAAACCAATCTACTCAAATGTCTAATACACTGAGGGTTATTTAGGAATGTGAGTACGAATTCTCCTTTGTAATAACATGCCCTATGAATTGCACCTCATCGAGGCAACTCACACTTAGGTAACTTCACGACAACTCTTCTCGCGTAGGAGCCGTAACACTTGACGCAAAGTTTCCTTGTGTTCCTCGTGACACTTAGAGTAAACGAAAACATCACCGATCATGACGAACTTATCAAGAAATGGACGAAAATTCCATTTCGTGTAATCTAACTCGGCTAGCTTCGTAGGCGATATTCTACACTAAGTAATAGAGATCTGACTGATTCTAAAAACTAGATCAATCAAAAACTCAATATATTTCACACACACAAACCTGGAACATTTTCAGGAAAAGGATAAACGGACGTGTCAACATGAACACAAGTACCATTTATTAAACATGAGTTCTTACAAGGCCTCAACCTGATTGGAAACCATAAAAAAACACATATACTTGTGTGTCAACACACATTATTTCGACAAGGAAACAATTCATCCCAGAACCAACCAGAGATCACACAAAAACACAACAGACATATTCCCCAAAGATCCTGAAAGACTCGACCAGCTCTGATACCCCTAATGTAACACCCCCCTTGGGAATTACTCGTAACATTTGCGGAAATAAATTAAAAAGATATTTGCTGGTTGCTTTCGGAACATTTATTTATTTCAAGCCAGAAAATTCAGGTGTAAAAAATTTCTTTTGTCAGAAAACTCTGGAAGACTAAGATACATACTTTAAACAGTAAAATCATATTGTACATCACCACACAAAGAGATAATCACATTCATAATAAATCCGCCAAGGCATACAACTTTTAATAATTAAGTTTCAATTTCCAAAACAGAAAATTAAACCTAAAATTAAAGTCCCACACCAAAGTTACTGACCTTTTCTACACACCACCCAATTAAGATTCCTAACTTGGTCGTTCTACAAGACATTTATCGGAATGACTCCATTGTCATTCCCACAATCAAAATACCCCTTCAAGTATCTAAAACTAAGTCCCGAAAGACTTAGGGAAACTTCTCAGCTCCATCTGCACTAGTGTACCAATGTACAACAGCAATACAAGGAGAAACCTGATATATTTGTAAGGGTGAGACGTCAATATATGGACTTTGACAAGATCACCCCATTCACAAACACAAAGTAGCATATTCATGATATTCACAATATATAACAATTTATCCATACAACATATTAATTTAGTCAAAGGGTTTCACACCCGACAATCATCATAATTAATAAAAATTGAATAATATTTCAACATCGGACACGCAGTCCAAGAATTCGATTACGAAAAACACTATGATGATTCCATCAGTCCTAGCTTAACGATATATGACCTGAAGTCAAATGTGTTCAATAGGATTTAACCCGCAACACGCAACGTGAAAATCAGATATGCCAACAAGGACTCTAACCCGCGACATATCAAACATCACCATCAAGTATGCCAACTGGGACTCTAACCCGCAACATACCAAACCCCAATCATCAATATGCCAACAAGGACTCTAACCCGCGACATACTGGAATCATCATCATCAGACATGCCAATAAGGACTCCAACTCGTGACGTACTGGAATCAACCATCATCAGATATGCCAACAAGGACTCTAACCCGTCCATCATCAGACATGCCAACAAGGACTCTAACCCGTGACATACTGGAATCACCATCATCAGACATGCCAACAAGGACATACTGGAATCAACCATCATCAGAGATTCCAACGAGGACTCTACCCGGGACATACTGGAATCACCATCATCAGACATGCCAACAAGGACTCTAACCCGTGACATACTGGAATCACCACAATCGGATATGCCAACAAGGATTCTGACCCGTTACATACCGATATCTCCAAAAATTAAATATGCCAGCAAGGACTTTAACCCGTGACATGTAGAACACAAGGTCCATAACTTCTTTTATATAAAGCTCATTTACAGAAAATCCTTTATGTTGAAAACCATTTATAAAACGTTAAATATAGTGAAATTTACTTTTCTCATATACAACTTATTACCGTCCAAGGAGAAAAAGATTATTTTCAAAACCTTTTCATAAATTAATTTTCCCATTTACTCGTTGACACGCTGTCGCACAGGGGTCAAAAAGCGAGTGGTTTGTAAAAACTGTAGTTAGGGCGCGACAACTCGAGTATCGTCTCTCAAGGACTCTTGGATTGTTATTAAACTATTAATCGGTTTTGTGTGTGTGTGTGTGTGGGGGGGTTAGATTGAAGTTTGATTGAGAAAACAGAGCAATTAAGTGATCATCAATAAGCTAAAAACGATTAATCTACTGTTTCGGTTTCCCACTATCATTGATTCATATAATTCCCATGCCCTAAGCAGATTCTAATCCCTTTTCGATTGTAGCAACAATTAACAAGTGAAATTGACACTACAAGATATATGTTCCCAATTCCCGAATTAAGCAAACGGGTTGAAGCATTCGTGAATTAAGCAAACACGATTGAACACACGCGAATTAAGCAAACGCGATTAGGTATAGGAACATAGAATCACCGAAATAAATCAACACTTATTCTATACAACCTGAATTAAGCAAACAAGACATATATGATAGTATTGAAAGGAAGAAGCAAATTGATCCAGGAATTACAGAACTTCAAGTGTCGGCGGAAACCGATTACAGTAGACTAATCTCTGGGGATTAGTTCTCCATAAAAAATATAACAAAAATCCTAAAACAAATTGTAAAAAGTGAAAATTGGATCCCTTTTGTGTCTGCTGCGCTCCTATTTATAGAGTGGCCGTGCGTTACGGTCGTGACCAATTCTGCCAAGGGCGCGCGTTCAAAATCTTGTCTGTCACGGTCGTGACCTCCATCACGGCTAGGCCGTGATCAATTCTGTTCTTCAGTGTTCTCTCATCACGCCCGTGATGGTCATCACGGCTGGGCCGTGATGCTTTCTGACTTCCAGGGTCTTCTTATCACGCCCGTGATGGTGATCACAGCTGGGCCGTGATGCTTTCTGACTTCCAGGGTCTTCTTATCATGCCCGTGATGGTGATCACGGCTGGGCCGTGATGCTCTCTGATCTTCATGGGTGGCTCATCACGGCCGTGACCAGTGTCACGGCCTGACCGTGATGGCTTCTGCTTAAGGAGTCCTTCCCTTTTTGCTCTTCTTATTAACCTGAAAACATGAAATAGCAGTGAATGCTTTATTTGACTCAAAATTTAACTAAAATATCCTAAACAACTTAAGAAACTCAAAATGTTGCTTGAGGACAATTAAATCCAAATTTGGGCTAAAACGAGATTAAACTCGAATGCTTAGTGCAAAAATCATGGTCTTTCTAGTTATAAAACTAGTCGAGCCAGAGGCTGATCACTCGTCGTTTAGCATTAAAATACTTTATTAGTCAAAAATTAACTATTTCTTTTAGGAATTATTTTACACTTGAAAATATTGCTCATGGAGAAAAGAGTATCAACTCTTAAGAAAACCGTTTCAAAACAATTGTAAAATAAAACAATACAAGTTTCTTAAACGTTTCTCTATAAAATCCCTTTATAAATCAAAAATGACTTTTCTATGGGAAATAATTATTCCAAATTCAATCTTACTTTATTTTGGCAACTTAATTACTCTAAATGATGTTTTATATCATTGATGAATTTATTTTGAGAAAACTAATGCCTGTGAAAAATTTTCACAGTTCCGCCCTCACTGGCACTCGTTGATTCATTAGTCGTCAGAAAAATCATTGAAAGATTACTTTTCCACTTCTACACCAATTTTCACCATTTAACTTCTTTGATTGAATTTATAAGCATATTAAGTTTTTATCATCAGAATTAATTAAACAGTGACCAATGTCAGGTTGCACAATCCAGCACTCTATAGCAGACAATTTCACCACAGCACAGTGTAGCGTACATCACAATTATTGCATGCATCACAGGTATGATCACATAAACAATTTATCACATCCGAAGCATATAACAAATTAAACTACAAACAACTAAAAGCCAAAGAAATTCATAACAGATAATTTACAGATAACACTTAGATAACGTGTGGTTATCTAAACAAAATCTCTCAGGTAAGCTCCCCTTACCTCTCGAAGATCTTTCCTTACGATATAAGTTCTCCAACACTCTGGTTTCTTGACAGCAAGGTACACGATTCACACACAATCTCCTTCAACAAAACACACAACATAATTATCAATCAAACAATTGAAATCACCTAATCACTAAGGTTAGGTCACGACCATGAATGGATTTTGTGACTAAAAAGTTCTAAATTGCTTAATTCTTTGAAATAATGATCCTTAAGTACTTAAGACATAGAATCAATGATCATAATACAAGAAAATTGAAATCAAATATTTCAACTTTCCAAACTCAATTTCGGCCCATTTATAAACATGAGCTAGGGATTTCATTTGAACACAACATCTTGGATTCAACATATACATGATATAGAAAGTTGAAATCAATGATTACTTTCTAAGAAAATGAACAAAATCCCCTCCCCACACAGCATGATGGTTTCGGTCTTGGAGAAAAAATAGGGATAAAAACTTTGTTTGAAACAAACTCTTGGATTATGAACATATAGATGATTACAAGATCATAGAAATTGGTTTCATATTTTTAGGATTTTTCTATGATTTTATAGAAAATTTCAAAGTTTCTAGATCTAGGAATTGAAAATCATGAACAAGGCTTTAAATCATGAAATGAATTGAAGAGACTATAGCTTAAAGATGATGAGGATCATGGTTTACCTCTTGGAATTGAAGAAATGTGCAAGAATCAACCACTTGCTTCACAAACTAAGCTTATGGAGTTAGAGAGAAAATGGAAGAATGGAGAAGTTTGGAGAAGATGAATGAAGTGTGGAGAAGAATGTGGAGTCTTCAAGTTACTTCATGATTTTATGAGCAACAAAATAAAGCCTTGGGCTTGCACAAATGGGCTTGAATTCCAATAAGGGTCCAAGTGTTTTGAGGCTTGAAAAACAAACTTAAGACTTAATACAACCAAGGAAAATTTAAGAGTACAATTTTGTTTCGTACAAAATGTATTCATGATCATGGTATTGGGCCTCATGGACGCAGCCCAATATGGTTTGGAAGCAACAAGGAAAGGTCCATTCAAAAACAAGAGTGTAAATGGACTTAAGGGCCAAAGTGCAAAAATAGAAAGTTTAAGGATCAAAATGCAAATTCTAATGGTATAAGGATCTAAATGCAATATCCTTGTAGATTGTCATCATGATGCCATGTGCACCATTAATGCATTCACATGGTGACTCATCATGTGTGACTCGTTGATATTATCCGTTATCGTAGGAAATTAAATAAAAACCTTAAGTTTTTCATTCATGAGTCAAGATTAGGTTTTGAGCAGCATAAATATACTGTCAGAGAAATTCGCAGGCCGGGTTTCTCCTGACTTTTCAACCTAAATTTTTATCGTAACTCTTTACGGTAAAGTAGAGTGTAAATAAGGTTTTAGTTTAATTAAAAATATTTTCTAAGTCTCGGATAAAAATATAAACTTATTTATATAAATTTCCGATATTAGAAAACCACGAAAAGTCGGGGTGTTAAAGACTACCCCTCTTAAAACATTTCGTCCTCGAAATTTCGTGACACTAACTAGACAGGATTTTTCAAACCTAAGGTCTGATTCTCTCACAGGAAAGTATATAAAAGAATTTTATCAACTTGAAAGGAATACAGGAATATCCAGTAGGCAAAAAGATTCTTCAATAGGTTCGTGGATGTAAAAATGCATGATCGATACACGTTTAGAAACATGAATCTTATAAAGTTCCTTCTTTCACAAGATCTTCACTAAACAACGATTTAAAAGAATGACAGTCCGACAACATTGAGACCGGATCACTTCCACCCAAAAGTAAAAGTGACTGGATTAAGTTTCATCGAGAACTTCCATTTTAAAAAGAAATTTGTGTTGCAACTCGAGAGATAATCTCAACAACTTTTTCAATGAAATGTGAAAATATCCCGACCAATGGATACTCCCAAACCAATCTACTCAAATGTCTAATACACTGAGGGTTATTTAGGAATGTGAGTACGAATTCTCCTTTGTAATAACATGCCCTCTGAATTGCACCTCATCGAGGCAACTCACACTTAGGTAACTTCACGACAACTCTTCTCGTGTAGGAGCCGTAACACTTTACGCAGAGTTCCCTCGTGTTCCTTGTGACTCTTAGAGTAAACAAAAACATCACCGATCATGATGAACTTATCAAGAAACGAACGAAAATTCCATTTCGTGTAGTCTAACTCGGCTAGATTTGTAGGTGATATTCTACACTAAGCGATAGAGATTTGACCGATTCTAAAAACTAGATCAATCAAAAATTCAATATCTTTCTCACACACAAACCTGGAACATTTTCACGAAATTCTCTCGAATAATCTTCCACGACAGGTACCTCATTCCAATGTCTGACACAATCCCAAAAGGATAAACGAACATGAGAACATGAACACAAGTACCATTTATTAAACATGAGTTCTTACAAGGCCTCAACCTGATTAGAACCCATAAAAAAAACACACACATACTTGTGTGTCAACACACATTGTCTCGACAAGGAAACAATTCATCCCAGAACCAACCAGAGATCATACAACAAAAACACAACAGACATATTCCCCAAAGATCCTGAAAGACTCGACCAGCTCTGATACCCCTAATGTAACACCCCCCTTGGGAATTACTCGTAACATTTGCGGAAATAAATTAAAAAGATATTTGCTGGTTGCTTTCGGAACATTTATTTATTTCAAGCCAGAAAATTCAGGTGTAAAAAATTTCTTTTGTCAGAAAACTCTGGAAGACTAAGATACATACTTTAAACAGTAAAATCATATTGTACATCACCACACAAAGAGATAATCACATTCATAATAAATCCGCCAAGGCATACAACTTTTAATAATTAAGTTTCAATTTCCAAAATGGAAAATTAAACCTAAAATTAAAGTCCCACACCAAAGTTACTGACTTTTTCTACACAGCACCCAACTAAGATTCCTAAGTTGGTCGCTCTATAAGACATTTATCGGAATGACTCCATTGTCATTCCCACAATCAACATACCCCTTCAAGTATCTAAAACTAAGTCCCGAATGACTTAGGGAAACTTCTCGGCTCCATCTGCACTAGTGTACCAATGTACAACAACAATACCAGAAGAAACCTGATATATTTGTAAGGGTGAGACGCCAATATATGGACTTTGATAAGATCAGTACCCCACTCACAAACACAAAGTAGCATATTCATGATATTCACAATATATAACAATTTATCCAGACAGCATATTAATTTAGTCAAAGTTTGTCATACCCGACAATCATCGCAATTAATAAAAAATACATAATATTTCAACATCGGACATGCAGTCCAAGAATTCGATTACGAAAAACACTAGAATGATTCCATCGGTCCTAGCTCACCGATATATGACCCGAAGTCAAATGTGTTCACTAGGATTTAACCCGCAACACGCAACATGAAAATCAGGTATGCCGACTAGGACTCTAACCCGCGACATATCAAACATCACCATCAAGTATGCCAACTGGGACTCTAACCCGCAACATACAAAACCACAATCATCAATATGCCAACAAGGACTCTAACCCACGACATACTGGATTCATCATCATCAGACATGCCAACAAGGACTCTAACCCGTGACATGCTGGAATCAACCATCATCAGATATGCCAACAAGGAATCTAACACGTGACATACTGGAATCAACCATCATCAGATATGTTGGCAAGGAGTCTAACCCATGACATACTGGAATCAACCATCATCAAAGATGTCAACAAGGACTCTAACCCGGGACATACTGGAATCACCATCATCAGACATGCCAACAAGGACTCTAACCTGTGACATACTGGAATCACCACAATCGGATATGCCAACAAGGGCTCTAACCCGTTACATACCGATATCTCCAAAAATTAAATATGCCAGCAAGGACTTTAACCCATGACATACTGGAATCACCATCATCAGACATGCCAACAAGGACTCTAACCCATGACATACCGGAATCAACCATCATCAGACATGCCAACAAGAACTCTAACCCGTGACAAACTGGAATCAACCATTACTAGGACTCTAACCCGTGACATACTGGAATCACCATCATCAGACATGCCAATAAGTAACCCGTGACATACTGGAATCACCATAATCAGATATGCCAACAAGGACTCTAACCCGTGACGTACCGATATCTCCAAAAATTATATATGCCAGCAAGGACTTTAACCCGTGACATGTAGAACACAAGGTCCATAACTTCTTTTATATAAAGCTCATTTACAGAAAATCCTTTTTGTTGAAAACCATTTATAAAACGTCAAATTATAGTGAGGTTTACTTTTCTCAAACTCTTTTCCTCTTGAAAATCTTTATCCGAAAAACATCAATTTATTAAAAAAGAACTCATTTACAACTTATTACCGTCCAAGAAGAAAAAGATTATTTTCAAAACATTTCCGTAAATTATTTTTCCAATTTACTCGTCGTTTAGCATTAAAATAATATATTAGTCAAAAATTAACTATTTCTTTTAGAAATTATTTTACACTTGAAAATATTGCTCATGGGGAAAAGAGTATCAAATCTTAAGAAAACCGTTTCAAAACGAATGTAAAATAAACCAATACATGTTTCTTAAATGTTTCTTTATAAAATCCCTTTATAAATCAAAAATGACTTTTCTGTTGGAAATAATTATTCCAAATTCAATCTTACTTTATTTTGGTAACTTAATTTCATTAAATGATGTTTTATATTATTGATGAATTTATTTTGAGAAAACTAATGCCTGTGAAAGATTTTCACAGTTCCGCCCTCACTGACACTCATTGATTCATTAGTCGTCGGAAAATTCATTAAAAGATTACTTTTCCATTTTTACACCAATTTTCACCATTTAACTTCTTTGATTGAATATATATAAACTTATTAAGTTTTATCCTCAGAATTAATTAAACACTGACCAATGTCAGGTTGCACAATCCAGCACTCAACAACAGATAATTTCACCACAGCACAGTATAACATACATCACAATTATTGCATGCATCACAGTTATAATCACAAACACTTAATTATCACATCCAAAGCATATAGCAAATTAAACGGCAAACAACTAAAAGCCAAAGAAATTCATAACAGATAATTTACAGATAACACGCAGATAACGTGTGGTTTTCAAAACAAAATCCCTCAGATAAGCTCCCCTTACATCTCGAAGATCTTTCCTTACGATACAAGTTCTCCAACACTCCGGTTTCTTGACAGCACACATACATGATTCACACACAATCTCCTTCAACAAACCACACAACATAATTATCAATCAAACATTTAAAATCACCTAATCACTATGGATAGGTCACGGCCATGAATGGATTTTATGACTAAAAATTTCTAAATTGCTTAAGTCTTTGGATTAATGATCCTTAAGTACTTAAGACACAGAATCAATGATCATAATACAAGAAAATTGAAATCAAATATTTCAACTTTCCAAACTCAATTTCGGCCCATTTATAAACATGACCTAGGGATTTCATTTGAACACAACATCTTGGATTCAACATATACATGATACAGAAAGTTGAAATCAATGATTAATTTCTAAGAAAATGAACAAAATCTCCTCCCCACACATCATGATGGTTTCGGTCTTGGAGAGAAAAATAGGGAGGAAAACTTTGTTTCCAACAAACTCTTGGATTATGAACATATAGATGATTATAAGATCATATAAATTGGTTTCATATTTTTAGGATTTTTCTATAATTTTCTAGAAAATTTCAAAGTTTCTAGATCTAGGAATTGAAAATCAAGAACAAGGCTTTAAATCATGTAATGAATTGAAGAGACTATAGCTTAAAGATGATTAGGATCATGGTTTACCTCATGGAATTGAAGAAATGTGCAAGAATCAACCACTTGCTTCACAAACTAAGCTTATGGAGTTAAAGAGATAATGGAAGAATGGAGAAGTTTGGAGAAGATGAATGAAGTGTGGAGAAGAATGTGGAGTCTTCAAGTTACTTCCTTACTTTATGAGCAACAAAATAAAGCCTTGGACTTGCGCAAATGGGCTTGAAGTCCAATAAGGGTCCAAGTGTTTTGAAGCTTGAAAAACAAACTTAAGACTTAGTACAACCAATGAAAGTTTAAGAGTACAATTTTGTTTCATACAAAATGTATTCATGATCATGGTATTGGGCCTCATGGCCGCAGCCCAATATGGTTTGGAATCAACAAGTAAAGGTCCATTCAAAAACAAGAGTACAAATGGACTTAAGGACCAAAGTACAAAAATAGAAAGTTTAAGGATCAAAATGCAAATTCTAAAGGTATAAGGACCTAAATTCAATATCCTTGTAGATTGTCATCATGATGCCATGTGCACCATTAATGCATTCGTATGGTGACTCATCATGTGTGACTCATTAATATTATCAAATAGCGGGCCTTGGAAATCCCGTAATCTGCTTTATTGCTTCCCCGATTCAATATGACACTCGGATAAAATATAATATTTCACTTTTTAGTGAAATATTTCAAAATAACCAAAATCGTAGGAAATTAAATAAAAACCTTAAGTTTTTCGTTCACGAGTCAAAATTAGGTTTTCTGAGCAGTATAAATCTACTGTCAGTGAAATTCGCAGGCCGGGTTTCACCTGACTTTTCAACCTAAATTTTTATCGTAACCCTCTACGGTAAAGTAGAGTGTAAATAAGGTTTCGGTTTAATTAAAAACATTTTCTAAGTCTCGGATAAAAGTATAAACTTATTTATATAAATTTCCGATATTAGAAAACAACGAAAAGTTGGGGTGTTACAGATCACCCCTCTTAAAAAATTCGTGACACCAACTAGAGAGGATTTTTCAAACCTAAGGTCTGACTTTCTCACAGGGAAGTATATAAAAGAATTTTATCAACTTGACAGGAATACAGGAATATCCAGTAAGTAAAAAGATTCTTTAATAGGTTCGTGGATGTAAAAATACATGATCGCTACACGTTTACAAACATGAATCTTATAAAGTTCCTTCTTTCACAAGATTTTCACTAAACAACGATTTAAAAGAATGACAGTTCGACAACATTGAGACTAGATCACTTCCACCCAAAAGTAAAAGTGACTGGATTAAGTTTCATCGAGAACTTCCATTATAAAAAGAAATTTGTGTTGCAACTCGAGAGATAATCTAAATGACTTTTTCAATGAAATGTGAAAATATCCTGACCAATGGATACTATCTAACCAATCTACTCATATGTCTAATACACTAAGGGTTATTTAGGAATGTGAGCACATATTCTCTTTTGTAATAAAATGCCCTATGAATTGCACCTCATCGAGGCAACTCACACTTAGGTAACTTCATGACAACTCTTCCCGCGTAGGATCCATAACACTTGACGCAGAGTTTCCTCGTGTTCCTCGTGACTCTTAGAGTAAACGAGAACATCGCCGATCATGACGAACTTATCAAGAAACGGACGAAAATTCCATTTCGTGTAGTCTAACTCGGCTAGCTTCGTAGGCTGATATTCTACACTAAGCGATAGAGATCTGACTGATACTAAAAAGTAGATCAATCAAAAACTCAATATCTTTCGCACACACAAACAGGGAACATTTTCAGGAAATTCTCCCAAAAAATCTTCCACGACGGGTACCTTATTCCAATGTCTGACACATTCCCAAAAGGATAAATGAACGTGTCAACATGAACACAAGTACCATTTATTAAACATGAGTTATTACAAGGCCTCAACCTGATTAGAACCCATAAAAAAAATCACACATACGTGTGTGTCAACACACATTGTTTCGACAAGGAAACAATTCATCCCAGAACCAACCAGAGATCACACAACAAAAACACAACAAACTTATTCCCCAAAGATCCCGAAAGACGTGACCAGCTCTAATACCCCTAATGTAACACCCCCCTTGGGAATTACTCGTAACATTTGCGAAAATAAATTAAAAAGATATTTGCTGGTTGCTTTCAGAACATTTATTTATTTCAAGCCAGAAAATTCAGGTGTAAAAAATTTATTTTGTGAGAAAACTCTGGAAGACTAAGATACATACTTTAAACAGTAAAATCATATTGTACATCACCATACAAAGAGCTAATCACATTAATAATAAAGCCGCCAAACCATACAACTTTTAATAATTAAGTCTCAATTTCCAAAACAGAAAATTAAACCTAAAATTAAAGTCCCATGCCAAAGTTACTGACCTTTTTTACACACCACCCAACTAAGATTCCTTATTTGGTCGCTCTACAAGACATTTATCGGAATGACTCCATTGTCATTCTCACAATCAAAATACCCCTTCAAGTATCTAAAACTAAGTCCCGAAAGACTTAGGGAAACTTCTCAGCTCCATCTACACTAGTGTACCAATGTACAACAGCAATACCAGAAGAAACCTGATATATTTGTAAGGGTGAGATACCAACATATGGACTTTGATAAGATCACCCCACTCACAAACAAAAAATAGCATATTCATGATATTCACAATATATAACAATTTATCTAGACAGCATATTAATTTAGTCAAAGGGTTTCATACCCGACAATCATCGCAGTTAATAAAAATTACATAATATTTCAACATCGGACACGTAGCCTAAGATTTCTATTACAAAAAACACTACAATGATTCCGTCGGTCCTAGCTTACCGATATATGACCCGAAGTCAAATGTGTTCACTGGGATTTAACCCGCAACACGCAACATGAAAATCAGATATACCGACAGGGACTCTAACCCGCGACATATCAAACATCACAATCAAGTATGCCAATTGGGACTCTAACCCGCCGCAACATACCAAACCCCAATCATCAATATGCCAACAAGGACTCTAACCTGCGACATACTGGAATCACCATCATCAGACATGCCAACAAGGACTCTAACCCGTGACATACTGGAATCACCATCATCAAACATGCCAACAAGGACTCTAACCCGTGACATATTGGAATCAACCATCATCAGAGATGCCAACGAGGAATCTAACCCATGGCATACTGGAATCACCATCATCAGACATGCCAACAACGACTCTAACCCACGACATACTGGAATCACCACAATCGGATATGCCAACAAGGACTACAACCCGTTACATACCGATATCTCCAAAAATTAAATATGCCAGCAAGGACTTTAACCCGTGACATGTAGAACACAAATTCCATAACTTCTTTTATATAAAGCTCATTTACAGAAAATCCTTTATGTTGAAAACCATTTATAAAACGTCAAATCATAGTGAAATTTACTTTTCTCAAACTCTTTTCCTCTTGAAAATCTTTATCCGAAAAACATCAATTTCTTGAAAAAGAACTCATTTACAACTCATTACCGTCCAAGAAGTAAAAGATTATTTTCAAAACCTTTTCGTAAATTATTTTACCGATTTACTCGTCGTTTAGCATTAAAATACTTTATTAGTCAAAAATTAACTATTTCTTTTAGAAATTATTTTACACTTGAAAATATTGGTCATGGAGAAAAGAATATCAACTCTTAAGAAAATCGTTTCAAAACGAATGTAAAATAAAACAATGTGTTTCTTAAACGTTTCTCTATAAAATCCCTTTATAAATCAAAAATGACTTTTCTGTCGGAAATAATTATTCCAAATTCAATCTTACTTTATTTTGGTAAATTAATTACTCTAAATGATGTTTTTTCTTATTGATGAATTTATTTTGAGAAAACTAACGCCTGTGAAAAATTTTCACAGTTCCGCCCTTACTGGCACTCATTGATTCATTAGTCGTTAGAAAAATCATTAAAAGATTACTTTTCCACTTTTACACCAATTTTCACCATTTAACTTCTTTGATTGAATATATAAGCTTATTTAGTTTTTATCCTCAGAATTAATTAAACACTGACCAATGTCAGGTTGCACAATCCAGCACTCAACAACAAATAATTTCACCACAGCACAGTATAGCATACATCACAATTATTGCATGCATCACAGTTATGATCACATAAACAATTTATCATATCCAAAGCATATAGCAAATTAAACAGCAAACAACTAAAAGCCAAAGAAATTCATAACAGATAATTTACAGATAACACCCAGATAATGTGTGGTTATCTAAACAAAATCCCTCAGGTAAGCTTCCCTTACCTCTCAAATATCTTTCCTTACGATACAAGTTCACCAACACTCCGGTTTCTTGACAGCATACGTACACGATTCACACACAATCTCCTTCAACAAACAACACAACATAATTATCAACCAAACAATTAAAATCACCAAATCACTAAGGATAGGTAACGACCATGAATGGATTTTATGACTAAAAATTTCTAAATTCCTTAAGTCTTTGGATTAATGATCCTTGAGTACTTAAGACATAGAATCAATGATCATAATACAAGAAGATTGAAATCAAATATTTCAACTTTCCAAACCCAATTTCGACCCATTTATAAATATGAGCTAGGGATTTCATTTGAACACAACATCTTGGATTCAACATATACATGATATAGAAAGTTGAAATCAATGATTACTTTCTAAGAAAATGAACAAAATCTCATCCCCACACAGCATGATGGTTTCGGTCTTGGAGAGAAAAATAGGGAGAAAAACTTTGTTTGAAACAAAATCTTGGATTATGAACATATAGATGATTATAAGATCATAGAAATTGGTTTCATATTTTTAGGATTTTTCTATGATTTTCTAGAAAATTTCAAAGTTTCTAGATCTAGGAATTGAAAATCATGAACAAGGCTTTAAATCATGAAATGAATTGAAGAGACTATAGCTTAAAGATGATGAGGATCATGGTTTACCTCTTGGAATTGAAGAAATATGCAAGAATCAACCACTTGCTTCACAAACTAAGCTTATGGAGTTAGAGAGAAAATGGAAGAATGGAGAAGTTTGGAGAAGATGAATGAAGTGTGGAGAAGAATGTGGAGTCTTCAAGTTACTTCGTGACTTTATGAGCAACAAAATAAAGCCTTGGACTTGCGCAAATGGGCTTGAAGTCCAATAAGGGTCCAAGTGTTTTGAGGCTTGAAAAACAAACTTAAGACTTAATACAACCAAGGAAAGTTTAAGAGTACAATTTTGTTTCATACAAAATGTATTCATGATCATGGTATTGGGCCTCATGGCCGCAGCCCAATATGGTTTGGAAGCAACAAGGAAAGGTCCATTCAAAAACAACAGTGTAAATGGACTTAAGGGCCAAAGTGCAAAAATAGAAAGTTTAAGGATCAAAATACAAATTCTAAAGGTATAAGGACCTAAATGCAATATCCTTGTAGATTGTCATCATGATGTCATGTGAACCATTAATGCATTCACATGGTGACTCATCATGTGTGACTCATTGATATTATCCGTTAGCGGGTCCCGGAAATCCCGTAATATGCTTTGTTGCTTCCCCGATTCAATATAACACCTGGATAAAATATAATATTTCACTTTTTAGTGAAATATTTCAAAATAACCATAAACATAGAAAATTAAATAAAAACCTTAAGTTTTTCGTTCACGAGTTAGGAGTAGGTTTTCTGAGCAGTATAAATATACTGTCAGTGAAATTCGCAGGTCGGGTTTCCCCTGACTTTTCAACCTAAATTTTTATCGTAACTCTCTACGGTAAAGTAGAGTGTAAATAAGGTTTCGGTTTAATTAAAAACATTTTCTAAATCTCGGATAAAAATATAAACGTATTTATACAAATTTCTGATATTAGAAAACAACGAAAAGTCGGAGTGTTACAAAAAGTCATATTTTATGTCAGTTGTTTAAACAACTGATGTTAAAAGTGATTTCAGTGAACCTGATAATTATGGTTCTGCTACCACCTCCTTTGTAACGTCTCATTTTTGGTTAACTGATGTTACCCTTTCCTATTTATTACATATTTTGCATTAGTGAAACAACATATTTATATTGTCTTTGCACTTTATTTTTCTTTTCCTTTCCTTTATCATTTTCCTTTACCGCTTTCATTTCCTTTATCATTTTCATTTATTGCTTTCATGCAACTTTAGCTAGCTTCCTAGTTCAATCTTCTATACTAGACGCTTTCTTTAGTAGTCTAGGAATCCATATCTTAGAAGCATAGTCCCTTTCTCAGCATAATCACCTGAAAACAAATGAGAATCTTCATTGTCAACTTTACGAATTAGCTGATCAAACGGTTAAGCACCAAATTTTTGCACGTCGAGAATAACTGGCCTCCTATGAAAACCAACTATTGTCGTTGAATTGTAGTACCTGTGTAAATACTAGATAATTCTTTTGAAGATCTACTTGAAAAAATAATTAAAAAATGGAATGCGTACATATATAGGATTGCTTAAGAATGCAAATCGTTCCCTATTTTCTAATACTATTATAAGTTATTATTATAAATTCAGATAAATTTTTTTAAAGTTTTTTTAAACTCATCCTATATTAGTATTGTTTATATCCAAATCGATAAAAAAAACCAAAATTTGATATTCAAAAAATAAAACCAAACAAAATTGATTTTTATTAATGATTAGGCTTCTTCTTCTGCTGTAGCCTTTTTGTGTTTATTGTCTCTTTCACAAAAAAAAAAATTTATTTGAAGATTGTTTGATGATGGATTTCATTTACACAAATCACTGGAATTGTATTTTCTACCAAAAAAAAATTTAAATAAATCACGGCAATTGTATTTAACTTATTTCTCCTGTCGTATATGTGAAACTCCTTTATTAAAAAAGAAGGACAATGTTAATGATCTAATAACACAAATAGGGTCCCAATCATTATAATAAGTAATGATTTATGGTCATTTTGAAGTTTTTAAAATCAAACCTTTATGTTTTATAAAAAAAGTCAAACCTTTATGATAATTTGAACAGAATTAAATATATTTTTGATTCATATAAAATTGATAAAATTTAATTTTGATCCCTATAAAATTTTTATTTGTGCTTAGTTACTAAAAAAATACAAAAATGTGTATTTTAATCCCTTATGAAACCACTAGAAAGTAGAAACACACTACTTTTATTAAAGGTAGTGACTAAAAACCAATAAAAGTTTTATAGCGACTAAAATTAACTTTTATCAATTTTATTGGGATAAAAAATATATTCCCATTGAATATTATTTTCTTTTGACCAACTTATTATAAAAAGTTGAATCATATAGAGTATGTTTAAAAGAGCTTATATAAAGAGCTTATTTAGGCTTATAAGAATAACTTATGATAATAAATTTATGAAAATAGTTTATAAGAATAATTTATGATTTTCTTATGAGTATTTTTTAAACTCATTTTAATAAGATAATTAGGAAAACTGTTCTGATCTAGAAACCAATACTCGAGAGTTTCGAGTGTAATACGTGTATGAGTTCACTTGGTTGCTCCTCTGTTCGGTCCTCTCTTTATAATAAGATCTTGAGTTGTTATGCTCATTAAGATCGATTTGTAACATCTGTCGTCTTGGGTATTGAAAGCACAACTCATGTATTAAGTCTGACGGCCACCGTTAAAAAATACATTTAACTCAGTTCTTATTCTCATGTTACCAATTTGCTCTATGGGACCTTCAATCCGACTATGCGTATATATAGTGGGGACCGATTTATGCTAAACCCATGTAATACAAGAAACTTATACAAATAAGCTATTGAATAAGTTGCAATTGCTGGTCTCCTATGAAAACCAACGTATTCTCGTTGAATTGTAGTACCTATATAGATACTGGATAATTCTTCCGAAGATCTACTTCGAGAAAGTAATTAAAAAATGGTATGCGTACATATATAGGGTTGCTTCAGAATTATGCAAATTGTTGTCAACTTTCTAATACTTAATAAATTAAATTTATTCAAAGTTATATAACATTTAAATATTTGGTAAAGGATTGTATACCCATCATTTAATTATTTCTACATTTTAAATAAAGCTAATGAAAAAAAAGTTATTCTATTTTAGATATAAAACTTGTACAAATACTGATATCTATTGGTCCAAGTGGAAGAAGCTTGGATCAGTTGAACATGTAGTTTTCAATTCGATTTTTGAATTCATGTGTATGATTAAAATACTATTGTGTGGGGTTTGAGGATATGACAATAGCCTGAAATGTTACGGACTGTTTGCTTTGTTTCTAGTTTACTGTTTTTATTTCTTGTTTTCAGTAATAATTACAAAACTGTCACCTTGTTTTTATTTTGTTTATCGTTTTAAGAAATTTGTACAGGAAACATTGAAAATAACTTTTCTCTATTTTCACTGTTTCCTATACAAATTTTTTAAAACATGAAACAACATGAAAACAATGTGTCAGTTTTGTAATTATTTTTGAAAATAGAAAATGAAAACTGGAAATAAAGTAAACAGTCCCTTAGGGCCTGTTTGGTTTGTATTTTCATTTCCTGTTTTCATTTTCTAAAATTTGTATTGATTTTAAATTGCTAACAAGAGGATGGAAGACTCCTACAATAAACAATTGTGACAAAGAGATGTGGAATGCTAGTTAAGAAGAATGCATTTCCGGAAACAATGAAAATAACTATTTGACATTTTCAAAATTTCTAGAAATGCTAGATGTGTTTTCAAAATTTGAAAAAGAAAATGATATGACAAACACTAAAATCAATACAGATTTTAAAAAATGAAAACAAGAAATAAAAATATAAATCAAACATGTCCTTAGTCTTTCATCTATCGAGTGATACGGAAATAAAATTAAAAAAAAAAAACCAAGTCATACTTTTCAACCATGTCCCTAATCATACCATGGACTAGCGATTACTTAGCACCAATAATGAGTGCAATTCCTTCAACCGAAGTCCTATTGTATTTTTTATTTTTTATTTCTTTTTTTCTTTTGGATTTCTAGGTATCCTTCGTGCGTAACTGCGAAGACTAATTTCTCGAGTCAGATAGGATTACAAGGACTACAAAACTCTACCTCAAGCAGGACAGGACTACTGTATTTTTTATTGGCTTAACCAATCTTTTTTTTTTTTGACAATTTTGGCTTAACCAATCTTAGTCGGCATTAATTATTTTTATTGACCGTAATAATATTTATTACGAATGACTAGCATTATTCCTATTTAGGGGAACTATGTTAAATTGATTATAATTTTTTAAAATAAATTATATGTAAATATTTGACTTCTTACTACCTGAATGAAATTTATGAACAAAGATGCATACAAATATTTATGTCACTGTCTTTTTGTCATTCTTTTCCAATACTTGATCTGTCACTGACTTTTATTACAATCATTTTCCCCAATTCCTTCCAAACTCTCTTAACTTCATCTTGCAGTTTCTTGACATATTGATAGCTCATAGCATCCACAACAATGGTTGTTTTTTTTCATATGAAACCAAAATTACATTCACAATTGATTCCCATTCCATCACTTAATGTACTAATTAAAAACTAATCCATGTAAACGAATACTGAATAAATAATTATAAAAGGACTAAGTGAAGTTGGATGGTTACATTTGTGATGATGGGTACTAAATACCAAAGCATGAAAAGCCTATTACTGATTCCCATTTCTGATCTCTCTCTTTTTTTATCAGCTTGTTTTTAGATTGAAGGTTCTGCCTGAAAAATATACATTTAGACGAGGGTTCATTTAAGGGAGCACCCTGCTTGTTGACCATTAGTTCTGGTAATTTATCACTGCATTTGCAAGTTAATCTCATTCAATGTCTTTGTAATCTTTATCTTCTGTTTTTTTCTTTTCTGGGAGAAGGGCTGTTAAAATTTTAATTAGTATTTACTATTATGTTAATCTAGGTGCTGGAGTGGCGCATGTCAAAGTCACTACTCTGGTCTAAACTATTGTACATTAAGATTTGTACTTTGTAGTATTCAAGGGGAGTTTTTCCAATTTCTTTATGCTATGTGGTTTGGACAGTAAACTGTTACATGCAATAAATTGACTTTTTGACCCCATTAGTGCAATTTGCTTCATAAATTATCGAAATGGTACAACTTGGAAAGTATTTATCAAATTAGGGTAAGTCATACAGACATATACGACTTCAAAGTCGTATATGCCATTTACGACTTCACTTTTTAGGGTTTATTATAAAATAATAGAAGTTGTACATATACCATGTACGACTTCTATTATTTTATAATAAATCCTAAAAAGTGAAGTCGTATATGACATATACGATTTTGAAGTCGTATATGACATGTGTGAATACCTAATTTTGTCCGGGTGTCACTTTTTTTAATTAATATTTTGAAAAGACAAAAAATAAAAATTGCAAAAAATCAAAAAATATTTTGTTCATGCTCTTGGCCCAATAGATGATTAGAGTTAGCCCAAATTTTAATTACAAGTTTAATGTAGCCCAATTATCCAAGCCCATGGGTTTAAAAAAAAAGGTATTTTGTGCTCTTTGTTTTCTCTCACCTGTAGCTCTCTGCTTCCTCTCAATTCAGGTAAAAATCAGCTTTATTTTTATTTCCCTTCTTTTGTTTTGTTGTTCTTTTTTCTAAAATAAAGGGTACACAACCCCTGCACCTGCAGCAACCAAGCAGCGTAGTGGGAGCACCACGCCATGGCACCACCATTTCTGCAGTTTTCGTCCTCACCTCACAACAGCTGGCTAACAAATATTTTTGTCTTCTTCTTCACTGGTTTGGCTATAAATTTGGCACACAAAATGAACAGAGGGGGGAGGAGGCGGAAAGAAGGAAAGGAAGCATGAAAATAGAGTCTACCTCTCCCCAATCTCCATCAATAACAGTGGCAACACAACACCTTCCACTCATCCAGAACCATCATCTTCATCTACTATCTTCTTCTCCATTCCTATCATGTCATATACTCAAAGCCCATAAAACTTTCATCCTCTTCAACCCATCATGAACAACCTTCACCACCACTTTACAAATATCAAACCTCTCTTCACCAAATCCCCTCTTCTTCATAACCCACACACTACTCCCATCAACCAAACCAACAAGCCAAAGACTATATCTACCACCCAAGAAATTAAATCAAAGTCAAAATAAAAATAAAAGAGAAGAGAACAAAGAGGGAAGGAGGGGAACGACCCACATAGCAACCCATGACCACCGCCGTTGCTTCGACCCACCACCGTCACCACTGCGTCGCACCACAGTCACGTTCCTCCGCCCCGAGCCCAGCTCTGTCACACTCCACTGCGTCACCACTCTCCCCTCCGCCTAGCTCCGCCACGAACTCAACACCGCACCAAATGTTTTCCTACGTTCCCCTCCGTCACAAATCACAGATCCGCCTTTCGCCATAGTCTTTGCTCAGCCGTGTGACCACCAATGATCGTCGCCGCCGTCGCTTCACAGCACCGAACCAGAGCCAAGCTTCCTTCTCCATTCCGCCGTTGTCAAACTCGGACAAGAACTACCCACCAAGGTCGCGAGCGCCACCGTGTCAGCTGGTCGTCCTTCCTGTAGCCACCCTTTGCTTCTCTGCCTATTGCTTATGTTGGTAACGAAGCTTCTAGCTTCTCTTTTCTAATCTGATTGTTCTTTCTTATTTTACTTTGTTGTATCATTAGAGTTTGGGGCTTATTTTGTTGGATCCATAATATGTGGGTTTGTGTTATTTTAGTCACATCCTTTTTTTTAATAATAAAAACAAACGTAAAAATATGAAAAAGACATTTTCAAAAAAAAAAAAACAATTCAAAAATGAAAAATCCTTTTAAAAAAGATTTTCAGGTTATTTCTTTAAATAAATAAAAACTTTAAAAAATTCCTTTTTCTTAAAAATATCAAAATCAACCAATCAATCAAGTTTTTTTTTAAAGAATTACGTGGCTTTGAGTTTCCCATCGCACCCGGGAATACGTAAGAGCAGAATCAATCATTCTATCAAGCCAAAATTAAATTTTCCTTACTTTATTGTCTCTTTTTATTTTCAAATAGTTAATCAAAATAATTAAACTTATGATATTTAGGGATGCTCTATGGACACGGTGCCATGTTCAATCCCTTAGATTTGAGGTTGCCATGTGGACTTATGTGCCATGTTCAACCTCATTTAGGTTTTATCAACAATAAATTTAAAAATGCACAAATCAATAAAAATACAAAATATCAAAAATAAAAATAATTCTTTCTTATATATAATTTTTGGGGTAAAACAAATATTTAAAAAGTTATTAAAAATTTTGCACAATTAACTTGAGGTACCGTTTTTTAAACGGGTGATGTAGGGTGCTAACACCTTCCCTACTCATAACCGACTCCCGAACTCAAATCTCTCTCTTTTTTTTTAAAAAAAAATATCAGTTTAGCTTAAATAAATGGTTCTTCCAATATTTTTTCCCAAATAAAATATTGGTGGCGACTTCTCTATTTTTTCCTTATTTACGCGGCTCCCGGACGGGACGGTCTATCATTGTTGGCTGTGCAAATTTTTAATAACTTTTATTTGTTTGTTTACCCCTTTTTATTTAGTAAATAGTCTTTTATTTCTTCCTCATACATACTTGTATATATTCTACAATTTGTCATGTTAACCTTTGGATAAATGACATCTCCTTCTTATGTGTGGTTCTGTTTTGTATGGTAGCTCTTAGCTTTTAGGGTTGTACATATTTATATGTTCCTGGCACATACATCACTATTACATATTGCACACACTTTTAACTCTATAGGATTAGGCGGTGTCTCGACATTGTCATTGAAGAGGTCTTATACCCCCCCCCCCCCCCCCCCCGATATTTGTCGATCGATTCACCACTCAGGTTGTACTCGATATCATGGGATGGTCATATTGATAGGGTTTATCCCTACTTGTGACTAGACTCATGAGTCGAATCCTTATCTTTCGGGATAGGGGCAATTGGGGACTATGAATTTTAGAAGTCAGACACTACCCAATTTTCACTCATTGAGCAAACTTAGGGGCCAGATAGTTAAAATCGTAACTTTAGGTGTGTCAAGCCCTAAGTCTTAGCCGTCTTAGGACACAAAGGGATTTTTTTTGTTACTCTTCTTCATGTTTTTTTCTCTTTCATTTTTGTCAGAAAAAATCCACAATTTTTTTTCTAAAAGAAAAAAATGATTACACAAGTCCTTTTACTTTTTACAAAAAAACAAAACAAAAAAAAAATATTTCTTCATATTTTGTAACTCATACATTTCTGTAAATAATAAAAAAGGGATCTGTGTAAATCATTTTTCTATAACTTATTCATATTCTTTGTTGAAGAATAAAAAAAAGATCACTTATTTTTTTCATGCATCTCATGCATTAATTTTTTTGGGGTCAATAAAAAATAAAAAATATTTTCATGCATTAATTACTTTTTACGTCATTCTCATCATAAAAAAAAAACATTAATATCAAGCGTTCATTAAAAAACATTTATCTCAAGAATTCATAAAAAAAAATGATTCTTCTCAAAAATAAGAAGATCATCTCATGCATTGTCGTTTTTGTGAAGAAAAAAAGTGTCATCATGCATCACATGCATTAAAATTTTTTGAGTCAATATAAATAATTCTTTTTCAAACATCTCACGCATTAATACCTTTTGGGTAAAAAAAAACATTTTTTCATGCATTTCATATACTCATTTCTTTTTAAGTTGAAAGTTTATTAAAAAAAAATAAAAATAAAAAATTCATTCCATGAATTGTGCTCCTTGGAGAAAATGGAACCATTACACTTTCAAAGAATGGCAATTAAAACCATAGATCATGAGGTGAAGCTGGAAATAAGACTTGGTCAGGTGGTCTGAAAATGCGGATCACAACCTTATACCCAATCATGCAGGTTCGGATGCCAATGAAGTTGAAGGCACGCTTTCACATTCATTTCTCATAAGTCGAGTAGGGCATGTCAATTTTGAGATCTCTCTGAAAAGGTTATTTTCTAGTGGACTACTGAGACTTCAAGAAGAAAGCTACAATGACATTACCAGAGATTCGCATTCTAGTGATTATGAGAAGTGACAACACTTTGCGATCCCCGTCTTGGGAATTTCTAAGCAGCCCAGGCTAGATTGGTTCATTGGTGGTTTACCATAAAATGGTGGTTACATTGTATTTTATCATGTACTACTTGAATCATGTTCACTGTCTTGAAGCATTAATGTAATGGATTTGCATCCATACATTGTCTCATCCATTCTTTACATCTTCCACATCATAATATTTCTCTCTTCAGTCTCATATCTCAGCTTCTCTTTTTCTTACCCAAGTGTCATCCTTGGTTTTGTTCATTAAGCTCGCGTTATTAGAAGTTCTTTATGGGGCATTGATCAGCCCACCTGGGCCCACGCCTTTTGAAAAAAAAATCAAAATAAAAAAGAAAAGGAAAAGAAAATAATAGAGGAGCAAATAAATAAAAACTTGGTGAATACCATCTTTGTCTCTAAAATAAAGTTTTTTAAAAAATAAGCAATCATGATTTGAAATGAAGATTGGCCGTTGATAAGCCTCTGGCTCATCTAGTTTTATGGCTAGTATGACCAGGGTTTTGTGCAAATAATATCCTACTTTCACCCAAATTAGATTAGATTGTCCTCAAGCAAGGTTTTGAGTCGTTTGCGTAGTTTTAGGTTAATTTAGCTAGTTTTGAATAAAATTAAGCTTATGGCTATTTTGTTGTTTCAGGATAATAAGAAGAGCAAGTAAGGAAGTGTATCCAAGCGAGAGGCTATCACGCCGTGCCGCGTGACACCGGTCACGGCCGTGACAAGAGAGAAACCAAAAGTCGAATGTATCACGGCCTGCCCGTGATAGACATCACTACCGTAACGCACCAAAATGCGAAAGGTCACCCTTGGCAGAGACGATCACGGCCTGGTCGTGACAGCCATCACGGCCGTGATGCGCAACCTCTTATAAAAGCGTAAACGCTTGCAGGCAGAAAGGCATCCAGTTTTTCACTACTTTACATTACACTTTTGAGTTTCCTTCCATCTGTAATGGAGAACTAAATTCTTAGGATTAGTCTACTTGTTTGAGGATCCTATATACTTGAGGTTATGTAAATCCCTATTTTAATTGCTTTTCCCTTTTCAATATCATATTGCATATTTCTTTTGTTATTTCCGAGTGTGTAATATTGTATTGATTCGTTTCATAATGTAAATTTCCTATACATAATCGCGTTTGTTAATTCGCGTGTGTTCATTCATGATCGTTTGATTATGAGCGCTTAATCCCGTTTGTTATTTCGGGAATAGGAATTTGCATCCATAGTAGCAATTACGTTGTTAGTTGTTCTGTAGAATCGAAAGGGGATTAGAATCGCTTAGGGCTTGGGATTACATTAACCAGGGATAGTTGGGAATTCTTTGATGGAGATTAATCGTTGTTTGATAACCGATAAACCCTTTTCAATTGCCTTGTTTTGATTTATGTTTTGTTTGGTTCGTAATTGCATTCCAATCCAAACCCCCCCCCCCCAAAAACTTATTTTTGTGAAAAGTAATATTCTCAGAGTCCTTAGAGACGACATCCGAGTTGTCGCACTATACTATACTTTTAAACCCGCTCAACCTTTTTGGCGCGTGCGCAACAGCGCGACCAAAAATTGGCGCCGTTGCCGGGGACTCTGAGTTGTTATTTTCTCAATTTGTTTTTATTTTCTTTTCTTTTCTTTATTTTATTTTCTGTTTTGTTTTGAATTGGTCTGGCTACTAGGTCTAATTGCCCTGAACTGTGTGATTTTGACCCGGAAATTGAAAGAACATTGCACACACTCCGTAGGGAATTTCGGGCTAGCACTAGTAGTGATACCAATTTTAAAACTGCTTTTGAAAACATGGGAGACCAAAGGACTTTGAGGCAGCTTGCTGCCCCTGATGTGAATTACAATGGTTTGTGCATTGCTTATCCTGGTGCTGACACACCTTTTGAGTTAAAATCTGGGCTAATCCATTTGTTGCCTAGATTTAATGGTCTTGCAGGTGAAGATCCACACAAGCACTTGAAGGAGTTCCAAGTTGTCTGCTCCACAACTTTGAGGCCAGAAGGAGTAACTGAGGATCATATCAAGTTAAAGGCTTTTCCATTCTCACTCCAGGGAGCTGCAAAAGATTGGCTTTTATACCTTGCACCAAATTCCATTACCACATGGAATGACTTGAAGAAGCTCTTCCTGGAGAAATATTTTCCTGCCTCCAGAGCCGCTGCAATTAGGAAAGAAATCTGTGGAATAAGGCAAGGAAATGAGTCGCTAGCTGAGTATTGGGAGAGGTTCAAGCAGCTGACATCTAGTTGCCCCCAGCACCAAATTTCTGAACAGCTCCTCATCCAATATTTTTATGAAGGATTGCAGCCTATGGATAGGAATATTTTGGATCTTCGCTAGTGGGGAGCATTGGTTGACAAGACCCCAGCTGCTGCTAAGCAACTTATTGAGAACATGTCGTTGAATTCCCAGCAATTCACTACAAGAAGAAATTCTGTTGAGACTAGAGGTGTACATGAGGTCCGCACTTCCTCTTCCAGCCATGACAGTGGTGATAGAATTGATAGGCTCACTTCTTTGGTAGAGAAATTGGTAATGGATAGGGTTCAGCCTGCGGTGTTGTGTGGCATGTGCAGTTCTCCTGAGCACCCATATGAAGCATGCCCCATTTTGCAAGGAGGGTCAGTTACTGAATCACCTCAAGCCTTTGCAGTCCATCCGTATAATCAGGGCAATAACCGTAAGCAGATCAAAGATTCGGATCTTTCAACAAATAGGTACCATCCCACTGGAGTAATCATCCTAATCTGCGGTATGGGAACTCATCCCAACAACCGATGGCACCTCGTAATCCTCCTCCAGTGACCACTTCAGCACCCTCCGGACCTTCAAGTAGATGACATGCTCAATAAAATGGCTGCACAAATGGCTGCACAAAATCTACGATTTCAGAACAAATGGGACAGATTCGAGCTTCACAGCACACGCAGTTTCAGAAGCAAACAAATGCCAGCATTAAAAATTTAGAGACACAGATCGGACAGATGGCCACATCCATGAATAGCACACCGCAAGGTCAAAGAACAACCAACTGCCAAAGACACCGGTGATCAATCCTAATGCCTCCAACCCCAATGTGAGTTCTATATCTCTCGAGGTCCGGAAAGGTTGTTGAGGCCACTTCGGAAAGAATGAAGAAACTATGAAGGCTACTCCCGAGCCTCTTGTTGAAGTTACTCCCGAGCCTGTGGTTGAAGTTGAAACCGAGAGAGTGTATAGACCACCCATTCCATTCCCACACGTAATCCGAGAAAAATTTGAAGAGTGGTGGTGAAGATAAAGAGAAGGCAATTCTTGATGTGTTAAGAAAGGTGGGTGTTAATATCCCTCTGTAGGATGTGATCAAGCAAGTGCCAAGAAATGCCAAATTTCTCAACGACCTATGCACCAAAACGAGGACGATAAAGACTAATGAGAGGGTTGACTTGGGAAGAAATGTCTCAGCGCTTATCCGATCCCGAGCCGAGAAAGAGTTGTTGCTTTCACCCAGTGCATCGCCACCGAAGTGCAAGGATCCAGGCACCTTCACTATCCCATGCACTATTGGGGACAAGAAGTTTGAAAACTGCATGTTGGACTTGGGAGCATCTATCAATGTCATGCCTACCTCCATCTTTAACAAACTGGATCTTGGTCCTTTGAAGTACACAGATATCACCATTCAGTTGGCCAACAGGACCAGTGCCCGCCCCATGGGAATGGTGGAAGATGTACTAGTGCAAGTTGATGATCTGATCTTCCCAGCTGATTTCTACATCTTGGACATGGCAGGCGAGACACATTCCAGTAAATCACCAATCATCCTGGGCCGGCCATTCATGAAGACAGCCAAGACTAACATTGATGTGGGTGATGGGACCATGTCTATGAAGTTTGGGGATATAGTTGCAAAGTTTAACATATTTGATGCCATGAAACATCCAGCGGAAGAGCACTCTATTCCACATTGAGCTGATATCTGAGACTATTGAGGACACCCATGAAAACTTGTTTTCTAATTTTCCACTTAATTCTGGCTGTGATGATATTCTTTCTTTTCTTGATTGTACTAACGCTAACCATTTTGTGGTTTGTGCTGAGATTGCTGCATGTTTAGCAGGTGATGAAATTGTCAGTGCAGTGGATGAGAAACATGAAGAAGATGAAGCAGCATCGGATGCCCTCTCTACCTCTTTGGACTTAGAGCGCAAGGAATGGGATCCGGTGACAGCTCCCGCTTACACCGCACTTGATCGGGGAGTACTCTTTTCCTTTCCCTCACTATGATTTTATAATTTCTGTTGTTCATTGGGGACAATGCATGTTTTAAGTGTGGGGAGGGAACTAGTTGTAGTTTTTCTTTTCTTTGAATAAGCTCCTGAATAATTTGAGAAGCTCAGGAGCATTTGTGTGTTGAGTCTTTTGTTGGCAAGCTTGTTAGATTTTTATTGATGTTGCACAGATTGTTTGCATGATTGATATGTAATGATTCCCCTAGCTGAAAAATTTTTGTTTTTTGAAATGTGATTCCCATGTGAAATTGAAAACTGAACTTTGGGATTTTGTTATGATAGCATGATGAATGATAAGTTTGGGGTGATAGGGAGCACACACTAGGGATAGTATCTCTTTCAAACAATTTGCATGAATGTCCAGGTGAGGTTTTGAGCCTCCAACATGTTTTAAAATGTGTGAAAATCACTTTCAAGTTGCACTTCCCTGGTTTTGATTGAATCTCTTTTTGGTTTGCATGATTATATGTGAGTAGCAGATGATTTAGGCAGTTTCTTTGTAAATAGCTACTTGGCCTGAATAAACTAATTCCTATTGCATGTTCCCTAGTTAGCCCTTTTGAGCCTATTAGCCTATTAGTTCTTGATAACCTAATGTTATAAGCCCAAAAATCTGGAAAACCATGTTAACCCGATCTTAGGATTAGGAGAGCATGTAATCTTAGAATGGGTGCAAGAAACCAAAGTTTGGGGTGGCTACCCGGTGCAATGTGCTGTTTGGGATTGAAAAAAAAAAAAGAAAGAAAAAAAAAAGAAAAAAAAAAGAAAAAAAAAGAAATAGAAAAAAAATGATGAAAAAAATAAAAGTGCAAAAATTTCAAAAAGACTATTTGAATAAAAAGGCTGTAGCCACCCAGAAGTGTAAAGAAAAAAAAATATAAAGAAAGGAACTTGAGTGAAATTCAAAGTGTAAATATAGTTCATGCTCTCTTAGTTCCTAGGGTCTTCAGCCTAGTTCTTTTGTATATCCTACCCTTAGCCAGGCCCCATTACAACCCAATAAAGACCTTCTGATGTTGCTTGCATGTTTTCTGTGGGAGCCATTTTGAGGTGAAAATCAAACTTTTGGGAAGTGTACTTGAAAAGTGAAACTGAGTGCAAGTTGTTAGCCTGACATAAACTGAGTGACTGAGTGAACAAATAATGCCCTTGTGAGGAAGGCAGTTGTTTGGATTTGGTGATCTCCCTCTTGTGTGTGACTTAGATTCCCTGCTTAGATTTCTGATTGTTTTCATGATGAAACTCTCAATTGTTTAGAATAAATGAATTTGGGGATTGCTCTGTTTGAAAAGGGGGAAACAATGAAGAAAAACTGTTTTTGATGTATTGCTTGAATGTGTGCAATGTTGATTGAATCTTTTAAGCTTGCCAGGTCTTGAGTCTTTTTGATTTTTTTTTGAGTCTTAGTTTGCTTGGGGACAAGCAAAGTTTAAGTTTGGGGTATTTTGATAAGCCTCTGGCTCATCTAGTTTTATGGCTAGTATGACCAGGGTTTTGTGCAAATAATATCCTACTTTCACCCAAATTAGATTAGATTGTCCTCAAGCAAGGTTTTGAGTCGTTTGCGTAGTTTTAGGTTAATTTAGCTAGTTTTGAATAAAATTAAGCTTATGGCTATTTTGTTGTTTCAGGATAATAAGAAGAGCAAGTAAGGAAGTGTATCTGAAGCAGAGGCTATCACGCCCAGGCCGTGACACTGGTCACGGCCGTGACAAGAGAGAAACCAAAAGTCAGAATGTATCACGGCCTGCCCGTGATAGACATCACGGCCGTAACGTACCAAAATGCGAAAGGTCACCCTTGGCAGAGACGATCACGGCCTGGCCGTGACAGCCATCACGGCCGTGATGCGCAACCTCTTATAAAAGCAGAAACGCTGCAGACAGAAAGGCATCCAGTTTTTCACTACTTTACATTACACTTTTGAGTTTCCTTCTGTCTGTAATGGAGAACTAAATTCTTAGGATTAGTCTACTGTTTGAGGATCCTATATACTTGAGGTTATGTAAATCCCTATTTTAATTGCTTTTCCCTTTTCAATATCATATTGCATATTTCTGTTTGTTATTTCAGGAGTGTGTAATATTGTATTGATTCGTTTAATAATGTAAATTTCCTATACATAATCGCGTTTGTTAATTCGCGTGTGTTCATTCATGATCGTTTGATTATGAGCGCTTAATCCCGTTTGTTATTTCGGGAATAGGAATTTGCATCCATAGTAGCAATTACGTTGTTAGTTGTTACTGTAACTGAAAGGGGATTAGAATCTGCTTAGGGCTTGGGATTACATTAACCAGGGATAGTTGGGAATTCTTTGATGAGATTAATCGTTGTTTGATAACTGATAAACCCTTTTCAACTGCCTTGTTTTGATTACTGTTTTGTTTGTTTCTTAATTGCATTCCAATCCAAACCCCCCCCAAAAACTTATTTTTGTGAAAAGTAATATTCTCAGAGTCCTTAGAGACGACATCCGAGTTGTCGCACTATACTATACTTTTAAACCCGCTCAACCTTTTTGGCGCGTGCGCAACAGCGCGACCAGCCGTCTTTCTCTATCCTTAGTAAATATCATCATTATCCCTTGTTACCCCTTTTGAGCTTGAAACTTCTCTTCAAAGAACCTTGGACAAGGATCACCCCTAAACAAAGTGTAAGTATGAAAGAAATGGTGATTATGAAGCATAAAGTGGGAAAGTGAAAAAAATAGAAAAGAAAAGAAAAGAAAAAAGAAGAAGAAGAGAAAATAAAGATGGAGAAAGAAAGATGATGAAAAACATCATGCAAAAAAAAAAAAAAAGCAAAGTTAGAGGAAAACAAATGTTCTTAGAAATCGAAAAAATCATGGATCCTTGGTCCTATTCAACCTTAACACATATGTTTGAGCCTTATATCCTTCCTTTCATGACCCTCAACCACTGGCCACGTTACAAGCCTCAAAAGTCCATTCTAATCGATGAATGATTGCTACTTTTTCATTAACTTTAATTTTGAGACAAAAATTTTGTACACTTCTAGTTTCTAATTGATTGCTCCTCTTAAAAAAAAATAAGAAAAGAATGAAAATTAAAAAAAAAACAAAAAAAATAAAAAGAAAGCTCGTTAGGCCGAAAATCCTCAAAGGCAGCCTAAGCAAAATTTAGGGCAAGATCTACATGGGGCGAGACTTTGCTTTCAAGGGTCTTATTCTATAGCATTTCCATTATTGGATGCCCTACACTGGGTCAGCTCCATTGTCAAGTTTTCCTTATTAAGTGCCCTACATTGGGGCGGTTTCATTCTTGGTACCCAACATTGGGGCAACATCATTCTCAAGTTTTCCTTATCAAGTGCCCTACATTGGGGCAGTTTCATTTTGGGAAACCTGCACTGGGGCACTCCATACTCAAGGGAACTACTCTGGGCAATTTTATTCTTTAGCGGCATACATCGAGCCTATTTCATTTTCACATGCCTGATACTAAGGCGAAATTTTGGTGAGCAGTATCCATTACATCCAAAGTAAAATCAACCCACACTAGGGCAGTACTCTTTTGACCTCCACATTACCTCTTCAGTCTTACTTCATTTATGTCCTTTCGAATACCATTTGAGTTTTCAAACTTCCAACACCAATCGAGAAGTTGTTCTGGCAATAATGTCATACTTTTGAATTCATACATGTTTGTTATATGATGCTTCGGGTAAGGTAAACATGAGTTCAACAGTACAATTTAACCATACAATGGTAATCCTTTGATGAACAACTCTGGTAAGAAGAATTATGAATACAATGAAGAAAGTGACATCCTCAATTGGCAATTCAAGCAAGAGCAAAGATCCTCACAAATAAGTGTGGTAAAAATTATTCACTTCCCAAAGAATAAAAGAAAGAAAAAAGAGAAAAAAGAAAGAAAAAAAATCAAAAAATATAGAAAGGAAAAAAGTGATAAAAATGGCTCACTAGACTGAAAACCCAAAAAGGCAGTCTAGGCAAAATTTAGAGCGACCCAGTAGGTTGAAAACTCACAAAGAACGACCTACACAAATATTATGGTCAAATACAAGTAAAGTAAAAGAAGTCTCCTCAAACTAATAAACTGGGGCAGTTTAAGAGGATAAGTCATGAAAGCTCCCAATGATGGGACTGGGGCAAGTCACATCCTTGAAAGTTGATCAGACAATCTCATCCATTTGGGTAATCATTACAAAGAAGCACATCTCAGTCAAGAAGCAAAATATCAGTTGAGCAAGTTAGTGATAATCAAGATCAAGGAGTCTCATTCTAACCCATCCTCAATCTCGGCTGCAGTCAAGACTCTAAGGATCCAAGGATCAAAGAGTTTATTGAAAAAAAATACAAAATAAAAATAAAAAAAATTAGAGTTTTCATCAATGATAAAAGCATCTCATGCATCATGCATAAAAAAAATAACCAAGGTTTTCATCAATCATCAAAAGCATCTTCTGCATCATACAAAAAAACACACACACAGTTTTCATCAATCACGAAAGAGCATCTATCATATCATGCATTGTCTCACCATTTCTTGCATTGACAAAATCAACATCTTTACATTGCATTTGTTCGACTTTAGCGGGCACAGGGCCCCAAAAGTCATGTCTTTGTTAGCTTTAGCAGGCACAAGGCCTCGTAAGCTTCGTTTTATTTTTGTCCAGCTTTAACGGGCACAGGGCCCATAAGCTGTTAGCTTTGTTGGCTTTAGCAGGCATATGGACTCTTACACTTTGTTTTGTTGTAGTTTGGCATTAACGGGCATAGGACCCCAAAAGTCATGTCTTTGTTAGCTTTAGCAGGCACAAGGCCTCGTAAGCTCCTTTTTGTCTTCAAGATTCGGCGGGTACCATACCTCGTAAGCTATTTTATCCTTTTTTCAAGCTTCAGCGGGTACCAGACCCCGTAAGCTCTTTTTGTTTTCAAGCTTCCGCAGGTACCAGACCCCGTAAGCTCTTTTTTGTTTTAAAGCTTCCGTGGGTACCAGACCCCGTAAGCTCTCTTTTGTCGAGCTTTTGACAGGCAATCCACCCCGTATGCTCTTTATCTTTCTGTTCAAGCTTCTGATAGGGCAATCCACCTCGTAAGCTCTTCTTATCTTTCTGTTAGAGTTTCTGATGGGCAATCCACCCCTTAAGCTCTTTTATCTTTCTGTTAGAGCTTCTGATGGACAATCCACCTCGTAAGCTCTATATATTTCTATTCGAGCTTCTGATGGGCAATCCACCCCGTAAACTCTTTTCTATCTTTCTGTTCGGACTTCTGACGGACAATCCACCCCGTAAGCTCTGTATCTTTCTATTAGAGCTTCTAACGGGTAATCCTCCCAGTAAGTTCTTTTTTATCTTTCTGTTCGAGCTTCTGACAGGAAATCCATCCCGTAAGCTATTTTACCTTTCTGTTCGAGCTTCTCACGGGTAATCCACCCCGTGAGCTCTTTATCTTTTATGTTCGAGCTTCTGACGGGTAATCCACCCCGTAAGCTCTTTATCTTTGTATTCGAGCTTCTGACGGGCAATCTACCTCGTAAGCTCATTTACCATTATGTTCGAGCTTCTGATGGGGAATCCACCCCGTAAGCTCTTTTACCTTTTTATTCGAGCTTCTCACGGGCAATCCACCCCGTAAGCTCTCGTATCTTTGTGTTTGAGCTTCTGACGGGTAATCCACCTTGTAAGCTATTGATCTTTGTTTTTTTAAGCTCAACAAGCAATCCACCCTGGAAGTTTTTATTTGTAAACCTCAGTGGGCAAGCCAACCCGCGGGTTCTTTACAGGAAATCATTTTGTAGACACAGGTTCTTTTGCTTGTCAGTGTACCCCGAACAAAATTGGAGTTCATGTCTTTACTCGTTTGTTATAACGATAATAGATTAACTACGACTACACCTATTATCTAATAAGAAACAAGCAAAGAGGGGCAGCTGTGAATATATAATTTTGTCCGGGTGTCACTTTTTTAATTAATATTTTGAAAAGACAAAAAAAATAAAAATTGCAAAAAATCAAAAAATATTTTGTTCATGCTCTTGGCCCAATAGATGATTAGAGTTAGCCCAAATTTTAATTACAAGTTTAATGTAGCCCAATTATCCAAGCCCATGGGTTTTAAAAAAAAAGGTATTTTGTGCTCTTTGTTTTCTCTCACCTGTAGCTCTCTGCCTCCTCTCAATTCAGGTAAAAATCAGCTTTATTTTTATTTCCCTTCTTTTGTTTTGTTGTTCTTTTTTATAAAATAAAGGGTACACAACCCCTGCACCTGCAGCAACCAAGTAGCGTAGTGGGAGCACCACGCCATGGCACCACCATTTCTGCAGTTTTCGTCCTCACCTCACAACAGCTGGCTAACAAATATTTTTGTCTTCTTCTTCTCTGGTTTGGCTATAAATTTGGCACACAGAAAATGAACAGAGGGGGGAGGAGGCGGAAAGAAGGAAAGGAAGCATGAAAATAGAGTCTACCTCTCCCCAATCTCCATCAATAACAGTGGCAACACAACACCTTCCACTCATCCAGAACCATCATCTTCATCTACTATCTTCTTCTCCATTCCTATCATGTCATATACTCAAAGCCCATAAAACTTTCATCCTCTTCAACCCATCATGAACAACCTTCACCACCACTTTACAAATATCAAACCTCTCTTCACCAAATCCCCTCTTCTTCATAACCCACACACTACTCCCAGAGCCAGAGCCAGGCTTCCTTCTCCATTCTGCCGTTGTCAAACTCGGACAAGAACTACCCACCAAGGTCGCGAGTGCCACCGTGTCGGCTGGTCGTCCTCCCTGTAGCCACCCTTTGCTTCTCTGCCTATTGCTTATGTTGGTAATGAAGCTTCTAGCTTCTTTTTTCTAATCTGATTGTTCTTTCTTATTTTACTTTGTTGTATCATTAGAGTTTGGGGCTTATTTTGTTGGATCCATAATATGTGGGTTTGTGTTATTTTAGTCACATCCTTTTTTTAATAATAAAAACAAACATAAAAATATGAAAAAGACATTTTCAAAAAAAAAAAAAAACAATTCAAAAATGAAAAATCCTTTTAAAAAAGATTTTCAGGTTATTGCTTTAGATAAATAAAAACTTTAAAAAAATTGTTTTTCTTAAAAATATTAAAATCGATCAATCAATCAAGTTTTTTTAAAGAACTACGTGGCTTTGAGTTTCCCATCGCACCCGGGAATACGTAAGAGCAGAATCAATCATTCTATCAAGCCAAAATTAAATTTTCATTACTTTATTGTCTCTTTTTATTTTCAAATAGTTAATCAAAATAATTAAACTTATGATATTTAGGGATGCTCTATGGACACGGTGTCATGTTCAATCCATTAGATTTGAGGTTGCCCTGTGGATTTATGTGCCATGTTCAACCTCATTTAAGTTTTATCAACAATAAATTTAAAAATGCAAAAATCAATAAAAATTCAAAATATCAAAAATAAAAATAATTCTTTCTTGTATATAATTTTTGGGGTAAAATAAATATTTAAAAAGTTACTAAAATTTTGGCACAATTAACTTGAGGTACCGTTTTTTAAACGGGTGATATAGGGTGGTAACACCTTCCCTACTCGTAACCGACTCCCGAACTCAAATCTCTCTCTTTTTTTAAAAAAAAGATCAGTTTACATTAAATAAATGGTTTTCCAATATTTTTCTCAAATAAAATATTGGTGGCGACTCCTCTATTTTTTTCTTATTTACGTCGCTCCATGACGAGACAATCGCGACAACATGTATGACTTACCCCAATCTAGTAAATACTTTTCAAGTTGTACCATTTCGATAATTTAGGAAGTAAATTGTACTAATGGGATCAAAAAGCCAAATTATAATTGCATATAGTATTGTAGGGGCTGGTGAAGAGGGTTTAGATTAGAAACATTCAAATAGATATGCATGGGTTTGAGCTTTGAACATTACAGAACAGCTACCAATCTAATTAGTCAAAATCTTCATGGCCGCTTTCTATTTTCACTACAACAAAATAGACTTTTAATAACGCACCTTTAATAGCATTTCCGTGTGGAAATGCTATTAAAAGTGATGGGGGACTTTTAATAGCGTTTCCCTAAGGGAAACGCTATCTTAGGTATAACCTAAGATAGCGTTTCCGTGTGGAACCGCTATTAAAAGTGTCACTTAGGAAAAGATAGCGGTTCCACACGGAAACGCTATCTTAGGTGATACCTAAGATAGCGTTTCCTTCAGGAAACGCTATCTTAGGTATCACCTAAGATAGCGTTTCCTGTAGGAAACGCTATCTTAGGTCTTCCCAGTAAAATTAGACGCGCGCTCGGCCTTCCCTCCCTGTTTCTTCCTCATTTTCATTCTACTGTTTCCTTCCCTCTGCATGCCATCTCTTTTTCCTTCCTCATTTCTTAGGTCTTCGCCATTGCTCGCCGCCGCTGCTACTCCGAAAGAGAAAGAACTTAAATCATACTAGCAGGTTTCGTTGGGTTAGCTCAAGTTGCAGGTTATTTCTTTGTTGTTGCAGTGTCGCTCTTTTGGTGCAAAGCTCTTGTGGCTCTGTTCTATGGGTTCTTGTTGCCTACAACTCATCTTGTTAACTTTTTTATGCACTTATATTGATCTTTCAGTTTGCCCCTTGTTTGTTTTGTGTGCTATGGGTCTGGGTTTGATTCTTTGTTGTTGGTTTGGTGAAAGGTTGTGATCACTAGCTTTGTTACTCTCTGTCACTTCTACTGTGGCATCTCTTGTGCCATATTGTTCTTGATATAATTTCCCTTTTGCCTTTCAAATATGCACAACTTCATCAAAACTTATGAAACCAAAACATTTTTTTTTTACTGAAGTTTTATGGGGTAGTTTAAGAAAATTTCATGATTATTTAACGTGGTAATCCTATAGGATGATACACAACAAAAGCTTGATGAAGTTGTGCATATGGCAATCCTGTTTTGGCTTCATAAGTTTTGAGAAACCATTATATATGTAGATCTAGCTTAAACTCATGTGGATAGAGCATGGTTATGGCAAAGTTGGGTTCTCACTTGGCCTGGAGAGAGAATGTGAACAATGCTCAGTAGCTTTATACTAAAATTACACTTAAAATCCATGTTAGTTCAACTAGCAAATTCTACTCCATTTGCATTGGAATCCTCCGAGTACTTAACATTACAATCAGGGTTGTGGTTTTGATGAGTTGAATATGGATTCCATTCGAATAGTTGTAGTTTTAGTTTCACACTTTCATAGTGTTACTGTGGAGTGGAAGATAACTGAGATGTAATGTTGTTTTTGCAGTTTCTGCTCCTTCATATAAAATCTATTAGTTTCATAGTTCACACTTTCACAATGTCGTTTTGCGAGTTTCTGCTCCCTCTCATTGTTCCTTTGCTCCTCTTGGGGCTGTCTTGTGCCGAGTCATCAAGTCAACTGGGACACTTCTCTTGGCTTTCTTGTTGGGTTCAGGTAACACTCTTTCTAATATCGATCGTGATATTTGAACACAAATTTTGAATGTGAATTTTGGTTATTGTTTCTGTTGGACAATTTTTCAGTTAAATGTGCTTGTGTCAGCAATGGCTGTTATTTTGTTTTGAGGGATAAAAGGGATTTCATTGGTGCATTGTTTTTATTTTGTTGCTTTTGGATCAGTATTCACCACTCTATGTGATTAGCTTGATATCAATCTTGGCTTCACTTTTCTTGTTTCATTATATAATGGATTTACATTTCGAAAAAACAAAACGGATGAGTTTTGGTTGAAGAAATGTGAACATGAAGAGAACTTGAAAGCTTTTACTATTTAAAGTTTAACTTTGCCTTTTCTATTTATTCCTTTTCTTTTAGATTAGGTGGTCAAATGCTTAGGGACTTGATTTCATGTGGGATAGGGTTCATGGATCTTATGCAGAACAATGACTTCCAGTTATCTTTATTTGATATCTTGAAATCTTATGCAGAACAATGCTCAGATTTTGGTGGTTTTGGGTCACGGCCGTGATGGATATCACGGCCAGGCCGTGACGGTCTCTGCTTCTGGTTGCTCTGCGAAATTCCAGTCTCTCGCGAGGCGAGCCTATGCTCGCGTCGCGAGCCCCTGTTATGGCCGTGAAGAATTTCACTACCGGGCCGTGATGTGCTCGACTTGTGGTGGTTTTGGGTCACGGCCGTGATGGATATCACGGCCAGGCCGTGACAGACTCGACTTGACCTTTCTTCTTTTTCAGTTTTGCTCGATCATGGCCGTGATGGGCATCACGGCTAGGCCGTGATGGACTCTGTTTGGCTCATTTTCTGCACTTTTAAAGCCCTATCTTTATCCAAACTTCATCATGGTTGATCTTGAGCATTTTACCCTTGATATCTGCAAAACAACACACGAAAACCGCCTTACCCGTTCCAAAGGAAAATTAACCTAAAATCTAATAAAAATATGCCTAAACTACATGAAAATGCATGCAAAATGATAGACAAAGATGATGTGGAATCACACTCATCAACAAGTCGACACTTGGTTCCTTCAAGAATACTCAGTGACAATGTGTTTTGTTTGCAGACCTTTCATTCCTTTAATCAGTATACATTGCATGTAGACCTCAACCACTCTAAACTCAAAGTAAATATGTTTAATAAATATTTTTGTAGATCGGAAAAGCATGGATCGGAAATGGATGTCCGCAATCGTTTAACGAAGGAGTATGAGGATGGGGTGAAAGAGTTCATTAGTTTTGCAGTTCGGCATGCGAAAAACCCTAATACAATCATATGTCCTTGTTTAGATTGTTGTTATGCAAGGTGAGTTAGTGCAGCCGATTTGGAAGAACATTTAGTGTGTAATGGAATCGATCAAAGTTATACATGTTGGACAAAACATGGCGAGACAAGAGCTGAGTCTAGTGAAATGAGGAATCGTGTGAGATATTCATCATACGATACCGACACAAATACTTATGAGGGCGATCGTTTTGAAGACATTGCAAATGCTGTTGAAGAGGATCTTCGGGATTGTCCACAAATGTTTGGGAGGTTGGTAAGTGATGCAGAGCAACCATTGTATGATGGATGTACTAAATTCACAAGATTGTCGGCGATGTTAAAGTTGTATAACTTGAAATCCAGGCAACGGATGGATCGATAAGAGCTTTACGGACTTACTCACACTATTGAAAGACATGTTGCCAGATGATAATGTGCTTCCTAGTCGGACATACGAGGCTAAACAAATGTTACGCTCTATTGGCATGAGCTACGAGAGGATACATGCTTGTCCTAACGATTGCATTTTATTTCGAATGAATATGCATCGTTACAGATGTGTCCTAAATGTAATGCCTCACGATATAAGAAGAAAGAATCAGATCCGAGAGAAGGTTGTGTGGTATTTTCCCATAATACCCAGATTTAGGCGCATGTACCGTAGTTCAAGATTCAAAGCACTTGACATGGCATGAGGATGAAAGGATCAAAGATGGCAAGTCATGCGACCCGGCAGATTCTCCGCGAATGGAAGAAATTTGATCATGATTATCCCGATTTTGGGCAAGATTCAAGAAACCTACGACTTGCATTGGCTCACGGATTTAACCCGCATGGTGTTCAAAGTAGCTCTCACAAGATACATGGCCTGTGATTTTGGTGATTTACAACCTATCCCCATGGCTATGCATGAAGCGCAAATTTATGATGTTATCTATGTTAATTTTTGGGCCCAAACAACCAGGAAATGATATAGACGTCTATTTGACTCCTTTGATTGAAGACTTGAAACAAGCTGTGGGAGACGGGTGTGGAGGTGTATGATGGGTATAAGGAAGAAAGTTTCAATTTGAGAGCTATGTTGTTTGGGACAATTAATGATTTTCCAGCCCTACGGTAATCAGTCAGGATATAGCATCAAGGGTCGGTGTGCATGCCCTATATGTGAAGAGGGTGCAGATTGGATGCGGTTAGAACATTGTAAGAAGAATGTCTTTCTTGGGCATCGTAGATTTTTGCATCCAAGTCATCATTACGGTGGTGGAGAAAGGCGTTCAATGGGAACTCGGAAGAAGGTAGAGCGCCTTCACCTTTGACGGGTGATCAACTTTTTGAAAAGGTAAAGGATTTGAATATCCAATTCGGTAAACCTTTTGCGAGAGATATTGTCACAAGAGGGTGGAAGAAAAGGTCGATTTTCTTTGAGTTGCCATATTGGAAATCATTATATGTAAGACATTTCCTCGATGTGATGCACGTTGAAAAAAATATCAGTGATAGTGTCATTGGTACGATACTCAATGTGCCAGGGAAGACTAAAGATGGCATCAATGCAAGCTTGGACTTGGTTAGTATGGGAATAAGAAGAGAATTGGGACCGACCAAGAAGGGTAAAAGTACATATCTTCCTCCACTGCTTACACTCTATCTAGAAAAGAAAAAACTGTTTTTGTAAGTTTCTTGAAGGAGTTAAGGTTCCGGAAGGGTACTCTTCAAACATTAGGAACCTCGTATCGATGAAAGATCTCAAGTTAAAAGGTCTAAAGTCCCACGATTGTCATGTTCTCATGGAGCAGTTGATACCCATTGGTATACGGTCTATTTTACCTAACAAAGTGCGGGGGCCTTAACTAAACTCTGTTTCTTCTTCAAGGCAATTTGCAGCAAAGTGATTGACCCCGGGAAGTTGCCATCATTGCAAAGAGAAATTGTTGTGACTTTATGCGAGCTTGAGATGTACTTTCCACCTTCATTCTTTGACATAATGGTTCATCTAACCATTCACCTTGTTAAGAGAGACACAACTGTGTGGGCCAGCTTATATGAGATGGATGTACTCGATTGAGCGTTATATGAAGATATTAAAAGGGTATGTGAAAAACCGATCACGACCCGAGAAGGTTGTATTGTTGAACGGTATATTGTCGAAGAAGCTGTTGAATTCTCATGCGAATACCTATCCAATGCTGAATCTATAGGGCTGCCAAAGTCTCGTCACACATGGAGAATGATGGGGCAAGGAATTACCGGAAATGAAATAGTGACTATAACAAGGACGAGAATGGGAGCAAGCACACTTATATTGTTCTGCACAATGCCGATGAGGTTGAGCCATATGTTGAAAAACACAAGGACATGCTTAAGAGTTTGTATCCAAATAAGAATCAAAATTGGCTAACTAGAGAACACAATCGTTGTTTTATAACGTGGCTAAGAGATCACATTTATACAGAGTTGTTGAAAATGATACTTCAGTTTCAAATAGATTGAGATGGTTAGCCAAAGGTCCAAGTTTGCATGTGTTCTCTTACCACGGTTATCAAATTAATGGGTACACATTCTATACAAAAGAACAAGATGGTCGGAGTACAATGCAAAAACAGTGGTGTGACTCTAGTAGCTCGATCGATGCATATCTCAAGTGCCAAAGACGAAACCCGATATATGCAAATATGTCATACTTCGGCGTCATTGAGCGCATATGGGAGTTGGATTACACAAAGTTTAAGGTTGGTGTGTTTGGTTGCAAGTGGGTTGACAATAATAACGGTGTTCGATTGATGAGTCGGGGTTCATGCGGTGGATCTTAATAGGGTGGGGTATAAAGATGAGCCTTTTATATTAGCATCTCAAGCTCAACAAGTGTTCTATGTCACTGATCCAGCTGATATGAAAAGGTCCATTGTTCTTTTGACTAACAAAATAATTACTAATGTTGATGATCAAGACCATCGAGATGTTGATATTGAAGATGATCCTTTCGTCGGGACATTACAATCACTTGAGATTGATCCAACTAGGGATGATGGTATGTATATGAGAGATGATCATGATGAGGGGCTTTTGGTCAATCCACCATTTCGTACTAATAAAGGACAAACAAATCTCAATCAAATGAAGAAAAGAAAAAGGTTGACTTAAACATGTATGTAGTGTTTGTGTTTAAATGAACTTTCTGATCCTTTTATATTATAGTTAGCATCTTCCAGTAATGCTAGTGTTGATTTTGTTATTCATAGTTGTTTTATATTTTGCATCAATTAATGTTATATTAATGTCCATTGATGTTTTACTTGTATCTAATATTTTTGTAGGTAAATGGCATCTTCAAGTAATTCTAGTGATGCCAAAGCGGCGAGACGTGGGCCAACAATTATGAAGGCGGTCATCCGCCCAGATGAGTAAAGGACAAAAATTTGATGTAATTTACTTACTAATCTAAGGATTTCATAATGTTGTTTGATATCTAGATTTAATTACTTTATTATTTTTATTAGGTTGAATGGAATTCTTTGGACCAACCTATTCGTGCTAATGGTAAAATATTGAAGAGTTACATTGGGGCCGTTGTTCGGCAAACGGTCCCAATTATTTGTTCTAATTGGAAGGATGAAGCTTTGGATGGTTTCAAAGAGAGCATATGGGCTGATGTACAGGTAATTGTTAAAATTTATAAATTATATTGTAAACTATGTAAACATACTTACTTTGACACGTTGTTTATATTGTTTTGCAGATGTCTTTTAATGTTGATGAATCTCGGAAAAAATTTGTACTTCAGGAAGCTGGTAACCTACATAGGGCATTCAGAACTAGATTGACCAAAAAATTTCTAAGAGATGCCAACGGGAATATCAATGAGGAGCCTCCATCAAAATATCCACACATATCAAGGGATGAGTGGACAGATTTTATAGCAATACGCACAGGAGATGCTCAATTCCTGGTATGTTTAATATCACGTTAGTCCTTATAATTTTATAGCAATACGTACATATGACATTAACCATGTATTAATATTACTTATATGTGTCTGAATAGAAATTAAGCAATGAAAATCTGCAAGGCGTTAGATCCTGCATGCCCTTACAAAGCATCACGTAAGGGGTATGCTGACATTGAGGATGAATTGGTATGTATATATATATATATATATATTTAACTGCATTTGTGGTAAATATGACTTTTAAACTGTTTGGTTAATTTATATTATCTCAATATACAGATACAGGAGGCGGGGCCGAAGTTAAGGAAATTAAACGCCATATTGTGTGGAGGAAAGCCCGCGAGAACAAGGCGGGTGTAATTGACAACAAAAATACGCAGACCGTGTGGAATAAATGTGTTAGTAGACTAACGATTACATTATCAATTGTTATTTTCATATGATAATATATAATAATTTTAACATTTGCATTTCACCAATAACTATGTGTCGGGAGGAACTGCCACACAGTCTACGGTAGAGGAGAGATAGAAGACTTTGGTCGCCAGGATATTCTTGCCAAAGCCATAGGTGTGCCGGAGAACCACAGGCGTGTTAGGGGTGTGGGTTTCGGCGTCTCACAAAAAGATTACTTCCCACCCGAAGGTCGTGCAAGAAATAACTCGGAAACGAAAAAGTGGGAGGAATTGGTGTCTCAACTCTCTGATAGATTGAACATTTTGGAAGAAAAGCTGAAACAAAAGGATGATGAGGAGAGGCGAGGCTAATTTCACGGCCCAAGCAAGCGTCAAAGATAGTTGCACTCTACCATCGCAAAGAGGCTTCAGAGGTAATGCATGCCTTTTTTTTTTACTAGTATTGCATTCGCAGATTAAATACATTCAATTGGATGCCTTAATTCACAGACTTATTAATCTATCATTGGATTAGGCGTCAACTCATGTCGACTATATTTATCGACCCCAAACTATCGTATGGTTGCTATGGGTAAAGTATACAATGAGTCGGGTGTTACACCGCACTTTGGACCAGTACCCCTTAACCATGTGAAAGTTGGAGTTGATGTTGCAACCGAGGGGATGCGCCATTGCCGGTACCTATCGTTGATGCAGATGTGATGACAGTAGGAGATGCAATAGGTACTTATGTGGCATGGCCAATTGATCTCGTGGTTGTAATTAATATGGTATGTAATTGCATTTTTCCACCTTTTCATATACGGCATATATGGATTACATTAGTTGATCACTAAGCGGCATATTGAAATGCAAAATTTCCAGGCACCCGCAAAAGCTAAAGGCAAGGCGAGTGTCCGGATATACAAAGGAGTCAATTACAACCCCAGAAAATAAAGGAGGCAACTCGAGGCCAACCCACCTACAACTGGTTCAACTACAACTTCTCCGGAATATTTGAATTTCCTTAAAATACATGAACGAAAGAATATGAAAAATGCTGACCAATTGTACGTAGAGATGGAACAAAATATTTTTGGCAACCATTTCATTGAGATGCTCAATACTGAAAATATCGGAGAAGTTGTAAATCATGAATGGGTATCCGCCTCCGTTATTTCCGCATATATCGGGTAATAAATCAGGTTTAAAGTGTACAATATTTTTTTAGTCTTTCCATTTAAATATTGATGTATGTCATTGGTGTAATCCATTTTTATATTTTAATTGAAGGTATTTGTATGAAGAATTGTTGCTTCCAAAGGAAATAACGAGGAGGTTTCTGTTCTTGTCCCCACACCAAACAAATACATACGGCTACTTCGGGAGGGATTCACGGACAACGTATCTAGCTGACCAGGTTTGCAACTAAAGAAAGAGAATATCAGCCCTTGTTTTTAGCGCCATGCAATGTTGGGTGAGTCGCTTATCCTATAGGACATAATTCACAATAATGAATTACATAAAAGTTGAGGTGCTTAGGATTTGTTATCTCAACATTTTTGTAGGAATCATTGGGTCTTTGTCTGCGATAAATATTGTTGAAGAGATTATTTACTATCTGGATCCCTTGTATGTTGATCCTAGGGATCGCCCTGAATTAAAGAATCATTCGATACGTAAGCATGTTTTTATATTTCTGATTTTCTATGATTACATTCGATACGTGAGCATGCGTGTGTTTGTGATGATTGAAAATATGTTTCTTAATGAAGTCTGTTTGATTTTGTGATTAGTGGTTTGCAAGTTTATCGCGCAAATATCGGAGCTAAGGTGCCGCGTTTAAAGGCAACCAACATTAAATGGATTGAGATACGGTATATTTGCAAAAACTTAATGCGCAATTAGATAAAAAAAACTATATTGATTTACTATTTTATTTTTTATAGTGCCCAAGACAACCCAACAAAGACAGATTGTGGGTACTATGTCATGCGTTTCATGAAGGAGACTATCTTGCGAGAACCAAGTTAAAATACCAATGGCGGTATGTTGTTTACTTAGCTTTTAACCGTGGACTGTTCAAATGTTTTAGCAATTGTAACTTAATTTATTTAATTTTTATGTCGCAGTACTTCCTCGACTTCAAATGCTCCACATACTCCATCGCTCAACTATCAAGTCAAGGAAGAGTGGTGTCGCTATATTGTTGAAAAGTTCGTTTGATTATGTCAAATTGATCCACGATAGTTGCAGCAATACTCATTGGTATGTGAATAATGCTTTATATTTATCAACCCCAAACTATCTATGTATTTGTTTTTCCTTGGTACATGCCTTCGAGTTGATGTGCATTGCTAGGAGAAAATAAGTTCAAACTTATTATTTTTGTTACACTTTGTTAATGCTTGATTTGAATTCTGTTTCTTGCTACGAAGTAGTATTTACCTAATTAGTCTGCTGTATCCCAATGTAACAAAGTTAGTCTTTGTGGTGGAAATGCAGTATGTATGCTACGAGTCTTTGGATCACATTTCGACACATTACGTTGGTGTTGTCTTGGTCTCATGAAAAACAAACAGAAGCTGGAAATGTAGATTAATTGTAGATGTATGTTGGTTTTCTGATTTTGGTTTCTTAAGGATTGAGATAAGCTATAGTTGCTGCACTTTGATTTTGTCTTACTCGGGTGAATTTGAATACTTTAGAAACAAGTGGTGTACTTATATCCGGTTATATATATATATAGTTCTTTGTATAGAGTGTTGCACTTTGATTGTATAGTTCTTGGTTTTCTTTGCACAAACACATGCGATCTTTGCATTGAACACTTATATTTTGAACACATTTTGAACAATTGTGTTGATTGCAACAATTGTGGTTTTTTTGTGTAAATATGCAGGAATAATGGATGTAAAAGTTAAGAAATAAAATTAAAAAAAAAAAAGGGGCTTTAGATAGCGTTTCCTTGTACAAACGCTATCTAAAGTCGACTTTAGATAGCGTTTGTATAAGGAAACGCTATCTAAAGTCCGACTTTAGATAAGCGTTTGTACAAGGAAACGCTATCTAAAGTCTGACTTTAGATAGCGTTTCCGTGTACAAACGCTATCTAAAGTCACCTATTAATAGCAGTTCCTAAATGCTATCTTTGCTAACGAGTTTTAATAGCGGTAGAATAGATAGCGGTTACAAACGCTATTAAAAGGCATACGGAAACGCTATCTAAAGTCTAATCTGTTGTAGTGTTTTTAAAAGCAGTTATTAAAGCTGCCAGGTATTGTTATTGCAAGAAATATGTGGTATAAAGGTTTATGATTTCTCTTGCACTACCACATGGTCTATCACGTGTTATTGCTTATTCCAGCTCCATGACAAAATCTTCTTATATATCCAATAAAAATTGTTGAGACTCGATCATGAAAGGAGGAATTCTTAATAACTATTGTGATATATTCCACAGCACCGCTAGTTTTCTGCAATAGTGGCAATAACAATAGTTTTAGAGTGGCCCATAATTTTGGCCCACAAAGCAAAGTTACAAACCTGAGTTTTTGATCGGAACGTGTGGATGAGCGTTTGATAAAAATGATTTTGAATGGAATTGATTTTGTAAAGTTGATTTGGTTAAAATTGAGTTTGAGGTGAATTGATTTATGTTCGGATGATTTTGTTTTAAAAGCAAGTTTGAAGTAAAACTTAGTATAAATTTTTCAATTCAACGCAAAAGCTACTTTTTGTAGCTTCTAGTCAGAATCGTTTCTGGATGCAAAATCAATTTTACATTACAGTAACCAAACACTCAATTTTTACTAAAATCACATTTGACAGGAGGCAGAATCAATTTTAAAGGTTTCGAACGTGAAACCAGACACACCGAGTGAAACACTCCTATCCAACGCCTTATCTAAATTTGACTTTTAAACATTTAAATAATAACAACCATTTCATCAAAACATTATGCGCGGTCACTATATCAAATAGACAAATATTTTCAGGGTCATTTAATTAATGGACGAATCCTACTCATGTCATCGCTTGAATTTTATTTGGTTTTATCGTCTCTCCTTATTAGATCTTTCAACATCTTTTATTTATAAAAAATAGTCAGTCTCCTTTACCTATGCCCCTAGGCTGATGTTGGGTTCAAATAATATTGCATTGGCAGGTAAACTATACTATCATAATCTCAATATTTGACATATTTCTTGTCATTCTTCCATATTTTTTTTAAGCTTTTAACTTTTATCTACTAATTTTATTTTCAAATATCTTTATGACTGTAATATTTTTTTATTTCTTTTATCAAACATAAAAAACTTTTATTCACATGCTTACTTTTCCAAAAGTATTAAAATATGACCGATACCAAACTAAGGCATCAGTTAAGAAAATAATAATAATTGAAATTTTATATGATTAATTTATTAAACTTTAAAAGTATTATTTTCAATAAAGAATTTTATTTTCATTTTGTGAATTATATTTTTTTTATTTCTTAACTGATTAATAATATTAACCTTTACAGATGTAGAAAATGCTAATTTCCTTTTATTTTTTGGGTTTCTCAGAGTATCATCTCAATCGATAGGTGAGAGACTAATCTTTCGGGATACTGTCAAGTAACTGAACAAGAACCTCTCCCAATAATATCTTTCCATACATGTGAATTCATGGATCGAATCCAAGACTACATGCTCAAAGAACCCAAGCTGCTTTACATATGAATTCGTGGATCGAATCTAAGACCACATGCTCAAAGAACTCAAGTTGTCATGGATTAGGATCCCCGCTGTCTCTCCAAGAGAAGTAACAATTAGTTTTTTTATTATTAAATTAACAAACATAAAAGTGATTTCAATTCTATTGCCCTTATCATGATGGCTAAAAAAAAAACATAAGCTTTTATTGAAAAATTAATGTATTAGGCTATGTTCGGGAGAATGAGGTGGGGTGGTTAGTAGTAATGGAGTTGAGTGGGGAAAAGACATTAACCCATTCTTTGAGAGTTTTTTCACTAATGCAGTCAGGGACGAATCCAGAAATTTTGGTTAGTGGGGGCATGCAAAATTAATTTATAAATAATTTTATTAAATTAAAATATAATAACTATACATAAGTGCTAAAAAATAATAAAAAATACACAAAATATAATGTGACTCTATTTTAATGTGAAAACTCACACTTACATGTGAGAAATAAGAAACAATTTATTAAGCAAAAGATGGGTGAATAAAAAAATTATTTTCACTCTCACAAAAAAATTGGCGATAATTTGGTATGTGGGGGTAACATCTAAATTTTTATGGTGGCAAAATAAAATTTATTAGCTATTTAATGTAAAAAAATAGCTTTGTACAATCCTATATGTAGATTTGTCCCTGAATGGAGTGGGATGGATGAAGATGGTAACCCAAATCACTCTATCCCACCCAAAAATCCTCTCATTTCCATATCCTCCAAATTAGGGGTTTAGGATTTCCCTCCACTCCCTCTTTAAACCTCCAAACAATTGAGTGACATATGCTTTCACTTTTCTGCTCCAGTCCATTATTAATCACTCCATGTCGCGACCGTTCCGTCCGGACACCGCGAAAAAGAAATAAAAACAGAGGAGTCGCCACCAATATTTTATTTGGAAGAAACATTGAAAAACCCATTTATTTAAGGAAAACTGGTCTAAAAAAAGAAAGAGATTTGAGTCCGGGAGTCGGTTAAGAGTAGGGAAGGTGTTAGCACCCTACATCGCCCGTTAAAAAAAACGATACCTCAAGTTAATTGTACAAAATTTTTAATAACTTTTTAAATATTTGTTTTACCTCAAAAATTAATTACAAGAAAGAATTATTTTTATTTTTGAATATTTTGTATTTATATTGATTTTTGCAATTTTAAATTTATTGTTGATAAAACCTAAACGAGGTTGAACATAGCACATAAGTCCATAGGGCAACCTCAAATATAAGGGATTGAACATGGCACCGTGTCCATAGAGAATCCATAAATAACACAAATTTAATTATTTTGATTAACTATTTGAAAATAAAAAGAGACACTAAAGTATGGAAAATTTAATTTTGGCTTGACATAATGATTGATTCTGCTCCTACGTATTCCCGGGTGTGCTGGTAAACTCAAAGCCGCATAGTTCTTTACAAAAAAAGCTTGATTTATTGGGTGATTTTAAATTTTGAGAAGGGTTTTCTATTTTTCTATTTTTTATTTATTTGAAAAGGATATTGTGTATTTTGTTTTTGTTAAGAAATAAAGAGGGAAATATTTTTTATTTTTATGATTTTTTTTTATTTTTGGGAAGGATTTTTTTAGATCCAGATTACTCTTTTAATTTTTATTGTTGGCCCAAATTCTAATGAAACAAAAAATAGACAACATAAAAAAAGCAAATGGACCACATGCTGCACAAGCACAAACCATTAGAACCAAATAACCTAATAACATAAAACAAAACAGAAAAATCAAAAAAAGAATAAAAAGGGAGTTTGAAGGAAAAAAAAACAGAGGCAAGTTATAAGCCTTCTTCGTTACCAACAATGGCAGTCAGAGTGGCCAAGGAAGATAGGTCTGAAACCCGGGCGGCCTCGGCTGGAGCATATGGAGCGGCGGCGAAGCGAGTGACGGATGTGGTGGTCCAGTGACGGGGACGTGAGTCGTTCGGCGGTGATAGGCCAGTGAGATGCGACAAAGATGGGCGCGGTGCAGATGTGGTGTGTCGAAGGGACGTACCACTACAAAAAAAAGTTCATTTAGTGATCGAAAATAGTGACCGAATTTTTTGGTTGCTATTTGCGACCGAAATAGCGGCCGATTGTAGATCTACATGAAACACTGGTTAGAGTTGAGTCTGCGACCGAAATAGCGACCGAAATAGAGCGTAGCAAAAATATCGGTCGCTATGTCGGTCGCTAAACAAAGGATAGTAAAATTCGTAAATTTATGAATTTTTAGCGACCGAAATGGCGACCGAATTAAATGCAACGGTCAAACTTTATTTATATTAGCGACCGATTTAAAAATCCGTCGCTATATTTATGAATTCATACTCTAAACTTTATTTATATTTGCGACCGATATTAATTCGGTCGCTAAACGGCGCGTAAAAAAAATAAAATAGCACGTGTTAGCGACCGAAATTTAAATCGGTCGCTAAAATTATAACTTCAAATTCAAACTAACCATTTTAGTGACCGATTTATTTCGGTTGCTAAAACTGAAATCCCTAAATCGCGAAATCTCCCATTTCCTCCCTCACTTCTTCATTTTTCCTCTCTCAACTCTGCTCCCTACCTCCACCACCGCGCCAGTCTGTCGTCCGTCTCCATAACTGCTACCACCGCACCAGTACGGCCACCACCGTATCATAGTACGTAAGTCTTCTTACCTCTCATCTCTTCCTTTCTTCTCTTCCTTTTCCTCCCTCTCATCTTTGGTCTTTCCCTCCGCAGAAACAATGCCACCACCGTAGAGCTTCGGCCACCACAGGGACAACCGCAAGGACCACTGCAAAGGTATCCCCTCCTTCTTTCTATGTATCCCCTGCGCCCTTCATTCTGTTGAGGCTTGTTGAGTTTTGCTTGGCTTGGTCATTGTATTCTGTTAGTTGGTTAAATCTGTTAGTTAATTGTTTTTTCGTTTTTCTGTTTTTTCTGTTAGTCTAGCATCTCTTAGTTGGTTGTGTTAGTTTCCTTTTATTTTGTACTTTCTATATAAAGAGCTTTGGTCTCTCAATTCAATAACAAGAAAGTTCACTCATTCCATTAAAGAAGTTGATCCAAGCTTAACACATTCTCCGTTTTATTGTTATTTCACAGTCTCTGAAATTCTTTTTGCGACAATGATGGTTACTGTTTTGGTTGCTTTGTGAGTGTGTCCAAAAATTCTGGTCTGGTGGTATGTCTAAGAGGGTCCAAAAATTTTCTGAGGGTTCATCTTTTTCTCTCTGAATTTCAAAAGCAAGAGAGGAAGGAACTTTGAATTTTTCATTTTTTTTGTGTTGCTGTTGGTAGTCATTATATTCAAAGGAGGGAGTACTCTAAATTTAGCATGTAGTATCAACATAAAGTGGAAATTGTTGACTCTCTTTTTGTGTTGCTGTTGGTGGTCATTATTTTCATGTTTGTGTTTGCAGAAATCATAAAGGAAATGAATCAACAATATGAGAACATAAATTTTCCTCTCTTCCTTTATAAGTGTTGTGTGAGTTTGAGAGTTAAAAGTGAGAGAGAACAATTATCCTGGGTGAGTTTTATGTGTTTGTATAAACACCAGAGTAGAGTCCAGGTCTGGATGATTTCATGAATCATGACACTTGCTTTGCCCGTCCAAAAAGCATTTGAAACATTCTTTTTTTTTTTAGTTTAGTTTATTATAGTTACGTTTTTGTCACTGATTAAAGCTTAAATTTTGTGTTTTGAATTTTGTTTTGAGTTCTCAGACATGCAAATATGACAAACCACAAACAAATGGAATTTGTAATTTAAGATTTAAACCCTTACCTCATCTTCCAAGACTTAGGTTTTGGGAGAGAAAAGGTTCCTTAGTACTTTTCTCCCTTTGTTTCCTCTTCTTCTGAAATAAAGGAGATGGGGAGGAGAGTATAAGGAAGAAGGGAAGTTGCAAGTTGCAAGTTGTTCTATATTTGTAACGGTATATTGTTGATTCTATTTTATATTAATTTATGTGTTTCTAGTCTTATAGTTGTACTGGATTCTGTATATATAGAATAGTGATTTGATTTGAAATGACTAATTTCATTTATGCACGATAGGTCCTTGTTGTCATATTCTTCTACTCTCTGTTGGCTCCGGCTCCTCCCCTTATCCTTGCTCGATTGTGTTTTCTCTCTCAGGTAAGTTCTCTGAACACTCAGTGTAATGTATTATGTGAATTATCGTGTTGTTTGGTAGTGGAGAGCTGAGCTCAATAGGATGTGATCTTGTCTGATTGTATGCTGATAATTTAATGTTTATGCATGTGTTTGTCAATATGTGTTGTTTGTTAGTGGAGAGCGAAGCTCAATAGGATGTAATCTTGTCTGATTGTATGCTGATAATTTAATGTTTATGCATGTGTTTGTCAATATGTGTTGTTTGTTAGTGGAGAGCGGAGCTCAATAGGATGTGATCCTGTCCGAAAGGCGGGATTCTGGTTGTGTGCTGATAATTTAGAAATTATGTATGTGTTTGACAATTAACTGCTACTTGTTAGTGGAGAGCGGAGCTCAATAGGATGTTTGCTACAATATTTAATCTAAGTTTGTATTGATTTACGCTGCAATTTATATAAGCTCAACAATGTTGCAATATTTATAGGTTAATGGTTTTATTTTCTGTTAGAGGTAATAATTAATTTACGAAAGCCTTAGTTTCCTATTTGAGATTCAATATTAATGAGCATGCGTAACTTATCAAGGTATGCATGCTCGTTGAATTGAATCTTGAATTGTCCAAGTGGGACAGTTTGGGAAAAAACCTTTTTCACACTCGTACAATAGTCATTTCAATGTTCAAATGCCTTATATACTTGTTGAAATCTCGGTCTGATGCATTTCCTTTTGTTCTCCTGGTGCATACTTGATCGCGGTGATTCTGACCGTGCTCGAGTCGTGTAACTTGGAGATCGATGGGAAATGCTGCCAAAATTTTGTCAAGTATAAGGTATTTGAATATGGGAATAACTATTAGTAGCCGAGTGTGGCAAAGGTTTCTTCTCGAATGGGATAGGTTCATACCTTGTCATAAGAACGAGATTGATGGAGTTATTGGAATGCACCGTAATATGTAAGTGTTATTGTAGGATTGGTCAGGCTATTTAATTGCCAGCAATGGATATTCCAGAGAATCGGAAATGGATGTATCGTAGGTTGGATCGGAATAAACATCTTAGGGAAGAGTATAGAGTTGGAGTGGGTGAGTTTATAGAGTTTGTTGTTAGCCAGGAGAGATTTATACGGGCGGGCGGTGATCAATTGAGGTGTCCTTGCAAAAGATGCAAGTGTCAATCTTTCAAAAGCGTGGATGGAGCTGTAGCCGATCTTTATGAGAAGGACTTCATGCCTGATTACTATTGGTGGAGTAACCATGGTGAGACGTTGCCTGACTTAAACCCGATTGTGGTTGAAGGTTCGTACTATGGAAGTGGTGACCGGAGGGAAGAATTGAATCCATACGAGCAGATGATAATGGATCATGCTTTGGACCATCGGTTGGTGTTGTACTAGAAGAAGATGGGGGAGAAGATGGTGGAATGGGTTCCCAATACATAGAGGAGAATCCGAATCCCGAAGCTCAAAGATTCTATGATATCTTTGAGTCTTTGCACGATCTCCATTGTGGGAAGGATGTCGGGAGTACACGGAGTTGTCGATGTGCATGGAATGGTTGAGTATCAAATCTGACTACAATATGCAAGAAGGCTGTTTTAATCGCCTCACCAGGTCAGTGTCCAAGGCGTTGCCAAAAGACAATCGGATGCCTACTAGTTTTTATCATGCTAAGAAGTCTGTGGAAAATTTGGAGTGCAGGGTGTTTGAAAATTGATTGTTGCCCGAATGGATGTATGTTGTACTATAAGGATGATTCAGCGGAAAGCATAACATGTTGTCGATTTTGTGGTGCGGATCGGTATAAGACAATCACTAGGATGGGCATTGAGAAGAAGAGGTCTCTAAAAAAGATGTGGTACTTTCCGCTCGTGCCAAGACTTACAAGATTGTACTCTTCGATGGCCACTGCAGCTCACATGAGGTGTCATAGTGAGCATGAGAGGGAGCAAGATATCTTGTGTCATCCATCTGATGGAGAAGCTTGGAAGCATTTTGATAGGGTTCATATGGCATTTTCGTAGGACCCTTGCAATGTCTGATTGGGGTTATCTACTGATGGATTTAATCCTTTTGGGCAGTCTAGAAAAGCATACTCTTGTTGGCCGGTTATCCTGACTTCGTACAATCTTCCCCCGGGGATGTGCATGAAGCGGGAGTTTATGTTCCTAACAGTCATAATTCCGGGTCCGTCTAATCCAAAAGGTAAGATTGATGTGTACTTGAACTACTGATAGATGAGTTGACAATGCTTTGGAATGATGGTGTGTTGACATATGACGTATCTTTGAGGCAGAATTTCATCATGAAAGCAGCTTTAATGTGGACGATCAACGACTTTCCTGCTTATGGGATGATGTAGGGTTGGATGACCGCGGGGAAGCTTCGATGCCCAATATGTATGGAGCGATCGAAGGCATTCACGCTTAAAAACAGTCGAAAGATCTCATATTTTGATTGTCATCGTCAATTCCTTCCAGAAGATCATCCTTATAGGCGGAACAAGAATGCATTCAAGAAGTGTTGTGCGGAGACAACACCGCCTCCACCATGTTTGACTGGTCCTAATGTATGGCGCAGAGTACAGGACTTACCGATCGTCCATGAAACCCAAGGAGAACATATTCCTGATTATGGCGTCAACCATAATTGGACAAAACAAAGTATATTTTGGAGGTTGCCGTATTGGAGGACGCGGCTACTCTGTCACAACATTGATGTCATGCATACTGAGAGGAATGTGTTTTTGAATGTGTTTGACACTGTGATGGACATCAAGGGGAGGACAAAGGATACAAATAAAGCCCGATTGGACCTGGCTGACATTTGTAATCGGAAGGAGCTTGAGTTGCAGGACGGTGGTCGTGGCAGACTTATCAAACCGAAGGCAAGTTATACACTAAGCAAAGCACAGAAAATGGCCGTCTGTAAGTGAATTAAAGAACTAAAGTTACCATATGGGTATGCTTCCAATATGGGTAGATGTGTTGACATTAAGGAATCAAAGTTACATGGAATGAAGAGTCATGATTGCCACGTGTTCATGCAATGGTTGCTTCCAATTGCGTTCGACGCATTACCGAAGCAAATTTGGAACCCACTTGTTGAGCTTAGCCACTTTTTTAGGGAGCTTACATCGACAACACTAAATGTGAATCAATTAAAGGATATGGAAGTCAAGATACCCGTTTTGTTATGTAAGCTGGAGCAAATCTTCCCGCCGAGTTTCTTTGATTCCATGGAACACCTGCCAGTTCATCTACCGTACGAAGCAAGAGTTGGTGGCCCAGTCCAATACCGATGGATGTATCCATTTGAGAGGTAAACAGCATCAACTATTTTACTTAATACATATGAAATTCACGAACACGAGAGCATAGTTTAGCTTTCCCTAAAACTAGTAATTATTTGTATGTATCCCTCTGTAATAGGTTCCTGCACTCCCTTAAACACAAAGTCAAGAACAAGGCACGAGTGGAGGGTTCCATTTGTGAAGCATACTTAGTAGAGGAGAATTCCACTTTTGCCTCTTATTTCTATCCGGACGAAGTTAACACGAGAAGGACAAGGATGCCTAGAAACGTTGATTCGGGCGAAGGAAGTTCAACTAGTCCTCCTATATCAATATTCAACTATCCGGGCAGATTTAGTGGCAAATCAAAAGGATATTTCTTGGAGCAGCGTGACATTAATGCTGCTCATATGTATATCCTTCAAAATTGTGAAGAAGTCGCACCATATTTAGAGTAAGTTTCTACAATGTCTTTTATAAGTTCAATTGACATTTATGATTATTAATCGTCCTGCTGTTAATCTCCCATATGTAGGATGTACAACAATTTTCTAAGGGATCTCCAACCTGACATTTCAAACGATCAGGTTGATCGAGAAATTACTTCTCTCTTTGCTACGTGGTTCAGTAAATATGTAGGTTAAGCACCTTCATTTGTTGAAATACATTTTATCTCCTTAAATATATAGCATGTATAATAATAATATAATATTTGATTTTTTAGGTACTAGATCCAGAAAACAATGTTCAAAATCCATTGTTGACAAATTTGGCATGGGGGCCTAACAGATGGGTTACATCATGGAATACTTATTTTGTAAATGGATATAAATTTAACACAAAAACATGGAATGAAGGAATGCAGACGTGTAACTATGGTGTTTGTGTGCGAGCCACTGATGGCAATGTAGAGGATGATTTCTATGGGGTTCTAACTGACATCCTTGAACTCGATTATACCGGTTTCCCCGTGATGAAGTTAGTTATCTTCAAGTGTGATTGGTTTGATCCTACTCTTGACGTAAGGACAAAAATAGATAAAAATTATGGTATTGTTCAAGTTAGGCTGTATCGAAGGTATAATAAGGCGTACGACCCATTTATTTTTTCACAACAGGCTGAGCAGGTTTATTACTCGCCATATCCCGAAGGACATCATGGCTGGTTGGGTGTTATTAAGATAAAGGCTCGCAGTATAATTACTGATAATGTAATCAACCTGCCTGAAAAAGATGCTCCGTACCAAGATGATGAGTTTTCAAGACCCCACGTACCGTTGCAAATTACCCCGGACATTATTGTTAATTCTCTGGCGGACATTTCCGGAAATGGGGAAGAAGTTGAAAGAGAGTTAATGGATCAATCCGAGTTGGACGCATCTAGCGAAGGTACATTCCGATCAAGTGATACTGATGAGAGTGAGGGTGAATTTAGTGACGGAGATTCTACTTAGGTAATTTATTTATGTCATAATTCATTGTGTAAATGTCATTCTACTTATTAGGTAATTTATTTTTGTATTATTTACACTGTTGTGTAATCATCTTTTCATTTTTTTCACAGATGGTAGATTCCTCTAGAGGTAGGGGTCGTCGTGGAGGTCGTCGTGGACGTCGTGATGCGAGAGTCCCTTCCCCGGTCGACCCACAGCCTTCAGATCGAGACCACCCTACCAGCACCTCTGTGGACGGGACACCTCAGGGTGATGGAGTTGCACCCCCCACCCAGCCTCATGTGGTCGGGACACAGGCTGCACCCTCATCATCTACACCTACGACGACAGGACCATCATCATCATCGGGACAGGAGAGTCGTGGTCCATCCGACAGGAGGATTCTTCTTATCCCCAGGGGGATAACGAGTATGCTAATTTAATTTTTTAATATATATAAAGTATCGTTAATTTCTATTTACTTGTTTTTTTAATTTATTTAGAACATTTATTAATGCTCTAATTTTGCTGCAGCTTTCTGCCCGCGAAGAGCCCTTCTGATTCGATATCGAAGATCCTGCGACGCAAGTTTTATGGTCCATGGCCTACATGGAAGGCCATCCCACTGGGCCATAGGGATCGGTTGTTTCTAGAGTTTAAGGTAACAATTTATTAAGTTATTTAAATTAAATTTACATTATATATATGTACATACGAATTTCCTAACAACTGTAAGTTGCAGAAAGAGTATAGGTGGGACTTAGCTTTAGAGGCTCTCGTCAGGGACATATTTGAGCATAAAGGCTCACTGGTCATGAAGAATCTGACGAACAAGCTGAGGAAGGGTCAGAATAAGGGGAGGTGGGTGGATCCTGAGATCAGGAGGCAGCTGGACCAGTACTGGGCTACTGAGAAGTTCCAGGAGATCCAAGCCACAGCTCGGCGTAATCGAGCTTCTGATGGTGGCGCATGTGCTTGGACCGGTAGGTCTAAATCAGTCGCCGCCCACTACGACGAGCTAGCAATACATTAAACTTTTGACTTAATATACTATTTAATTAATTAGTTTTCATTTTTAATTATTCTTATAAATTTAATATTATATTTTTTGTGTACAGAAAGCACAGAAACAGCGGGCCCCGACTGCTATGGAGTTGGTGGAGAGGACGAAGAAGTTGAAGTCGGGGACATGGGTCAACGACAAGGCCCGTAACTATGCTGTAAGCAAAAAAATAATTTAGTGTTTACTTGTAATTTATTATAAATGATTTGTTAATATTAGATATAATTTTAACTAAATCTCTTCAACTATACTTTGTAGGTGGGCTTCAACGAGAAGAAGGACGATGCCATATCACGTGCCTCATAGTCACAAGATGAGGCTTTGACTGGTGATAGGCCCTGCTCTCCTGTCTCTGTCGACGATAATGCCATTTATTTGGAGGTCGTCGGGGGCAGGAACCAGAAGGGGCACGTGTATGGCCTCGGACACCTGGGAGACGAGTTTATCGCTTCATCGTCCGGCACGCCTGCTCCTTCCTGCACCGATACCGTCACTCAGGAGCAGTTCCACCAAATGCAGGACACCATCACGCAGCTGGACGCGGAGCTTCGGGAGAAGAGCGAGAGAGAGCAGCAGATGGCGAACCAGATTGCACAGTTGACTCAGGCACACCAGCAGCTGATGCAGGCGAGCATCGAGCAGGACCAGACACTGCGGCTGGTGTTGGAGCAGATGAGGATCCAGACTCCAGTTGCTCAGGATGATGCTCTGACGGTTGTGCCGCCTGCTGCCGCTCCTCCAGTTCTCCACCGCTACCATCGATGTCTGCTCTGCGAGAGGATGATCAGCTAGCAGACGTCGGTGGTACGGATGCTGAGGATGATTGGATTCCTCCATCTCCCCCTCATCATGACTGATTTTTTTCCCCATATTTTTGACTTTAAACGATTCTTGTACGACATTTTAGATTATTCTTTTTATATATATTTATTATTTTTTATGATTATATATTTCATAAGCTATTTGGTGTGTTTTATTAGCAGACGTCGGTGTTTTATTTTCTAACGCTAAACTTTATTTAACATTTACAGATGAGGTATAGCGACCAAAAATCCGTCGCTAATATAGGTTAACAGTAACCAAAATTAGAGACCGAATTAGCAGTCGATTATCGGTCGCTAGAAATGGTTACCCAAAAAATGCGACCAACCTAATAGCGACCATTTATTATTATTTAGCGACTAAAAATTCGGTCGCCAATTAGCGACCGAAATATTAATTCGGTCGCTAAAACCTTAGCGACCAGGTATTCAGCCACCACCCTTAATCGGTCGCTAATTCGGTCGCTAAATTAAATAGCGACCGATTTACACTGTTTAGCGACCGAATATTACGGTCGCTAAACAATTGTTTTTTTGTAGTGTACGCAGATCCGCGGTTGATGGAGATGACGGAGGTCGCGGTGGTGTTGCACTGCGTCTGAGATCTGCGATTCGTGCTTCGATCCGGGGCGTCTTAATGGCGATGCGTGGGGCTGCAACGGCAAGCGGCGGAGCTATTTTAGTGGTGGGCAGTGATGAAGGAGGCGGCACCGATCGTGAGGTGGTTGTGCTGTAATGATGCCGGTGGAGCAGCAATGGCGGTGGTCCGGGGTGGTTGCTAGAGTTTGTGTAAGTGTAGGTTTCTTTATTTGGTTGTTTTCTTATTTTGATATGGGATGGTAGCAAAGGTGAGTTTGTGAGTTAATGATATTCAAGGGACCTTCTGTTATTGGTATGGTGATTAGGTTTTGTGATTTGGAGTGGAGTGGAGATTATGGTGTTTTGAGATGGAAGGTGGTTATGGTGTGAGGGACTACCATTGTTGAAGATGAAGAAGGTTGGCTATGGGGACATTGGGTGACGGGTCCGAGAAGAGAATGTTGGGTGTATGTGTTTTTGTTCTCTTTTCTTTCACTATCCGTCCCTTTTTCCTTTTTTTTCTCTTCTATGAGGTGCTGATTATATAGGAACAACTGGGGAAGATAATGACAAAATTTGTTATTGGTTTAGGGAGGGTAAGCATGAAGGTGCAGGGTCTGGTGGATGGTAAGGACGAAGGCACAGGGTCTGGTGAAATGGTGGTGCTCCCAGTACTCTGATGAGTTGTTGCAGGTGTAGAGATTGTTGCAGCTTATTTTGGAAAAAGCACAAGAAAACAAAAATGGGGAAATAAAAGAAAGCTGATTTATACCTGAAGTGGAAGAGGACAAAGCAAGGATAGAAAAATGGTACCAGGAGGATAAAACCATACGTCCCTCTTCCTTTTAATTTTGAACATTTCTTAATTATTATTATTATTATTTTATTTTTTATTATTTTTTGATTTGGGTTTGGATCATGGGCTTGCAAAAATAAAATTGGGCTACATCTAATTCTATAATGGATCAAGAACAAAACATTTTTTCCTTGTGCAAAGTTTTTATTTTTATTTATCATTTTTTTTTGCTTATTATTTTTTTCAAAACATTAATTAAAAAACATCCGGACAAAATTAGGTGTTCACAATTGCCCCTCTTTACTTGTTTCTTATTAGATAGTAGGTGCAACCGTAGTTAACCTGTTATCGTTATAAGAAACGGGTAAAGATATGAACTCCAATTTTGGTCGGGGTTCACTAGCAAGCAAAATGATGCATAATTAAAAGAGCTTAAGGGGAGGATTGCCCGTCAGAAGCTCGAACAGAAAGATAGAAAGCTTATGGAGTCATTTGTCCGTTGAAGATTGAAAAGAAAGGTTAAAATCTTACAGAGTCAGTTACCCGCTGAAGCTTGAAAGGGAAAGAGCTTACGGGGTATGGTACCCGCTGAAGTTTGACAAAAGACAGAAAGCTTTCCGAGTCGATTATCCGCTGAAGCAAGACAGAAAAGGACAAAAGCTTACGGAGTCAGTTATCCACTAAAGCCTGAAAGAAAAGATAGAAAGCTTGTGGAGTCGATTATCCACTAAAGCTTGAAAACAAAAGGTTAAAAGCTTGCGGATTCGGTTATCCGCTGAAGCTTGAAAAGAAAGGTAAAAAGCTTGTGGAGTCGGTTATCAACTGAAGCTTGACAGAAAATAAAAAGCATGCGGTGTCGGTTATCTGCTGAAGCTTGAAAAGAAATGTTAAAAGCTTACGGAGTCGGTTGTCCTCCGTTGAAGCTTGAAAGGAAAGGTAAAATGTTTGTGGAGTCGGTTATCCTCTGAATCTTGACAGAAAAGGTAAAAAGCTTGTGGAGTCAGTTATCCACTGAAGCTTGACATAAAATAAAAAGCATGCGGAGTCGGTTATCCGCTGAAGCTTGAAAATAAATGTTAAAGCTTACGGAGTCGGTTGTCCGCTGAAGCTTGAAAGGGAAAGAGCTTACGGGGTATGGTACCCGCTGAAGCTTGACAAAAGATAGAAAGCTTGCGGAGTGGATTATCCGCTGAAGCGTGATAGAAAAGGTTAAAAGCTTAAGGAGTCGGTTATTCGCTTAAGCCTGAAAAGAAAGGCAAAATGCTTGCGGAGTCGGTTATCCACTGAAGCTTGAAAGGAAAGGTAAAAAGTTATGATGTCTATGAATTTACGGGGCTTTGTGCTCACAAAAGATAAACAATTGCCATGCAATGAGATAATGCATGATACCAGAAATGTCCTATATGCTTGATGAAAACCTCAGATGATTTCAATGCAACACAAGGAAAGCCTGTAATACATTAATATTTCTTTTCTTTTCTTTTCTTTTTTTATTTTTTTTTATTTTTTATCATCGTTATCATCGTCGACCCCTTAAAGCGTTTATCACAGACAAGTTCTGAGATGAACTAAAACAATTCATATCTTCATGGAGAATAAGGTCAAGCACTTTTGAAAGGGTATGCTTCCTTTGGAATGATTGTCCTAATGGTTGATTTTATTGTTCTTTCCCTTCTATAATGCCTCTTGTCAGTAGACCACGGTATCCTTTGTTGGGAGACCATCTTGTCCTTTAAGGCCTTTTGAGACTTTCAAATAAATTCTAAATGCTTTTGAAGACATCAATACATGTTTCACATTTCAGTATATACTTATCATGATGAATGCACACACACAATTGACAACAGTTAAAAGAAAGGGATAAGGGTAAAAAGAATTGGGAGTCAATGTCATTATATTTGGACTAAAAAGGTGTACAAAGCAGATATTACAATGGAGTATAGAATTGTAAAAAGGTTGTGGAGTGGAATCACATCTCCTCAAGTGACATCTCTTTCCATGACTAGTGTTAGTATCCCTCATACCATCTCGACTGCTCACTAATCGACATCTGAGAGTGCTATCTGCCCCAGTCTTCATGCATCTAGCCCACTGATTACCCCAATTCATCGGCTTGACGATACTTCCATTGTTATGTTTTTTTTTCTTTTTAACCCTAACTTTTGCCTAGGCTGCCTTTTTCAGGTTTTAAGTCTATCGGGCTGCTCTAACTTTTGGCTAGACCGTCTTTTCAGATTTTCAGTCTAGCGAGTTTTCCTTTTCATTCTTTTTTTTTTTGTAAATGCGTTCAAACATAATACTTTTTGATTGCGTCTGAGTTTACAGGGAGTGTTAAATCTTCCCCATCCATCCTGGTGAGAATTAAAGCTCCTCCAGAGAAGGCTTTTTTCACAACGTAAGGTTCGTCGTAGTTTGGGTCCACTTCCCTCGATGATCCTTTTGGATTTGTAGGAACTTTTTGAGCACTAGATCACCTTCCCAAAACTGCCAGGGGTGTACTTTCTTCTCGTAAGCTTTCATCAACCTTTTCTGGTACAATTGACCGTGACACAGTGCTGCTAATCTCTTCTCTTCAATGAGGTTCAATTGGTCGAATCAATCTTGGACCCACTCAGCTTCTTCCGATTCTTCCTCTCTCAATACCCTTAATGAGGGGATCTCTACTTCAATAGGGAGTACCGCCTCCATCCCATAAACTAAAGAATACGGAGTTACCCCTGTCGAGGTGCGAATAGAGGTGCGGTAGCCGTGCAAAGCAAAAGGTAATTGTGAACAAACTTTTAAATATTTTTATTAGCGGCCTCGACTGCTCAGTTCATCTTTGGACGGTATGGGGAGGAATTGTGATGCTTTATCTTGAAGTCTTCGCACATCTCCTTCATCATCTTGTTGTTAAAGTTGATCGCATTATCGGTGATAATCTCACTCGATAACCCATAACGACAAATTAGCTCTCTTTTGACAAATTTGATCACGACATTCCTGGTCACATTGCCATATGATGCAGCCTCAACCCACTTTGTCAAATAATCGATGGCAACAAGAATGAAGCGATGCCCATTTGAGGTCTTTGGTTCGATTGGCCCGATCACGTCCACTCCCTACATTGAGAACGGCCAGGGTGCCAACATGACATTCAAGGGAGCTGGCGGCGCATGAACCTTATCAGAATATATTTGACACTTATGGCACCTCTTCGCATAATTAAAGCAACCTGCCTCCATTGTCAACTAGTATTGGCCAGCCCTCAAGATTTTTCTTGCCATTGCATGACCGCTCGCGTGTGTTCCCAAATATCCTTCATGGACTTCCTCAATTATCCGTTTAGCTTCTTTTGCGTCAACGCATCTCAACAACACCATGTCATGATTTCTTTTGTAGAGAATACCTCCATCTAAAATAGAAACCCATTGCAAGTCTTCTTAGAGTTCTTTTTGAAATAGACAGCTATAAACACGAGAAGGGGGGTTGAATTGTGTTTATCAGAATTTAAGCAAAGCTGAAATATTTTCGCAAACAAAAAGCTATATTTGGACGAGTGGAAGAATACAGGATGGATGGATGACTTTTGCAAATACACCACTGATAGACGCAAGAAAAACTAAAGCAATTAAAGAGTTTATGAAAGATAGATTAACATGGTAATTTATCCTGGTTCACTCTTCAAATCAAAGAGCTACGTCCGGTCCTTGGCAGCACCTAGATTTATCCACTATAACTGATAAGGTTACAGACTCAAGTATTATTTGCACACCTAGCCTCTTCAGGCTCAAGACAAGTATTATTTTCACACCTAGCCTCTTCAGGCTCACTTAGGTTTGTTTGAGAGATTGGGTTTGTAAAAATACAACTTCACACAAGCAGATCTTTCACTAACACTCAAAGAGTGGTTTAAATGTGAAGTCTAGGAAAGTCTGCGTAATAACTTCAAATGTTTGAAGAATACAGAATGAAAGAATTAATAAGCAGAGAAATGGCGTTTTAATGTAGTGTGTATTCTCTATCTCTTCATCTTCAATGACTTCTGAATTTATAGTATTCAAACATTTAGGATCCGTTAGAGACAATCTCTTAGATGTTGGATTCAAGCAGAACTTCATTAAATGCAATAGAGTCGTTCTGAGCACCCATTAATGCAATAGAGTCGTTCTGAGAAACCATTAATGCAATAGGAACATTGGTTGTACTCTAACATGTAGGATCATGGCTTTAAGTATTGAGATACAGCCATGTCAGAGTTGGGCAGAGAGCTTTTTGTATTTTGCTGAGTAGACTCCCCTTTTTGTGGAATAAAGCATGTTGGAAGCTTTCTTTTAGATTATCCAAGGTTTCTTGAGAGAGTAGTCTTCTGACTTTCCTTGATAATCATGAAACTGAGTAGGAGAGAAGAATTCAAGTCTCTTTCTGGCTTTTGAAAAACAATTCTGATAATCCTCAGAGAATTTTGCATTCATAAGATAAGTGCTTCCATCTTGAAAATAATCACGTCTATCTAGTCATTTGAGTTTTCATTCGGGCTAGTAGATGAGCTCCATATTAAGGACTCAGCAAGTCCAAAGACTAGTGGACGAGCGCTTCTGTCACCTTTAGTGGACGAGAGTCTTTGTCACCTTTAGTGGACGAGAGTCTTTGTTACTTTAGTGGACGGAGCCTTTGTTACTTTACTGGACGAGAGTCTCGGTTAGTCTGGTGGACGAGAGTCTCAGTTACTCTAGTGGACGAGAGTCTTTTGTTACTTTAGTGGACGAGAGCCTTTTGTCACGTCATTGGACGAGCCATTCTGATACCTTAGTGGACGTGCTATTCTGATACTTTGATGGATGCGCTATTCTGATACTTTGATGGACGCGCTATTCTGATACTTTGATGGACGCGCTCCAAGTGCCACGTTAGTAGACGGATAATTCTGATACCTCACTGGACGGGCTTTTCTGATACTTTGATAGACGCACTCCAAGTGATAATTTTAGTGGACGCGGCCTTCTGATACTTTTAGTAGACGCGACCTTATGATACTTTAGTGGAAGCGGACTTCTGATACTTTAGTAGACGCGACCTTCTGATACTTTTAGTAGACGCGGCCTTCTGATACTTTAGTGGACGCGGCCTTCTGATACTTTAGTGGACGCGGGTTTCTTTCTCTTGCGTTTTGGACGTGCGCTTCAAACACTACAGTGCTGGACGTTTGTTTAAAAACACTTGTGTGTTGGACGTGAGTTTTTATCTTCAAACAATGTTGGATGAATGATTCTCTTATTTAATCTGCACACTCGATAGATAGGTTAGCAACCAATATGAAGGTTAATTAAATCATTAACCAATGTTTAGTTCTCATCAAAACTTAGGGAAATGCACATCAGACATTTTAGAGACTTAACACTTTTGTCATTTTCTGAAACGCCCGGAGGGTATTCCCTTCTTTGGATGAAGCATTTGATGTCATGGTACCACGGTTTTTTATCAGGATCTTCCTCTGTAACTTGACAATATGTAGGATGATCACGACTTTCCATTTTGATGAGCGGTAGGTTCCTCTCGTCACTTACTTTGAACATTGAGGACAAGGTAGACAACGTGTCAGCTAATTGGTTATCTTCTTGGGGAATATGGTGAAATGTGACTTCATCAAACTGCTCAATCAAACCCTTGGCATCTTGGGTTTCCCATTCCCCTCTTAGCTGGTGGATGACTAATGCAGAGTCCCCATATACCTCCAGTATCCTTGTCTTTGATTCAATCACTGCCAGGATCCCGAGCGCACAAGCTTCAAATTCGGCTATATTGTTTGTACAATCAAAGCAAAGCCTTGCAGTGACAGGGAAATAATCATTTTCCAGTGAGATTAGTATTGCCCTGATTCCGTGCCCCAATGCATTAGAAGCTCCATCAAATAACAAAGTCCACTTTTCTTTTTCTGGTGATTGTACATGATCAAACAAAGCCATTATATCGTCATCTGGGAAATCGCATTGCATCGATCCATAATCTTCTACTGGCTGATTGGCTAGATATTCTGCAAGAGCGCTACCTTTTACTGCTTTTTGGGTGACATAGACAATGTCGTATTCTGATAGCAGGACTTTCCAGCGAGCAATTCTTCCAGTCAGAGCAGGCTTATCAAAGATATACTTGATTGAATCCATTTTGGACACCAACCAGGTAGTGTAACACAACATGTAATGCCTCAAACTGCGAGCCGCCCAAGTCAAAGCACAGCAAGTGCGTTTCAGCAGTGAGTAGTTGGCCTCACAACTGGTGAAATTCTTACTTAGATAATAGATGGCATGTTCTTTTCTTCCAGACTCATCGTATTGCCCCAGTACACAACCCATTGATTCATCTAGCACAATCAAATACATGATGAGAGGTCTTCCCGGAACTGGGGGAACCAAGACTGGAGGCTCATGTAGGTATTGTTTGATCTTCTCAAAGGTTTTTTGACAATCTTCATTCCATGTTACTGCCTGATTTTTGCGTAGCAATTTAAAGATTGGTTCATATGTCGCTGTTAGTTGGGAGATGAACCTGACAATGTAGTTTAATCTTCCTAAAAAAGCACGAACTTCTTTCTCCGTTTGAGGTGCTGGCATATTGATGATTGCTCGAACTTTTTCAGGATCAACCTCTATTCCTCTTTGACTAACAATGAATCCCATAAGCTTGCCTGATTTTACTCCAAAAGTGCATTTGGCTGGATTCAGTCGGAGCTTAAACTTCCTTAATCACTCAAAAAGTTTCTGCAGATTATCAACATGGTCGTCTTTGGATCTGGACTTGGCGATCATATCATCTACATAAACTTCTATCTCCTTATGCATCATATCATGGAACAAAGCCACCATAGCTCGCTGGTATGTTGCCCCAGCATTTTTCAAGTCAAAGGGTATAGCCTTGTAGCAAAAGGTTCCCCATAAAGTGATAAATGTGGTCTTCTCCATATCTTTAGGTGCCATCTTGATCTGATTATATCCCGAGAATCCATCCATGAAAGAGAATAATGCATGTTGGGCAGTATTATCTGCAAGAACATCAATGTGAGGAAGAGGAAAGTCATCTTTTGGGCTAGCTTTGTTCAGATCTCGATAGTCAACACACATTCGAACATTTCCATCTTTCTTGGGAATGGGAACAATATTAGCGACCCATTGAGGGTACTTCACAACTTCTAGGAAACCTGTATCCAGTTGCTTCTTGACCTCCTCCTTGATCTTTAAGGACATTTCTGCTTTCATCCTTCGTAGCTTCTGCTTTACTGGAGGACAATCCGGTTTTAATGGCAGTTTGTGTTCTGCTACACTAGGGTCTAACCCTGGCATGTCTTGGTACGACCATGCCAAAACATCTTTATAATCCATCAACAACTTGATCATCCTACTTCGCTCATTTTCTTTCAGGGAAAGGCCTATCTTGACCTCTTTTTTATCATATTCGGTTCCCAAATTGATTAGTTCACTCGGCTCTTCATGGGGTCGAATTTCCCTGACTTCCTGTTCTACCAACCTCAATAGTTCAGGAGGAACTTCCCCGTCATCATCAACAACCTCATCAGCATGATCAATACGACAGTCAAAATTGTATGCTGAGTTATTAACACTGTCATTTTCAAGAGAGTCACTTTTAGATCTGCATTTTGGTAGTTATTAGGGAAAGATGAATGAATAAAGGTTAAAGATGGGAAACTGCATTTATTAGTGAGGAACGACGAATAAAAGCGAAAGTAAAAATAAGAGGGATAAGAACATAAAGATATTGAATGCATGCATTTATTGATAAGTCATACTGAAACGGAAACAAACCTATTACAACAAAAATCCTAAAGCCTTGGGCAGAGCTAAAGGATAAGCATTACAAAATTACTTTGAAAAAAACTCTATGGTCCTGGGGAACTCAATGACCTCCTAATTCTTGAGCTCTGTATCCGGAGGGCATGGATACACCAAATTGACACCATGATCGGTGAGATAATCATCTTCAACAGCTGTTGCTCGGTCCAGGAATGCATACCCTACACTTCGGAAGGTCTGTCGAATGTCACGGATGGGAACCTGTAACGCCCTTCGTTACAATAGTAACCCGAAATAGATTCACATAAAAAAATGTCTAAATAAAATTTTCATAAATATAATGTTTTGAAAATACCTTAATGATTATTAAAGTAAAATAATGGTAATAAATCCTTATATAAATGAAATGAATTGCCTCAAAACCCGGGCGTCTACTAAAATAACCCAACGTAAAAAATAAAATAAACATGTCTAGCCACAAACGGCTCCTTATTCAAAATAAAATACTAACAAAGCTAGATAATAAATGAGGAAAATCGCTAAGTCTTCAATCCTCTTCAGCTTCAATGATGTCGTCCTCGTGCTCTGAAAACAACACTTTTAATGAGATATAATCCCAGTGAATAAAAATCAAGTTCTAAAAATATTTTCACAAATAGTGTTGTTCTCAGCCGGTGCGGTAGCCGGAAAAAATCAATGGTACCCGCTGATTTTCAATTTAATAAATATAATAAATCTTCGAAAATAATAACGTATAAATTAATTCAATATCAATCAGTTAAACCACAACTCATAAAATCAACTACGGACACATCTCATCACATTTAATCACATTCACCATGCAAGCTCTATGTAATACAACTTCATGAACATGACTCTGTGATTCCTAGAATCACTTGACTTGACTCTTTGGTTCCCAGAACCGGTGTGAATCCCAGACCCACTAAGGTCTATGAGCTCATATCCATGCAATGGCGTCCCACTGCCTTCCCCATCCCGGATGGGGGTATCTAATATCCCATCCAAGATATGGATATTTTCAATATGTTGATATCCCATCCCAGATGGTGATATCTCTCATCCTATTCCCGGAATAGAATGTACAACCGCCACCCCTTCCCGGAAGGTGATGACCAACTCATATGTATCATACAATATGTCATCCCAGATGACTACCAAATATTTTCTCAAACTCCATGCATCAATTGCTTAAACACCATAACAGATTTTTAACACGTGATACCATAACACATCATTAAGTAATACAATATATGTTTATTATAATATGAAAACCCTTAACTAATAGGCAGTGTATAGGCGTCTGTGCGTATCCATTTATATATGTTCATATAGGCACACAAAATTGGCATATAAAACAAAAAGGAAAGTCAAAGAAACATGTGTAATTAGCGTCCACGCCACTGCAACAGGATGGAAAACTCTAACGTGGGTAATGAAGAAAAGTGGTACAAGGACCTGATTGGGTGCCTAATAGGTTAATCATGTTCAAAAGGCATTTGCAATTTTATCAATAAAATAAAATCGCTAATTCAGAATATGATACACGTATAATATTGTAATAATCTAAAAAGAATATTTTTCTTTTGAATAATCAATTATCTGTACCATGAACGTGTGAGAAAAGTTATTTTTACTTACCTTTTGCAGACCTCCAATGTGCTCTAAAAATTACGTATGATAAGGATTTGCGCTTCCCTAAAAATTTCTCTCCCGTTTGGTGGCGTTCTTGGATCTGTGTTGTTACGGTTGTACTGGCAAGGAATGGAATTGACACGGTGCCCCTGATCCCTTCTTCTTTTCTCGTTACCCTCCTTTGAATAACATACAGTGTCTGCGCATTAGGTTTGTTCCTTCTTTTTTTCTTTTCTTTTTTTTCTTTTTATTTAGCCAAAGGCTTGGCTGCTTAGGCTTAACGCCCAAGTATCTCTTTATATATATATATATATATATATATATATATATATATATATATATATATATATATATATATATATATAATTTTGCATTATTTATAATAGTTAATAAATTTCAATAACCCTTATACCATCACTTCTTTACACCAAATCTCCCATTTATATTTTATTTGCACTACACTTTTTAGTAACTTAATATTATTATTATTATTATTTATTGATTTTTTTAGAATTAATTATGTTAGAATTTTAGGATGTTACAGAACCCTTTCCGTCTCGTATTCACGATTTTCTAGCCGAGTCAGCCTCTTTCTTTTCTTCTCTTCTATAACCCTCATCTTGTCTACCTTGGTGGGTTTATATCCCAACCCAAATCTGTCCTTGTTCTCGGTGAGCATGAGGATGTTAGCGACACCTTGGCTATTCTTCCCCCAAACCGCTTCCAAGTCGGTATCCTCCTTCGAGCATAACCTTAGTCATCATAATGGACGCTTTAGATGACTGAGGTTTCAAGAGTGGAGCACCATCCCTAACATAAGTGGCATTGGCAATTTCAAGCGATTGGAAAGCGGTCTCGAGAGCTTCTTCGGCAGCTTCAATGTAAGGGGTTGTTGATAGCTTACTCACTAACATATCCTCCTCTCCAGAAACAATTATCAACTTACTATCAACAATGAACTTCACTTTCTGGTGCAATGTGGAAGGTACAGCTCCAGACGAATGGATCCATGGTCGTCCTAGGAGACAACTGTAAGTTGGTGTGATGTTCATTACTTGGAAGAGTATTTCAAAGGTGCAATGACCAATCTGAATGGGCAATTCAATTTCTCCCATGACATCCCTTCTGGTGCCATCGAAAGCTATTACAATCATTGTGCTTGGCTTCATATGAGTTCCGTCGAAAGGTAACTTTGCCAGTGTTGACTTTGGCATTACATTCAAAGAAGAACCATTATCAATGAGAACCCTAGCCATGACATGATCTCGACACTTCACAGAAATGTGCAACGCCTTGTTGTGACCTATTCCTTCAGCTGGAATTTCATCATCAGTGAAAGTGATATAATTATCAGCAACGATGTTACCCACGATGTTATCGACCTTGTCAATTGCGATGTCATGAGATACATGAGCTTGATTCAACACCTTCATCAGTACTCTCCTATACGGCTCAGAATTCATCAACAAAGACAAAAGAGATATCCGAGCTGGAGTTCGATTCAATTGATCCACAACCATGTATTCACTTTGCTTGATGACCTTTAGGAATTCGCCGACTTCTTCATCAGATACCTCCTGTTTATTATCACCCCCTTTTGTATCCTTTTCAGCCGACGTTCCTTCCACCTTCTCTTTCCCCTTGCGATCTTTTTATTCCTTTTCTGTTCCCTCCCTTTGCAATACCTCTGGAGTATAAATGGTACCACTCCTAGTCATTCCACCAATTCCCGAAATGTTGGTAACCACAGTGGCCCCGTTGGAAGGACTTTGTTGAACCTGCCTATCATATTTCCATGGTACCGCTTTGGTGTCCTGGTAAGGGAAAGGACCTGGGACTCGGATGATAACTGGTGTTGGCCCACTCGAAACCGGCATAGGTTCCTTCTCAGTATAGTGTATCACAACTGGCTTCGGAGCGACTTGCTCAGGAGCCGGTTGAGGATTAATCACAATAGTAAAAGGAGTTATCTTAACTGAAGTTGGGGAAATTGTAGATTCAGTAACCATGTTAATGCCACACTTATTCAATTCACAACCAATTAGGATAATCTTCATATCTATTAACTGCTGCACAACCTGTCGAAATTATGCACATTCTTCAATTGAATGCCCCATATTTCCATCGAAGTCACACCTTATCTCTTTGTCGAGGGTCTTCTCTTCAACAATTGAGGTTTGCACCAATCCATGTTTTTGCATCTCTCTTAAAATAACTCTCAAGGGAGTTCTGACATCAGCCACTTGGCTCTTAAGAGTAGGTTCACTGAAGTTGTCTATGGCATTGATTCCCGAACCCCCATGATTTGGCATAGGACCTTGTGCCCCCTTCGGAGCATCTTTCTGAAAGCTCAACCATTTAGCATTAATAAGATCTTGTACCTTAAACTTGAAAGCCCGGCAATTCTCAGTGGAATGACCTATTACCCCCGCATGATACTCACATTTAGCATTTGGGTCAAACCACTTTGGATAAGGAGGGTCCAATGGTTTCATTGGAATAGGAGTCAATACAGATTTGCTTATAAGTTGATGCAGTAGCTCAGTGTAGGTCATGGATATCGGGTCGAAATATACTGGCTTCATTTCTGAGTTATGAGGTGGTCTCGTTTGGCTTGTGTTTGGGTTTGGGTTTAGGGGTTGAACAACTTGAGGTGTCATGGCAGGATGTGTTTGAGGCTGAGAGGGGTATAATGGTCGGTAGGGCGTCATCGGCTGGGGGTTTGGAAATTGTGAGGTGGTGGCGAAGTATGGCTGGTTGGCTTGGTGATATGGAGATGGTTGGTAATACGGGGTGTACTGGGCTTGGAAGGCGGGTGTTTGGTTTGGTCTCCATTGGTTCGGTTTCTTTTGTTCAAAGGTTACTGCTTGTACTTCTCCCTCCTTCCTTTTCACAAACAAGGCTTTCTTTGGGCCATTCGCTATTGAAGACTCGGTGATCTTGCATTCCTCAGTCCACTTTCAATTCTCTCACCGATGATTACCATTTCATAAAATTTTGATGACACACTCCCAATCGTTCAATCATAGAAGGGCGACTGGAGTGTATCAATGAACATTGCCACAATTTCTTTCTCAACTAATGGAGGCTCTACCTGAGCAGCCAATTCCCTCCATCGTTGTGCATACTCTTTGAAAGTCTCGGTGTCCCTTTTTGACATATTTTGGAGTTGCATCCTATCGGGAGCCATGTCAATATTGTACTTGTATTGCTTCAGGAATGCATCTGCTAGATCATTGAAGGATCGGATGTGGGTCCGTTCGAGATGCGTGTACCAATTTGAAGCTGCCCCGGTTAAACTGTCATGGAAGAAGTGAATAAAGAGCTTATCATCTTGAGCATATGATGCCATCTTCCTTACATACATGGTCAAATGGTTTTTGGGACAAGTGGTTCCCCGATATTTGTTGAAATCAAGCACCTTAAATTTCGGCGGAATTACAACATTTGGAACCAGACAAAGTTCTGAGGCATCCCGAAGACCATAGCTATTTAACCCTTCAATGGCCCGTAGTCTTTCCTCTAGCACTTCCAATTTTTCTTTATATTTGGAATTCCCTCCTGACTGATTCATTGGAATTTCACCGTACATATTCTGAAGAAATGAGTATGGCATGCAGGAAGATCCAAAGTTTGGCATCATTTGAGTCCCCTGGGGCCCATAATGTAGGATGTATTGTGGGTCTTTGGATTGGCAGAAAGTGTCACCGTCGGGGTGTTACCATCTGTAGGGTTGACAGTTTGTGCTTGCTGCATTTCGACAGCATCGGTAGGGGTTTGTGTCTGAGTGATATGTTCGGAGTTTTGAATTCCATCTTGTGTGCTGGGGGCCGTTGGTGTCACAAATCCACGAGGTAAACCGTATGGTAGATTGTTTGGGTCAAATGAAAGATGAGTTTGGTTGCTTGGATAAATAGTGAGAGACATCATGGCCCCTGGTTGGTTGAAGCCTTGAATAGGAATCTGAGCAAAACAGGGTGGGATGAGAGGTGTGGCTGGATGTCCTTCGTTCGAGACTGGAGGGTTCTCTTGTGTTCTTTTCCTTCTGTATTGCTTGTAGGATCTTCATCATCTTAGTCATCTGATCCTTGATTTGACTGACTTCATCCCTGATCTCTTGGACTTCTTCTAGTTCATCCGCCATGACTCTTGTCTGTGACCGAGTGCGCTAAGGGTGTCTTGGAGAAATTGTTCAGAAAAGCCACACTATTTTATTTAATAAAAGAAATAATAAATCAAAAGCAATGAGCAAAAACCAATTAAACTCCAACTTTGATTGGAAGACCGTCGCATACACTTATAGCAAGAATACTCATCCTGCAATCAAATCTAGTGGTATAATTCCCTCTAGCTTGATTACAGTTGATGTCGAGTCCAATGGAGAATCCACTCCTCGATAGACCACATCTGTACTAGCAATGTTGTTGTTTTAATGACACCCATATTTTATGCAGAAAACACATCATTTTTAGGGTAAAAATATAGTTGATGAAGTATCTAAGGGAAAATTCACTACTCAATAGATATCATCTGGAAAAAGAGCATTCCACAAACATTGATGAAAACTTCCATTTCATTATATGAATATTGTGGTACAGACATGAGTCTTTGGTTGAATAAAAAAACAATACATCGAGAATTTTCATATTTCTAAATCCGTCTTAGGGGACTGCAAAATACTATGTCAAGAACTTCATCTTCTTTTTCCTGAATCCCTTCGCAAGCTTACAAAAATACTTGAAGAACTCGGTCACCTCTGGTGGTATCTGGAGGAAAGGGTTCTTGTAAACCTGAATTGATACTTCTTCAAATCGCTCCACCAACTGGGAAGTATGATATTGAAGTTCACCAATCATGTCTTCATATTTTCTTCTCCATGCTTCCCTTTCATACATTACATCCCGCACAGCCAATTTCCATCATTTTACCCATTCTGCATGACGTTGAGCTTCTCCTCTTTCAGTTTCTTGTATTTTGGTCCTGAGCCAATTTTCCCTCGCATTAGCTTCTGCTAATAATTCGCGATACTTGGCAGCTTCGTTCCATCCTCGATCAGAGTAAAGTTTGGTTTGGGCCAAGGATTCTTGTAGAGATTCAACTCTCTCCTTTAGTATCTGTATTGATTCGACATGAATTCCTACGTCCCACTCAAGCTCTTCTTTCTTCTTCAGAATTATGACTAGCGTATTTTATTGGCATTCCATCTTTGCTTGTAACTCTTGACTCTCTGCTTCTTTTTCCTTTCTGGCCCTTTTCATGCGGCTTGGGGCTTTGTAGGAATCGACACATTCATCTCTCCAATTCTCGATTTGTAAATTCAGTCTTTGCACCCGACTTTGGAGTTTGACAATAGTTGCTTCTGCAACTTGGTTCTTTTCATCCAAAACCCCCATCTGAGCTTTTAGAACTTCAAATTTTTTCTGCATTTGATCTTCTGTAAGAGGATTGCTTTCAGTACTGGGAGGGGGTTCAGGCCTTGAAGGACGACCCCTTCTTGCTTCTCTCCATGCTTCATATCTTTTTGTTCGAGCTATTATCCGCCTTCCTAACTCATCACGTCCTTTTGTATGAATGTTGTCCCATGCTGAGCTTATTGCCATTGTCTGGTTCTTGATGCTTTCACATTCTTGATATAGGAAAGATACTCCTCCAAGCAGCTCTTCTGGGGGTTCATCTTGTGTCCACTTAAGTTGGCACATTACTAGAGCTGGTGAATATGACACACATCCTCTGGGTCCCATCAATGGGACATTCGGGAAACTTCCACAACTGAATATAACTGAATCTCCATTGTACCATGGGCACATCCATCTAAATGAACATGAGTCGACCTGATCAAACTCTTGTTTCCATTCATATAGCTTGCATGACTTTAGTGGCATGTGAATGAATCCCTTTAATGGATCATCTGTTCTATCAATTTTGTTACCAGCATACAAGTGAGTCATAATCCAAACATATAACATTGGTGCACAACATCGCAACTTTCCTTGTTGATTCTGATGACAAACTTGTAGTGAGAGAAAAGTTTCAGCTAAGATAGCAGGGACTAAATTCACCCCACATTCCTCAACTCTGTAGAAGAAGTCCATAGCTGATCGATCAATCATATCCGGAATAAAGGGGAAAAGCACCAGTCCGTAGATAAGGAGAGCCAACAATCTATTAAAAGTAACCCATCGTTGTTGTTGAGCCAACTCCCTAAGGTAACCTTCCAAGAATTGCCTCTTCAAGTCAGTAGTGTTTCCTTTATCCACTTTATCCAATTGTTACGGTTTAAGCTCCAGCAGACTTGCTATCTTTCCATCTGCCACAAATTGTCCATAATACAAATAGACACGCGATCCCTTTTGGATAGGCAATCTCAACATGTAAGCATACTCCTCTATGGTCGGAGTTATATCTAGGTCAGGCTATTCAAAACATCTCAAAGTTGAGTTCCAATACTGAGCAAATACACTCAGAGCGGAGGCATCCACCGGAATACGTAACAGATCTAGTATCCTCCCGTACTTGTTGTTAAAGTTTGAACATGCCTTTTCTAACATTTGTTGACTAATTTCCCATAAGCTCTGAACATCCTTGAGTGTCACGTCGATCTTGATGTTCTTCTTGGAACTGCTTGCATTACTAGTACTCTTTTTGATGCTAGGTCCTTCCATTCTTTGCTATAAGATTAATACTAAGGTCTTCCTGCCAAGAAGCACAAATAAAGAAAAAAAAATTAGAAATGAAACAAAAAAATGCCCTACATGATTCATGTTGCATGAGCCCTTAGTAGGGTAGGGTATGATGTCAATGCACTACCTTCACTATGACATACCGCTTATTAGAAATAATATTCGAACAAGTCATTTGGGCTTGAAACAACGATGTGTCGCCCCTTTTTTTATTTTTGAGAAAACTTCATAGTAAATATGTATGTGCATGGTAATTTATGCTTTTGATGCCATATAAGGATCTAATTCATGAATCTAGTCACAAGTAGGGATAAACCCTCTCAATATGACCATCCCATGATATCGGGTACAACCTGAGTGGTGAATCAACAAATATCAGGGAGGTACAAGACCTCTTCAATGACAATGTCGAGACACCGCCTAATCCTTGGGGTTTTGAGCAAGCTCGGGTATAGAGCTAAAAGTGTATGCAATATGTGATAGTGATGTGTGTGATGGGAGCATACAAACCTTCACAAAAACCTACTAAAACAAAACTACCCCAAACCTGCAAAAAGAACAAACAATACCAGCACAATAGATCTCTACCCTAAGGTTCAAAGAATATACAAAGACAATTATGTGAGCATTTAAAACTATTTATAAAAGAAATAAAACAAAGAGGGGTAAAAAAATTTTTCAAAGTTATTAAATTTTTTTGCATAACCAACTATGATAAGCCTGACTCTCAAAAGTCCCCAGTGGAGTCGCCAGCTGTCGCGACCGTCCCGTCCGGGCGCCGCGAAAAAGAAATTAAAACAGAGGAGTCGCCACCAATATTTTATTTGGGAGAAACATTGGAAAACCCATTTATTTAAGGAAAACTGGTATAAAAAAAAAAGAAAAGAAAAGAAAGAGATTTGAGTCAGCGAGTCGGTTACGAGTAGGGAAGGTGTTAGCACCCTACATCGCCCGTTTAAAAAAACCGTACCTCAAGTTAATTGTGCAAAATTTTAATAACTTTTTAAATATTTGTTTTACCCCAAAAATTAATTACCAGAAATAATTATTTTTATTTTTGAATATTTTGTATTTATATTGATTTTTGCATTTTAAAACTTATTGTTGATAAAACCTAAACGAGGTTGAACATGGCACATAAATCCACAGGGCAACCTCAAATCTAAGGGATTGAACATGACACCGTGTCCATAGAGCATCCCTAAATAACAGAAATTTAATTATTTTTATTAACTATTTGAAAATAAAAAGAGACACTAAAGTAAGACAAATTTAATTTTGGCTTGACGGAATGATTGATTCTGCTCTTACGTAGTCCCGGGTGCGATGGGAAACTCAAAGCCGTGTAGTTCTTTACAAAAAGGCTTGATTTGTTGGGTGATTTTAATTTTTGAAAAGGATTTTCTAATTTTTATTTGTTTGAAAAGGATATTGTATATTTTATTTTTGTTAAGAAACAAAGAGGGAAATATTTTTGACTTTTATGATTTTTTTTTATATTTTGGGAAGTATTTTTTTTAGATCCAGATTACTCTTTTAATTTTTATTATTGTCCCAAATTCTAATGAACCAAAAAATAGACAACATAAAAAAAGCAAATGGAACACATGCTGCACAAACCCAAACCATTAGAACCAAATAACCTAATGTCATAAACCAAAACAGAAAAATCAAAAAAGAATAAAAAGGAGTTCGAAGGAAAAAAATAAAGGCAAGTTATAAGCCTCCTTCGTTACCAACAATGGCAGTCAGAGTGGCCAAGGAAGACAGGTCTGAAACCCAGGCGGCCTCGGCTGGAGAAGATGGTGCGGCGGTGAAGCGAGCGACGGAGGTAGTGGTCCAGTGACGGGGACGTGAGTTGTGTGACGGTGATAGGCCAGTGAGATGCTATAGAGACGAGTGCGGTGTAGATGTGGTGGGTCGAAGGGACGTACGCAGATCCGCGGTTGATGGAGATGACGGAGGTCGCGGCGGTGTTAGTGGATCTGGTGCAGCGATGAAGCACTGCGTCTAAGATCTGCGGTTCATGCTTCGATCCGGGGGGTCTCAACGGTGATGTGTTGGGCTGCAACGGCAAGCGGCGGAGCTGTTTTAGTGGTGGGCAATGATGAAGGAGGCGGCAACGATCGCGAGGTGGTGGTGCTATAATGACGTCAGTGGAGCAGCAACGGTGGTGGTCCGGGGTGGTTGCTAGAGTGTGTGTAACTGTGGGTTTCTCTATTTGGTTGTTTTCTTATTTTGATTTGGGATGGTAGCAAAGGTGAGTTTGTAAGTTAATGATATTCAAGGGAGCTTCTGTTACTGGTATATGGTGATTGAGTTTTGTGATTTGGAGTGGAGTGGAGATTATAGTGTTTTGAGATGGAAGGTGGTTATGGTGTGAGGGACTACCATTGTTGAAGATGAAGAAGGTTGGTTATGGGGACATTGGGTGATGGGTTAGAGAAGAGAATGTTGGGTGTATGTGTTTTTGTTCTCTTTTCTTTCACTCTCTGTCCCTTTTTTTTTTCTCTTCTATAAGGTGCTGATTATATAGGAACAACTGGGGAAGATAATGACAAAATTTGTTATTGGTTTAGGGAGGGTAAGCATGAAGGTGCAGGGTCTGCAGGGTCTGGTGAAATGGCGGTGTTCCCACTATTGATGAGTTGTTGCAGGTGTAGAGATTGTTACACCTTATTTTGGAAAAAAAACACCAGAAAACAAAAATGAGGAAATAAAAGAAAGCTGGTTTATACTTGATCGTGGAAGAGGACAAAGCAATGATAGAAAAATGGTACCAGGAGGCAAAAACCATACGTCCCTCTTCCTTTTAATTTTGAACATTTCTTAATTATTATTATTATTATTTTATTATTTTTTTGATTTGGGTTTGGATCATGGGCTTGTAAAAATAAAATTGGGCTACATCTAATTCTATAATGGATCAAGAACAAAAACATTTTTTCCTTGTGCAAAGTTTTTATTTTTATTTATCATTTTTTTTGTTTATTATTTTTTCAAAACATTAATTAAAAAACATCCGGATAAAATTAGGTGTTCACACTCCATTATTAAACACTTCACTTCATCTCTTTCAAAACTCTCAAACGTAGCCTTACTCCTTATTTTGATAAATATATCACTTCCCAGTATTAAATATACCACTTCAACATCATTCCCCAATATATATTATTGCAACGATTAATGAATTCGAGAAATGATAAATTTCTACTGACAAATTAAATGTATCATTTTTTTAATATATTAAATACATCAATTTTTTTATCCAAAAAAAAACATCAAATTTTAAGAGAAACTTTTTTATTTATTTTCTTGGTCAATACTCTCAAAACACTAATCAATACTTACCTTTTTGTGTATCAAGGATGTCTCCTAATCGATATAGGAATTAGTCGTCGGCTATCAATAGAAAGATACCATTGGTGTAAAAAAAATATTTAATTCTTTTATATCATTATGCATTTATATCACGTAAGAAAAATATAAGGATGAGTTTTTAACCATGACTGTACATCCAAAATAATAAGAAAATGTTGTTTTCAAAGCCAACACTTTATATGGCTTAGGTCATGATCAAATAGAATGGCAAACTTTTGGGTTTGAGTCTTTAATGAAAAAATAGGCGTTAGGAAACATTTGTACCATTATCGTAATAAGAAAAAGTTGTTTGCTTTCACAGTCAATATTTTATATGGGTTCTAGGTTATAATTAAATAGAATAGCAACTCCTAAATTTCAGTTCTGTGAATGAAAAAAAATATATGCTGTGAGAGCTTTGTTCAATTATATGAATCCACTTGCCTTGGTTAGAATTAGCCAATGTCAAATGTAACTTATAAAAAAAATGTGGATGTTTTATGAATGGGTCTTGCTAACAAGGATACTGGTTAAGAAATCAAGAAGATGAAATAATTTATTGAAAAACTAAAATTCAAATATTTAAGACAATAACTTTATCATTTTCTTATAAAAACTTACCATTTCAATCCATTAACTAATGTTCTAAGGATGTGTTAGCATTTCCTTTTATGAATTATGATAACGATCATGATAATAAGTATTCTTAGGATATTTTTTAAGGAATCAAGAAAATCAAGTTTTCATTGAAAAACTAAGTATTTTACTTTTTAAAATATTAAATATATCAATTCTATATATAAACTTTCTTTTCTTGATTACTTAACAAATGCTCTTAAGATACTCGTTAGCATTATCTAATGATAATTTAATTTATGCCCTTCTGACCAATTGAGCAATCACTAAACTTTGGACCTTTGCTAGAAAGTGGAAAGTTCCACGCAATTGTTATTACTACATTATTATTCAACTATAAGAAAAAAATAGTTATATTTTTTTTGGATTTAAATATAAACAAAAGTCAATCAATTTAATCATATTTAATGTTAATGTTCCAAAAGTTAAGATAATTAATCAATCTAATTAATTCTTCTTTTACTTTTTTAAGAACTTTGCAAACTTTCAAGACAGTTAAATGATAGTTTAGTAATTGTAACCTTTTTATTTTATATAAATCAACACAATTGACTAAATTAACTAACTTTCTTAATAAATATGAAGTTAGTTAATTTTACTTATAATTAAGTCCGCGGACAAGAAGATGAAATAATTTATTGAAAAACTAAAGTTCAAATATTCAAGACAATAACTTTATCATTTTCTTATAAAAACTTACCATTTCAATCCATTAACTAATGTTCTAAGGATGTGTTAGCATTTCCTTTTATGAATTATGATAACGATCATGATAATAAGTATTCTTAGGATATTTTTTAAGGAATCAAGAAAATCAAGTTTTCATTGAAAAACTAAGTATTTTACTTTTTAAAATATTAAATATATCAATTCTATATATAAACTTTCTTTTCTTGATTACTTAACAAGTGCTCTTAAGATACTCGTTAGTATTATCCAATGATAATTTAATTTATGCCCTTCTCACCAATTGAGCAATCACTAAACTTTGGACCTTTGCTAGAAAGTGGAAAGTTCCACGCAATTGTTATTACTACATTATTATTCGACTATAAGGAAAAAAATAGTTATATTTTTTTTGGATTTAAATATAAACAAAAGTCAATCAATTTAATCATACTTAATGTTAATGTTCCAAAAATTAAGATAATTAATCAATCTAATTAATTCTTCTTTTACTTTTTTAAGAACTTTGCAAACTTTCAAGACAGTTAAATGATAGTCTGGTAATTGTAACCTTTTTATTTTATATAAATCAACACAATTAACTAAGTTAACTAACTTTCTTAATAAATATGAAGTTAGTTAATTTTACTTATAATTAAGTTCGGGGTAGCATTAATTTTCCCAAAGTTCCATTCAATGAAAACAACGTGCATGACGTCATCCATCATCACCTTCTGCGTATTCTTTCTCACTGAATCTTTTTGGTGCATATACAGCAATGCTGTAACTAGAGCTGTCAAAATGGACTCGGTCCGACAGGCCAGCTCGTTTAGCCCGATGTAAATGATGGACTGGGTTACAAAAAATAGAGTCCGGTTAAATTTTGGCCCGGCCCGGAAAACTGTTGGTCCGTCATTATCTAGCCCGAAACGGGCTGGGCCGGTCCGCTGGCCCGAATTGCTTCAAAATTTTTAACAAAAAAAAATTAAATACCAAAAACAAATAAACATTTTGAAAGTTAAAATGAAGATTGTGAAAGAGGAAAAAAGATTTATGAATTTTTAGAGCCATTTTATGAAATCACCAAAATGTTTTTCGGTTTTAAATATCCTACATCCAATTTGTATTTCATGCAAATATGGAAGATTGAGGTTCTATTGAAAAATAGTAGATCAAGTCAAGATTATGTGATTAGTGATATGGCTTTAAGAATGATGGAAAAGTTTGATAAGTATTGGAATGAGTGTAGCACAATTCTTGCTTTAGGATGTGTTCTTGATCCTAGGTTGAAGTTGTGAATGCTTAAATATGCTTACTCTAAACTTTATTCTAGCAAACTCTTGGTTGATGAGAAGTTGAGTGTTGTGAAGAATGCTTTGTATGAACTTTTTAATCATTATGCCAACAATGTGGAAGTTCATACTTCTATGGTGGATGCAAGTACTTCCACTCAAACTTATCTAGAAGGGACAAGTATTTCAACATTACCAGCAGACTATGATGTAAGTTATTATACTTCAACAAACTTATTCATCTTTCATTTATTGTATGTAATTATTCATAGGTTCTTTCATCTTTCAACTCTCTTTTGCTTAATGCCTTTGCTTTATGTCCTTGATGCCATCTTAACTATTTCAATTTTGATTACTTGTTTTATTCTTTTAGTAATTATTTGATAGGAATTTGAAGCAGAAGAGAGTAAAGAAACTTTATTGAATAGAAAATCTGAACTTGACCTCTACTTGGAAGAATCAAAACTTGTGGGTCACAAGGATTTAGATGTTTTAGATTATTGGAGGGATAATAGCCGTAGATTTCCTGATTTAGGAAGGATTATATGTAGGTTTTTTTATGACGATGGATATTTATTATAACTATAGTACATTTCCTATGTTAATTCATAAGTCATAACTATATGAATGGAATGGTAATAACATTTTCTAGTTAATAAAATGAATTTTAAAAAACAAAAAAATAATTTTAAAAAAACGTTATCGGCCCATGGACCAACCCGTTTGGCCCGCAACCCGCATAGGGCTGGGCTGGGTTAGGAAATTAGCAGCCCAGTTGATTTTTGACCCAACCCAGCCCAGCCCGAAACTGCCTTAACCCGAACGGGCAGGCCCGAATGGGCTGGGCCAGCCCGTTTTGACACCTCTAGCTGTAAGACTAAGAATTTTATTTTGATACAGTATATCATTAGTATAATTTTTTTTATACCATTAATCTAAATTATTGTCTATGTAACTCTCAAGATAGTCAGGGAGTCACGAGGTGGTCAGGATGGATTGGATGGTGAGTTAAGGAGTAGAGTAATAAGGAGGTTGATGGTTTAAATCTCACCCATTAATAAAAATATTAATATTAACACACTAACATTTGTCTATAAAAAAAACTCAATTAGAAGTTTTACTGGTAAAAAAACAATACACAAGTAATTGATAATGTAAAAAAATAAAATAAATTAGACCATGAGTGCATCACAATTAAATCGTAATCAAGAATAATGGTAGCTTTCACATTGAATTACCAGGTGTACAAGACTTAACATTAGACGAAACTGATATTAGACCATGAGTGCATCACAATTAAATCGTAATTAAGAATAATGGTAGCTTTCACATTGAATTACCAGGTGTATAAGACTTAACATTAGACGTAACTGATAGATTTGAAGTATAGGGTTTATATAAGAGTCTCATTCTATCCTAATGTGACCACCGTGCATTTCACCCTAATATATTTGTTCAGAGGTGTTATCCCCTCTCTCTGCAGGTAACAAACCTGATCTTAGAAAATGTAAAGCTCGGTCAGGCATATATTTTCAGTCATATACTTAATATTCATTCTCACATATTGCATGCTTAAGCTTGAAGTGATATATGATACAGTACATTTGTTATATTCCATTTTAGTAATGTTTAGATGATTAATTATTGGTGAAAATTGACACAGTAAAAAATCGTGCATTGTATCAGGTACTTCTTCCTAGTAATGGATTCAAGTATTGGAATTCAGAACAACTATGCAACAAAAAAGTTTCCTGCTGAAGAGCAAATAGTGGTTGATGTCAAAGACCCAATAAGCAATTTACATGAAAGCATTCTTGGCCACATCCTTTCTTTCCTTCCAACAATAGAGGCAGTCCACACCAGTGTATTATCAACAAGATGGATTGATGTTTGGACATTCACAACAGGTCTAAGGTTTAATGATAGTTTGCTTTTTTCAGGAAAGATGATGCAAAAAGAAAGATTTGTGCATTTTGTGAACAGTGTGCTTCTTCACCTTGCTAATTCATGCATCAAAAGTTTCTCTCTTTGTTTAACAAGTTACCATTATGATTCATCTCTGGTTAGTTCATGGATCTCCTTTATCTTAGAAAGGGGAGTCCAAAAGCTTCATATTCAGTATCCTGATAATAAAGTTTTCCTCTCTTCTCATTCCCTCTTCAAATGCAGCTCTTTAGTACAATTGGTACTTCAAATGAGATGTACTCTCAGTGTTCCCATCTTTGCTTGTCTCCCAAACCTTCAAAACCTTAGCATTTCTGGGATTATGTTGGTTAGTGATCATTCTTCCACTTATTCAAAAGATCTAATTCTTAACTTACCAGTCCTTAAAGTGTTTGAAGCTAAAGCATGTGAGTGGTCAACTATGCAGAATGTTAGTATACAAGCACCTCTACTTGAAAAGTTTTCCATAACAATCTGGAACTCCATATCAAATGAGTCTTGTAAATCTGCCATTAAGATTTTTGCTCCAAATCTAACAGATTTCTTTTATGAGGGTGATCTTGAACATGATATCATTCTATTGAGTACATCATCAATTAGTTGTGCTTCTGTTGTGATTGTTATTGATGAAGATAAAAAGGACAGAATGGAAAAATTTGGGTTTCAATTGCAGCAGTTTCTCAGACAAATCCATCAAGTGGAACAATTGAAATTATTGTTTTATAAGGTATGCTTGGTTTTCATGCATGTGATTGACAATCTTGCTGAGACTGTGTTTAGTCTTCCAAACTTATTTGTCATATTCAATAGTTAGTTAGGTGTAATTGGGTTCGAACTTTGAAGTTCAAACTTCACTGGAAAAAGAGTAGGAAGCGTTTACTTATGGGTTTTTTTTTGTCCTGTGTAACAAGCCCCAAAAATATCAATTAATTATTAAAAAATTAAGTACTTTATTTTTTGAAGCAATTTTTTTGAAAGTTTAAAATACATATATTCTTATATAATTTTTTTTTAGATTCTTTAACCTGTATAATATTACATAAGATAGAAAAACTCTTTACTTATATTAGTTTATCATTGCAGTCAACGTTCATATGATCAATTTATTAATTACTCATCTAAAAGTCACAGCTACAAAATCAGGTATGATTTATAGTTAAGTGCATGATACACCGCCCACGATAATAAAAGCCACATGGACCTTTTGACTTTTCAAACATCTATAAAGTATTCAAAGTTCTTTTTCATACAATACTGTCCATCTTTATAAATTATTAATCAAATACACAGTTTTTTATTTTCTCAAATGTGAATCCGTTTATTATTTAATGTCAAATACCTTTTTCCCTATAGCTCATCGTGTTCTTCCTAGAGCTACGTTTTTTTTTTTAATACACTGAAATCCCCCTCTATTTTTCTTTTGCCAACATGAACCAGATTACCACCCAAAAATCATCTTCATCTACCTAAACCCTCATCCATTTTTTTCTAATCAAGCTTGCAGCTTTGCTATATCAGACAACATAAACCAGAAGCATTTTCCCATCACTCAACCAAAAAAAAATCAAACAACAAAAGAGAAAATATAATATAACAGATCCTTGCTCCTCCGTCGTGCTCCGCCACGAGCGCCGTCGCTTCGCCCAGCCCCAGATCCGCCCTCTTCTTCATCCATCCATCACCGAAACCACTAAAACAGCTCCGCCGCTTCCAGCACTTCCCACGCCGGAGGACGCCGCCGCCGTCGCGTCTCAGTCCACCACCCCCACTGAACAACTTCGCCTGAAGCCGCCCCGTCGTTGGACGAACCACTCCCCTCCGACCCACCACAGTCGCGCCGTCGTCCCTGTCCGACATGAGCCCCTTCGTCCCAGCCTCTGCGCATTTTCGTACCGGCCATCCACCGTGCGAGCCGCCGTGTGCCGCCGTCCCCTCGATTCTGCATGGACTCTGTCTCCCACAACCTGGTGCCTCTTCTTCCTTCCCTATGTTGAAACCAAATCGTCTTCTTCCTTTCATTTGAGGTCCACCACGCGTACACTGGGATCTAGGATGCCGCAGAAGGGATCCACCGTAACGATAAATAAATGGGGACCGCTAGTGTACCCATGAAAATACATAAGGTTTCGGAACAGTTTTTTCATGGGTCAAATAATTGAGCTTCATTTCATTTAAATATCTCTTCATTTTTATTAGTTAGTAGTCTAAGTTTTATATATTGCAATTTAGTCCTTCAAACTAAATACATTTTACCTTTGATAAATTTTGGTTTTATTTTATTTTATCCTTGTAACCAACTACCTCCATCCCAACCTCTTTTTCATCTTCTCTTTCATTTCACTGTCTCACAATTCATCCCATCTTCTTCTTTTTCTTCTTCATACACTCTCCACACTGATTCGATCGATAATCATCCTCATAATCTATCATCTATTATTTGTCAATCTCTGTAACTACATATGAATTATACTTTCCTTTTGCAACCCAACCCTCTCTGATAATTTTGCAACTCGATGGCAATTCTTTCTGTTTGTTATCTATGGAATTAGATGGCATGAAAATAAAAAGTCAATCCATTTCAAATGCAGCAAGAAATTAAAATGAAGATTCAACTCTCTCTCTCTCAATCGCATGCGCCTATTATGAAATCAATGAATTGCTTCCTCTTACTGTTCTCACACACGGTTGTACTATTATTTCAAAATTTCATTTAATTTGCAATTTACACCATGTATATTAACTTTCCTTTGGGATCTGGATCCGTTGATTGTCGGTGGTGGTGAGATCAGGAAAAGTAGGGTTCAAGATCAGATGGAGAAGACGGGGGATTGGGGGATTTGTTTTTCTAAAAAAGGGGAAATTGATTTGTTCTGATTTATTAAAATTAAAACTAAAATCAAAATAATCAGAATTTTAAATTTTAGATTGAAAAATATTTAACTAGTTCAGGATTTAATTGCAATAAATGAAAGTTTCTATGTTAAATAGGAAATGTTTGACCTAAATTCATTAAATGGAAGACCTTTTATTTATTGGTCCAAAATTAACTATTTCAAAACTCATTGAATTAATGTGGGTATGATAGACTAAATAAGTAAACGAACTTAAAATATTAAACAAACACTATTTAATATAATAGTATTTTACAGTACTTTTTAGTAAGAATATTTTTCATATACATGTATTTCCATGCCATAATATTGGTATTATACTTATTTAACTGTATTTCAGTTTGAAAAGTCAAACGACAAAAGCAAACACATGACAAGTAGGTGGTGTATCACTGCTCTACTTTGGAGGGTGATACATCGAAGACGCTTCCATGATTATATTATCCAAACAGTATCTATTTTACAAAAATCACTTTTGATAATAAAGTATCTAAACATAAATGATTACTACAAAATTAATTTTAATCAATATTAAGTTTATGAAATTTTATTCGTGAGAACTTAGGTCTGTTTGTTTTTTTTTTAAGTTTTAATTTTTATTTTAAAAAAATAATTATAAAATTGTTACATTATTTTTATTTTATTTCCAGTTTTCAATGAGTTGCATAGGAAACATTGGAAATGAACTTTTTTTTTCCTTATATAAATCTTTAAAAATAAGAAATAGAATGAAAATTATATAACAATTTTACAATAATATTTTTAAAAATAGTAAATGAATATTGAAAATGGCAAACATATCCTTAAGAGCTGTCAATTTTTTTTTTAATCCGGGTATATATCCTTCAATCGGGAGAGAGTTATTAGTCTCTTGAGGTACTCATTCATTTAATGGATTGATTTTTATGTTTTTTTCATATGTATGAGTTAAAAATAACACTCATAATCACATATTTATGAGATACAATTACCTACTAGATGGAATAAGAGTTGTCAATTTAAATGGTGGGAACTGCGTTTAATTTTCAAATAACAACTCTGCCCATTTTTCTTAGTCAACTGATTAGCTTAGTAAATTTATTTCTGCTTAAGAAACTTCGATATGATGTCTTGACAATCAAACCTCACTATTGGATTGGATGTTTTACTTATCGGGTACTGCTTGGCTCTGCCTATCTTGCTTCCAAAATTGGAAAGAAAACTTGACTCCCAGAATTTTTTATTTTTTTGAAACAAACCAGCTCATATCATTTCAATACAAGTAAAGATAGAACTAAAATTTGAACTATTTTTTCCTTGCCATACAGGTTTTAATGGATGCTAAAAATATTTTCACCCTTCTGCCTGCCTTTGGACGGTTGACTTATCTGCATCTGAATGAGGTTACTGGTGAAGCCTTGATGAATTTACTCCACAATTCCCCACTTCTTAGCACCCTTGTTTTACTTAATGTAAGTTTATGAATCTCAATCCTCTAACTTTTTTGTGGTGAAAGTCGTCTGATTTTTTTTTATTTCTCTCCTATTTTATTTTCTCTCATCTTATTTCACTTTTTTTCTCTCATTTTTTTTCTCTCAAGTACATTAAAGTCACCTAATTTTTCCCTCCCAAAAATTAGGGAATCCGTATCCGTAAGTTTATATATACTCTTGCTTTCACATAAATTCAAAGTCCTTGTTTATGTGTTCCGTGGATACTATGGTACCCATCTCGTCCTGTTCCACAATCACAAGACGCTACAAGACGCTGACAAGACACACACACACACACATATATATATATATATATATATATATATATATATATAATTATTTATTTGTTTATATTACTAATATGTATAATTTTAACTATAATACAAATTTTAAAATCAAAATTAATCTAAAGATTCTTATGTTAGACATTTACCACATAGCCCAAGATCTACATCATGCCAGATTACTAAGATTCTAAAGTTATGAATATACCTGGATCCATAGGGGTTCCTGATCTTAAGCGTTCTTCAAATGATGAACTTGATCACCAACCTTCATGTACGGAGAGGGGCAATCAAGCGGAATACCCTTGACAATCAACATAGATGATGATAACAAATATATGGTTAGCGGTGGCTTTATGGTTCTTCCTCAACCTGGACTCCTTATGCCTTAGTCGCTCTTCAGATGGGGAGAAGAGACGATGTGCGTTGTGTCCAGTGTATTGGGGACCATAGCCTATATATAATGTGATAGTCAATTAGGGTTCCCATTATTCCGAAATTGGTTATCAGTGACACCCACTCATATTTCGCCCATATCAAATAATTAATGATAATCAATTATCAAATCAGAAATCTGATTGGCCTTATCTCTTAATTTGATCACATATCAATTAAGGCTCCTAATTAATAAATAACTAATATAATTAATTACCGATATATGCCCATATTATGACATTGGAATAAAATATTCCAACAATCTCCCACTCGGGCAACATATCGTACTAATTATATCATAATTCCTTAGGCGCCCATCCGAATGCTATTTATCCTCAAATTTCCCCTTTACAATCTGGTCCACCTCATACATCAATAATGGGACCACCGCGACTGTCGTCGCTAACGTATATCGTGACTAAACCCCGACAACCACCATATCAATGTACTTGATGACATAGATCGATACAGATGAGTGGCATGGAAATTTCATGCAGTGTGATATCTAAATCATGCCTATTTCCAGCTGGTTCAACTTAATTCTTTAGTGAGATCATATTGAAGTTCCTTAGGTGCAAATTAAATACTTACACATAACCAAAACTTGAGACAGTTATTATAATAATAACCTCAAAAATTTATTTCTGCATAAAATCAAACATAACATAAAGTTTATACCAAATCCAAAACATAGAACATAGAACAAAATAACAAAATAACAAAAGGAAAACTCCCACTAATCTACGGCAATCTTAAAACCAAAACTCATGTGAGCAACATGCTCATGAAAGACCTTAGGTGTCAAGCCTTTGGTTAGTGGGTTAGCTAGCATAAAGTTTGTTCATATGTGTTCTATTAATTGGAAACTAAATGTCGATAACCTTCAACTTCATTGAACTCCAATTGTTATTGGAGTACAACACGACCAACTTATTGTCATAATATAACTTGAGTGGTCTTTCAATTCCTTTTATTATATGCAGCCCAATGACAAAATTTCTCAGCCATATCCTAAGGTTGAATGCCTTCTATCTTGGCACCCAATAAGATCGAAGTCAGAATACCTTATGATCTCTAAACTATCAGATCTCCGATCCTGAGCATATATTCTTTTGTTCTCTTTAAGTACCTTTTTTTTATCATTTTGATTGCTTTCCAATGATCCTGTTATGGATTTCTCCAATATCTGTCTAACAGCATCTAAGTACGCTATATCCAGATGCGTACAAACCTGAGCATACATCAGACTTCCCACAGCTGAAGCATAGGGAATCTTCTGTATTTCTTGAATTCCTAGGTTTCCTTTTGGGCATTAACTGAGACTAAAATAGACTCCCTTAGTTATCGGGGTATTCTCTGGTTTACTATCTTTCATGTTGAACCTATCCAAAAACTATATTGATATAGCCCTTTTGTGATAACCCAATGATACCTTGAGAGGGATCTCCAAGTACCTGAATTTCTAAGACAAAAGAGACGCCCCCAAGATCTTTCAACTCGAAAATTTTTCATTATAAACTTCTTGGATTCGGCAATGAGCCTATATCGTCGTTGACTAGTAAAAATGTCAACATATAACACCAGGAATATAAATTTGCTCCCACTGAAATTGTGATGCCCACAATTGTCCACGATATTTATCTCAAAACCAAATGAGACAATCACTTGATGGGATATGTGATATCATTGATGACACACCTTCTTTAGCCGATAGATAAATTCCGCCAATTTGCAAACCATATTCTATGTCTTTCAACACAAGATTTTATAGTTGCATTATATACATATGTTTGATCAATGTTGCCATTGAGAAACACCATCTTGACATCCATCTTATGAAGGTCCAAATTTATAATGAGCAACGAGAGTCACAATTGTCCTAAAAGAGTCCTGCATTGGTACTGAAGGGAAGGTCTCTTTACAATCAATTCTTTATTTTTACTATAGCCTTTTGTCACTAGACAATCCTTATACCTCTCCATATTACCCCTTGAAACCTTCAGGTAAATGGGCAAGTTTCAAATCTCATTCTCTAGCTTAAGCTTGTACTCATTCCTTCAACCCAATTTTCCGAATTGAAACTTTCATATGGTTTGATGGGAGTTGATAGAATCATCTTCCATTACACCATTTACCTTATGTTCCTGGAGAAATACTAACATAATTATCCAAAATAGTATTCATCCTTTCTTTAGTGGATCATGGCAAAATGTAATGACTCTTGATGCTCTAGTTCTTGAGGGTGTTGAGTTTGACCTTCAGGAATAATTTCCTTATCTTGAATAGGAAGAATAACAACAATATCCTCACAAGAATCCAAATTTGCTACACAAATAGCAACTATATGAATTGGTTCTGGGATTATAGCCAATTCTTCATCAAAGATAATGTCTATAACCTTATCTCCCCCCAAACTCAATATCCTCAAAGAATTAGTCAGTTCCTGTCTCAAGGTATCTTTAACTTGGGATTTTTTTTTAAAAAAATCATACCCCTTTGAACTCTCAAAGTAACCAATAAGGTAGCCAACTCACTGTTTGGGACCCCTATTTCCTTCACGAGGTTTATAAGGCCTTGCCTTTGTTGGATATTCATATACTTAAAAGTGATTGGTCGGTTACTTTAGTTGGTTCTCTGTCAAGCATTTAAGCTGCAATCTTTAGTGTTACTTCCATAGTGACTCTGGTAAGGTAGAATGACTAATCATACTCCTCACCATATCTTTAAGAGCCATTACTAAAACTTAATTGTATTCTTGATAGCTATGTTCTGATGTATTTATCTTTAATGCATTTGATACAAACAATAAAATGTATAAGGCCAATGGAATCTAGGATTCCCCCATACAAGTCGCTCAACTCTATTTATAGAGATGTGCCCTGAATGTTTATATCATAATGCTCCTTAATTTTTTATTATCAACTTTATGCTTAGTGCCATATGGCTCCTCACTCAATGTTTTACCACAAGAGGTTCCAATACCAAGCAATTATAGATTGTCACAGTCCATAGCTTAACTGGTTCCAACAATATTTGAATTTAAAAGACCAATTAAATCCATCGTTTCTAAATGAACAAAAATTATTCTTGATTTAATCAATAAGAAACAAAAAAACAAAATTTCATCTAAATGATGACTAAACCAAAATGTCATTAAATCCCAAATATTAGCCAGAAACAACAATCTGAAACGTCAATAGCCTTATCCTTTACTGACTTGGTTAACTTCAGTATAGATGCATCTTTTAGTACCACTTAACCTTCATCAATTCAGACAATCATTTATAGGCATGCCAAACATGATATTTGGGACATTTCTTCTTTAGATGCCCGATGTATTTAGAAAAGAAACAATTGCGACCTTGGTTGTTTCTTTTAAGATAGGCCCTTAGCAGCTTCATCCTTAATTTTCTTTTGCTTGCCCTTATCTTTAGAGGTATTCGCCAAATGAGCACCATTTGTCTTCTCTTGCTTCATTCTTTCCTTTCTTGCACACCTTATGAAGTGAATTCATTAAGATATCATTTCTCCTTTCGGTAGCTATAAGCTAACTTGAATTGACTGAATTTGTGCATGAAAGAATACCAAATGCTAAATGCATGAGCAAGTCGTTAGACGGCCCAAGCTTTAACTCCTTAAGTTTATGAGCAAGATTAGATATTCCAATAAAGTGCTCCTTAAATTTCCTTTGCCTTTATACATAATGAAAAAACTAGCTCTCCAATGAGAGCTTGTTTTCAACTTTAGCAAGGAAATCTGGCATTAATTATGTCATCCGAAATAACACCCCAAATATTTCTGGAATATTATGCTTTACGATCATAAGACCTAAGTGATTGAAGCGATTCCACTTCCTATACTTGATTCTCTCTTCAGAGGTACTGGATTGAGTGAGAGAAGGTGGGTTTCTCCATCTTTATGCCAGGTCTAGATCAAAAAACAACTTTTATTGTTTTCCTTTCAATCCTAAAAGTTAGAACTTTCGAGGATTAAATTAGCAGATACATAAGCAATACTAAATTTAAAGAGAACAAAAGTACCGTAAATATACTCACTAAAATACCCAGTGCATCTTTAATATCAAGTCTCGAGACAATAATATTAATTACTAGAGGTATTTTGATGTAATGATCAAACACTAATAATAATTTCTATCAAACAACAGCCATATTTGGACGTTCTGTTATTCACGTGAAAATAATCTTTATAATCACTACGTGTTTACCATCACAGGTGTGAATGCAACCCGACCAAATATTAACATTTCTTTGGGCCGATTAATACCCGCATGGATATACACCCACACAATATTCAATATCTCTTATGAGCAATTTCCATAAGAAAGGTCACCTTGGTGACTTCATACTTTAATTGGCTCACTCGAAATCCAAATTGGCAAATTAAAGACCCAACAAGATGCCTAGCACAACATTAACCCCAATCTTTGGACTAGTAAGGATTAATTGTAAGTGGCCCTCTCACGCAATGATCAAACATTGATGATAAGTCCTGTCAAATAATGGTCACCTTCGGGCATCCCATTATCCACATGGAAAATACCTTTATAATCACCACACATTTATCATCGCAGGCACTCCATTATTCGGCCAAACTGTTCTTTACCTTTGGGCCAAGTTCAGATCGCATAAATAACTTCATGCACATCTTAGTAAATTCAATTAAACCAATCTACACAACAGAGGTTACTTTGGCAATGTGTTGTTTCAACTAATTCAACCAAGAATACCAGACAATTTAATAAAATGAGGGTCCCGAATTTGCCCTTTTCACTCTAAAACTTAAAAAACCTGAATGTTCTAGTGTGAAAAGAAGTTTAATTATTTTAAAAATAAAAAACTGAACAGGAGGATACTACCCTGCTATTAAAAACAACCTTCCTGCTTGCTGCTGCAAATTTGCGCAGCCTAGATTCATTCTCGTGTTACACAACACGAAAGGGGGCCATAAATCTTTTCTGGCCGAAACGTATCAGGACAACTTCAAATTCAAATTCTTACAAGCCAACACACGTTGCGATGATAAATGTGTGGTTTGGGCATTGACGCACAATAGAGGTTTGGGCATTTTCCATTCAGTATGTATATATAATAATAAACAAGTCTGAAAAACCAAAACTTTATTTGCCAAACCATCACGTCATGCTTTATGGCCAAAAAAACACATCCATACAAAATAAAAAATATATAATTACCTAGAAGCTTTTGAAGGAAGCATGACAATCCCATGGAACTTTCAATATACTATATTTAATCAAATGGAAAAATCAAATCTTAATATATACCAAAGCCTTCACGTACAGGTTCGGCAATTCTTGACCAAAACGAAAAACAATTCATGTATATATCCATCTTTGAAATAAGCATCGCAATTGTGAACACCTAATTTTGTCCGGGTATTTAGTTATTTTTATTCCTTAATTAATATTTTTGAAAACAAAAGGAAAATATAAAATTGTAAAATATTAAAAAAAAATGTTTGTTGTTCTTGGGCCTATCACATGATCAAGTGTAGTCCAATTTTATTTTATTGTTGCAAGCCCATTATCCAAATGATCCAAAAAAAAAGAAAAAAAAAGAAAGAAGAAAAAGAAAAAATAATAATAATAAAAACAAAACAAAAGATGCTTTCTGTTTTATAAAATAAAAATAAATAATAAAAATAATTTTCTTTAAGGTATGAATCAGCTTTATTTTATTTCCTCATTTTTGTTTTCTTGTGTTTTTTTCTTAAAATAGTTGTGTACCACCTCTGCCTTTGGTACCAACCCAACAAAATAGTGGGAGTACCACACCAGCTGCACAAATCCTCAGTCCTTACCTCTCAACAGAGCAATAACAAGTTTTGGCATTGTCTCACAGTGATCCCAATATATATACACACTGCACTGTTAATAAAAAGAAAAGACGGAATATTCTCCCCTCTTGCTCCTCAACATAATCAGAACAGAGAAAAATTCTTCTTCTCCATTTCTCTGTTTCTGCTCTCAAAAAAAGGGAACAAAATCGTCAACCAAAATATTGAGAGGAAGATAGCAAGAACAGGGGAGAAAACAAAATTTTCTGCTACATTCTCTGTTTCTGCTCAAAAAAGGGGGAAACCAGCAGCAGAAAAAAATACTCAAGCAACCATCACTCCCAAATCACAAATCAAACACAAAATACCCAACCCCAGAACGAAACAAAATCAGAAAAATAAAAAAAAAACTTTCTTTTTTCTCTCTTTCTTTCTCCCTTTATTCGTCCCTGTTTCATCCTTTTTTTTCTTCTCTGATTCTTCTTCTTCTTCGCTCATCCATCCCTTCCACCATTTTTTCATCTTCCTCCCTACTTTTCTTTCTTCTCTCTCCTCTTTTCTCTTCTTACACGATACCCCCTTTTCTTATTCTTTTCTTCACAATGAAAAACACACACACACCACTTGATCATCTCCTTCTTCTCCCCACTTTCAAAAAATTTCTCTCCTTCGCTCTCTAAACCCACGTCGCAACCACCGCACCTCCCGCACTTCTTGGAGTCGCCGCTCGACACGCAAGGAAGAAGACCCAGCGAGCCTCACTTTTCGGTCCGTTTCTTCTCTCTGCTGCGGTGTCATCGGCGCCACCCCCGCACCGCCGCCCGAGTCGCGCGACCACCGCGTCTGGTTCACCCTGCTCGAACCGCCACGGAGCCGCAGATCTGCTCTCCTTCCGCCGCCGCGTCTTGACTACAACGCACCGTTGCCCGCTGCTTGTGTTCGAGATCCAGCCGCCGCCTGGCCCCTCTGTTTAGCCACCCTTGCTTCTCTCCCTCGACTTGTTGGTAATGTTAAGGGAAGCTCTGTTGCTTCTCCTCTCTGTTGTCCCTTTTTATTCGTTTGTGCTTCCTTGTTGTGTTTGCTTGAATTGTGTTGCCGGATCATTAGGTTTTGTTATTTGGTTGGGTTTGGGTTTATAGCATGTGGCTCATTTGTGTGTTTCCCATTTATGTTGTCTTATTATTTTTTAGAATTTGGGCCAAGCAGAAAATACAAAGAGTAATCTGTTTTCTAAAATATTTTGGGCTCTATCTGGTAGGCCTGAAATTTTGTCTTCAAAATTTTTGTGATTGGGCCAGGGATGTAGTTAGACCCACCAGCATGAAATATAAGCTGTGGACTAACTACTAGGTCTCTCTTTTTACTGATATGGGCCTTTTTCAGATTTGGGTCAGATTCTTTCCTTTTTTAGAAAAAAAAAATGCTTTAGTAAAAAATTAATTAACATAAAAACTAAAAGATTTATGTTAAAACAAAAAATATTCTTAAATAAAAAATATATTTTGAGTTCACGCAACAATTTACGACGTTGATGTATGAATTTTCATCCTCAAGTGTTGTATGAATTGTAAGGGTTTATCGTATAACACTGTTATCTTGAACCTAGTGCCAAAAATGAATTCCCTTTTATCAAGAATAATAAAATATTTTCTATGTGTTCTTTTAATAAATTTTATCCAACCTTTTTCTGCAAAAAAAATAAAATAAAAATCTCTTTTTAATTCACGCAACAATCTACGACGTTGATGTATGATTTTTCATCCTCAAGTGTTGTATGAATTGTAAGGGTTTATCGATAGCATCGCTTATCTTGGACTCTATACAAAAGTGAATTTATTCCGAAATAAAATCTTTTTTTAAAATAAAATCAAAACAAAATCAAATCTTTTATCAAAAATTAAAATCAACCAACCAATCAAATATTTTCTAAGAGAACTACGTGGCTTTGAGTTTCCCATCGCACCTGGGAATACGTAGGAGCAAGATAAATCATCTTGTCGGGCCAAAACTAAATTTTCTTCTTTTTTTTGTTTTTTTTGTGTGTCTCTTTTTATGTTAAAATAATTAATCAAAATAATTAAACTTTTCTCTTTCTAGGGATGCTCTATGGACACGGTGCCATGTTTAATCCCTTAGATTTGAGGTTGCCCTGTGGACTCATGTGCCATGTTCAATCTCATTTAATTTTTAAAAAAACAATAAATTTAAAAAATGTAAAAATTAATAAAAATTTAAAATATTAAAAATTAAAAAATAATTCTTTCTTGTAAATAATTCTGGGGTAAAATAAATATTTAAAAGGTTATTAAAATGTTTTTTGCATAATTAACTTGAGGTACCGTTTTAAACGGGCGATGTGGGGTGCTAACACCTTCCCTACTCGTAACCGACTCCCGGACTCATCTCTCTCTTTTTTTTCTTTTTAGACCAGTTTTCCTTAAAATAAATGGTTTTCCCAATGTTTTTCCCAAATAAAATATTGGTGGCGACTCCTCTGTTTTTACCCTATCTTTTCGCGGCTCCCGGACGGGACGGTCGCGACAGCTGGCGACTCCACTGGGGACTTTAGAGAGTTAGGCCTTTCATAGTTGGTCGTGCAACTTCTTTTAATAACTTTGAAAATATTAGTTTTACCCCTCTTTGTTTTATTTGTTTTGTATATAGTATTATATGTCTTAATAAATGTCTTTGTACATTCTTGTAACCTTAGGGTAGAAAACTCTTGTAAATGTTGGTTGTTCTTTTGCAGGCTTGGGGTTAGTTTTTTGGGTTTTGTGCAGGTTTGCTTGCTCCCAGCACACACAACACCATCTCATACTCACACACTTTTGGGCTCTATACCCGAGTCTTGGAATGCCATCGGATTAGAAGGGGCTTCAGTGATGTTATTGTGACGCTTTTGCGCCCCTGACAGACATTGATTCTCCCGCTCGGATTGCTACCGAAACATGGATCGCCATATTGTGACTTTCCAGTCCCTGTGGTGAGGTTCATGGATTCGGATCCTTATCTTTTAGATGAGGGTAATCCGGGGACCATATGTTTAGGGGTTTAGATCCGTCCCGAAAGTCATGCACATAAAATGCCATTAGTAGCCTACCAAAATAGGGTCTCGACCTTAGAAATTCAGACTTTAGGATATGACCCATGTAGGACAAAAGGGAGCACATTCCATCTTTTTCTGCAATATGAATAATCACGTTTATATCTCATGCATTTCCATAAATGGTAAAAAAGGGATTTGTGTAAATCATCTTTCTATAACTCATTCATATTCTTTGTACATTTTGTATCTTATGCGATAAATATTTTGTTAGGTTCATAAAAAAAAAAAAAAAACCGTTTTCATGCATTCCTCCCATGCGTTCATTACAAAAAAAAAATCATTTATCTCAAGCATTCATAAGAAGAAAAAAGAAAAAATAAGAAGCCATGCATCTCCTTCATTTTATGCATGCATCACTAAAAACTTTTCAGACCAATAAATTAAAAATTCATACATTTCATGCATCAATTACTTTTTATGTCAATCTCATCATTAAAAAAATTTCATATCAGTCGTTCATTAAAAAAAAATCATTTATCTCAAGCATTCATAAAAAAAATTGATTCATCTAAAAAATAAAGAAGCTCATTTCATGTATCACTGTTTTGATAGAAGTTCCTTCATGCATCTCATGCATTAAAATTTGGGTAAGTATAAAAATAAAAAATCTTTTCCATGCAACCCATGCATTAACACCTTCTTGGGTCAAGAAAAATCTTTTTCATGCATCTGTAAACTTTCACAAATAAGGATTTAATCCCTTTTCCCCAAACTTCACAGTGACTTTTTGAATAATTGCTCTGCGGCACCCTTATTGGACTCGATCACAAGGCAAAATCATGGATGAGGAAGAGCAAACTCAAAAGTTCATAGAAGATTGGAGTCAACTCAAAGAGAAGATGACCCAAATGATGGTAATGTTGCAAGTCATGCAGAAGGAAAAGAACACGAATGAGAATCCTTCAGCCTCAACTGAAGAGCAGCCGGCCATACCTCTTCTCACTCATGAGAACAACCAACAAGGGGTCGTGATGCCTTTCACTGGCTACCCAAGCAATCCCCCATATGGTCTCCCTCGAGGATTTGTGCCGCCAGTCGCTCCTGGTCCAACAAATGGCAATCCAAACTCACAAAACACAACCCAGACACAGATCCCCACCAATTACATGGTGCATTCCGTTAACCCAAACACTTCACCATTCACCTTCCACACCGGTGCCAATGGGATCCAAGTGGCACGGGGCTTCGCTTCCCCACAGTATGTTCCTGTGAATCAGTCGTGTGGGAATCCTCAATCCATAGAAAGGCTGGAGGTTCTAGAGGAAAGACTGCGAACTATTGAAGGGGCAAACAGTCATGGTCTTCGGGATGCCTCTGAACTCTGTCTAGTACCCAATGTCGTAATACCTCCAAAATTCAAAGTGCCAGATTTTGACAAATACATAGGAACCACATGTCCAAAAAGCCACTTAACCATGTACGTCAGGAAGATGGCATCACATGCCCAGGATGATAAGCTCTTGATTCATTTCTTCCAAGATAGTTTGACTGGGGCAGCATCAAATTGGTACATACACCTCGAGCGGGCCCACATTCGATCCTTCAAAGACCTAGCGGATGCATTCCTGAAACAATACAAGTATAATATTGACATGGCTCCTGATAGGATGCAACTTCAAAATATGTTAAAAAGGGATACGGAAACCTTCAAGGAGTATGCACAACGGTGGAGAGAATTGGCTGCTCAAGTAGAGCCCCCATTAACTGAGAAGGAAATTGTGGCAATGTTCATTGATACACTTCAGCCACCCTTCTATGATAGAATGATTGGAAGTGTATCATCAAACTTTTCTGACATGGTTATCATTGGAGAAAGAATTGAGAATGGGATGAGAAATGGTAAAATTGTTGAAAGTTACGTAGGGGTAGTCGGGATGACAAAAGTTCCATTTGTCAAGAAGAATGAAGAAGAGGCGCATGTTGTGGCATCTGAGCAAGAGTCTAAGTGGTCTGGGCATTGGATACCGGGTCAAATATCTGTCAACTCTCAACCGTCTTTTCAAACAACCTACCCCCCATATTACCAACCATCTCCGTATCACCAAGCCAACCAGCCATACATCGCCGCCATCTCACAATTTCCAACCCAATCCTATCCTATGAGGACACCATACCACCCATCAAACCCTTTCCAACATCAAACCTTTCCCACCATACCGCCCCAACAAAACCTAAATGCAAATCAAAGGAGACAGACCTTACAACCCGAAAAGAAGCCCATGCAGTTTGACCCTATACCTATGACTTACACGGAGCTATTGCACAGCCTTATTGAAAAATCTTTGTTGGTCCCGGTCCCGACCAGGGCGGTGCAACCCCCATACCCAAAATGGTTTGACCCAAATGTCAAGTGTGACTATCATGGGGGAGTGATAGGTCATTCAACTGAAAATTGCAAGACCTTAAAGTATAAAGTGCAAGATTTGATCAATGCAAATGTGCTAAGTTTCCAACGAGACACTCTTGATGCGGGAGGTTCGGAGTCCATGCCGTAGAGGACACTTTGGAACATGACCTTTGAATCTTGTGTAGAGTAATTCATTGATGCTAATCCTTTAGCTCTGCCCAAGGCTTTAGGAAGTTTTTAATAATGGGCTTACTTGTTTCCATTTCAAGTATGAATAAATGAATGCATTGAGTTTCCTTCCTTTCCTTCATCTTCTGATTTTACCTTCATCCTTCTTCTTTTTCTTGAAAGTTATCAATAAAACAGATCTGAAGGTGATTCTCTTTAAAAATAAAATAAAATAATAAGTGCTGAAACCTCATCGTATGATCCCGATCACCTCATTAACCATGCTTTGGTTAGGACAACTATGGAAAGCTTCATCATGAGATCAACCGAAGATGATTGAGGCAATCAAAGGAAATCTTTTTGATTCAAGCTAGACTCCATGATTTGAAAAAAAAAAGAGAAAAGAAATTAAAAGGGAAATCGAGAAAGAGCGCCCGGTTATGCTTTTGCAAGTACTATCATTTTTGTCTTACTTTTAAATTTTATGAAAATTAACAATCAAAATTCGAAATGAAGAATGACCATCTTTCTATATCTTTCACATACTTGTACTATCCCTTGTTACTCCGTTTGAGCTTGAAATTCTTTCAAAGAACCCGGGACAAGGATCACCCCTAAGCAAGGGGCAAGCATGAAAGAATCGGTGATTATGAAAAAAAAAAAAAAACTTCATGCAAAGGCAAAAAAAAAAAGGAGGAAATAAAAAGGAAAGTTAGAGGAAAACAAATGTTCTTAGAAATCGAAAATATCGTGGATCATCGGTCCTATTCAACCTTAAAACATTTGTTTGAGCCTTATATCCTTTCCTTCATGACTCTCAACCATTGGCCGCGTTATGAGCCTAAAAAGTCCATTCTGATCAATGAAAGATTGTTATCATTTTCATTAACTTTAATTGTGAGACAAAATGTATGTGCTTTTTCAATGCATCGCTCTCGGAAAAAGGAAAAGAAAGAAAAAAACAAAGAGAAAATGAAAAAAACATAAAAAAAAGGGAGGCTCGCTGGGTTGAAAACCTGCAAGGGCGACCTAGGCAAAATTAGAGCAACCTACGCAAAAGTTAGCGTCAAACAGATTCCTCGAAGCAACGAACTGTGGCAGATTGAATTTAAAGTCAAATAATGTCCTCGTAAGGAGATTAAAGCAATACTCGAGATCATACGAGTTTCTCTTGAAGAAATGAAAAATGAAAATCGGGGCAGTTTGAAGGCGAGCCGTGAAATTCTCAATACATGAAGACCGGAGCAAACCATGTTCTTGAAAGTCGATTAAAGCGGTGTTTCGAGATTATACGCATGAGAAGCTAGCACTTATCATCTTAAAAGAGTATCACCTGAAGAAAAATGTGAACTCCATCCCGTCATTGTTTCCTTCCCTCTAACAACCTTTCAATTATTTCGCTCATATCCTTACCACTTTCCACATATCGTTACTCCCTGTCCATCCTCTATCATACCCCACTTTCTACCATAGACTCAATTTTCATTCTTTAATACATACCGAAAGGTGAAGCAAGTATCAATAATGATATCATTTAGAGTTTCTCTCAGGATGCAAAGGTCATGGAAAGTACATCAATCTCCTAACAAAGGGCAATGTTGGAAAAGATAGAGAAATCAAGCAGCCTCATCCATCGGGATAATCATTGGAAATAGGCATATTTGTGACAAGGGGCAAAGCATCAATGGGGCAAGAAAATGACAATCCGGATCAATGAGTGACATTCCATTTCTTCCTTAAATTTGGTTGTGATCGAAGCTTTAAGGGGCTAGAAATCAAAGAGTGGTTTGTGAAAAATGATCAAAGTTCATTATCAATCACTGAAAGAATCTTTTGCATCATGCATTATTTCATGCACCAGAATCAACATCATTGCATCACATTTAGGCATAGGGCCCATAAGCTCCCATTTTACTGGATTTTACGGGCTTGGAGCCCATAAGCTTCGCTTTTGTTAGCTTTAGCAGACTCAGGGTCTCTAAGCTTTCATCTGTTTTAACGGGCATAGGGCCTATAAGCTTTGTTTTGTTAGCTTTAGCAGACATAGGGTCTCTAAGCTTTCGTCTGTTTTAATGGGCATAGGGCCCATAAGCTTTGTCTTGTCAGCTTTAGCGGGCACAGGGCCCCAAAAGTCATGTTACTGTTAGCTTTAGTAGGCATAGGGCCTCATAAGTTTCGCATTTGTTCGACTTTAGCGGGCACAGGGCCCCAAAAGTCATGTTATTGTTAGCTTTAGTAGGCATAGGGCCTCATAAGCTTTGTTTTGTTTGAATTTAGCGGGCACAGGGCCCCAAAAGTCATGTCTTGTCAGCTTTAGCAGGCATAGGGCCTTTTAAGTTTCGTTTTGTTGTAGTTGGGCTTTAGTGGGCACGGGGCCCCAAAAGTCATGTCTTGTCAGCTTTAGCAGGCATAGGGCCTCTTAAGTTTTGTTTTGTTGTAGTTTGACTTTAGTAGGCACAGGACCCCAAAAGTCATGTCTTGTCAGCTTTAGCAGGCATAGGGCCTCTTAAGTTTTGTTTTGTTGTAGTTTGGCTTTACCGGGCGCAGGGCCCCAAAAGTCATGTCTTGTTAGCTTTAGCAGGCATAGGGCCTCGTAAGTTTCGTTTTGTTTAGCTTTAACGGGCAGAGGGCTCATAAGCTATACCTTTGTTGGCTCCTATAGACATAGGACCACATAAGCTTTTTACATTTTGCTGTCAAGCTTCAGTGGATAACCGACTCCACAAGCTTTTTATCCTTTTGCTTTCAAGCTTCAGCGGATAACCGACTCCGTAAGCTTTTGATCATTCCCTTCAAGCTTCAGCGGACAACCGACTCCGCAAGCTTTCAACTTTTCTTTCAAGCTTCAGTGGATAACCGACTCCACAAGCTTTTTACATTTTTTGTCAAGCTTCAGTGGATAACCGACTCCACAAGCTTTTTATCCTTTTGCTTTCAAGCTTCAGCGGACAACCGACTCCGCAAGCTTTCAACTTTTCTTTCAAGCTTCAGTGGATAACCGACTCCACAAGCTTTTTACATTTTTTGTCAAGCTTCAGTGGATAACCGACTCCACAAGCTTTTTATCCTTTTGGTTTCAAGCTTCAGCGGATAACCGACTCCGTAAGCTTTTGATCATTCCCTTCAAGCTTCAGCGGACAACCGACTCCGCAGGCTTTCAACGTTTCTTTCAAGCTTCAGTGGATAACCGACTCCACAAGCTTTTTACCTTTTCTGTCAAGCTTCAGTGGACAACCGACTCCGCAAGTTTTTAATCTTTTCTTTCAAGCTTCAGCGGACAACCGACTCTGCAAGCTTTCAACTTTTCTCCTCAAGCTTCAGTGGATAACCGACTCCACAAGCTTTTAATCATTTTTGCTTCAGCGGATAACCGACTCCGCAAGCTTTTAAACTTTTGTCAAGCTTCGACGGGCAGTCCGTCCCGTAAGCTTTTAATTTTGCATCCGTTTACTTGTCAATGAACTCCGCCAAAATTGGAGTTCATGTCTTTACTCGTTTCTTATAACGATAATAGGTTACACCAATTATCTAATAAGAAATAAGTAAAGAGGGGCAGCTGTGAACACCTAATTTTGTCCGGGTATTTAGTTATTTTTATTCCTTAATTAATATTTTTGAAAACAAAAGGAAAATATAAAATTGTAAAATATTAAAAAAAAAATGTTTGTTGTTCTTGGGCCTATCACATGATCAAGTGTAGTCCAATTTTATTTTATTGTTGCAAGCCCATTATCCAAATGATCCAAAAAAAAAAAGAAAAAAAAAGAAAGAAGAAAAAGAAAAAATAATAATAATAAAAACAAAACAAAAGATGCTTTCTGTTTTATAAAATAAAAATAAATAATAAAAATAATTTTCTTTAAGGTATGAATCAGCTTTATTTTATTTCCCCATTTTTGTTTTCTTGTGCTTTTTTCTTAAAATAGTTGTGTACCACCTCTGCCTTTGGTACCAACCCAACAAAATAGTGGGAGTACCACACCAGCTGCACAAATCCTCAGTCCTTACCTCTCAACAGAGCAATAACAAGTTTTGGCATTGTCTCACAGTGATCCCAATATATATACGCACTGCACTGTTAATAAAAAGAAAAGACGGAATATTCTCCCCTCTTGCTCCTCAACATAATCAGAACAGAGAAAAATTCTTCTTCTCCATTTCTCTGTTTCTGCTCTCAAAAAAAGGGAACAAAATCGTCAACCAAAATATTGAGAGGAAGATAGCAAGAACAGGGGAGAAAACAAAATTTTCTGCTACATTCTCTGTTTCTGCTCAAAAAAGGGGGAAACCAGCAGCAGAAAAAAATACTCAAGCAACCATCACTCCCAAATCACAAATCAAACACAAAATACCCAACCCCAGAACGAAACAAAATCAGAAAAATAAAAAAAAAAACTTTCTTTTTTCTCTCTTTCTTTCTCCCTTTATTCGTCCCTGTTTCATCCTTTTTTTTCTTCTCTGATTCTTCTTCTTCTTCGCTCATCCATCCCTTCCACCATTTTTTCATCTTCCTCCCTACTTTTCTTTCTTCTCTCTCCTCTTTTCTCTTCTTACACGATACCCCCTTTTCTTATTCTTTTCTTCACAATGAAAACACACACACACCACTTGATCATCTCCTTCTTCTCCCCACTTTCAAAAAATTTCTCTCCTTCGCTCTCTAAACCCCTACGCCGCAACCACCGCACCTCCTGCACTTCTTGGAGTCGCCGCCGACACGCAAGGAAGAAGACCCAGCGAGCCTCACTTTCCGGTCCGTTTCTTTCTGCTGCGGTGTCATCGGTGCCACCCCCACCGCACCGCCGCCCGAGTCGCGCGACCACCGCGTCTGGTTCACCCCTCGCCGAACCGCCACGGAGCCGCAGATCTGCTCCCCTTCCGCCGCGTCTTGACTACAACGCACCGTTGTGCCGCTGCTGTGTTGAGATCCAGAGCCGCCGCCCCGGCCCTCCTCTTTTAGCCACCCTTGCTTCTCTCCCTCGCCTTGTTGGTAATGTTAAGGGAAGCTCTGTTGCTTCTCCTCTGTTGTCCCTTTTTATTCGTTTGTGCTTCCTTGTTGTGTTTGCTTGAATTGTGTTGCCAGATCATTAGGTTTTGTTATTTGGTTGGGTTTGGGTTTATAGCATGTGGCTCATTTGTGTGTTTCCCGTTTATGTTGTCTTATTATTTTTTAGAATTTGGGCCAAGCAGAAAATACAAAGAGTAATCTGTTTTCTAAAATATTTTGGGCTCTATCTGGTAGGCCTGAAATTTTGTCTTCAAAATTTTTGTGATTGGGCCAGGGATGTAGTTAGACCCACCAAAGATGAAATATAAGTCGTGGACTAACTACTAGGTCTCTCTTTTTACTGATATGGGCCTTTTTCAGATTTGGGTCAGATTCTTTCCTTTTTTAGAAAAAAAAATGCTTTAGTAAAAAATTAATTAACATAAAAACTAAAAGATTTATGTTAAAACAAAAAAATATTCTTAAATAAAAAATATATTTTGAGTTCACGCAACAATTTACGACGTTGATGTATGAATTTTCATCCTCAAGTGTTGTATGAATTGTAAGGGTTTATCGTATAACACTGTTATCTTGAACCTAGTGCCAAAAATGAATTCCCTTTTATCAAGAATAATAAAATATTTTCTATGTGTTCTTTTAATAAATTTTATCCAACCTTTTTCTGCAAAAAAAATAAAATAAAAATCTCTTTTTAATTCACGCAACAATCTACGACGTTGATGTATGATTTTTCATCCTCAAGTGTTGTATGAATTGTAAGGGTTTATCGATAAAGATCTGCTTATCTTGGACTCTATACAAAAGTGAATTTATTCCGAAATAAAATCTTTTTTTAAAATAAAATCAAAACAAAATCAAATCTTTTATCAAAAATTAAAATCAACCAACCAATCAAATCTTTTCTAAGAGAACTACGTGGCTTTGAGTTTCCCATCGCACCTGGGAATACGTAGGAGCAAGATAAATCATCTTGTCGGGCCAAAACTAAATTTTCTTCTTTTTTTTGTTTTTTTGTGTGTCTCTTTTTATGTTAAAATAATTAATCAAAATAATTAAACTTTTCTCTTTCTAGGGATGCTCTATGGACACGGTGCCATGTTTAATCCCTTAGATTTGAGGTTGCCCTGTGGACTCATGTGCCATGTTCAATCTCATTTAATTTTTAAAAAAACAATAAATTTAAAAAATGTAAAAATTAATAAAAATTTAAAATATTAAAAATTAAAAAATAATTCTTTCTTGTAAATAATTCTGGGGTAAAATAAATATTTAAAAGGTTATTAAAATGTTTTTTGCATAATTAACTTGAGGTACCGTTTTAAACGGGCGATGTGGGGTGCTAACACCTTCCCTACTCGTAACCGACTCCCGGACTCATCTCTCTCTTTTTTTTCTTTTTAGACCAGTTTTCCTTAAAATAAATGGTTTTCCCAATGTTTTTCCCAAATAAAATATTGGTGGCGACTCCTCTGTTTTTACCCTATCTTTTCGCGGCTCCCGGACGGGACGGTCGCGACAGCAATTATGGATCAAAAAAAGCGCACAGGGAATCATCATTAACGTAAAGCCAATCAAAGTTTTATTTCCCTTTTATAAGTCCTTATTTTCTAAAACAAATTAGGGTTCATATCAAATTGAGGGGAAAACAACCCAAAAATTCAAGCATCATATAAATCAAAGAATTTCAATCCTAATAACCCAACAGTGATGAAGGCTCTGATACCACTTGTTAGATATTTCGTTAATTCTTTAGGTTCTTTATTCTTTATGTGGAAACGTTAAATCTATAGGCATAGATCCTAGAGCACATTTACCACATAGCCTAGGATCTGCATCATGCCAGATTACTAGGATTCTAAAGTTATGAATATAACCTTCATGTACGGAGAGGGGCAATCAATCACGAACCAGGAGTTGATATTGTCTTCCAATGCGGAATACCCTTGACAATCAACATAGATGATGATAACAAATATATGGTTAGCAGTGGCTTTATGGTTCTTCCTCAACCTCAACCTGGACTCCTTATGCCTAGTCGCTCTTCACACGGGGAGAAGAGAGGGTGCGTGTTGTGTCCGGTGTACTGGGACCATAGCCTATATATATAGTGTGATAGCCAATTAGGATTCCCATTATTCCGAAATTGGTTATCAGTGACATCCACTCATATTTCGCCCATATCAAATAATTAATGGTAATCAATTATCAAATCAGAAATACTGATTGGCTTTATCTCTTAATTTGATCACATATCAATTAAGGCTCCTAATTGATTTAAATAACTAATATAATTAATTACCGATATCTGCCCACATTATGACATTGGAATAAAATATTCCAACATCTTAACTTTCTAAACCTAGTTGCATATGTAATTCCTTTTTGAATGTTTTTAATTATTAAATATTTTGATTTGTAATAATGTTCTATGAGTAAATTTAAAAGACACTTGAATCTTTTTTTTAATTGTTATAACGTTTCTTTCGTTATTTATTGTTTTTCCACAATTAAAATGTGGGTAATGAGTACGGGTACGAGCACTTAGGTACTCACCAGCACATATGTATGTGTATATATAATTATTTATTTATATGACTAATACATATAATTTTAACTATATAATACAAATTTGAAAAGCAAAATAAATCTTAAGATTCTTAACTTTCTAAACCTAGTTGTATATATAATTCCTTTTTGAAATGTTTTTATTTATTAAATATTTTGATTTGTAATGTTCTATGAGCGGATTTAAAATACATTTGAATCCTTTTTTAAATTTTTATAACGTTTCTTTTGTTATTTATTGTTTTTTCACAATTAAAATGTGGGTACGGGTAATGGTATTAAAGTTATTACCCACACAGATACAGGTAATTTTTTAAATACGATTATGGGGACGGGTACTATACTACCCTACCCACACCCTACCCATTACCATCCCTAGTCTAGTTAACCAAATGAGATATTGGTTAAAGAATAACAAAATACAAATTTTATTTTAAAAGAATTAAATATATTACTTTTCAATATATTGAATAATAAATATATCACTTTGTCATAACGGTGAATGACTTATTGTACACAATAAATATATTTCAGGGAGTATCTAACTTGAATGAAGATGTTGTCTTTACTTCTTCATCGGTGCCTCGTTGCTTTCTCGCAAGCTTCAAAGTTTTTGAGTTTAAAGGATTTAATGTGCATAAGCATGAGCTTTGTCTGGCAAAATTCGTGATGGCAAATGCAGCAAAATTGGAGCGGATGACTATAACTATGGCTTTTTGGCTGCGCTATTCAGATATTGACATGGAGAGAGTCAAGGAGGAGATACTTTCATTTCCAAAATGTTCCAAGTTTGCCATGGTAGAATTTTCTGGTGTCAACGGTTCCTGAAGATTTTGCATGACACCCCTAGAGTGTTAATTTGCGCCAAAACTGCGAAATGTATTTTTTTTAATAAACAAAAAATATATTAATCGGAATATAAAGAATACTCAAACTCATATAAAAAGATAAAGAAAAAAAAACTTGAAAGGACATATTAATATAAATAAAATATTGAGCGGAAAGCACAATATTAGTTTTGTGTTATTATGACAACCAAATGTATCAACACCATATCAATACCATTTTCTCTGGATAATTAGGAATTTTATTAACACTATCTACCCATAAAATCACAGTGCTCAACTCCCCAACCTTCTAAGAAGGGTTTGAGAGCAAACACTTAATCATGTACTTCAGATTAGATTAAACAGAATTGTTATTTGAACACCTTTGGAGGGACACCTATAGTGGATACCTTATAATCCCTTTGTTTTTCAAGTTTTGGAATATGTAAGGAGAGAGAAAAATAATAATTAAATGTGTGATAGTAAAAAAATAGGGTGTTAATGTTTGAATTTGATGTTCATATAACATACCTTGAGATTAAAATCATACATAGAATCAGTTACATCACAAAAACCCCATGTCCTCACTTTACTTAACCAGCTGCCCTTTTACAAGCTAATACCCTTTTGCCCAAAATACAACCTAAGAATGTAAAAAAAGCAAAAAACAAGACCATTCCTACCCATTTCAGCTATGCAAGACAGAAATAAACACCTATCTGGTATTTGTTACAAGTTTTAGAAAAACATTTTCGAAAATGTTGGTATGAGAATAAATTTTTTTCATATTTAATACAAGTTTTAAAAATTTATTTCAAGACATAAAAGATGATTTGAAAAACTTTATTTCCATATATGAAGGTGCAATCAAAAATATAAATTTCAAAAATATAATTTATCTCACAATAAAACATTCCAATTAAGAAACTTCAAAAAGCTTGTTTAATAAACACCGTATCAACACCATATTTTCCCCTCTTTCTTTTCAATATTGCTAATTTGACACAGAAAAGCATACACCTACGAAAACACCGTATGAATAAGCGCGGTCGCACAGTGCAAGATCAGATCTGACAGAAGTACGTTTTTTTATGAAATTTAAAATTTTTTTGTAAATAAATTTTTTGATTAAGTATGTGTCAATATCTGGTGAACGGGTTACAAATATCTGGTGAATGCCTTCAAATATGTGGTGAATGCCCATACTAAAACCAAGTTTTGGATGCCTTAGATTATCTGGTGAACGTAGTTCAATTATCTGGTGAATGCCTTCAAATATGTGGTGAATGCTCATACTAAAACCAAGTTTTGGATGCCTTAGAGTATCTGGTGAACGTAGTTCAATTATCTCAGTGAATGCCTTCGAATATCCCGGTGAATGCCCATACTAAAACCAAGTTTTGGATGCCTTAGATTATCTGGTGAACGTAGTTCAATTATCTGGTGAATGCCTTCAAATATGTGGTGAATGCTCATACTAAAACCAAGTTTTGGATGCCTTAGAGTATCTGATGAACGTGGTTCAATTATCTGGTGAATGCCTTCGAATATCTGATGAATGCCTATACTAAAACCAAGTTTTGGATGTCTTAGATTATCTGGTGAACGTAGTTCACTTATCTGATGAATGCCTTCGAATATGTGGTGAATGCCTATACTAAATTAGCTTGTGGATGCCTTAGATTATCTGGTGAACGTAGTTCAATTATCTGATGAATGCTTTCAAATATGTGGTGAATGCCCATACTTAATCAAAAAATTTATTTACAAAAAAAATTTAAATTTAAAAAAAAAAAAAATTGTCATATAACGCCGCACAAACAGCAGTTTCTGATCATGCAGATCGTTTCATACAAGATATTTTTGTAGGTGTATACTTTTCTGTGTCAAATTAGCAATCCTCCTTTCTTTTAATTGAATTGAAAACAACGTATCAACACCGTGTCAACACCACTCTTATGCAATATAACTCCAAGCATATTTGTACAAACGATTTGTCTGCTTCTTGGCGTATAAAATTCTTGGTTGACTTTGCAATATTTTATTCTTTCTGACCAATCATCAACACGCTTCAGCTGATTCACATGACAAGACGGTGCAAGATTTGATTGCTTTTCAAACAATTCAATTAAATGGTTATCTCACAATTCAATCAACTCCTGAGACATGCATGTCTCACATGATTCACATTATTGCCTTGCCATACAGGAAGAATCTTCTATTAAAATAATAACCAAACATTTTATATAAAGAAATAAGGATCGTAGTGCCGTAAGTAGAAGGAGAATGCTACGTTGAATCGAAATAGGAAAGTTTTGTATGAAGAAATGGTTTTATATATTAAAAATATTATATTTAATTTTTTAATATAAACTTTTCTTAAATTGATTCTTTAATAAGTATTTTTTAAGCATCCATCATGATAAGTGCTTATACACTTTTTACTTGTTAAACACCCTATTAAGAACCCATCATTGGAGAGAGCACATGTGCTTGTATGAAAAGTGGGGAAGATAAATAAATTGTTGATTAAATGTATGTATGTAAGGTTATTGGTGGAGCCTTTTTAGTAATTTTTTTGTAAGTGTTGGATCATAAAGATAATATATTTAAGTTATAAAAAATAAAAATAAGCGAGATATAAATATGGGACCAACTTAAGAATCCGAAAAAATAAAAATAAGAGGGTGCTGGATTGTTGATGAACTTAACAAGACTTTAAGTAGAATATAATCTCTGAGCATATTTTTACCTCTAATTAGATACGGTTTTCAAAGACCCTTTGGTGAATCTTCCTGAATTCGATCAGAAGGTCGAGTTGAAATTTTGTCGACGATACTTCACATATCATCAAATCTTCATTTTCTTTCCCATTCACATGCTACAAGTCACTCACACTAAAAATTGAATTGGAATTAAGCACCATGTTTTGCTTGTTTGCTTGTTTCTCTTCAGTGTCCTGTTTCAAGCCACTGCTTTAAATCCTTATCCTTCAAACACCATGAGTTGCTGCTCTCACCTAGTTTCATGGGTTGGTCTTACATGGAAGAAACCTTTCAAATATACTCTTATAATCCAAACGTCTTTTTTGCCACACAAAAAAAAAATGTTTCATACCAATCTTTTCAGTTTCCATTTTATATTCCACCTCCCAAACCTTTCATATAAATATGGGATAGAAATCACTTATTTCAAAAAGCATGTCTTATTTTTTATTTTATTCACTTAGATTATGTCAAGTCATTCAAAATGACATATTTATAATGAATAATATAATTAAATTTTCAAATGGAACAATTAATATAAGTGGAAGATACAGGAAATAAGACATTATTTGAAGATAAATGATTTCTATCCATAAATGTGATGGCCATATAAAAAAAAAAATTGAACAATCCACATATAGATAGGAATGAATATGCAAGTGACCATCACATAAACTATAAAAGGAATAAACAATCCAAGTACATATGCATATGCAATTGCATGGCCATCATATGGACCAATCCAAAGGTTTGAGACTGGATAATAAAATGTAAAGTGAAAGCATTGATATAATAAACATTTGTATTTTTGGGGCAAAGATGTTTGGGTCTTGAGAGCACATTTGAAAGGTTTCTCCATGCAAGGTCAACCGATGGAAAGGGGAGGGAGAGGTAACTCTCAGTGTTTGGGAATTAGGTATTTGAGCTGTGACTTTGAACAGAAAAATGAAGAGAAAAGAAAAGCAAATATGCAAAAACATGGTGCTAATTAATTCCAAGCCTAGGTTGAGTGAGTGGCCTGTAATAAGTGAATGGGGGAGAGGAAGAAGAACAAGGTGTGGGACAGAACAAGTTGAACACTAAGGATATATATAAAGCACTTACATATGAAGTAGGAAGAGAAGGTAAAAGAGGGAATCAAAGAACAGCTTTCAGTTACAGCTAATTCCACACACTCAATCTCCATCCAGCTCATATATAACTCAATCATGTTTATGGTCTAGTTTACTTCTATCTAGTATGTGTAACATCATTTGAGAGCATTGAGTATGCTTACAGTCACAAACTGTCTTACCATGTAGGCCAAACAACAGTCTCACCAATTAGATAAGGTTCATTGAATAATGGTCAAGATCGGCTCCTCCACATTATGTAATGATGAATAAGTTTAAATTTAGAAGTACGGTACTTTTTATGGGCCCTGAATGCATACAAGATATTTTGCATAGTAATATACTAATATTAATAGGATTAATTAAGTCCAAATGAAACGTTTAAAATTGTATTTGGATTTAATTGTGGCACATTATTAATATAAAAAGTTTTTACATTATTGATTATTTTTTATTAACCAATCATTAAAAATATTTATCTTTTATAATAACTGATAAAGAGACTCGTGCTAAGCACGGATCTGATAAATTAAATATAATATATAAAAATAGTTTATTTGCTTTAAATCTAAAGAGTGTATAGAATCATATACATAAATATCTATACTTACCTTTTACACTTATTTATATATAAAAAATCAACCTAAACTTAATTTCCTCATGTTTGTTCTCTTTGTAGAAATAAGGATAAATTTAAATTCTAAGTAGAGTAAACATTATTGATTTTGTTTTTAATCTACTTGTAATTTCCTTTCAATTATATACACACATAATTTAAAAAGTGTGGTGCTGATATGTGTTCTGGGTGTCAATCCTGCCCAGAGTTAGCTGCACACTTGTTTTTTGAATGCAGTCATTTTTTCAGTGGTCTGGTTGGAATGCCTAAGGTTAGGTGGTTGGGAATTAATACAGCACTCCATAATGTAAGTAGAGCACATTTTCAACAGTTTAGAGGGCTTCTTATGGTGGGAAATTTTCCAAAGAGGTTTGGCAAATAATATGGTTTTCAACCATTTGGGCTATCTGGAGGGCTAGAAACAGAATGGTCTTCAAAGAGCAAACAGCAGAGGGATCAGAAATTTTGGAGGAGGTAAAACTAACATCTTGGAGGTGAATATCAGTGTGGCTTTTGTTTGGTTTGGTATTGTGTATCTCTTTGTCTAGCCCTGTGCACAGCTTGTGCTGCAGGCTTATATTCTTTTTAATGCATTATTTGATTTATAATTTTTTTTAAAAAAGTGTGGCAATGACAAAAATTGAGAACTCAACTTTCTTACATATAGATAAATATTAAACTGTTAATATCTACTTTGTTTGCCTCTTACTTTTCATGTGTTTCAAATATACTATAACATAAAAAGGAGCAACCATCACATATAATAGTTGTAGTTTTGAAAAAACAAAATCGAAACCACATAATGGCAAAGAATTACCAGAAAATTTAACCCTATAAAAATAAAGTAACTTTAGATCTTATGCACGGAATTCATGTATCATCATTTAGTTAAATATATTAAGTACAAAATTTCTACCAAAAAAAAAAAAATCAAATTCAAAACAGTCTTCTGATTTAATCACACAGGATACGCAAAAAAACTTTGTAGACCTGTATGACACTTGCAAAGCTTCTGTAATTACCTAATTATAATAATAATAATAATAATAATATGAAAATTCAACAATAGCTAGATTTTTAGAACCTTTCTTGAAAGAGAATAACTTCTCTTTAAAATCTTCAACATCCTTTAATTCACGAAACGAAGTAGCAAGGAAGAAACTCATCCTCTCCATCACTAAGCAATTTTCCATCACAAATTTAGCTAAACAAAGCTCATGCTCATATCCCTGGACATTTGCAAATTTCACCTTCTGGAGGGTAGATAGAAAGCAATCGGGCACAAAAGCAGAATGCAAACGCTCTTGGTCAAATTTATCAGATAGTCTCTGATGATTAATCATCAAAGTCCAAATAAGACTCAGAATAGAAGTGTAAGAAAATTATCAAAAGCTAGCTGTTAGATAACAAACACTACAAAACTATGAGTTATATGCAACTTCTATGAATACCTCTATGAATATATTGCAGGCATAGTAGCTTTTAGCTAGTTTCATTAATAATAATTACCATTTAGGCCCCGTTTGTGAGAGCTTAAATAAGCTCCTTATGACTTATCTGATGTCATAAGTTCTTATGCCACGTGTTTGCCACAACTTATGAAAAGAACTTATGGCATTTCATAAGTTGCTTTTAACTTATTCTCATAAGTTAGGAAAACTAACTTATGACATTTCATAAGCTCTTATGCGGACCAGCGCCAAAGATCGGAAAGATAGCGCCGACGCTGGCAACAATGCGGCCGCCAAGACTGGTCCTCTGCGGGAAGTGATTTTAGAGATTCGCCCCGCGAACCTTGGCTCGCCTCGCGAGTGTGGAAACCAGAAGCCAGCGTCCAGCGCTGGTGATGTAGCGCCCAGCGCTCAATTAAGCACTTATAATGTATCCAAACGCCTTAATTTTGTATAAGTGTTTTTGGAAATATGCATCCAAACGCACATGACTTATTGAATTCAAGCTCTTATGGCATAAGCTCTTGTACAATAAGACCTTATGCTATAAGTGCTTAGTTAAGTTATTTACCCAAACGCACCCTTACCAACCTTGAGAACCAGAGTCTTCAGAACTGGTGACCTTAGAAGTAAGTCTAACAAAACTTCACATGTAACTAAGCTTCCAGATGGCTCAACATTCTAAATGTAAGTAGAACAGGCCCTCTTGACTGTTGCAGAACCTGGATGACAAATAAACAAATTGACTTGTATCATGACACTCCATATATTGTAACCAGATGGAATAATTAATACTACTTGTATCTCTATCCAGAGCAAACTTATCAGTTAAAACATAGATCTCTCCTTGTTTTAGCTAAGAAAATATGCATGCATGCCTATTCCGCTCCAACGCTTCTTTTCTTTTTCTTTTAAAGGTCTTACTAACGAGTGTCCTAGACATTTGTCAAGGATTTCAATAAAACAAAGTTTTTATTGAAAAACTAAAGATAACACTTACCAAAATTCAATTGAATGTATCACTTTCAAATAAAATATTTCTTTTATTGATTTCTTGACCAATGCCCTTAGTACACTCGTTAACATTCTCCTTCTTTTAAATGGTATCATTATTTTTTCTTGAATTCTAACTGAATCAATATATTTATACTACTATAAATTATCTAATTATTTTTGCAAGAAACTATAAAAGTATAAATTGATAATAACCTATCAATTGATGCAGATTAACAGTGTGATACTGATCTCATCTTAAAGTTTTCATGGTTGACTTCTCCATATTCACTTCAAATACAGAAAAAAGTTAAGGAAGGAAGCTTACCTCCGCCTCTTCAAATTGAGATATCGCACCTGACTGAATTGTTTCAGAAGCAAAAAAGCACGGTTTCCTGTATCTTCAACTCTGTCATTACATTTGCTTAAAATGATATTAGCAGAAGCATTGTGAGCTGATGATGGATCTAACAAAGCGATATCTAGTGATATTTGACCATGACCTTTATAAGTGAATTCTTTCATACATGAAGCAGAAAAGTAAAACTTGGTAGTACACTTGTCTAGCTCATTAGGTAGCTTCTTAGGGTCATGGTCTATGAAAACCCTTTCAAGTAGAGGCGCTTTTATAGTGATGGCCTTTGCATTTAACCAAGTGCATTTTATTGTCACAAAGTTTTTGAGGACAGGGAAACAAAGTTCCCGATTTTCTGAGTTACTGGAGGAGTCATGGGTAAAAGTAATTCCAGACAACCTTAGGAATTTTAAGGATCCAAAATAAACAGAGGTGGTGGCAATTCCAATAGCACAACTCTTATAATTCGGATTTAGGATAGGCTCTGATATCATCTTAGAATTTGGGTTTGGGCCTAACTCGACCCCAAAAGTACGGTTTCCTGTATCTTCAACTCTGTCATTACATTTGCTTAAAATGATATTAGCAGAAGCATTGTGAGCTGATGATGGCTCTAACAAAGCGATATCTAGTGATATTTGACCATGACCTTTATAAGTGAATTCTTTCAGACATGAACCAGAAAAGTAAAACTTGGTAGTACACTTGTCTAGCTCATTAGGTAGCTTCTTAGGGTCATGGTCTATGAAAACCCTTTCAAGCAGAGGCGTTTTTATAGTGATGCCCTTTGCATTTAACCAAATGCATTTTATTGTCATAAACTTTTTGAGGACAGGGAAACAAAGTTTTCGATTTTGAGTTACTGGAGGAGTCAAGGGTAAAAGTAATTCCAGACAACCTTAGGAATTTTAAGGATCCAAAATAAACAGATGTGGTGGCAATTCCAATAGCACAACTCTTAGAATTCGGATCTAGGATTGACTTTGATACCATCTTAGAAGTTGGGTTTGGGTCTAACTCAACCCCAAAAACACGGTTTCCTGTATCTTCAACTCTATCATTACATTTACTTAAAATGATATTAGCAGAAGCATTGTGAGCTGATGATGGATCTAACAAAGCGATATCTAGTGATATTTGACCATGACCTTTATAAGTGAATTCTTTCATACATGAAGCAGAAAAGTAAAACTTGGTAGTACACTTGTCTAGCTCATTAGGTAGCTTCTCAGGGTCATGGTCTATGAAAACCCTTTCAAGTAGAGGCGTTTTATAGTGATGGCCATTGCATTTAACCAAGTGCATTTTATTGTCACAGTTTTTGAGGACAGGGAAACAAAGTTCCCGATTTTCTGAGTTACTGGTGGAGTCAGGGGTGTAAAAGTAATTCCAGACATGAAGCAGAAAAGTAAAACTTCGTAGTACACTTGTCTAGATCATTAGGTAGCTTCTTAGGGTCATGGTCTATGAAAACCCTTTCAAGTAGAGGCGCTTTTATAGTGATGCCCTTTGCATTTAACCAAGTGCATTTTATTGTCACAAACTTTTTGAGGACAGGGAAACAAAGTTCCCGATTTTCTGAGTTACTAGAGGAGACAGGGGTAAAAGTAATTCCAGACAACCTTAGGAATTTTAAGGATCTAAGGTTTGGGTCTAATTCAACCCCAAAAGTTGGCTTGTAAGGTGAGGGTTGCCCCTTACTTATAAACATTCTTCAAATCATATCCAATGTGGGGCTCCAATAACATCGATGCATTTTGAGCACCAATTCTTCTAAATCCGATGAATTGAAAAGGAAATAAGAGGTAAGAGCGGAGAAGGAGAATTGTTCTAAACGTGATTTGATACGAAGCAATATTCTTCAAGAATGATGTCCCTTAATCAAGGTATATGCATAATATTATGTTATTAAAAGAGGACCAATCAATGCATCAAACATGACTTAAATATGCACTAGAAATTATTGGGTCAAGCAATGTGATCTGGTATGCATAAACAAAGACTAAAATACGCCCCAGAAATGGATCAACCAGATGGATTACAAATGCAAGTATGCATCAGTTATGCATTTGTTATGCATCAGAAGTGAACTAGGAACTAGATCAACAAATGCCAAATAAGGTCCCTTACAAAAATGTTAATAGGTCCCTTCAGTCCCCAACAAAACTTTAGTGGCTCAAATAAGTCCTTAACATTTTGATCTCCATGTTTCTGTTCTGGGCATTTTTCCTAAAAATATTAATGTTATATTCGAAAATACCCTTAAATATAGATTAATTGAAAAAATAAAAATATTATAAAATATTATCAATTTAAATAATTTTAAGAAATAGTACTGCAGACCTGGTACCGGGGCTATTTTCTACCAAAAAAAATATATTTTATCATAATATTAATATTATCCATGAAAAATTATGGTATTGTAGTCTTCAATTAACCAAAACTTTCTCATGCCCATGGAAAACTAGGATTCTCAGCCCCTCCCGTGAAATTTTTTTGGGGGAAACAACATCTGTTTGGTAGAAATACCTTATAAGATTGCTTATGGCTGAAAAGTCTGTTGGAACCAAAGTGATTTTGGATTTAATAATCTCTAAGTTTTGATGCTAACAAAATGATTAAATTTGCTTGGCAAAGTATTAGTTGAGATCTAACTAGTGCTTTTAACTATGCAGGAACGCTTTAATAAGTAAAATAAACTTGGGATAAGTTTCAATTGAAAAATACACGTCCACCCCTGTAGACGGGCTGCTCAAGCACTGTGGTAAAGTTACTTTGTTGTTTAATTAAGTATACTGGCTTTCTTTAGTAGACGAGGCTATAAATGAATACCTAAATAACTTGTTAGGTACAGCAAGTCCAAAGACTTGAAAATAAGCACGTCCATCTTGCCACATCAGCAGACGGAAGTAATTAGTTGAAGAAAATGAACAAAAACACCAAGTAATATAGTAGACGAGCTCTAACCGTCACGTCACTAGACGGAGATCTTTATAACTCATTAAGGAATAGCAAGTCCGAAGACTTGATAGATAAAAGGATATGCCATGTCATCAGACGAGCTAAGTAAAATAGAGAATAGACTTGGACTCTCATATGAATGAGTATACGGAGTTTCCTTTTAGACGAACTCCATCTTGGAACGAATTAAATGCAATCCGAATCTCTTATATTTATTTCAAATAATTGATATGTATTTCAATAGAATATTTGTTCTTCACATTTGTTTTGTCTGCTTTAATATTTCACCTTGTTGTAAAAGAAATATAGTACAATCAAGAAATACAAAAATCAGAATCGTACAATAAGATACTAGAAAAAAACGATCTGTACGATGACAACTTTATGACTGAAAATGTTGAATTATACACAAAGAAGAAACAACGAGTACTCAAGTTGCAATACTCAGAGGAGTGAACCTCCAAATTCATGCTATCTTGATAACTAAGAGTACTATTCATCATTGCTACAGTCAAGCTATCAGTCACAACGGATATCATGCATTAAATGCTATCTCTAAACGGAATTATTCAAAGTAACCGTTGAAGAATTACAAGAGAAGAAGAAGGTCACTATAAATTGAAGACCTCAGATACTGAACAGTAAACTCTTGCCTGCACAATCTTGCTAGCTGAACTTTTGCCATTTGATAATCATTTATTCCATTATTCTTTCAAGAGCAAGAGTCTGCATTCATTAGTTTGAATATTGTTGTAATATTCAACTGATCTTAAACTGTCATATTCTCACCCATAGTGAGTTAAGAAGATCAACCTTTAAATCTCTTTGTTAGAGTTAGAGCCTGAAGAGGCTTGATAAGAAAGGAATACTTGTAGCCTGGAGAGGTGTTGAATACTTGTTTGTAATCTATTTGGAGAAATAGTGGAAAAATCTTTCAAGTCGAAGGGACTGGACGTAGCTCTTAGTTGGAAGAGAGTGAACCAGGATAAAATCTCTTGCGTGAATCTTTTATCCCTAAACTCTTCAGTTTTATTTGCTTATACTAACTGTGGGGTTTTGATATTGCTTTTGTTAAAGTCTTTTAAAAAGGATCTTTGCCTTTGTGTGTGCTTCTGTTTCATATCTCTTTGAGTGAAAAATTGTTTTAAAGGATGTTTTCAAAAATTATTAACAAACACAATTCAAACTCCCTTCTTGTGTTTACCTATGTCAACTTCAGTTGGTATCAGAGCTCAGCCTCGAAAGGGTTGAGCATCTAACAAGTGCTGAGGGAGTACAATCCAACAACAATGGATACAGAAGGACAAGCTATCAACAGACCCCCTCTCTTTGATGGTTCTGATTATGACTATTGGAAGAAGAGGATGATGGCCTTTTTGGATGCACAAAGTCTAGACATCTGGGAGCTCATAGAAACTGGTTACACTGAACCCAGAAATGAAAATGGAGCTACTGTTGCTAGAGCAGACTGGACAGCAGATCAAAAGGCAAAGCATCAACTGAATCTTAAAGCTAAGCATTATTTGATGTGTGCCATCACCAGATTTGAACATGATAAAGTTCACAGCTGCAATACTGCTAAAGAAATATGGGATACTCTTGCTCTAGCTCATGAGGGTTCCTCACAAGTTAAGGAATCCAAGATTAGCATGCTGGTTCATCAGTTTGAGCTGTTCAAGATATGTGAACATGAAACAATAGACCAAATGTTTGGAGGATTCCAAACCATCACCAACAGTCTCAGATCTCTTGGAAAAATCTATGAAAATAGAGATCATGTCAAAAAAATTCTGAGAAGTCTATCCAAGTAGTGGAGACCCAAAGTAACTGCTATTCAGGAAGCAAAAAACCTTAATACACTTTCTCTGGAAGAGCTTCTTGGATCTCTCAAGGTTCATGAACTTGAACTCAATGAAGAAGAAAACTCCAGAAAAGGAAAATCTATTGCCCTAAAGGCAAATAAAGCAAGTTCATCAAAAGTTCTCAAAGCTACTGAATCTTTTGATGATAATGAAGAATCAAGAGATGATGAATTATCCTTTATCTCTAGAATGATTCAACATATGTGGAGAAAGAAATGTGGTTTCAGAAGGAAGCAACTCAATAAAAAGTTTTCCAATGAGAAGTCAGACTCAAAGGAAAAAGGTCCACCCTTGTGCTTTGAATGCAAGAAACCTGATCATTTCAAAGCAGACTGCCCTGAGCTAAAGGACAAAAAGAAATTCTTCAAAAAGAAAAAAGGGTTAATCCACATGGGAGGATCTTGATCTATCTTCTTCGGATGAAGAAAATGAAGCTGAGGAAGAGGCAAATATTTGTCTCATGGCGACATAATCGACGTAAAGTGAATACACTGATGCTGAGGAAATGGACTCTGACTCGTCCACTCTTCAAAATGCTTTTGATGAATTGTTGCATGAGTCATCTCTTCTATCACGAGAATATAAGAGTCTCAAAAAGAAATTCTCTAAACTATCTAAAGAATATGATAGGGTCTGCACTGAGAAACAAAACCTTAAAAATGAAAACGACACACTAAAATCAATGAATGTCAGTCTAGCTGACAAAATGGTGTGTGAACCTGATGTTTCTTGTGAAGTTGCAAAACTGAAACAAGATGTAACATATCTAACTGACTCTCTGTCAAAGCTTGTAGGAGGCTCAGATAAGCTTAGTCTCATTTTAAGGTATTCTAGGTCATCTTATGATAAATCTGGTCTTGGTTATGACAAAGAGAAGCAAGACGTATCTCACAAAAAGTCAAAACCATTTAAACAACATAGAACTTTAAAAGCTCCAAATAAACATACCAAAGCTAAGTCTAGCTCGTCTAACACCTTTTTGTAAAGTATGTGGAAAAAATGGACACATTACATCTAGATGCATACGCAATAAATATGCTAAGCACACTCGTCCAGTTACAACTAACAAGAAAGGACCCAAGTCAGTTTGGGTACCTAAAGATAAGATAATACTGATGGCTCGAATCCGCAAGTGTATGGTTTCGTCATCAAGTAATAAAAATATCGAATCCACATGGACTATGATCTTAAATAACTATCAATTATTAAATCAATTAAACTGGACTAGAAAAAGATTTGGTTTTTAAAAGATTAACTAACAAATCAAATATCTAAAACACAATCAAACAAAATCGCAATCAAATCAATTATGGGATTTTTCAATATCAAAAGGGATTTCTAGGAATTGGGTTACCAACAAGACTGCTCATATTACTAAATTGACTATCCCTCTTGTTAATTATCAAAATTTGCTTTGAAGGTGAATTTATCCTAAATAAGTTAATGTTCCCTCTCGGGATATAAGAACCGTGCCCAATTAAACTGATAGTGTGATTTTACATCATGTTTTCTATAGACTTTTGCATGCATTTTGCATATAGATTAGGCATTCCTTATTTGATTTTAGTTAGATTTTCCCTTGGAACGGGTGAAGGTGGTTTATGTGTGTTGTTTTGCAGAAATTGAAGGAAAACTGTGCATATTTGGCTATAATGAAGCTTGGATGATTTTGGAGCTTAAAAAGAGAAGAATATGAGCCAAACAGAGCCTATCACGGCCTGGCCGTGATGACCATCACGGTCGTGATCAAGCAGAGAAGAATGCAAAAGTCAGAGACTGTCACGGCCTGGCCGTGACAGACATCACGGCCGTGACCAACCAAAAAATGAGGGCTCGCGTCGCGAACACTTCTCTCGCCTCGCGAGAGTCAAAAACTTGAAGACATGCCTTGGACAGAAAGCGTCACGGCCGTGACGCGCAGCAGATCTATAAATAACAGCACAGCAGACAGAAAAAGGGGACTTTTGGCAGAGGCTTGGAAACCCTAAAGAGGGCTGATGGCTGGGGGAAGGCTGGGACCTTAAAGATGACATCTTCTCTGCTCTTGGATTGGAAGAAGATTGAAGGATTCGTCATGGAGTTTTCTTCCTCTCTTCTATCTTTCTCTTTTGTAGACATTATCATGTGTAGCTAATTCCCCCATTGTTGGGTTTGGATGTAGCTTTTCTGAACTTGATTGTTAATTGATTTGATTTTAATGCAAGTCTCTATTTCTTTATGAGTATGTGATTCTGTGCTTAATGCTTTCCCTGGATTAGCTACCCATAGGAATGATATGTTGCTTTGATAGATAACTGGAAGGTTGGTGTTAAGGCATGCTCATGAATCATATGCCAAGTAGTTCAAGAATCTAGACATAGGTGTTGAATGCTTGCAATCTTATAAGTCTTGACTTAATGCAAAATCTCAGATTAATCCACCTAAGACATTAGGGTTTAATTTGGGGTTTTAGGCTCAATGCACCTAAGACATTAGGCTTGAGTACTTTAGAAAAGGCTTGATTGGCATAATTGAATTAGGACTTGTGTTGTTAGCCATTTCATTGCAATCAAGGGAGGATTAGTATAGTCTAAACCTGACAATTCTATCCATTTGTAAATTCTGCACTCCAAGTGTTTGATAAAAGTCCAAAAAGACCAAAAATATTGTATTGCTTTGTTTTCTGTTTTGATATCTCATACCATAGTTTAGTCTAGATAGTTGTTAAGTTTGTGAATTGGTAATTGACAACCAATCCCTGTGGATACGATAACCGGTCTTACCACCGTATTACTTGATTGCGACGAGGTGCACTTGCCTTTATCTTAAAAATCACACAACAAGTTTTGGCGCCGTTGCCGGGGAGTGGTTTTGTCAATATCATTAGTAACAAATGAGGCAACTAATTTAGACATTTTCTTAATTTTTATTTCCTGTGTATATTTGATATTTTTCTGTATATATTTGATCTTTTTGTTTTGAGTTCTGTTTTGTAAGGTGGACAAAAGTCATGGAAAATTTTAATTATCCACCTGATGAGGAAGCTTCCAGTCATGTTTTGGAGGACAACTTGTGGTGGGAAGACGATATAAATTTGGGAGAATTCTTCGAGGAGTTTTCTCTATCTCATAATATCCCATCACGAGTTGATCCTATGACTGGTGAGCTTGTATATATATACTCCAAGGAGGAGTGGGAAACCTTTTTGTCATATTTACCACCCCCACCACCATGTATGATTCCCATAGAGCCACATGAAACAGAATTTGAGAAAAATCTGGTTGTGGGAATAGATCAAATTGAAGATGAAGTGGTGGTGGTAAGTAAACCACAACAAGAGGGATTACCTTCCACACATCCTTGGAGAGAAACAAGTGAGAAGGTGGTGCATTTGGAAAGCACTCCCTCCACCATGCTTGCTGAATTTACTGCATTAAATAAATATGTTGGCTTGCATGCATGTGTGGATAATGGTAAGTTAACCCCTTCCACTTGTATGTCACACTTCCTCTTGAAAATTCCACTTGACCCGAGAGGAAGTGAGTTTATAATTTTAAAGGTCAATGGTGTTTCCACCCAATGGCTGGGTGGAATTGAAAATAAAGTTATATTACTGCTGCAATCACCGCCCCAATTTCCATTTGATCCGGGAGGAGGAGCCAGGTGATGCTTTTGAATAAGTCAAGCTAGTGACGTTAAAGAAGCGCTTATTGGGAGGCAACCCAATTTTTCTTTTCCTTTTTCCTTTTTCCTTTTTGTTTAGTTAGATTTGATTTTTGATTTTAAACTCTTGAATAATTTGAGAAGATCAAGAGTTTTCTTTTACTAATAAAATTGCCAAGTGATTCCAGGGTAAGAAGGAAGGAGGGAAGAGCAAGAAGACAAGAAAAAGCAACCCAACTTTCAAGCAGTTTCTGATTGAAATGAAAGCCAACACCCGCTACCGCCTCGGTAAGCCGTTCCAATTTTTTTGTTTTATTTTATTTTTATCCTCTCTTCAACTTGATTGTTTGCATTGGGGACAATGTAAATTCTTAAGCTTGGGGTAGGGGTATTTTGCATTTGCATTTTGCATGTTGCATTCATATAGTCTTGCATGATAGTTTTGCATGATCACACAATTAGATTGCCCTTGCCTGAATTTTGCATCCAATTGTGAGACCTAAGTGCCAATAATTTGTGATAGTGAATTGTTGAACCCAATTTTTTTTTATTCTTGTGATATGGCTGCAAATGAAAATGTTTGAGATAACCTTGGATAGTTGATAATTAGCATATGGTTCTGAAGATTTTTGTTTTTCATTGATTCTGAACTAAAATGTGAGATTTTGAGCCATAAAGGGGTACTCACTAAATCTACCCCATTCTTTGTGTTAGAGTGTTATTCCTCTTGGTTTGCTTTCTCTAGAACTTGACTTGAAACCATTTCAAAGCTTAAAAAAATTTTGGAAACATTTTTGAAAATGATTGAGGCAATAAGTATTTTTCTGGCCTTCTGAGCTTTGAATGATGAAATGCTACCCCTTAGTTGCCCAATTTTGAGCCTGAATGAATAAAATGCTTTTCTTGGTACCCTGAAATGTTTTGATAAATATGTTTGATAGGGACCTTCTAAAGTATTACAAAAAGGGTGAAAAAGGTAGTTGAAAGTTTGGGATAAGAATCAAAAAAAAAAATCTCTTGAGTTGAGAAATCTCCCCTCTCCAAGAAAAATAAAAAAAAAAGAAAAAAAAAGAAAAGAAAAATATAAAGAGATGGGGATGACAAAAACAAGAGAAGTGAGAAATAACAGAAAAAGAAAGAAAAGAAAGGTGGAAAAATGTATTGAAAACCCAAGAAGGTATTTTAGAAGGTGTCATGTGTTGAAATGTTTGATACTTGGTTTAGCCCTTTTGAAATTTCCTTTTCTTGTTATCCCCACCTAACGATTAATCCCATGGCCATGTTACAACCAAAGCTAAAGACCTCTTGATTCTTAATTGTTTTCATTAATAAAGTAGAGATGTGGTTGATAGTCAAGCATATGGTAGGATTCATTCCTTGAGGAAAATTGAGTGAAATGTCTTATTCCCCTAAACACTTGAGTGAGGTAGAAAGAGACCCAAGCAAATGAATAAGCTTGGGGCGAGCTTCAGGTGAGAAAGAGTGCCCAAGTCAGTGAGAACATGAGTCTAAGGAACCTAAGCCTCTAATTGGACTTGAATTGATTGTCTCTTACTGAATTGTTTGAAATGCCTATTACTTGGATTATTTGCTCGGGTTCTTGGTTCACTATCCATGTTCTGTTTATTCTTCTGGCCTTAGTGATTGCTTGAGGACAAGCAATTGAATAAGCTTGGGGTGATTTGTTAGTGTGATTTTACATCATGTTTTCTATAGACTTTTGCATGCATTTTGCATATAGATTAGGCATTCCTTATTTGATTTTAGTTAGATTTTCCCTTGGAACGGGTGAAGGTGGTTTCTGTGTGTTGTTTTGCAGAAATTGAAGGAAAACTGTGCATATTTGGCTATAATGAAGCTTGGATGATTTTGGAGCTTAAAAAGAGAAGAATATGAGCCAAACAGAGCCTATCACGGCCTGGCCGTGATGACCATCACGGCCGTGATCAAGCAGAGAAGAAGGCAAAAGTCAGAGACTGTCACGGCCTGGCCGTGACAGACATCACGGCCGTGACCAACCAGAAAATGAGGGCTCGTGTCGCGAACACTTCTCTCGCCTCGCGAGAGTCAAAAACTTGAAGACACGCCTTGGACAGAAAGCGTCACGGCCTGGCCGTGATAGACATCACGGCCGTGACGCGCAGCAGATCTATAAATAACAGCACAGCAGACAGAAAAAGGGGACTTTTGGCAGAGGCTTGGAAACCCTAAAGAGGGCTGATGGCTGGGGGAAGGCTGGGACCTTAAAGATGACATCTTCTCTGCTCTTGGATTGGAAGAAGATTGAAGGATTCGTCATGGAGTTTTCTTCCTCTCTTCTCTCTTTCTCTTTTGTAGACATTATCATGTGTAGCTAATTCCCCCATTGTTGGGTTTAGATGTAGCTTTTCTGAACTTGATTGTTAATTGATTTGATTTTAATGCAAGTCTCTATTTCTTTATGAGTATGTGATTCTGTGCTTAATGCTTTCCCTGGATTAGCTACCCATAGGAATGATATGTTGCTTTGATAGATAACTGGAAGGTTGGTGTTAAGGCATGCTCATGAATTATATGTCAAGTAGTTCAAGAATCTAGACATAGGTGTTGAATGCTTGCAATCTTATAAGTCTTGACTTAATGCAAAATCTCAGATTAATCCACCTAAGACATTAGGGTTTAATTTGGGGTTTTAGGCTCAATGCACCTAAGACATTAGACTTGAGTACTTTAGAAAAGGCTTGATTGGCATAATTGAATTAGGACTTGTGTTGTTAGCCATTTCATTGCAATCAAGGGAGGATTAGTGTAGTCTAAACCTGACAATCTCAACCATTTGTAAAATCTGCACTCCAAGTGTTTGTTAAAAGTCCAAAAAGACCAAAAATATTGTATTGCTTTGTTTTCTGTTCTGATATCTCATACCATAGTTTAGTCTAGATAGTTGTTAAGTTTGTGAATTGGTAATTGACAACCAATCCCTGTGGATACGATAACCGGTCTTACCACCGTATTACTTGATTGCGACGAGGTGCACTTGCCTTTATATTTAAAAATCACGCATCATAAACCAACCCCTACTGTCGTGGTAATTGAATTTAAATCGAACCATTTAAGCTTCGTGACAATTCAGTGAACCCTCGATGGACTGCTTCTAACTCTCGTGATTTAAGTCCTAAGTTTGATTCCTATAGATCCGATACCTAAGTTCACCGCTAGGTTCCTCCTTAGAGTATCTATGACATGCAAATAAGTGCATACCAAATTCACAAGTAATTCATGCAATAGGAATTAAATCAAAAGCAAATTGAAATTAACAAGAAGTAAAACGTCAATTCATAACATAAAACAAGTCTTGGGCATAGCCCCAATTCCTAGAAATAAAAACAACTACTCAGGCATTGTCATGTTCATAGCTAGCTTGATTAACAAAATCATAAGAAAACCTAAGAGAAAAGAAGAAATTGAGAAGAAGAGAAATCCTAATTTTTGCCTAAGGTAGCAGCCCCAGGGATCAATATTTTCAAGCCTTAGAGTCCTATTTATAATGTAGGGTAACTTGAATTCAAAGCTGTTACAAAATCAGATCAAATCAGCAATTAAATTTTGAGATATTGCGCGTTACGGTCGTGATGCCTGTCACGGCCAGGCCGTGACAGATTCTGTCTTGGAAAACTTGGCGTTGGTTGGCCTGTCACGGCCGTGATGGCCATCACGGCCTGGCCGTGACAGGTTCTGACTTTTGCGTACTTTTCTTTTCAGCCTTGCTCGATCATGGCCGTGATGCCCATCACGGCCAAGTCGTGATGGGCTCTGTTTCACTCATTTTTCTTGTATTTCAAGCTCCGCCTTCATGCAAACTCCAACATAACTGATCCTGAGCATTTTAATCTTCATTTCCAAATCAATATCTCCAAATTAATTGCCAAATCTTATCATATCCTTTATTGTTGTAATAGGCAATTATTATCCAAATCCAAATTGATTTGGATCCAATCTTTTATCTCAATGCCAATTGAATTATCTTTCAATCATAATAATTCAAATCCAAATTGATTTGGATTCAAACCCATCATATGGGCCCTTGCAATTTACTTGGCAATCTTCAATTTAATTGATTTCCATTCTTTTCTTCTTGATACTTTCCTAAAAATAAAAAATAAGAATAATATCAAAAAATTAATCAAAATCTAATTAAAATTAATTAAATACACACATTGACTCTAAAATAACCAAAATAGGAAAACAAAGTCTAATTTGGGCTAAATCAAGCATTCAAAAAAATTTAATTGATGAAATCCGCTCTAAAATAATAGATAAAAGATTATAAGACAGTGGATTATCAAATACCTATTGTAGATTTGCTTAACAACAGGAAGAAAACAGATGTCTTGGTATTTGGATAGTGGCTGCTCACGACACATGACGGGAGAAAATTCTATGTTTCAAAACCTTAAACCCAAAGATGGTGGCTGGGTCGTATTTGGAGGAAATCGGAAAGGGAAAATCATTGGTATAGGTAAAATTGGTGAACATCATTTTCCCTCCATTGATAATGTTCTTTTAGTAAATGTCTTGAAGCACAATCTACTGAGCATAAGTCAATTATGTGACAGTGGATGTGAAGTGTCTTTTGATAAGGATATGTGTCCTGTCAAGAAAGATGATGGATCGCTTTTATTCACTGCAAAAAGGCCAAACAATCTCTACAAGATTGACTTGGAGGACCTCTCAAATCAAAGTGTCTCATGTCTAGTGTCCACTGAAGATGAGCGATGGATTTGGCACAAAAGGCTAGGTCATGCAAGCTTGAAATTAATTTCAAAGCTAAACAAGCATAACCTCGTGAGAGGACTACCAAACCTTAAGTTTAAATCTGATGCTCTCTGTAATGCATGTCAAAAGGAAAAACAAGTCAAATGTTCTTTTGAATCTAAGAATGTTGTTAGTACCAATAGACCACTAGAGTTGCTACATCTTGATCTTTTTGGTCCAACAAGGACTGCCTCTGTCAGTGGTAAGAAATATGGTCTTGTCATAGTAGACGATTACACTAGATGGACATGGGTTATGTTCCTAACTCACAAGGATGAGTCTTTTATGGTCTTTTCTGTATTCTGCATTCGTGTACAGAATGAAAAAGCATGTGTATCACTTCAATCAGAAGTGACCATGGGGGAGAGTTTGAAAATGAGCTATTTCATAAGTTCTGTGAAGAAAGTGGTATCCTTCACAACTTCTCAATACCTAGAACACCACAGCAGAATGGTATAGTAGAGAAAAAGAAAAGATCTCTTCAAGAGATGGCTAGGACTATGCTCAATGACAACTCTGTCCCTAGACACTTTTGGGCTAAAGTTGTTAATACTACCTGTTACATTTAGAACAGAATATACATTAGACCTATCCTGAATCAGACTTCTTATGAACTGTGGAAAGGAAGAAAACCCAACATATCTTATTTTCACCCCTTTGGTTGTGAATGCTTTATACGGAATACTAAATATCAACTTGGTAAGTTTGATGCTAAAACAGATAGTAGAATTCTATTAGGATATTCTAAAACATCTAAAGGCTTTAGAGTTTATAATTCTAGGACTCTGATAGTAGAAGAAAGTATTCATGTCAAGTTTGATGACAAACAGCCTGATAAGAAATTATCAGAGCTAGATGAAGCTTTTGCAGATATTGATCTAAGCACTCCAGGAGAATCACCTGAGATAAAAGTTGATGATCAAGAAGATGACCTCACTCAACAACCAGAAACTTCTACTTCTCAACATGATACAGTTCAAAAATCTTGGTACTTCAAGAATTATCATCCACAAGATCAGATCATTGGAAACCCCAATGACAAGCTAAGAACCAAATCAACCTTTAGAGAACAAGACAATTCTACACTGGTCTCTGAGTTGGAACCAAAGACAGTAGATGAGGCTCTGTTGGACGATGGTTGGATTCTAGCTATGCAAGAAGAACTCTATCAGTTTGAAAGAAGTGATGTTTGGACTCTGGTTCCACTGCCCAAAGACAAATCAGTGATTGGAACAAAGTGGGTTTACATAAACAAACTTGATGAAAATGGTAAGGTAATCAGAAACAAAGCAAGACTTGTTGCTCAAGGTTTCTCTCAAGAAGAAGGTATAGATTATACTGAAACCTTTGCACCTGTTGCTAGATTAGAAGCTATTAGAATTCTACTTTCATTCGCTGCACATCATAGTGTTATGCTTTTTCAGATGGATGTTAAGAGTGCTTTTCTAATGGCTTTATTAATGAAGAAGTCTATGTTATGCAACCTTCAGGTTTTGAGTGTGAAACTCATCCTGAACATGTATATAAGCTTAAGAAAGCTTTACACAGTCTTAAGCAAGCTCCTAGAGCTTGGTATGATAGATTAAGTTCCTTTCTTATGGAAAATGGATTCAATAGAGGAAAGGTTGATACAACCTTATTTAGAAAATCCATTAAGTCTAATTTCATAGTTGTACAGATATATGTTGATGATATTATTTTTGGTAGTACTAATGAATCGTTGTGCAAAGAATTCTCTATGTTAATGCAGAAAGAGTTTGAAATGAGCATGATGGGAGAACTCAAATTCTTCCTTGGACTTCAAGTAAAACAAACCATGGACGAGGTGCTCATCCACCAAACTAAGTATGCAAAAGAACTTCTGAAGTAGTTGAAGATGGATGACTGTAAACAAATGAATACTCCTATGCACCCCACTTCCATACTGAACAAAGATGATAAAGAGAAAAAGGTACATCAAAAGGTATACAGAGGTATGATAGGATATCTCCTATATCTTACTGCGTCTAGGCCTGATATTATGTTTAGTGTATGTTTATGTGCTCGATTTCAATATGATCCTAGAGAATCTCACTTATCAGAGGTTAAGAGAATTTTTAGATATTTAAAAGGTACTACTAATCTTGGTTTGTGCTTTAAGAAAAATGAAGATTACATATTAGTTGGTTTCTGTGATACTGACTATGCTGGAGATAGAATTGAAATAAAAAGCACCAGTGGATGATGTCACTTCATTGGAGCTAATCTTGTCTCATGGTCAAGTAAAAGACAAAGTACCATTGCTTTATCAACTGCTTAAGTTGAGTATATATCAGCTGCAAGTTGCTGCTCACAACTTCTCTGGATCAAATATCAATTGGAAGACTACAATGTATTTGTAAGTAGTATTCCGCTTATGTGTGATAATACTGCTGCAATAAATCTATCTAAGAACCCAATTTTGCATTCTAGAGCTAAGCACATAGAGATTAAACATCATTTTATTAGGGATTATGTGCCAAAAGGTGTGATTGACATTCAATTTGTAGATACTGACCATCAATGGGCATATATATTTACTAAACCTCTTGCAGAGGACAGATATACCTTTATTAGGAAGCATTTTAATATATATGTGTGGATTAGTGTAGGCATCCAGCCTAGAAAAATTTGTTTTACTAATTCTGCGTCTATTACCTATGCTCGTCTAATACATATTTAAAATTGTGCGTCTATTGCATAACGTATTGCACGCGTCCACTGATCTTCATGATCGCGTCCATTGTATAGTTTCAGACGAGTTCACATCTGCCTATTATTAAAATTATTCTATTTGTGTGTTAATAAATGCATTTATTTTGTCAAAGACAAATTTATCCTTTATTATCTTTGCTGAGTCAGTACTTCCATCAATCCCATCAAGACCTTTTTATGGTCCCAAGTTACCAATGCCGTTTTATCACATGTCATATCAAAAGTTTTTTTTAAGAAAACCTTTTATATTCAAAATTCCTTTAAAAGTAATCTTTTCCCTCTGAGAAAGACTTTACGCTTCCATAACCTCTCGAGCTATCTCTCTCTTTACCTCTCTCTGCTTTCCAAAGCCTAAGTTCTTTGATCATCTACAATGGCATCTTCAACCTTCGACGTGGACAAACTCAACTTAGCTATAGAGCATCATTTCAACCTTGGTGTGCTGAAAGACTACAATCTTGACATAAGCAAATATGTCAATGCAGCTGAGTGGGAAGGACTCTTCACGGAGAAAGTCTCTGTCTTACACAATCTAGTCAAGGATTTGTGGAGAAACATCCAACTGACAGAAACTGACTTCTACTCAACAGTATTAAGAAATAAGATTACAGTCTCGGAGAAGACTATTGCTGGCGCAATCTTCTGTGCTCAGGAAGGTCTCGTTTTCACTGAGTCATGGGAAGAATACTTGGGCGGCTCTGAGACTATAGAAGTCTGTCTCATGAAGGAGGACACAGTCAGGACCCACTGGTGGAAGGCTGTTGAAATGAAGGACATCGTTCGTATCCTTCACCAGCTTCTCAATAAAGTAGTGCTTCACAAGGTTGGATCAAAGGACAACCTCTCATCTCTTCAGAAATTATGTCTCTGCCATCTTCTCACAGAGACAAGAATCAATCTTCCAAGAATCCTTTTATGGAAGATTCAGAGATGCAGTGATGAACAAGAAAAGACTCTCTACACTTTCTTTCTGCCACCTCCTCTCAAAGATTTTCAAGGCTCAAGGAGTACATGAGTTTCTTGCTGCTAAGACTCCTGAGGAGCAAGCGAGGTTACTGACTGATAAACCAATGTCTGCTGTAGACTTTGGAAAGATGAACATAGCCAACATGAACCTCAGTACGTATGTTGCTGCTGCAATGGCTAAGACTGAAGAATTAATGATGGCTAAAGAAGAGATGATTGAACAGAATAATGATGAAGCCCTAGGGGTTAAAAGGGTAACCAGGCAAAAGACAACTGCTACACGGAAGCCTACCCCCAAGAGGCCAGCAAGTGGGATTGCTATCAGGGAGCCTTCTGATGCCCCTGCTGCAATGAGGCCAAGGAAAATTATCATCTCTCATAATGAAGATGAGGAAGCTGATGAGGATAGCATTCCTATCAGTTATATCCTAAAGAAGCAGAAGACCTCAGCTGCTGCTGCTGAGACCGTTGTGCCTGATCCATCAATTGTACCAACAAAATCAAGGAGACAACCAACAAGAAAAGCTAGGTCGACTAAAACTCCTAAGGTATCTATCTCTGCTAATGATCCTGTTCAATTAGCAGTAGATGACCTTGTATCCAGTTTAGAAGCTAGGATTGATGATATACTTGTCCGCTCTCCAAATGACGTATATATTCCCACACCTCTCTCACCCCAACCAACACAAACAACCACTTCACAAGCCAATGATCCCTGGTTAAATCAACCAGATGAAGGCATTTTCCCTGGTGCACCTTTCCCCAAACCTCTGAGAACCCTATTTCCTCTCCTCACCCCAACTTCCGTCCTTTACAATGACAAATCTGAGGATTGGGCCAAAGTAAAAAGAGAATGGAAAATTATGTTTCATTCTCACCAATCTGAACGAGAACACATCCTAGACAGATGGTATCCTTTACCTGAATATGAGGAAGAAGTTAGCCAATCTGATGAACCCCTCTACCTACCTCACCCAGAGCGTCAGCTAATCAAAACCGTGCCTTCTAAAATGCACAATGATTTAGGGCCTTTACTCACTCACCTACCCTTAGCCAAATTTCCCCCCAAGAAAAGTTACCCAAACCTTGTCAAAACTCCTCCATTCATACCACTTACAGATGGAGTTGAGAGACACATTATACCCGTCTAGGAGACTGACCCCAAGAGGAAGAATCTTCCTACTATTCCTGATAAGAGAGCAAGATCATCTAAGCATGTCCCCATGATCATGCCAAAGGACACAAAATGGATGTCCTACGAGCATACCGGAATCTATGGGAGGGCTGCTGATTTGTTTATGGATCAACTCTGCTATGATATGCTGAAATGGGAGTTCAGCCAAATCAGAGCTGATAGAGCTGCAAATTTTGTTCCTCCATCCTGGCTGAGGCATAAGGAAGCAACCGGGATTGGAATCAAGCCCTACAGGATCTGCCCGAGATTGCCAATGCTGGATCTTAACAAGGACAAGGACTTGAAGAATAGAAGGTTCAAGGGAGTGATGCCTGAAGCTGAGTCAGCATTGCTTGACCTTGATCAAGAGACTTTTGATTACTCAATGTTGGATTTCCTTCTAAATAATGAATCCATTGAGTTAATCAATGAGCACAGAGCTGCTGACTTTTGGAAGTCACACATAATTCACTGCACCAGAGAGGCACCTTCCTCTGGGTTGTCTGAAGAAGAAAGGGAAGATATTCCCAAGGTCAGAGGAAAGTGTGGACTCTCACACTTTAGGTGTATGATATATAAAGACCTTTGGGGACTTCCAATCAACAGTAGGAATGTGGATTTTATCTACCCTGTTAGATGGGCAAAGGAAATCATAGTAAAACCCAAACCTACTCCAAAGCTTATCTCAGATGACCTTGTTGCTGAAGCAAATGGACAAATTGTCATTGATGATAATTTGGAAGACACTGCTGAATCCTGTCACCAACAGAGCTCATCAGAAAGACAATCTTCTCAACCTCTGGCAATAGTTGTAACACACCCTGAAGATCAGTCAAGAACTCTGAGCACTTTTCAAGAATCTGCAGAAAGCTCAAGGCAACAGACTTTACAATCAAATATTGAAAAAGTTCTTGGAAAACTGGTTGATGAAAGGGTTGGCAAGTTGGTAGATGAAAAGGTTGACAAGATAGCTGAGAAGATCAAGGAGGATGTTCATCAGCAGGTTCAAACCTCAATGGCTCCAACCTTAGAGGTTGTGAATAAAATGCTTGAATTTCTCATGGACTTCAAGAAGAGTCAAACTCAGAATCCTCCTCCTCCACCACCTCCATCTGCTTAGCCTTCATTTTTTTTCCTTCTTTTGTACTGACAATGATGATCCTCTCCTTTTTACCTTTTTGGTTGATGACAAAAAGAGGGAGAAAGGAAAAAAAAGAGAATTATATATATAAAGTCGGTTGTTGAAAAGCTCTTATGTGTTTACATTTGTATATTCTCTTCTACTTGATAAATTGCTCTGCTTTACTTATGTTTAAATTATTTGCTTTGATATCTGCTACTCTGATACTTGTATTTATATAGATTCTAAGAATGATAAGTGATTGTACCTATATGTTAGTTTATAAGTCTGCTTAAGTATTTGAATGCTTTGTCTTAGGGGGATCCCTGCAAGATCTCTTAGACTTTGCTTTTCAAATTTAATTAGTTTTGTCATCATCAAAAAGGGGGAGATTGTTGGAACCAAAGTGGTTTTGGATTTAATAATCTCTAAGTTTTGATGCTAACAAAAGGATTAAATTTGCTTGGCAAAGTATTAGTTGATATCTAACTAGTGCTTTCAGTTATGCAGGAACGCTTTAATAAGTAAAATAAACTTGGGATAAGTTTCAATTGAAAAATACGCGTCCACCCCTATAGAAGGGCTGCTCAAGCACTGTGGCAAAGTTACTTTGTTGTTTAATTAAGTAGACTGACTTTCTTTAGTATACGAGGCTATAAATGAATACCTAAATAACTTGTTAGGTACAGCAAGTCCAAAGACTTGAAAATACAGGCGTCCATCTTGCCACATCAGCAGACCGAAGTAATTAGTTGAAGAAAATGAACTAAAACACAAAGTAATCTAGTAGATAAGTGATGTCGTGCGAGTGCACGTGCGATCCGGCAAGTGTACCTTTTTCGTCGCCAGGTAATAAAAAGATATCGATCCCACAGAGACCGTGATCTCAAATCGCAACTAATTATCAAATTGACTAAAGTGGACTTTAGAAAAGGATTTTGAAAAGGTTTTTGATATTTGAAATAAGAGATAACTTAGAAAATCAGATAAGGAATGCAATCAAGTAAAACAGAAAGTAAATCAATTTATGGTTTTTCAGATCTAAATGGATTCCTAGGAATTGGGTTACCAACAAGATTGTTTATGTAACTAAATTGATTACCCCTTGTTAATTATCGAAATTGCCTTGAAGGCGAATTTATCCTCGAATAGTTAATGCTCCCTCTCGGGTTACAAAAACCGTACCCAATTAAACCAACCCCTACTCTCATGGTAGTCGAATTTAGATTGAACCCTTTACGTTTCGTGACAATTCGTTAATCCTCGAAGGACCGCTTCTAGCTCTCGTGATTTAAGTCCTAAGTCTGATTCTATAGATCCGATACCTAAGTTCACCGCTAGGTTCCTCCTTAGAATATCTACGACACACAAACAAGTGGCCACCGAATTTACGAGTAATTAAAACACTAGAAATCAGATTTAAAGCAAAATCGCAATTAACAAAGATAAAACATCAATTCACAACATAAAAACAGATCTTGGGCATAGCCCTAACCCCTAGAAATTGAACTACTACTCAAGCCTTGTCATGGTGATGACAAGCTTGGTTAACAACAACATGAAAATAAAAATAAGCGAAGAGAGGAGGAAGAAGAAGAGAGATCCTAAATTATAGCCTAAGAGTAGCAGCCAAAAGTCTACTTTCATCTCTGCCTAGATGCCTTATTTATAGATTTGGGAAGTTTGAATCCCAATCTAACACAAATTCAGATCCAAATCAGTTGCTTCGGATCCAAGTAATGCGCGTCACGACCGTGATGGCCATCACGGCCAGGTCGTGACGGTTTCTGCCTTGGGCGCTTCTTCAGTGATTGGTCTGTCACGACCGTGATGCTCATCACGGCTAGGCCGTGATGCTCATCACGGCTAGGCCGTGATCAATTCTGACTTCCGCCTTATTTCTTTTCAGTTATTGCTCGATCATGGCTGTGATGGTCAACACGGCTAGGCCGTGATGGGCTCTGTTTGGCTCATTTTCTTCACTTTTCAAGCCCCATCTTCATCCAAACTCCATCACGGTTGATCCTGAGCATTTATCCCTTAATTTCTGCAAAACAACATCACAAAACCGCCTTACCCGTTCCAAGGTAAAAACTAACAAAAATTAAATTAAAAATGCCTAAACTATATGAAAATGCGTGCAAAATGACAATGAAATATGAGGTGTAATCACACTCATCAAATCACCCTAAGCTTAAGATTTTGCTTGTCCTCAAGCAATCACTATGGCCAAAAGATATAAATAATAAGAGCATGGATAGTGAACCAAGAACCCGAGTAACTAATCCAAGTAACAGACATGTTCAATAAGTACCCAAGAGATAATCGATTTCAAGTCCAATTAGAAGCTTAGGTTTCCTAAATTCATATTCTCACTGATTCGGGCACTCTTCTCACCTCACTCAAGTGTTTAAGGGTATATGACAATTCGCTCAATTTCCTCAAGGAAGGAATTCTACCATAAGCTTGACTATTAACCAAATCTCCACTTTATTAATGAAAACACATAAGAATCAAGAGGTCTTCTACTTTGGTTGTAACGAGGCCATGGGATTAATCGTTATGTGGGGAAATCAAGAAAAGGAAATTTCAAGAGAGCTAAACAAAATATCAAACATTGCAAAGCATGACACCTTCTAAAATACCTTTTTGGCTTTGATTCATTTTTCCACCTTTCTTTCCTTTTTATTTTATTTCTCACTTTCTTTTGGTCATCCCCTTCTCCATATTTTTTTGTTTATTTTATTTTATTTATTTGGAGAAGGGGAGATTTTCAATTCAAGAGAAATATTTTCTAACTTTCTCATCCCATACTTTTTCAAACTACCTTTTTACCCTTTTTGTAATACTTTAAAAGGTGCCATACCAAGCATTATTCATCAAAGTAATTCAAGGTACCAAGAAAAGTATTTTATTCTTTTAGGCGCAAAATTGGGCAACTAAGGGGTAGCATTTAATCAATCAAAGCTCAGAAGGCCGGAAAAATACCTAGTGCCTCAATCATTTTCAAAAATGTTTTAAAAAAATTTTAAGTTTCAAAACGGTTTCAAGTCAAGTTCTAGAGAATACAATCCAAGAGGAATAAAACACTCAATCACAAGGAATGGGGTAGATTTAGTGAGTACCCCTTTTAGGCTCAAAAATCTCACATTTAGTAGTTTAAAATCAATGAGAAACACAAATTTAAGGAACCACATGCTAATTATCAACCATCAAAAGATTATCTCAAGCATTTTTATTTTTAGCCTTATCACAGGAATAAAAAATTGGGTTAAAAAATTCACTATCTCAATTTATTTGGCACCAAGTTCTCACAATTGGATGCATACTCTAAGCAAATTGGCAATCTAATCATGTGATCATACAAAACTATGCCTATATGAATGCAACATGAAAGATGCAAAAATTAAAAAAAATTGCAAAAATACCCCTACCCCAAGCTTAAAAACTTACATTGTCCCCAATGTAAATAATCAAGTCGGAGAGAGGAGAAAAATGGAACAACTCACTGAGGTGGTAGCGGGTGCTGGCTCACATGCCTAGTCAAAGATTGCTGGAAAATGTGTCACGGCCGTGATATTCGTCACGGCTAGGCCGTGACCAATTCTACTCTTCAGGAGCTGGCCTGTCACGGTCGTGACCTGCATCACGGCTAGGCCGTGATATATTCTGAGCTTCAGGGTCCTTCTCATCACGCCCGTGATGGATGTCACGGCTGGGCCGTGATCCTTTTTGACTTCTCTGGTTAGTTCATCACGGCTGTGACCACCGTCACGGCCTGGGCGTGAGGTTTGCTGACTTTGATTGTCCTTGCCCTTTTTGCTCTTCCTGCTTTCATAACCTAAAAAACTTTGGCAAATCCATTAGTTAGTGATCTTTCTTTTCTTATCTTCTCAAATTATTCAAAAACAAAATAAAAACAAATGGAAAAGGGAAAGAAAACTTGGGTTGCCTCCCAAGAAGCGCTTATTTATGGTCTTAAGCTTGACCATACTTCTTTCAATCAACCGGGGTCAAATGGGCCTAGAAGTGCAAGCACATTTCTCTTCCATGGAACTCCTTCAAAGAGCCGATTCTGCTCATATGGCCAATTGTGCTTTCGCTTTGCTCTTTTCACTCGGAGCTTTATGGCCTTACTCCCTCCCGACGGAAGTTTTGTTTCCACATGATGAGCAACTCCAACTTCATCACTACTGGGTGCATCATTTGCCATGCAAATCTTCGGGGTTGCTTCCATGTTGAGCTCTTCCTTTACCACTGGAGACGTTATATCGATCCTATACACATGACTCTCAAAAGGAGGGTTGTTATATGAGTTAGTCAAATAAAAATCTACCCTACCTTCCTCTAAATTTAGAGAGAGTTTGCCATTATTTACATCTATTATTGCTCCAGCGGTGGCCAAGAATGGCCTTCCTAAAATGATGGGGAATTCAGAATTCCCGCTCATATCCAATACCAGGAAATCGATAGGGATGAACAATTTCCCTACCTTTACGGGAACATTCTCTAGTATGCCTAGAGGAGTTCTAGTTGAGCCATCCGCAAATTGTAAGGAGAATTTAAATGGACTCAACTCTTTGGCTCCCAACCTTTCCAAGATAGTGAGCGACATCAAGCTCGCACTAGCCCCTAAGTCACATAAGGCTTGGTATATTTGCACTTCTTCAATTGAGCAAGCGATAGAGAAACTACCTGGATCTTTTAGCTTAGGAGGCATATTAGTTTCTATATCTACTTGCTTTCTCTTGACCAACCTTTGTGGGAAAGGTATTGGGGGTTGGTACGGTGGTGGAGGGACATACTTTGATTCTGGCTCTTCATCCTCGTTCATGTCCTCCTCTGGTTCCACGTCCTTTTCAGCTACCCCAAGCTTATCATCCCTCAAGTATATGGCATTACAATGCTCATTGGGATTAACTTCGGGTTGCCCCGGGAACGTACCCTTAGGTCTAGAGTATGTGCTGGCTTGTTGGGCAATATGAGTTTCTAGCATCTTGTTATGAATGGCTAAGTTATCTACCTTAGATGCTAGCTCTTTTATTGCCTCGTTTACTTCCCTACCTTGTTGTCTAAACTCTTCATTTTGTTTTGTTTGAGTTTCTACAAAACTTTCCAATAAAGACTCGAGTTTAGACTTCTGTACCTGAGGATACCCTGGTGCGGGTTTCCTATTACCTTGGCCTTCTTGGAACTCGTGGTTCAGCGTGCTGCTGTAGTTCCCGTAGGATAGGTAAGGGCTGTTCTTCCTTCCTTGGTTGTAAGGATTTAGGGGAGCATAATTGGGCAACTTCGGGTTCGTGTCGTAGAAGTTGTGACAAGAATTCACTTGTTCCCCCGAAGCGCCGGATCCATGAGCAATACCACGTGGGCACTCCATTATGTCATGTCCCTGCATTCCACAAATCTCACAAACAATGTTAGTAGCACCTATTGAACTCACATTAGCCCTTTCGAGCTGATCAAAGCGTTTATTCAGTGAGTCGATTTTAGACATGATAAGATCAGTGCTATTCATTTCAAACTTACCCCCCGAAATCTTTTTCGGGTTATTACCTCTTTATGAACCCCATTGGTGGTAGTTGGTGGCCACGTTTTCAATGATGTCGAATGCCTCACTCAGAGGCCTATTCATAAAGGTTCCACCAGCTGCGGAATCAAGTGACACCTTCGAAGAGTAATCCAATCCGTTGTAGAAGGTGTGCACTAATAACCACCTCTCGAGTCCATGATGCGGGCAAGACTCCAGTAATCCCTTGTAGTGATCCCAAGCTTCGGATAAGCATTCTCCGTCTTTTTGGAAGAAGCCGGTGATCTGGGTTCGTAGGTAAGCCGTCTTGGATGGAGGGAAGAATTTCTCCAAGAATGCCTGCTCCAGTTGGTCCCAAGTCGACAAGGTATTAGCGGGTATTTGCTTTAGCCAAGATTTTGCCTTTCCAGTCAGTGAGGAGGGGAATAACCTCAAGCGAATAGCATCAATTGGGGTGCCATGAATTCTAACTGCATCGGTGAACTCCAAGAATGTCTCCACGTGGTCAGTCGGGTCCTCCGAGGGCAATCCTCCGAATTGATGTTGCCTAATCATGTTAATCAGCATGGGCGGTATAGTGTAGTTCTCCTCCTCAATCTCTGGCCTAGTAATCCCAGTTCGCAAACCCCTCGCATTTGGGGCTGCGTAGTCCTTCAATGGTTTTGTATCCGGTAGATCCGCCATTAGTGGAATGGGAATCAACCTCTCTCTCTTTGTAGTCTCCTACGTCTATGAAAGGTCCTTTCGACTTCGGGATCGACCTCACTAAGGTTTCCAAGACTTAGGAATCTTTGCATAAAAAAAACACAGAGAGATAGACACTCTAGAAAGAAAAAGGAAATTATTTTTTTTTCTTTTTTTTTTCAAATATAAAAATTAAATAAAAAGAAAAGGTCCAGAAAAATAAATTTAAAAATTAAATTGAGATTCGAGAAAGCATAGTCCTCGGCAACGGCGCCAAAAACTTGATGTCGTGCGAGTGCACGTGCGATCCAGCAAGTGTACCGGATTCGTTGCCAAGTAATAAAAAGATATCGATCCCACAGAGACCGTGATCTCAAATCGCAACTAATTATCAAATTGACTAAACTGGACTGTAGAAAAGGATTTTGAAAAGGTTTTTGATATTTGAAATAAGAGATAACTTAGAAAATCAGATAAGGAATGCAATCAAGTAAAACAGAAAGTAAATCAATTTATGGTTTTTCAGATCTAAATGGATTCCTAGGAATTGGGTTACCAACAAGATTGTTTATGTTACTAAGTTGATTACCCCTTGTTAATTATTGAAATTGCCTTGAAGGCGAATTTATACTCGAATAGTTAATGCTCCCTCTAGGGTTACAAAAACCGTGCCCAATTAAACCAACCCCTACTCTCGTGGTAGTCGAATTTAGATTGAACCCTTTACGTTTCGTGACAATTCGTAAATCCTCGAAGGACCGCTTCTAACTCTCTTGATTTAAGTCCTAAGTCTGATTCTATAGATCCGATACCTAAGTTCACCGCTAGGTTCCTCCTTAGAATATCTACGACACGCAAACAAGTGGCCACCGAATTTACGAGTAATTAAAACACTAGAAATCAGATCTAAAGCAAAATCGCAATTAACAAAGATAAAACATCAATTCATAACATAAAAACATATATTGGGCATAGCCCCAACCCCTAGAAATTGAACTACTACTCAAGCCTTGTCATGGTGATGACAAGCTTGGTTAACAACAACATGAAAATAAAAATAAGCGAAGAGAGGAGGAAGAAGAAGAGAGATCCTAAATTATAGCCTAAGAGTAGCAGCCAAAAGTCTACTTTCATCTCTGCCTAGATGCCTTATTTATAGATTTGGGAAGTTTGAATCCCAATCTAACACAAATTCAGATCCAAATCAGTTGCTTCATATCCAAGTAATGCGCGTCACAGCCGTGATGGCCATCACGGCCAGGCCGTGACGGCTTCTGCCTTGAGCGCTTCTTCAGTGATTGGTCTGTCACGGCCGTGATGCTCATCACGGCTAGGCCGTGATCAGTTCTGACTTTCGCCTTCTTTTTTTCAGTTATTGCTCGATCATGGCCGTGATGGTCATCACGGCTAGGCCGTGATGGTCATCACGGCTAGGCCGTGATGGTCATCACGGCTAGGCCGTGATGGGCTCTGTTTGGCTCATTTTCTTCACTTTTCAAGCCCCATTTTCATCCAAACTCCACCATGGTTGATCCTGAGCATTTATCCCTTAATTTATGCAAAACAACACCACAAAATCGCCTTTCCCGTTCCAAGATAAAAACTAACAAAAATTAAATTAAAAATGCCTAAACTACATGCAAATGCATGCAAAATGACAATGAAATATGAGGTGTAATCACACTTATCAATGAGATCTAACCGTCACGTCACTAGACGGAGATCTTTATAACTCATTAAGGAATAGCAAGTCTAAAGACTTGATAGATAAAAGGATATGCCGCATCATCAGATGAGCTAAGTAAAATATAGAATAGACTTGGACTCTCGTATGAATGAGTAGACGGAGTTTCCTTTTAGACAAACTCCATCTTGGAACGAATTAAATGCAATCCGAATCTCTTATATTTATTTCAAATGATTGATATGTATTTCAATAGAATATTTGTTCTTCACATTTATTTATCTGCTTTAATATTTAACCTTGTTGTAAAAGAAATATAGTACAATCAAGATATACAAAAATCAGAATCGTACAATAAGATACTATAAAAAAAAAGATCTGTACGATGACAACTTTATGACTGAAAAAGCTGAATTGTAGACAAAGAAGAAACAACAAGTACTCAAGCTGCAATACTCAGAGGAGTGAACCTCCAAATTCATGCTACCTTGATAACTAAGAGTACTATTCAGCATTGCTACAGTCAAGCTATCAGTCATAACGGATATCATGCATTAAATGTTATCTCTAAACGGGATTATTGGAAGTAACCGTTGAAGAATTACAAGAGAAGAAGAATGTCACTATAAATTGAAGACCTCAGATACTGAACAGTAAACTCTGGCCTGCACAATCTTGCTAGCTAAACTTTTGCCATTTGATAATCATTTATTCCATTATTCTTTCAAGAGCAAGAGTCTATATTCATTAGTTTGAATATTGTTGTAATATTCAACTGATATTAAATTGTCATATTCTCACCCATAGTGAGTTAAGAAGATCAACCTTTAAATCTCTTTGTTAGAGTTGGAGCCTGAAGATGCTTGGTAAGAAAGGAATACTTGTAGCCTGGAGAGGTGTTGAATACTTGTTTGTAATCTATTTGGAGAAATGGTGGAAAAATCCTTCAAGTCGAAGGGACTGGACGTAGCTCTTGGTTGGAAGAGAGTGAACCGGGATAAAATCTCTTACGTGAATCTTCTATCCCTAAACTCTTCAGTTTTATTTGTTTATACTAACTGTGGGGTTTTGATATTGCTTTTGTTAATGTCTTTTAAAAAGGATCTTTGCTTTTGTGTGTGCTTCTTTTTCATATCTCTTTGAGTGCAAAAATTGTTTTAAAGGTTGTTTTCAAAAATTATTAACAAACACATTTCAACCCCCCTTTGTAGCTGGAACGCTAGCTACTTGAATTTGAAGTGTCTAGTAAAATTTGCGGTTGAATCAGCTTATAAATATATCATATGACAAAAAGGGCTACATTTAATATTTTTTATATAGTTTTTTTAATTCTAATTAAAGCTTATAATCAGAATATTAATTTTAAATTTTTTTTAAAAAAAATTCTTATTGAAAAATATAAATGAAATGACATGTTTATACGATTTTTTAAATATAAATTTTATTTTATGAGAGACGGGATAAAGTAGGGATATCGTTAAATTAGTAAGGGTAAAAATGAGAGATCAAAAAATTAATAAGCTATAAGTTATAAGTTAAGAGCCAAATAAAATAACTTAACATCTCTATTGTAGTCAAACAAGGCTATAAGGTAGTCAAATAAACTATAAGCTATCTTGATAGACTTGGCATACAAAGTCATAGTATCTAAATAAAAACAAATCCTAAAAATGTTAGTTTCATGACGACTTGTTTGTTCAAAAAAAAAAATTTATTGGACATAGGAATTTAGGATTCTCATATTAGGATTCATGAAAAACTAAAAAAAAAATTCACTCTGCAAAACGCCTCCTATAAAAACTAAATCCAATAATAATAAAAAAAAAGGTCTTGATAACCAGTACCCTAAAGACATTGGTTAATGAATCAAGAAATTAATATAAACTTTGTCTTATAAAGGATAACTTTCAATGTATTAAAACACTGCTTCCCAAGATAAAATTTCATTCTTTGTTTCTTAATCACTGCCCTTAGGGCACCGGTTAGCATTTGTCTAAAAAATATTGAGTAAATTGCATTAACCTCCCTTGAGTTTTGATAAAATGACAACCAACTCCATTTTGAGTACAAATAACACTACACCCCGACCCTTTGACTCATAGGAGAGTTAAATTATGCTAACATAATATTCCTTAAATTAACTATGGTTAGCTTAAAAGAAAATAAAGGTTAAACTCCACCACCTCTAATTTTTTTTAAATAACAAAAAAACCCCAAACTTGACCATAAATTATACTTGACCCCATTTTTTAGTGTTGACTAACTATTGACTTAACATTGTAAAGTTACTTAAAAATGAATATTATTTATAATAATTTATTCAATATTTATTCCATCAAAAAAAAATACTTAAAAAGAGGTTTTAAAGATTAATCTCATACTTTCTTGTTTCCATTATCAAGTTATTGTCATTAAATTTAAAAATGAAATATTTAATTTGAAAATATTATAAAAGGAATATAATTCTTTTAAGCATTTTATTTTTCAGTTCATTGTATATTTATTTTACTCAAACAAATATTATTTAGTATACATCACTCTAACAAATAGTGGATATAAAACATGTATCAATAATGTGAAAAATGATTAATTCATTATATTTTTGTTTTTTAGGCATTTAGCTCAACAACTTCTAAATAAATATCATGTTTTCAATTATTTATCTATAGACGATATGAATTAATATAATAGTAATTTTGAATAAATATTTAAAAATAATATTTAAACAAGTATATTTGAATATAAGACTGAATATAAACTCGTCTAATTATAATATACAAATCAAATAAATATAATTTGACGAATAATATAATAGTTTTATGATGTATATATATAATTTAATCTAAAAAGTAACTAATATATTATATGTTTATTATGTGTAAAAAATATATATAATACTCTTGTTAATTCTATTTATTTATTTTGATCCTATAATTTATTTGATTCGTACTAAAGTTCCTACTTATTATTTTGTTTGTGCATGACATAAAATATTTATACATGGTCATGAAGTTTATCTTGCTATCCGTAGACAAAATAATTTGAAGTAGGAACTTTGCTAAAATCAACTAAATCATAAGACCACTAAAATAAATAAATAAATAAACAAATAAATAGATAGATTAAACAAAATTATTACAATTTTTATACATAATGAACATAAGATTTATTAATTAGTTGTTAAATTAAAATAAATATACATAAATCATAAAATTATTCATAGCATATGTCAAATTATATTTAATTTATCGTAATGAGAGTGTATAGTAAATAATATTTGTTTGAGTAAAATAAATATATAATGGATTTAAAAATAAAATGCTTAAAATAATTATATTCCTTTTATAATATTTCCAAATTAAATATTTTATTTTTAAAAATAAAAACAACAACTTTATTTTGTAAACAAGAAAGCATAAGATTTATCTTTAAATTTTTTTTATGTATATAAATATTTAAAAATGATTTTCATTTTTAATTAACATGACAATGTTAAGTCATTAGCCAGTCAGCACTAAAAAATGGGGTCAAGTATAATTTATGGTCAAGTTTGGAGTTTGTCGTTACTTTTAAAAAACTTAAAGGTGATGGTGTGTAACTTAGAGTACGCTTGTTATTGCTTATTTTGATAAAAAAAAATCATTTTTTTAACTGGATAATCATTTTTTAAAACTTTTAGTGTGTTTGTCTTTGTTTTTGAAAATAATGAAAAACAGAAAAAAATCATTTTCTTGGATAATGTTAACCAGTGTCCTTAGGACATTTTTTAAGGAATCAAGAAAAACATATTTTTATTAAAAATTAAATATTTCATATTTTCAAACATTAAATACATCAATTCCCCGTAAAAACTTTCTTTTCTTTATTCTTTAAAAAAGACCTTAAATATACTGATTAACATTTCCCCGGATACAATTGTCTGTATACATGAACATCAATATCAAGAGATTCAAGACTTGCACTAATCATATACTAGTACATGCATCAACATGCATCAACATCAACCTTTTCTGTTATCCATATAACAATTACAATAACAATAATGGCTTTGGTGGCTCAAGGCAGGAAAATGAGAGCTGCATATGAATTATAGGCCAATCTCCCACGCTACCTAGCAACTGCCGCCATTGCACTTTGATTTTGCTCCCTCTTAACAAGTAATACCTCCGGACTTAATTATAAATAAAAATAATTAATTTCATATTTATTAAAAATGTTATTTAATTTAATTTAATTATTTTGAATTATGTAAAAAATTGAGTAATAATTACTAAACTATCCACTACAAGAAAACACAGAATTACCGATGAAAGTTTTTTGACGATTATGGTTCCGACGGACTTACCGATGGATTTGGCCGTCAGTAAGTGTGAATATGAAAAGTTTATGAATTTTCCGACGGAATGTCCGTCGGAAACGTTATCGATGACTTATTCGTCGGTATTTCTGTCGGAATAATGCGCGCGAATGGCAAAAATTAAGCACGAAGCTTACCGACGGGCTAATCCATCGATAACTACGAAAAACCTACCGACGAAACTTCCGTCGCAAATCTCATTATCAATACCGACAGCCATTTCCGTCGGTAAATGTATTTTTCAATTATCGACGGAAAAAGTCGTCGGTAATTTAAAATTGCACGTCGGAAATTGACCTCAAATCCATCGAAAACCCTTTTCTCCCTCACTTTTCTATGTTCTCTGTTCTCTCTTCTCTCCTTTCTCTCTGCTTCTCCTCCGTGCTCTCCACCACCGTGCCTCCTTCTCCCTTACGCCGCCACCACCGTGCCCACCTCGCTTTCCACGACGCCACCACCACTACGCCTGTCACCACCGTGCAACTGTCACCGCGCCGTCTTCTCCTTCCCTCTCTGCCACAATGCCGCCACCACCAACGCCACCACCACCTCTTTGTGGTATGGATTCCCTTTTAATTTTCATTTTTTAATTTTATTTTTATTAGCACCACCTTTAACCACCGCTGTGCACCACCATCACTCTGCACAAAACCACCACCATCCCTTTTTTATTTTCATTTTCATTTTTATTATTTTTATTAGATTTTCTCGTTTTTCTTATTATTGGTTTGGATTCTAAAAGGGTATTTTTTTTGCATTGTTTCAGAGTCACCAGCTTCCTCCGGCAGTAACTCCCGGCATCCATTGCGGTACATTGAATTTTTTATGCCTGTTAAAGGTCTTATATTTTTTTTTGAACAACATGTGTTTTTTGTGTCTTTGTCGGTATATTTTATTTCAGTGAATGATACTGCTTTAATTAATTAGTTGTATTATGTGCATGTATTTAATTTATTTATTATAAAAATATCTATCTAGTGTGTGTAAAGTTATTAATTTGTGTGGGTTTTTTTTTGTCAATAAGTTAGTTGTATTACGTGCATGTAAAGTTACTAAATGTGGTATGTTTGTTTCTGCCAAATGAGTAATAAACTTAATGTATTTCCTTAATATAATAAAATCGTAAGGACAAAATTTAGTGTTGATAAGATTTAGTGTATATAACATTAGAGAATTGGTAAAATCGTTTTCCTCCACACCTGCAGCTATGATGGAGCATATATGGCAATAACTCATGTTCATTGATTAATTAAGCGCGATTTGGAATAATGAATTAAGTATTTAACGGATAACAAAATGTATTAATTATTTAAATAATTAAAAAATAATGTGTAATTAATTAAGAAGTTAATTAAATCATTCATCTCACAAATAAGTTAATAGTTGCACATGCCGCTTCCAGAATATCTGTTAATGGCGCGTCGGGGATATCTGCTCATGGCTCTTCGGGAAGCGTGGACGACAAAATCTTTTAAAATATTTGCATAACAATAAATTAGATTGATTAAATAATTAAAAACATTAACGATTAAGTAAGTAAAAAATAGAATATGAAAATAGGTAAATATATAAGTATAATTATTATTTTTTCAACAATAATAAACTTAAATATGTAATAACTTAATAATTACATAACACCAAAATTAAATTAAATAATCAAATAAAAATGATTGAATAAATTAAAATAGTATAAAAAATAAAGATTTAATCAAAAGAGTGGTGAACAATTTAATAAATTTTGATTAGAGTAAGTGATTTTTTTTCCTAATGCTTTGTTTATGATGGTTGCTTAAATATTGATTTGATTGATTGCTAATAATGTCAAACTTTATGCAAATTATTTCTGTTACTTGAAGTTTTATTTTATCTTAGAGTATGTATGTATATATATATATATATATATATATAAAGTTAATACGTAATTGAGAAAAACCGTAGTTTCCCGTTCAAGGTTCAATATTATTGAGCATGTGTGCTCGTGGTCATGGTATCGCTCATTTTATTGAATCTTGAATTGTCCAATTGGGACAGTTTGGGAAGAAACTTTTGCTCCATTGATATACTAGTTGCTCGATGATTGTCATTGGTGAAATAGTTGATTAAATTTCGGGTTGAAGCATTTCCTTTTGTTCTCCGGGTCCATACTTGATTGTGGTATTTCACCGTGGTCAAGTCGTGTACTTGGAAACCGATGGGAGATGCTGCCGAAATTTCGTCAGCTATAAGACATAAGAAGTGATGAGTAACTAGTACAATACAATGATGAAAAAGTTTTTCCTCAAATGGGATAGGGCCACACGTTTTAAGGAAAGGGAGCGATTCGGGGTCATAGTATCATGTTTAAAAATACTTCAATTTATCTGAAAATGCAAAAGGATGGAATATTATCCCTCGAACCGTAGTTGGGTGTATGATAGGAACGAGTCTGGGAGACGACTTCTGAAACAATTATTTGTAGATGGAGTTGAGGAGTTTATATCCAAAGCAAAGCAACATTGTGATTATGCCAAAGAGGGGGGATTAGATGTCCGTGCACAAAGTGCAATTGTATGGCGGTTTTGAGTGATGATGACGTGAAGTTACACCTACACCGACGTGGGTTCAAGCCTAATTATTGGATATGGACTGATCATGGTGAGGAGTTGCCGGATATTGATTTGAATGAAGTCGATGGTGACGATCTTGAAATGGGTGCATCAGACAGTGGCTAGCACGATGAATATGTCGAACAACTCCAGTCAATGCATATGATGGTTGATGATTGTCTTGGGCAACATGGGAATTTTGAGGCAGATGAGTCTGATGACATGGAAGAGCCTCCTAATGAATCGGTGTAGAGATTCTACAATCTATTGTTAGAGACAAGTAAGCCATTGTTTGAAGGGGTGTCAGATTCAAAATTATCAATTTGTGTTAGGCTTCTAGCTTGCAAGTCCAATTGGAATGTCCCAGAGCAGTGTTTGGAGTTCTTTTGTAAAATGCTTCAAGATGTGACACCCTTCAAAGAGTTGTTGCCAAAAAGTTATTATAATGCGAAGCGGTTGGTGTCGAAACTAGGCTTGGGGGACTAAGAGGACTGATTGTTGTCCAAATGGGTGCATGCTATATTATAGTAGCCAGTCTGGCACAAATGACAGTGCATTAGAAGAATGTAAATTTTGTCAGACACCCACGTACCGCATTCAAAGTAGTGACCATAGTAAGACGAAACCAGTTTCTGCGAAGGCAATGTTCTATCTGCCAATAATTCCAAGGTTTCAGAGACTGTTTGCATCAACGTAAACTGCGGGACAAATGAGGTGGCATAATGAAAATAGAAGAATTCCGGGAGTTATATGCCACCCTACTGATGGTGAAGCTTGGAAGCACTTCGATCGGGTTCATCCTGATTTTGCAGCAAATCCTCGCAATGTGAGACTTGGGTTGTGTTCAGATGGTTTTACCTTGTACATTCAGGCGTCAGCCTCGCCATATTCATGTTGGCCAGTGATTGTTACACCGTACAATATTCCTCCCGAGATGTGCATGTCAAAACCATATATGTTTCTGACTTGTCTCATATCGGGACCATCTAATCCGAAGGCTGGGATAGATGTATATTTGCAGCCTCTAATCGATGATCTGAAGAAGTTGTGAGATGGTGTGTTGACTTATGACGTTTCAAAGAAGTGAACCATTATGATGAGGGGATCACTGATGTGGACTATCAATGATTTTCCTGCATATGGCATGCTCTCTGGTTGGGGTACCCACAATAAATTGGCTTGCCCGTATTACATGGAACATGGAAAGGCTTTTACCCTTAGATATGGTGGCAAAAGTTCCTGGTTTGATTCTCATCGTCGATTCTTAGATCCCGACCATCCCTTCCGAAGAAACGTCCGAGCATTCAAAAAGAATCAGACAGAAAGAGGAAGGTCCACCGCCTTTGTTGACTCTTGAACAAATATGGGGTCGGGTTAGAGATCTTCCTAAAGTCACTGAAGCAGGTGTGTCAAAATTACCCGGGTATGGAGAATGGCATAACTGGACAAAACAAAGTATTTTTTGGGAACTACCGTATTGAAAGGATAATCTGTTAAGACATAGCCTTGATGTGAAGCATATTGAGAAGAATTTCTTTGACAACATTTTTAACACGGTTATGAATGTGTCTTGCAAGACGAAGGACAATGAGAAGGCAAGGATGGACTTAGCTATGTCCTGTAGACGAAAGGATTTGGAGCTGAAGCCGCAGTCTAATGGAAAAATGGTCAAACCAAAAGCTTGTTACACTCTAACCGCCGATGAAACGAAGTCAATTTGTCGGTGGTTAAAAGACCTTAGGACCTGATGTCGGTCCGGCAAGTGTACCGGATTCGTCGTCAAGTAATAAAAAGATCGATCCCACAGAGACCGTGATCTCAAATAACAATTAATTATTAAATCGATTAAACTGGACTATATAAAAAAGGATTTGGAAAATATTTGATTTTTGTAATAAGAATTAACTAGAAAATCATATATTTAAGAACGCAATCAATTAAAATAGGAAAGTAAATCGATTAGGGGTTTTTCAAATCAAAAGAGATTCCTAGGAATTGGGTTACCAACAAGATTGTTCATGTTACCAAATTGACTACCCCTTGTTAATTATCAAAATTGCTTTGAAGGCGAATTTATCCTTAATAAGTTAATGCTCCCTCTCGGGTTACAAAAACCGTGCCCAATTAAACCAACCCCTAATCTCGTGGTAATTGAATTTAAATTGAACCCTTTAAGTTCTATGACAATTCGTGAGCCCTCGAAGGACCGCTTTTAACTCTCGTGATTTAAGTCATAAGCTTGATTCCTATAGATTCGATACCTAAGTTCACCACTAGGTTCCTCCTTAGAGTATCTACGACACATAAATAAGTGGCCACCAAATTTACGAGTAATTAAAGCAATAGAAATCAAATCGAAAGCAAAATCGAAATTAACAAGAGACCAAACGTCAATTTGTCACCATAAAAAAATCTTGGGCACAGCCCCAATCCCTAGAAATAAGACTATTACTCAAGCATTGCCATGTTCATAGCAAGCTTGATTAACAAAAGCATAAAAGAAAACCTAAGAGAAGAGGAGGAGGAGGAGGAGGAGGAGGAGGAGGAGGAGGAGGGGGAGAAGAAGGAGGAGGAGGAGAAGAAGGAGGAGAAGGAGGAGGAGAAGAAGGAGGAGGAGGAGGAGGAGGAGGAGGAGGAGGGGGAGAAGGAGGAGGAGGAGGAGGAGGAGGAGGAGGAGGAGGAGGAGGAGAAGAAGAAGAAGAAGAAGAAGAAGAAGAAGGAGAAGGAGGAGGAGGAGGAGGAGAAGAAGAAGAAGAAGAAGAAGAAGAAGAAGAAGAAGAAGAAGAAGGAGAAGGAGGAGGAGGAGGAGGAGGAGGAGGAGGAGGAGGAGGAGGAGGAGGAGGAGGAGGAGGAGGAGGAGGAGGAGGAGGAGGAGGAGGAGAAGAAGGAGGAGAAGAAGAAGGAGGAGAAGGAGAAGGAGAAGGAGGAGGAGGAGATGAAGAAGGAGAAGAAGAAGGAGAAGAAGGAAGGAGAAGAAGGAGGAGAAGAAGGAGGAGAAGGAGTATAAGAAGGAGGAGAAGAAGGAGGAAGGAGAAGAAGGAGGAGGAGAAGAAGGAGGAGAAGAAGAAGAAGTAGAAGAAGGAGGAGAAGAAGGAGGAAGGAGAAGAAGAAGAAGGAGGAGGAGGAGAAGAAGAAGGAGAAGGAGAAGAAGGAGGAGAAGAAGGAGGAGAAGAAGGAGGAGGAGAATGAGGAGGAGGAGAAGGAGGAGGAGAAGAAGGAGGAGGAGAAGAAGGAGGAAGAGAAGAAGGAGGAGGAGAAGGAGAAGGAGAAGAAGGAGGAGGAGAAGAAGAAGGAGAAGAAGGAGGAGAAGAAGGAGGAGAAGAAGGAGGAGAAGAAGTAGAAGAAGGAGTAGAAGAAGTTGAAGAAGAAGGAGGAAGGAGAAGAAGGAGGAGAAGAAGGAGGAGAAGAAGAAGAAGTAGAAGAAGGAGGAGAAGAAGGAGGAAGGAGAAGAAGAAGAAGAAGGAGGAGGAGGAGAAGAAGGAGGAGAAGGAGGAGGAGAAGAAGGAGGAGGAGGAGGAGGAGGAGGAGGAGAAGAAGAAGAAGAAGAAGAAGAAGAGAAATCCTAATTTTGCCTAAGGTAGCAGCCCAAAAAGTCCCTATTTTTGAGCCTAATTTCTCTATTTATAGATTAGGGTAACTTGAATCCCAAGCAATCACAAATTTAGATCAAATCAGTTTCTAAAGATCCATATATTACGCGTCACGGCCGTGATGGCCATCGCGGCCAGGCCGTGACGGATTCTGCCTTGGAGGTTGCTTCACTGGTTGGTCTGACACGGCCGTGACCACCATCACGGCCTTTTCCATTCTTTCTTTTCAGCTCTACTCGATCATGGCCTTGATGGGCTATGTTTGGCACATTTTCCTTACTTTTCAAGCTCCGTCTTCGTGCAATCTCCGTCATGGTTGATCCTGAGCATTTAATCCTTAATTCCTGCACAACAACACCACAAAACCGCCTTACCCGTTCCAAGGTAAAAACTAACAAATATCAAATTAAATATGCCTAAGCTATATGAAAATGCATGCTAAATAACAATGAAATATGAGATGAAATCACACTCATCAGGACCCCTGATGGTTATTCCTCTAATTTGGCACGATGTGCTGATGTAAGAACATAGAGGCTTCATGGGATGAAAAGTCATGATTGTCATTTATTCATGGAGTGTTTGCTTCTTATTGCTTTTGGCTCGCTGCCCCAGCATGTTTCGAACCCGCTTACAGAAATCAGTCATTTCTTTAAAGATATATGCTCTGCAACTTTAAGAGCGGATGGTCTGACGAAGATGGAAGAAAACATTCCAATAATTCTGTGCAAGATGGAGAGGGTTTTTCCCCAGGATTTTTTGACTCAATGGAACATCTCTCTGTCTATCTTGCATATGAAGCGAGGCTTGGTGGACCAGTACAATATAGGTGGATGTATTTGTTTGAAAGGTAATTTTATTATATTTTAACATTTAAATAATTAGCGACCATTGAATGATGCCTTGTCAACGATGTTTTTTATTACTTAGATTCATGGGCGACTCTAAGCGATCAGTTAAAAACAAGGCTAGGGTGGAAGGATCAATCTGTGTGTCTTACATACACCGTGAGACAACCTATTTCAGTTCCCACTATTTCAATAACTTTATGTTGGCACCAAGACATGTTAGGAACGAGGTAGATGCTGATAATGCAGGGTATCCTTATATGCTATCCGTATTTAACCTTCATGGCCGTCATGCTGGCAAGGAGCTTACTTACTGGTTAACTGATGAGGAGTATGCATCGGTCCATGTACATGTCTTGATAAATTGCATAGAGGTGAAACCATACCATGAGTAAGTCTTAACGACCTATTTTTTAAATAATGTATCACATGTTATTATAATTTATCCTTTAACACATAATACACATTTTATTTGTCAGTGTGTTCCTTCAAATTAATCAATTAAGTGAACAAGATGGTTCTGCTCGTACACATGCAGATTTTCCTGAATGGTTCAAGCAACAAGTAAATGTAATATGACGATGCAAACACTATATTAAGCTTAATTTTGCTTCTTGAAAAAAGTAATTATTTAATATGACTTACCTATTCGTAGGTGTATCAACAACCGTTAAGCGTAACTAATCAACACTTGAGGGATTTAGCGTATGAGCCCTATAGCTGTGTTACATCATGGCATACATACTTTGTTATTGGGTACAAATTCCACATAGATGAATGGAATGTGGACAAAAAGACAATTAATAGCGGGGTTGTCGTACAGGGTGAAGGTACCGGTGATTTTTATGGGGTCATAAAACACATATACGAGTTACAATACAATACAACTTCTTATCCTAAAAAAGTAGTCTAATTTTATTGTAACTGGTTTGGTCCATCGAGGACAGGCACAAAAGTGGATCCGAAGTATGGAACTGTGGACATTCACATGGATAGAACATATCAACAGTTTGATCCGTTTATAATTGCTCAGAATGCAAAACAAGTTTATTATGTCCTTTATCCAGCAATGAGAACAGACAAACGAGGTTGGTATGTTGCAATCACTACCAAGCCTAGAGGTCGCATAGAAATCGATGATGCAGAGGATGAGACGCCATTCCAGGCGGTTGAATCGTCACATGTCAATGAAGTAATTGAGGTCGAGCGTATTACTGGCATGTTGGGATCTGTAAATGAAGGGGAAGAAGTGGTCATTGGTAATCAGGCATCCATGCATGCATCATCAGAGAAAGAAATCCAAAGTGGTGACTCAATGCAAGAAGAAGAAGAGTCGGACTTAAAATCAGATGACGATACCGAATCTGAATAGGAAGTTTACTATTATGTTATTTTTATTGTATTTAAATATTTGCTTATGAAATATAATATAAGACTTGACGACTATTGTTCTATAAAAATAGTTGCTATATTAGACTGTTAAATGTCGATTACTTATTGTTTTTACACTGATTTGTAATTGTGCTATAAAAATAGACATGTCAGCATCAGGAGGACAGTCGCCCCGCCCTCCATCGCCTAGCGGTGATAAGGGGAAGGGGAAGGCTAAGCAGGGACAATACACCATGAAGTCCCAGGTGCTTGCTCTCATTCCTGGAGGTCCCTCCGCACCCACCCCATCCATACCGTACCTACCCTATCGCCACCTACAGGAGCCTCCCCCACCCATTCTATACCCTCACTGATCCATACTACATCATCCCCTACCCATACTACATTATCCCCTTTGCGCCACGACGCGCACTAGCTGGCTACTCGCCGCCCCCTACTAGACCCACACTACACCCACACCCAGCACCACCATCATCATCGACTGCGTCGACCACACACCAAGCAGGATTATCATTTATGCTGACTCCTGGGATGATGCCACAGCCGGACACGACCATTCCATCCTCATCATCTGTGGCCTCATACGGTCACGTCACCATCATCATCATCATCTGTGCAGCAGTAGGTCGCGGCTGAGGACTTGCCTGAGTGGGCCAGGGTTCCCTCACCCGAGGATCGACCATGGATCCGTCCTGTTTCTGAATCGTAAGTTTAATTTAATTTAATGTTGTTTAAAAATAATTACTATTTAATAAGCATATATTTGTTGGTTGTCATATTGTTGATTTAGTAAAATTATGAACTTTTCAGCTTCATCCCATCGAAAATGGGATCAAAGCATGTTACCTTCACCATCAAGGCGCGGTATCGTGGCTTTTGGCCATCAAGGGGGTGATCCCCGGGGAGGATCAGGATCGTATCTTCAGACGATTCGGAATAAGTTCTTGTTTATTAGTTCATGTAATTTTCCATTTATTTTATATATTCTTTTGTATAATGTTATTATTATTTTTTCTTTGTTAACAGGAGCTTGGGCGCTGGTTACCGGAGCATACCTCAGAGATACGTGCTATCTTTGACGACCGAGCAGCTGCTCGACTGAGGGACATGCTCCAGAAGCATAGGGAGAGCGGATACGTCCGGATTACATCGGGCCCAACATCTGGGCCCAACTGTGTGCGTACTGGGACACTCCAGCTTACAAGCTGAAGTGTGAACAGACAAAGAGAAATCGGGCTTCCGATAAGGGTGGGAACATGCACACTGGTGGTTTTATTAGCCACATGCAGCATGCCATTTACATGGTATGTATATATAATAACATTATTTATAAACTGTATATTTTTATTAAAAATTTGTTTTATAACTAATTGATTTTATTGGTGTGTCGTTTGCAGGCAGGAGAGCTAGCTCGGTCCGTTGATGTCCCTACGGTCTTTGAGCAGACACATATTCGCTTGGATACCGACGAGTTTGTTGATGAGAGGTCGAGGCAGACAGTGGTGAGCTAAAATGTCTTTTTATATTTAAACTATTGGTAATTATATATATATATATATATATATATATATATATATATATATATATATAGTTTAATACATATTGATTGTAATGTATTGATCGCAGGCGGAGTACAACGCCGGGTTTAGTCGGGTAGCATCTGAGTCTGCCTCCTACTCTGGTGACCATTTAATTATCTCGAGAATGTGCAATGCTCTTAGAAAAGTAAAGGGATAGTTGATTTGATTGGTTAATTTTCTTGATTTTTGGAATATTTACATTAAATAGAGTTGAGTTGGTTGGATTTTGCTTATATTTGAGCCCAAAAAAACAATGTTTTAAAAATCGGTCCAACCAGTTGGACCACCGACCGGACCCCTCTCCGGTCCTGGTCGAACCACAGAACCAGAAAAGAGGTTCAACCGCTAAAAATCACCAAAAACCGGTTGAACCGGGCCAAAACCGGAAAACCGGCCGGTTCATTAAAAAAATTCAAAAAAAAAAAGAAATTTTTTAAATAAAAAAAAGGCTAGCATCATAAATTGAATGACGTACTCCAATTTGTGCTTGTTTAAGTATTACATAATTTGGACTTAATATGAAAATTAGAACTTGGATTGAAATTATACTTGTTATTTGATCTATTTATTAATATGTGTGTATATATATATATATATATATATATACATATATATATATATATATATACATATATATATATATATACATACCGGTTCAACCATCGGTTCAACCGGTTGAATCGATTGGACCTTGAACCACTCTCCTTTTCTGTTCTCCGGTTCAACCGGTTTTTAAAACATTGCCAAAAAATATGGTTTTTTTTTTTTCCTTATATTTTGCTTATAACTACTACTACCATTGAAAGAATAGTAGTTTCATGATTCGTCACTACGCAAAGATGGATTCTGGTTCAAACACAAGTAAGAGTAGTCAGAAAGCAAATGACGGTGGAGTTATATTCAGCAAGTTACCTGAACCACTTCTAAGTCGCGTTCTCTCATCTCTCTCAACTAAAGAAGCAGTTCGTACAAGTGTATTATCAAAGATATGGAGATACCGATGGACTTGCATCACTAAGCTGGACTTGAATGATAGTGTTTTACATTCTAGCAAGAAGAAGAAGGGTAGAAAACAGTCTTTTGTGAACTTCGTGTATAGGACACTTCTTTTAACCAATCCAATTATCGAAAGTTTCTCTCTCGTGATTGCTAATTACGAGTATGATGCATCACTTGTTAATACATGGATATCTTCTGTCTTGAATCGGAGGGTAAAAATTGTTCGTATCGAATCATGTTTAGATAAACTCTCCTTCTCCGCACCTACCTCTTCAACTCCTCGGGGTTAGAAGAATTGGTGTTGGACATGATTGAATGTGTTATAGGAGTCCCCACTACATCAGTATATTTTGGATCCCTGAAATTACTGAGGTTGACTGAAATGAAGTTTACCTTTGACGCCTCTAGTTACTCAGAAAATCGGACACTGTGTTTCCCTGTCCTCAAAAACTTTGAGACAATAAGTTGCACTTGGTTATATGCACTTGGTTGATTTCTAGTGAGCTAGACAAGTGTGCTACCGAGTTTTACTTTTCTGCTTTGCCTCTAAAAGAATTCACTTGTTATAGTGATTTTATATCACTGGATATTGTTCCGTCAGATCCATCATCAGCTCATAATGCTATTGCTAATATCATTTTATACAAATGTGAGGACAGAATTGAAGAATCAGGAAACCGTGCAGTTTTGCTTCTGAAACAATTAAGTCATGTGCAATATCTCGAATTTGAGAGAGCGAATGTAAGCTTCCTTCCTTAACCCTTTGCTTATGCCCCCACTAATTAAATTTTATTTTTTACTAAATATTACCTAATTTTATTTTTGCCCCCACTAAAAAATAATTGTTGCCCCCACTAGAAAATAAATATTCCCTTGTTGTCTTACAACTCTACTCTACAAAATACTCTTCATTATTTTAATACAACTTAAAATATAATTATAATTTCTAGAAAGCATATTATATATCCAATGGGGTATTTACTCCTGAAGTTTTAGTTTTGATTTTACCTGTGACAACTGTAACTGTTGAAAGGAGTTTTCCTACAATTAATTTTGTGAAGAATCAAATGTACAATCATATGTTAGATGAATTGCTGAATGATTGTTTGGTCACAAATATACACTAGTGCAAAATATGCTTTTAACATCGGAGTTTCCACATCGGTTTCCATAAAATCGATGTGTAAAACGAGGCGGTGGCATTTTTGAAATTAAAAGCAAAGGATTCCACATTGGTTTCAAAAATAACCGATGTGTTAACATTTTTCACATCGGTTATTTGTTAACCGATGTCTAAAATTAAAACAAAAAAAATTTAAAATTTAAAAATTGTATCTTTCCACATCGGTTCCTAATGAACCGATGTTGTATTTATATTATCCACATCGGTTTATTTGTAACCGATGTAATAAATTAAAAAATGAAATTTTAATTAAATTAAATCGTAAGTTCTACATCGGTTATTTTTAAACCGATGTGTAATATTTGACAAAACCCTACTTTTTGTCATTCCCTCCATCTGTTCTGCGCCCTCTTCCATTCCTTTTTGTTTTGTGCTCGTGACTTTCTTCCCTAACTCTCTCACTGCTCTATGCTCCCCCAGTCTTTCTCACATCGAAGCAATCCCTCCCTCTAGTGGCTCTCTTTCTTCCTTCACGCAAGCTCCCTCATCTCCTCTGCTAACGCGCGGCCTATAACATTTCTGGTCTCCAAAACCGCCTCTCGATCTCACCGCGAAGTTCACTCCCTCCAGCCTCCAAGCTCCTTCGTTCCTTCAATCCTCTGCTTTCGCGACCTGTCTCCTTCCCACCATTGTTGAAGACGGTGGTAAAGACGATTGTGACAAGCCTTGTTAAGGTTATCTTCATCTCCTTTTTTTAAATCAGCTTCTGGGTTTTTTATTTCAAGCTTGATTTTGTGTGTTTAGGGTTTCTTCTTTTTGGGTTTTTATTTCTGCTATTATTTATCATTTAAGAAAAAGATTTTTCAACGAAAATCAGCTTGTGAAGTTTGTGTCTTGAGTCCTTGTTCTGTGTATATCTATATATATATATACACATAAATATATTAAAATTGCATGTGTTGTTCTGTGTGTAAAGTGTTATAAAGTGTGAATCTGTGTCTAATCCACCATAGTGGAAATGGCTCCAAGACTGGATTTTTCCAATTGGTGGACAAATGATACACAGAGAGGAACACAAGTGGTGGTATCACGCGTCACGGCCGTGATGCCTGTCACGGCTAGGCCGTGACGAATTCTGCCTTGGAAGTTGCTTCACTGGTTGGTCTGTCACGGCCGTGACCACCATCACGGCTAGGCCGTGATCGCTTGCACTGTGAGGTCCGCGGTTCGAGATGGCATGTCACGGCCGTGATGGACATCATGGGCTGGCCGTGACCAGTTCTGACTTTTCCATTCTTTCTTTTAAGCTCTAATCTATCACGGTCGTGATGGCTGTCACGGCTAGGCCGTGATCAGTTCTGCCTGTGAGGGTCTGGTTCAGTTGGCATGTCACGGCCGTGATGGACATCACGGGCTGACCGTGACCAGTTCTGACTTTTCCATTCTTTCTTTTCAGCTCTACTCTATCACAGCTGTGATGGCTGTCACGACTAGGTCGTGATGGGCTTTGTTTGGCTCATTTTCTTCACTTTTCAAGCCCCATCTTCATGCAAGCTACATAATTAGTAAAGCCTTAGTTTCCCGTTTGAGATGCAATACTAATGAGCACACGTGTACGTGCTTAATGTACCGCTCATTGTGTTGGATCTTGAATTGTCCAAAGTTGGACAGTTTGGGAAAAAACTTTTTCTTAATTCAGTTAAAATAGTTATTCATTGATTCTAATGTTATATACTTGATGAAATTTTGGATTGATACAATTCCTTTCATTCTCCGGGTGCATACTTTATCGTGGTGGATGTCATCGCGTTCAAGTCGTGTACGTCGGAGACCGAAGGGAAATGATGCCGAAATTTTGTCGAGTATGAGCATGAGAGTTAAGGACTAACTGTTAACCGAATGTTGAAAAAGTTTCTTCTCGAATGGGATAGGGCCATACCCTGTCATAAGAAGTGGTTGATGAATATGTTGGACTAAGTACAAAGTTATTGGTTTAGTCATGGATCGCGGTTGGATGAATGTTAGACGGACAAGTGATGAGTATGAGAATGGAGTGGAATATTTTCTACAGTTTGCAAAAACAAATGCTGAAGCTGAGGAGATACGTGATCATCTTATTTGTGAGGGGATTTGCAAGAGTTATACAACATGGATATGTCATGGTGAATCGTTAGACAGGCCGAGGGTGTCGGATAGAGAGGAAGTTGATGACATGGAAATGGACGATGGACTAGAGGACATGATCCATGATGTTGGGCAAGAGTATTTTCGGCGTGCACATGTGTATGATACTTTGTGCAGTGATGCGGAAGTGGCTTTGTATCCGGGGTGCACTAATTTCACACGGTTGTCAGCGGTGTTAAGATTGTTCAATCTGAAGGCGAGAAATGGGTAGAGCGATAAAAGCTTTACCGAATTGCTTGAGTTGTTGAAAGACATGCTTCCAGAAGGCAACACATTGCCATCTCGAAACTATGAGGCGAAGAAGATATTGTGTCCGATGGGTATGGAGTATAAGAAAATACATGCTTGCCCCAATGATTGCATATTGTACAGGAAAGAGTTTGAAGATATGCACGAGTGCCCCAGGTGTGGGGTATCACGCTACAAAGTGAAGGATGGTGATTCTAGTTGTGATGTTGTCACCAAAGGTCCTCCTGCGAAGGTGTTATGGTATCTTCCCATGATTCCGCGGTTCAAGTGATTGTTTGCTAATGTAAATGACGCAAAGAACATTAGATGGCATGCAGATGAGAGGAAGTGTGATGGACAGCTTCGGCATCCGGCCGATTCTTTGCAATGGAAGAGAATTGATAGTTTGTTTCCGGATTTCGGCAATGAGCCCAGAAACCTCAGGCTTGGACTTGCTACCGATGGAATGAATCCATATGGAAACTTAAGTAGTATTCATAGTTCATGGCCTGTTCTCCTGGTAATTTACAACCTGTCTCCTTGGTTGTGCATGAAGTGCAAATACATTATGTTAAGTAGTATTCATAGTTCATGGCCTGTTCTCCTGGTAATTTACAACCTGTCTCCTTGGTTGTGCATGAAGCGCAAATACATTATGTTAAGTATGATGATTTCGGGTCCTAAACATCCAGTAAATGGTATTGATGTTTATCTGAGTCCCTTGATTGAAGACTTGAGAATGTTGTAGGATGAAGGCGTTGATGTGATCGACGGGTATTGCCGTGAGACATTCAGATTGCGTTCCATGTTATTTTGCACCATCAATGACTTTCCAGCATACGGGAACCTGTGTGGGTATAGTGTTAAGGGGCATAAAGCATGTCCAATATGTGAAGAAGGCACATGTTACCATCTACTGCAACATGGAAGGAAGACGGTTTACCTTGGGCATCGGAGATTTCTCCGACGTAATCATCCTTATCGTAGATTGAGAAAAGCTTTCAATGGACTTCCGGAGAATGAAGTTGCTCCAGTGGCCTTGACTGGAGAGCAAGTTTATGAAAGGGTGAACAACACTAATGTTAACTATGGGAAGACCCAGAAGAAGGCTACCGAGAAGAAAATATGGAAGAAGAGGTCAATCTTCTTTGATCTTCCATACTGGTGCAAGCTTGATGTAAGACATTGTATTGATGTGATGCATGTGGAGAAAAATGTGTGTGACAGTTTAATCGGAACGCTTCTCAACATTCAAGGCAAGACAAATGATGGTGTGAATGCTCGTCTGGATCTAGTTGCGATGGGTATACGAGAGCAGTTAGCTCCACTTAAAATGGGGGATAAGAAGACTTATTTGCCCCCAGCATGTCCTACTTTATCAAAAAAAGAGAAAAGAAGTTTTTGTGAATGTCTACCGGGAGTCAAAGTGCCACAGGGTTACTCTTCAAATATCAAAAGACTTGTCTCAATGAAAGATCTCAAATTTGTTGGCTTAAAGTCTCATGATTGTCATGTCTTGATGCAACAACTACTACCGGTGGCCATTCGTGACATATTGCCTAAAAAAGTCAGACATGCCATTACTAGGTTATGCTTATTCTTCAATGCTATATGTAGCAAGGTCATTGACACTAAAAAGTTGGATGACTTGGAAAATGAGGCAGCCATTATCTTGTGCCAATTGGAGATGTATTTTCCGCCTTCATTTTTTGACATCATGGTTTATTTGATTGTTCATCTAGTGAGGGAGATTAGATTGCACGACCCCGTTTATTTAAGGTGGATGTACCCGGTTGAGCGATACATGAAGATCTTGAAAGGATATATGAAAAATCAACACCGTCCCGAAGCATCTATTGTTGAAAGGTATGTTGCAGAAGAAGCTATTGAGTTTTTTAAAGACTACATGTCAGAAGCGGAACCTGTAGGGCTTCCGAAGTCTCGTCACGAAGGAAGATATGATGGTAAGGGTACACGAGGTATCACTGTTAAGAGCATGGATCGGGAGGAAGTGCTTCAAGCACATTTGTACATATTGAATAACACTGATGAGGTTGAACCATACTTATGTGAGCATAAAAGCATCATCAATGAAACTTACCCTAGAATGAATGAAAAATGGTGTTTGAACAAGCATAACAACACTTTCTTGAACTGGTTTAAAGAAAAAATTGCAAAGGATGGTATTGCTTATGATACATTAAAATGGCTAGCACAGGGGCCTAACTTTGATGTCATATGCTGGAGTGGGTACGATATTAATAAGTTTTCCTTCTATACAAAGTCCCAGGATGACAAAAGTACTATGCAAAACAGTGGGGTTATGGTCGTCGCTGAGTCCATGCATTTCTCTAGTTCGAAAGATAAAAACCCTGTTATGGCATCCGTTTCATACTTTGGAATCATTGAAGAGATATGGGAGGTTGATTACACGAAGTTTAGAGTACCTGTTTTTAAATGTCAGTGGGTCGACAGTAACAATGGTGTGCAAACTGATGAGTTAGGATTCAAATTGGTGGACATTAATAAGGTAGGTAATAAAGAGGAGCCTTTCATCATGGCATCCCAAGCAAAACAAGTGTTTTATATCCGTGATCCTTCTAGCAAAAGGTGGTCCATGGTTCTCCAGGGAAAAAACATGTATAATGGTAGTGAGGGAAATCAAGATTCAACTCTTGATATTTATTATACTCCTTCTTTCTCAACACGAGTGCCTAATTTCAATGAGGAAAATGAAGTGGATGATGTACATGCTACTCGTAATGATCACCAAGAAGGGTTATGGGAGAACTTTACTAATTGACCACAAAGTAAGTTTAGTTTGAGTTATGTTTAAAGGCATATTATATATTTACGTTGATATTTATAAGTTATGTTTACGTACGTTGATCGATATTTATAAGTTATGTTTGATATTTATCCTGACATACTAACAAGTTTTTTTTTGTTTAAACAGGTATACATGGCTGATTGTGAGGATATCCCTCCTTCATGTAGCGGGTCGGAGACCCCGTCTACGGGTAGAAAGGGTAGACGTGCCACACGAATGAGGAATTTGACTGCCAACCGTGGTTCAAATCAAAGGATAAGAATAGACTTTGATAATAACCTCAATCCTATTGGGCCAATGGCAGAGCAGTTTAACAGTTTGTGGCGAACCTTGCTAGGAGCAGGCCTAGTATACTCATTGATAATTGGAAAGATGTACCGGCGGACGTGAAGGATCAGATATGGGAGAGTATTCTGGTATCTATACTTTTACGTCCTGTGTTTGTCTGTATCTACTTTATTTTAATCTTACTAATATCATACAGTAATTCGTTGATTCTTTTGGTCTTAATGCATCTCACATTTGACATACCGGATACGATGGTTATGAAGAAGCGTTTGTTAAAGTATGCTGGTGAGCGTTGGAGGGCTTTTAAGGTCGACCTGGGCAGATACTATGTATTCAATCCAACATGTGAAAAGAACCCACTTGAGGTGTACCCGTTTCTTGACCAGGCAACGTGGGATCGCTTTGTTCAGAGCCGACATGATCCCGGCTTTCAGGTTAACTTATTTGATTTGTCTCTAAATTTATGTAATTTCATTAATTTTATTTACTTATGTAATTTAATTGTCTTCTATTTATAACAGAAGAGGAAAAAGGGGCAGGAAAACCAAAGCAAGAATGTCTACCCCCATGTCATGTCTCATGGGGGATATAAAAAGCTTGGTCAAATAATGGTGGAAGAAGAAAAGAAAGCACGTTAGGAAGCAACATCTCAGGCGGATCCTAACGTTGAAAATCGTCCAGAGGTTGTTGATCCACCTCCACCCCCACACCATCGTAAATGGAAGAGGGCCCGACAAAGAAAAACAGGACAATATACATCTGAGGAGGCCCGCCAAGTAGCTGAGAAGATTGTAAATATAGTTTGAATTGTAATTGTCATTTTAAGATTGTTACCGAATTGTAATGTGACCTGATATTTTATATGTGATAGGATGCCTTGGACGAGCAGGTAACCCAAGGAATCTTTGTTCCTAGAGGATGCGATGATATCTTAGCTGCTGCCATCGATAAACCAGACTATCCGGGCCGTGTCATTGGTGTTGGATGGGGTGTCGGCATTCGCCAATACCATGGTTCATCTTCACACCAATCCCACAGGGATGTTGATGCAGATAGAGCACGGCTAAAATAGGAGATTGCAGCTGAGCTTAGACAGGAGATGGCCGAGCAGTTTGCCCAGCAGATGGCAATATTGACTTCTATGTCCCAAAGAGATGAGGCCGGTGTCCAACCCTCTGTCCATGTGAGCACTAAGGGCTCATGTGATCCTCCTCATCAGCCCGAAAATGATGATGATGATGATGATGATGATGATGACGACCCGATAGGTGTGAGTCTGTATGTTGATGATCATCATGATGCTGCGTTTAGTGGCATTGGGGAGGCACATAATAACTTAGGTAATACCATACACCATCGTTTATTACCGGATGATCGGTGAGGGTCGTTGTTGAGATTATTCGAGATGTCGATGCTCGAGTCCTTGTGCCCACCGAGGAGGTTCAAAACAGTGGGTCGGGCCCCGGTAACTTCATCCTCAGGCCAAGAAGATTGGTCAGCTTTCTTGTTGCATCTGACGTATTCAGTTAGTTGTGTTTTTCTATATTCATAGTTGATATTATTTATTATTGTTTAAAGATAATGCTTTATTTTTATTCGTTATAGGATGTTGGAAATGATCATATTCTGCCTAAAAGGTCGGATCCAGGAAGACCAGAGATGTCTACTCCAGCCAAGGTATTCATTTGACCATTTAATTAATTACCAATGAAATAACTTCATTATCTGTGATTACTAATATATATCTTTGTTGTTTAGGGGATCGACAAAGGGGCACCTGGTGATGTTTTTAAACTTCTGGCTATACAGGTTGTCACCATGGAGAATGACGCAGCTTTGGTGAGGTTGGAACATGATGCCAGCCCAGGTGATGAACTGTATATTCCAAAGAAGGAACCTATGGAGATTGTACTCAATAAAGAAATGGCTAGTTCTGCACACCTATCGTTATGGTGCACGTAAGTACATTTTATTTATAAGTTAAGTAATTAATTTTTAAATAATATGATAATTAACATGTTTTTTCAATATATTAGGTATCTGCATCGTATGTTAGTTGATCAGGGTAACCTTGCCCTTTATGGGTTCATTGACCCCATGTTCATTCAAGGTGATGTTCTCCTAGCATCATAAGACCGGGTCATCACCATACGTGATATACTTGCCCGAGACGATCATCAATTCTACCTTGTGCCTTATCTCAATAAGTAAGTACCTGTTATTTAATTATAACTATATATGACTTAGTCACTAATTGTTCCGCAAATACAGCCAGCATTGGCAACTGTTGATCTTGTACCCTAGGATGAACGTCGTGGTCTTCTTCTGCTCAATTGGAAATAAGCCGGAGAATGAACTGCAGACGATCATCGAAACGTAAGCATTAAAATACTTTATAATCAGTAATGCAGTTGTTTTAATTATCTGAAATCTATATATATATAATTTAATTAATGTTTATTTTGTCATGATAGTTCTATTAATGCAAGCCACATGTTGCGTGGTGAAAGGCGTCGGCCTATCAGATGGATTATTCCTAGGGTAAGATATTTATTATTACAAATGCATCAAATGCAGTGGGTATAATTATTGATTTCTATCTAATTTAATTCCTCATATTCTAATTGGGTTTCATTTGTACGTAGTCACGTACACAACGTGGATGATGGGAATGTGGATACTATGTGATGCAGTGGATGTTGGAAATTATCTCCTCCAGGATCACTGAAAGATGGCACGAGGTAAATGTTAATTGATAACAATTAGAAGTAACAGTTATAGATTCGTTATATGTTTTATGTTAGTTTATTAATTATTTAAAAGATATAATATTTTGTCCAATTAAACTTGCAGATATTCAACAATTCAACTCCATTATCTGATTCCGACATCAACGGCATAAGGAAGCGTTGGGCAACTTTCTTTCTTGAAGTGTACCAACCATAGTTTGAATATATATATGTAGTTAGTTTAAAAACTTATCATGTACTGGCTATAGTGTACTTTTGACTGATCATATGTATTTTGATATGAAATCTATAATATATCATGTAGCTTTTTGGTTTCTAATTATCTTTGTTGTCTGAATGTAATTGAACGTACATATGTATTGTTCGTAATAAATTCAGTATATATTAATTGTGTTTTTGTTGTACAAAAATGATTGTTGAGAATATTTAGAGTATGTTATTCTGGTATTGATCTGCATTATTACTGAAACAGGGGAAAGGAATGATAGAAATGTAAATATCAGTTTCAAAAAAAAAATTAGACTTTACACATCGATTTTAAAAAAACCGATGTGGAAAGTGATATTTTCAATAGGTTACCAATTGACAAATGAACTTTCCACATCGGTTTGTTTTAAAAACCGCTGTTAAAAATGTACTTTACACATCGATTTCAAAACCGATGTGTAAAGTGGCAATAAACCATATCGGTCTTTTCAACATCAGTTTGAAAACCGATGTGAAAAACCAAAAATAACCGATGTGGAATCCCTTTTCTGCACCAGTGATACAAAGATATATTTTTGATAGTATTGAAGTAACTTCAATGTTTTGGGTATGCGATGATATAATTGTTGTAATCTTCAATTTTTGGCTTAACGATAATGATGTCATTATTCTATCACTTATATATTGATATATTTTTTTAAAAAATTATAGTATAATCTTGCCCCCATTAATCAAAAATCCTAGGCCCGTCTCTTGCGGTGAATATGCATGGAGAAGTCAAAACTTGAAAATTTTAACATGAGATTAATATCACACTGATAATCTGCATGAATATATAGGTTGTTATAAATTTATACTTTTATATAGTTTCTTGCAAAAATAATTAGATAATATATTGTAGCATAGATATATTGATTCGAATTCAAAAATCAGTGATATTTTTTAAAAGAAGAGATCAGTGTTGGACCAGAGTAGCCATGCATATTTTCTTAACTGATAATTTTGTTATGGATATATAGTGACCCAAGTTGTATTCCATCTGGTTACAATTATATCGAGTGTCACCCAGGTTTGTTTATTTGCCATCCAGGTTCTGCCACAATCAAGAGTGGCAATTCTACCTTCATTTGGAATGTTGAGCCATCTGGAACTAGACTTTGTTACTGGTAAAGTTTTGTTAGGCTTACTTCTAAAGTCACCAGTTCTGAAGACTCTGATTCTCTTGGTTCGTATTTATTAATATATGAAAGTATGAAACTAGCTACACGCTACTATGCCTGCACTATATTCATAGATGTATAATTCATAGAATTGTTGCATATATATATAATACAAAGTCTTGTTGAATCTCGTTGTGACTTATTATTGTCTAACAACTTTTGATAATTAATTTTCTGACGTACACTTCTATTTTACTAGTCTTATTTGGATTTTTTGTTTGATGATTGATCATCAGGGACTATCTAAATTTGACAAAGAGCTTTTGAATTCTGCTATAGTGGCCGATTGTTTTTTATCGACCCTCCAGATGGTGAAATTTGAAAATGTCCAAGGATAACATGAGCATGAGCTTTGTTTTGCTAAATTTGTGATGGAAAATTGTTTAGTGTTGGAGAGGGCGAGTTTCTCCCTTGGTTATTTTTCTTGGAAATTGAAGGGTGTTGAAGATTTTAAAGAGAAGATATTATCTTTCAAGAAAGGTTCTAAAAATCTTGCTATTGATTTTTCTAGTTATTATCAGGTTACATAAGCTTTGTAATTGTCATGCAGGTCTTCAAAGTTTTTTTTTTTTTTTTTTTGCCTACTGTTGTTTTTTTATGCGTGTGATTAAATATCAGAAGACTATTTTTTTATTTCGTAGAAAGTTACTTATATATATATATATATATATATATATATATATATATATAGAAAGAGGCTACTTATATTATTAATTCAAAACTAATCTTGGGATAAAACACCCATTACAATCATTGTTTAGAAACATAGTTAAATCAGAGTTGACATTATCAACTAGCTGGATATGCATAGACGCATCAAAACCATATTTTGCTAAGAATTGAAGTCAGCACATTTATTGGACTCCCTAAAAGCATGATGCACCATGGTATGCCACGAGCTTGATTGTAGGAGGGTCTTGATCTTTCCCAGCAGAGAGTGGAGTTGCGGTCGAACACAACTCTTTCCAAAGCTAGGCTTTCAGCAACTTCAATGCCATGAATCAAAGCACGAAACTCAGCAACTAGGGGAGAGCATGGTCCCAGTCTGCAGTAGAATCCTTTAACAAAGTTCCACTTGTCATCTCTAATTATTCCCACATGAAGAGATTCTAGAAGCATTGTGGTGAGCACCAATTACATTAACTTTGAAAAAGGATGGTGGGGGAGGTTGCCAGCTCACATTCACTAAGTTTTCGTCGGATAATTAGAGATATTTCAAAAATTTAATGTTTTATTTTAGTTATGTAATTATTACATAATTAGTGTAAAATAAATCTGACTGATTTTTATTATTAAGTTAAATTAATTTTTATGAAAATAATTTTATATTTTATTTGATCAGTTGTATATTTTGTTTGTTTTAATTTATCCTACAAAAAAGATATTTAACCACCGTCAAAAGGCTGCTGCACCTTGGACCCTATTTTTTTGGATCAGCCTTATCCTATTATATAGAAGTTGATCGGCATCTTTTGTTTTAAATTGGGAAGTACTGTGCATCAGAGTATAACATTATATACGTTTGCTTCAAAAAATAGAGAGCATGTCTTTCCTTTTGAAAACCATGACTAAAAGAAAAAAATGTTGTTTTTCTTCTTTTAACTAAAAAAAAAAATCTTTTCATCCATTCTTCTCTTATTGAGTTATATTGCCTGATTCATTTTTATAATTTTTCTTGGTTGTTCTGTTACCTCGATTTAATTCATCGGGAGGGACCTCTTGTATCCTTGAGGGTTTACGCACCATACGGATAAACCCTTAAGGACAGTATGATTTCACATGCCTCAGGCTTTTGTGATTTATTTGTGAGTTCCAACTTTGTTCATGTGTTCGTGGTAAGTTGAAAGACAATTTTTGACAACAGGTTCAGCTATCATGAGTAAAGTTTGAAGGATGAGACACTTCTTTGTCAATAATACTAGCTTGAGTACATATCTGCTGCCACAAGCCATCTCCCATTTTGGTCTCAGTGGAAAACACCAAACAGTTCCGGTCTCTCCAAAGAGCATCAATAGTAACAGTGAAGATGGTCATCCAGCTCCAAGGACTTCTACCAATGTCTTCAGAAAACAGGTTCCATTCCAGCCAAGGGACAAGTCCAAGACTGAAGAACTTGCTCCAGAGTTAGCCGCATCAATAACTCTATTCCAAAGCATAGCAGTTTCCTCACAATCCCTTGGAACATGGATCACAGTTTGATAGTACCCATGGCCCAAATGAAGCTGGCCCAATAGGAAGTAATACTCTTCAAGGATGGGAAGATTCTATGCTAGGTAAATGTAGGGATCCCATATCTTTAAGTGTTGTCTTGCCACCCAATTATTGGATTTGTTATTTGTTTATTATTTTGTACCAGGTCATTTTCCTTTATGCATATAAACCTCTATACATGACAACAAATTGAATGAATGAGAGCAGAGAAAGTATTAGCAAGAAAACTCTATCTTGTTCCTTATTTCTGCAGGTATTTTCCTGACTTCTAATACAGGAAAATTATCAACTTACATTCCCATATATTCATACTCTATCAATTGGTGCTTTCATTGCGATTCATTCCTGTTGAACCGAGGTCGGAAATGGAGATTGCGGTGTTTGACATCAACAAGGACGCTTACTGGTGGATTCTTTCCAACAAGGATCCAATCACTCCACCACTGCTGGTGTTGCCTCCGAGGAAGCCAAAAGACAGACTTTCAGTTTCATTCCCGCCGCCGAAACCACCAGATCCAAGTTTGACCGCCATTCCTCTGCCACCATATCCACAACCATCGCCGCCATTAACTGAAGAAACGATGGGGACGAAGAAGACGGAACTGCTATTGCTACCTGTGGTTGAGAATGTCGATGCCCAAACAAAGAAGATGATGGCCCGCGGTGAGCGTGTACCGCAGCTTGAGTCGAGTGAGGGAACGCCGCCGTAGTCGAAGGCCGTGCTAGAGGAAGGAGGCAGGCTCGCCCTACAACCTGGGCGAGGTGAAGTTGCTGGCTGGGGCTGAGGAAGAACACGCAGGTGCGAGAAAGGAGGAGTCCAGGGCAGAAAAGGTATTAATGAAAATAGTTCAATTTTTTACCATAATGGGCCAAGCCCAACCTTCTCTTATTAATTTTGATTATGCAAAACAAGGAAGGTTACAATTGAAACATGGTGGGCCTATGAAAAAATGGAAACAAGGACCCAATTTATTTAAGAATGTATAGTATTTCATGGGCCACAACTTACTCTTCTAATTGAATCAAAGCTTTCAACCATCGGTTATGATGTTATGAGAGTGATTGTTGGAACAATTACTATTGGTTCCATTTATCCCGGTTCGTTCACTATTGGGTCACATTCGAAAATCTTGGGGCATATTTAAAGCTGTCAAAACAGGGCAAGCTCATCAGGGTTGGCTCACCACGGGTTAGGCAAGAAAGTGGGTCAACCCAACCCGACTCAATTTTGGTGAGCCAAGAAATAGTAAGCCCGGCTCAACCCACCACGGATTGGTGAGTTATACGGGTGGACTCACTTTTATTTTAAAAATATTAAAAATAATAAAAATAAAAATAAAGAAATCAGAAAAATTAAAGAAAACCTTCATCTTAAAAATTAAAGCAAGCAAACAAACAAAAAAAGCAGAAAAATTCACAACCAGATCTTTTTTTAATTTGTAAATGGAAGAAACTAGACAAAGCACTAGGTCTTGGATTTTGAAACCGTCTTTTCTCTATTGTTGCTCTTCAAAGAAGAAAAGGTGTCCTCCTTCATTAGATAGAAATACATCGTTTAGAATGTTATTCCATTTAGTCTTGGCCGGTCAGTGAGCCACCGAGCCATACAATCATCGATTATAACTAGTATTGACAAACGAAATGGGTAGTTTGGTTGGAGAAATTGGAATTCTTTTATATGTCTGATGCCTTGCCTTTTGTTTTTTTTTATATATATCAAAACAGTGCAACCGGTGAGCCAACCCGGCTCAACCCGGGGTGAACCCACCTAACGTGGGTAAGGTGAGCTGGGTCAAAATGACCCGGGGTTAAAATGAGCCAAGTTATGTCCAACCCAACCCACCAGTGAGCCGGGTTGGCTCACGGGTTCCAACCCATTTTGACAGCTCTAGGCATATTGAGGGATCTATTAGTGACATCAAGGTTGAATTGTGTCAAAAGGTGCAGAAGCAACAATGGGACCCTGGTGAACATTTGGATTCGTCGACGACACCTAGGTGGTCACCTTTCAAACAATAGGACCCAGGGAAATTTGTCCAGGGAGCACTTTTTTACAACCTTGAGGACAAGGTTGGTCTTGATGGGGTATGGAATGATAGTACCCCTAGCCCAAATGAAGCTAGCCCTATAGGAAGTAATGCTCCTCAAGGATGGGAAGATTCTCTGCTACGTAAATTTAGGGATCCCCTATCCTTTAGGTGTTGTGTTGTCACCCAATTAGTGGGTTTGTTATTTGTTTGTTATTATTTTGTACTAGGGTACTAGGTCATTTTCCTTTATGCACGTAAGCCTCTATATATGGCAACAAATGGAATGAATGAAAGCAAAGAAAGTATTAACAAGAAAACTATATCTTCTTCCTTATTTCTGGAGGTATTTTCTAGGAATGATATGATCATAGAGGCCCAAAGGATGATGACTCATCTAGTTCTAGAATATGATGACTCACCTAATTCTAGAAGGATTTATTATGCATTTGTTAGTTTGCTATAGTTGGGATAATTAGTGTGTGTTATGGTGTAGTTGTCTTAGTGTGGGTATGCACCAACCCTACATAAACATTGTATGACCTCATGATTAGGGGATCAATGAATGAACAAATTAGTCTCTAATTTCCTCTTTTATTATTTTCTTAGGAGGCCCTCTACCCTGAAGTAGAGTTATCTTTCCCAATCTATCACTTACCATTTTCCTCACACCCCCTCAATAACCACATCCCTAACATTGGTGCTTTCATTCTTGAACCATTCTTCCCCATTTTCCTATTACCCAACTCAAAGAATCCATCACTGACCTCACTATTACATTCACTAAACTCAAAACCTCACAAGATTTATACAATGAATCATTCCTTCAAACCATTGAAATTCTAAAAATGGAACTCCAAACCCTTCGAAACCAATCTGAAAATCCACCCCTGCCAAAGCATTTCCCACCCCAGTTAGACAGAAGCTCCACCATCACAATACATGAAACCCACCCCCAATAGCCACCCACCGACTCCACATATTTCCATCTACAACCCAAACTTGCAAACTTTGACTCACCACCGCCAATTATAGATACCACCTCTCACCCACCGTGTTTGGATGACGTCGCCGCTGTAACACCCTTCTCGAGCGCTACATTGTAAGTGACATTTTAAGACCGAAAAGTAGGTTAATTAAAATTTGCTTACAGGATGGGGTAATTTTTTTTCCTTTTTCGTAAGTCGTAAATATAAATACTTTGATTCAAGTGAATGAACAATAAAATATTCCATTAACATAATTAGGGTTGTAAGTTCGAAAATCATTTACATAAGACCCAACCCGACTCATAAACAGAAATTATAGAAATATACAGATCCAGTATAAAGATATGGAGACACGGCTCCTAAAATATAAGATACTTGGAGTCGCAGCTCTATAGACAGTTACATTAACTCCCAAACATACCCAGCTGTCCAAACTGACATATAAAAGACAATCCTCTCTCGCACTCTATTTGAGTCCACTACCGACGTTGTCACAAAAGACACTACTGGAGCTACTACAATAGTAACTCTCAAACTAAGCCCTTTCCTCTTTCAAGAGGAAAAACATGGTCTACGAACCATCGACAGTCTGGAAGACGTCCACTATAAACTCCAGCATATAGTCCACATGCTCGAACCTCAACCTCTACGATGCATAAGCCAAGCGACATCTTGACGTCTCAATCTTCTCAAAAGAATATAGAAGGCACATAGCCAGCCGACATAGACAATATAAAATAAGGAGGTGAGATTTCCATTCATCTTACACATAAAGCAGACATGCAGTGGTACGATACACAGGTTCACACAATTAACAATATACAATCATATCATCACTCATATCAGAACAATGTTTCACAGACACATAACCACAACACAAAGTTTTCCTAGATAGGAGACATCTAAGACTTGAGGAATGACCTCTGATTTCCTATACCATGGTTTTACGAATAGTCGGAGACAGTGGTTCGGAGGATTGTTCTGGAGGTACCAGCCTAGGGTAATAAAATGCGTCAATAGTAAGCAACGTGCACGTCATAGGATTTTGGGGAACATCCTACAGTACCAGAAAACACGTAGAGTTTAGTCGAGTATGTCGGTGCATTGCAAGATCACCATGCCACATAGGAGCTACCAATTGGGCCTATATGAGTATTGCATACCCCGACACCCCTGAGCATCAACCAGATCATCACTACGGAATTCGCACCCGCATTAAAGTGTTAGCTCCTTCTCCTAGGCACAACGGCCTTACAGAACATAGTTTCACTATGTGTTTAGGTAAAATTGCCGGAAATGCGTTCTTCTTGTCTACCCACCAGATGACTTCTTGATTCCATCGGAATCCTTTCAACGTGCTTTCTCAGATGATAGATGTTCTTAAGTTCGAATTACCAGTACTTAACATCGAGCTAAAGTTCTCAAGTAAACTTTCGCTTTGTGTAAAGATATCATAAAGAACTTGATTAAAAGTCCTAACACATTATGAGATTGGATCACAAGTCCAATTATTTATTTCTCTACCCTTTTCTAGTTGAGCCTTTCTCTTGGCTTCCAAAGAAAACAAATAAATCTAAGTCCATATATCTTATGGAGATATGGATAGTGAATTATCCATACTTTATGACATAAGGTCTTGTTCCATCCTACATCATAAATTATTATGTTCATATTTTCACTAAGTCGTTCATGACCTAGGTTTTTGCATTTTACTGTAAATACTCGTCCTCACGGATTAAAATCCTTTTTGTCTTAAAACCAAAACCTTTGGTTAAAACCAAGCCATTTTGAAATCGGATTCCATCAAAGCACATAAATACCAAATTCCTCAAAACAGTTTCTTGAAAAATGGCTAAACTATTAAAATACAGTTTTACGGCTTTTTACTATATTTCACTTTAAATTCCGTATTTTCACAAACATGATCGTTTTTCTCAAATCCTTGACTTCCATAACTTCAAATATGTATGTTAAAGTATTTAAAATACTGATTTCAACTTTACATTGCGTGTTACTCAAAAACTCTAAAACTCGACCGAACGTCGTTAAGTTCGTAAATCGCGTAATTCTTTTTTCAACGATTTTAAACTTTAATGGTCCAAAACTCATTTTGGAGTCTTATGACACTTAGTAAAGTATGAAAAACAGTCTCTTACTATCCAATCATATATATTTTCGAAAATTCCAATTTCGCCACTAAACTTTCAGTATTTACAAAAAGATCCTTATGTACTTAAAACCTTATAACTTTTTATCTATAACTTCAAATCACACCAAACCAATTTCTATAGAAATGTTTTTCAGTCACCATTAAAATTCCAGAAATTAAATTTCTGCCACATGTTTTACAATATTTACAAAAAGGTCCTTATTTACTAAAAAGCTTATATCTTTTTATGTATAAGTACAAATAACATCAAACCAATTTCTATTGTCTTATATAATTAAGGACTACAATCAGAACACATAAAAATATAATTTACAGAACAGCCCCTGAAATTCTCAGTATTTGCATATTAGTCCTTATATCTTCAAAAATTCATAACTTTCAATATAATCAGCAAATTCTATTCAAACCAATTTTGAATCTTTAAAATAGGATAAGGCAGACCTTTAAAATAGAACAAGACAATGTATACTACCCTAAGACAGTTTTGCAAACTTAGTGATTTTTCTTGGTTTTGTTTCTCTTTAAAAACTTGAAATCATTAAGCTTTTCATTATTATTTTTCTAATCATGGCCGAACCCATGACCAACACAAATGAAGATTTTCTCTTCATCAATCAATCACAAAACATCATACATGTTCATGTATTCAAGCACTAAATCATGGCATGAGTATTTAGCATATTCCACATATTTCCTTTCAATGATCAAGTATGCATACTAACAATTTTCTTTTAACTATCATGCATCAAATAATCACAAAGCTCATCAATTAACATAAACACACCACAATCACAACACAATCATGATACAAAGTCCTCTTAGAGGATCACATAGACATAAACATTTAGCCCACACTTAGGATTTCAACCAACAAAAAAAACATATTAAACCACATACATATCTAATTTAAGGTCCTCTTGTAGATCACTAAAAAAATCAAGCAAAGGTTGGTTGTTCTCCTATATGTGCTCACAATTTTGGTGTCCAAAACCTAGTAAAAAATCAACAACAAATCCAAAAAGGATTACACACATGAACTTAGACATAATCCTAAGAAAAGAATCATGGCTTGAATCATTTACTATAAGTAAGGATGATGATGATCAAGAATGAACAATCCTAGGTTTAGAAAAAACCTATTCTTGTAGAAAGCTTAAAAAGGATTTTTTGTGTGAGATGACAAAGGCTTGGAAGATCAAGAGTATTAGGGATATGATCTTGGTTTTTCAAACAAGCAAGTGGATCATGGATTTTAGGTGATGGCCGAATTGGTGATGATAAAGAACAAGGAAGAACTTTTTGTCAAGAACTTAGGTTATTAGATAAATTAAGTGAAATGAAGATGTGTGGTGGTGTGAAGGTGGCCGAATTGATGATTAAGAACAAAGGAAGAGTATTTTGTTTCATAGACTTGATTAATTAGAATGAAGTGAAATGGAACTTTGGAAATGAACTTAGTGGTTTTTGGTGTGAAAAGTGAAGAAATGAAATGAAGTGGAGTTGTGTGGAGTGTGAGGAGACCGTGTATAATGTTTGAAAGAGGAGAAGAATTGATTTTTAATGGTAAATGAGAACCATGGTGGGAGAAAACCAAAGCTTGGTTAGGTTAAGTTAGAAAATACTATATTTTAACCTAGCTAGTCTTATGAATCATCAACCTAAGAAAATTTGTGTAATGAAGGTGTGGCAAGGATGGTGTGGCCATGTAATGCACCACAAAGAAGGAAGGAGAAGCCAAGTTGGTGATGTCTTGGTTAACTTCAAATGAAACCAAAGTTGATGTTAACTAAACTAGATTAGGCTAGTAATGAAACAAAATGAAATTGCATGGAGTGTGGTCTTGGCCGTGTACCTCTTGGCAAATGAGGGATAGAAATTTGGTTAATGAACTCAAGTGAAGACCATGGTTGAAGGCAACTAGACATAAGTTAGTTTAATGCATAAAGATTTTGTTATAGCATTTATGGGCACTTATGAGCATTTATGATCATTTATGGTGAAGGTGACTCCCTAGGTGACTCATCCTCTCTGAGTCATCATGGATGACTCGCCATTCTGTCCCCGGGTGTATCTCTGCACATCCGTATCCGGTTCCGTTGTTTACCTGATTAGGGTTTTTGTCCTTTTTCACTGAAATTCGCCCGAATAAAATCTAATATTTTATTTCTACACATAAGTTTTAGGAATAGACTTTATCACTAAAATAATGATAGAATCTAGAATTTCTCAGTTTCGGGTCAAAATTAGGGTTTCTGCCGATATAAAATTATACTGTCAGCAAAAACGCAGACCGATTTTCGTATGAGTTTTAAACCCAACTTCGAACCCTAACTTCCTAAAATATAATGGGTTTTAGATATAATTTTTTTTAAAAAAACATTTTCTTGATTACTGGTAAAAATATAAACAGATAACTAACTACCGATACCGCAAAAATAGATAAAACGTAAGAAAAAGAAAGGGTGTTACAACCGCCATCAGTTCCGCCATCAGTTCTGCCACCATAAATCACCCAACCGTCTCCCACTCCGTGGCGCCGCTGCCGTTAACTGCCATCGCCGCCATCCATTTCCCTAGTCCGAAGCTCCGGAGAAGATGACTGCGAATACTATCGCCGCCATGCCACCACCCCAACCTGTTTTCATTTTCGACCCCGGAGGAACTTTCACAAAGGTCTTGTGTAACGTCCTTCGTTACATTAGTAACCCAAAATAAATTGTATGAAAATCCGTTAAAACTTTTAATTAAAATGTGCTAATCATAAAAATTTTCTCAATTATATAAGTCTGGAAAATGTCTCATGTTAAATAAAATAGTAATAATGTATCAAAGTAATAAATATAATATTAAGTCCATAAGTCTGAATAAAACCAAATAAAAAGAAAAGCCTCAAAACCGGGCGTCTAACTACAAACCGAGAAGAAAAAATAAAAATAATTAACGAAGTCTGCATGACACTCGCAAGTCATGCTACAATACTAACTAGCTAAGCTAAAAAACAAGAAAATAGTTCTTCAAGCCTTGATGTCCGCAACAATGATGTCCTCAGACTCTGAAAACAACACTTTTTAATGAGATATAAAATCTCAGTGAACAACAATACAGTTATAAAGTATTTCGAAAATAGTGATGTTCTCAACCGACACGGTAACCGGAAAAACTGTCCATGGTACCCGCTAATTTTCCAAAATAATGTTCATTAAAAAAATACATTTAATTACATCAATCATATAACGACAACATAATCGATTATCATATATTAATTAAACAAAGTAACCACACATCACACAATAACACAATCCTCAAGTGGCTCGGAAACCCCACTCTGTGTTGGTTTCTTGCCCAATTCGGTGACTCGAGAACCTCATTAAATTGGTTCCTTGCCCCTTGTCTGCAGTGACTCGGGAACCTCGTTCTAGAATTGATTCATTGCCACCCTCTTTATGGTGACCCGAGAACCTCGTTCTAGAATTGATTTCTTGCCTCATGGTGACTCGGGAATCCCATTTTAGAATTGACTCCTTACCCCTAAGGTGACCTGAGAACCTCAATTAAATTGGTTCCTTGCCTCCCATTAACGGTGACCCGAGAGCCTCGTTCATAAAATGGATTCCTTGCCACATATCTTAATTTCGACATCCCATTAAATGACGATGTTACAAGCCAAATTCCATATCTTAGGTGGCATATCAACAAATTCCACACATCATGCATATACTCATTCATCCATATTCCGAAGCATAAAACTATCAATCACAATTGACAAACTTTTCAAAGCATATAACCACTACAATTCCATATCATCATATAATCAACTCACAAATATCAATTGAACAAATATCATGTTATCATGTAAATTTGCGAGTACAATATAGCAATCATAAACACAATGAATAATATACATCAACAAGCACATCAATCAACCAATACAAATACCAAGCATGTGTTTCATATCAAATAGTCAATTTAATCAATTTTCGTCTTAATTGAAAAACCCCAATTTTCGAAAATAGGTTAATAATAATAACATGCCTCAATTTAATTGAAAGTTCCCAAAATCATAGGATAAACCTTTGCCCACAAAAACAAACACATATACCATGGAAATGATTCCTAAAAGGTATTGTTACTCACCTCTTGAAGACCTCCAAAATGCTCTAAAAATTATATATGACAAATAATGCCTCTCTAAAAAATTTTCTTCCCTTCACTGCTTGCTACAGTTGCACTGCCAACGAAGAGAATGCCTCTTGAAATGCTCTCCCTCACTACATTCCAGTGCGACGCACGATGGAGTTCCATAATGGAACCGTGACGTGACTATCCTTTCAAATTAGGATGCATGTTTCTTTTTTTTGTTTTTAATTAATTTTATTCTAAATAGGACTTGATTTTAGAAAAAACCAATAAACCTGTACTTGAGCTTAACGTAAAGAACCCCTACACTAGTTATATTTTTTATTTTATTTATTTATTCTGTTTTATATTTTTAATTGTTAAGTAATTTAAATAAATTCTTATATTAATAAGTCTTTTACACTAAAACTCATACAAGCTTATTCTTTTTATTAAAAACACCAATCTGAAATTTTTAGGATGTTAAATCTTGTGCTTCGCCATCAGCCGCTTTCTGCAAATCACACCCTTCAGGTTCATCTTCCTCGCACCAGAGTCGCAAAGCTTCGAGTCGTGTCTACGTCTCCAACTCGGACGTTTCAAAAGCTCTGTCGCCTCCGCTTCCGTCTTTGTCGTTCTTCACCATCGGATCTTCCTGTCAGAACCTCTAATTTCAACTTCGACACCGTCAATTCCGTCACCTACAAGAGAGACTCCGCCAAGCCCGTCTCCGTCCGCTGCGGACCCGTCACGAACATCACCGGCGATTCCCTTCATGGCGACGGCGCATTCAATCGGAGCCGCCTCTGACTGGCCATGGGTCCCTCGAAGTAGTAGCCAACAGCACCACATACAAGTTCCTCCATGTCTGCCATGGGCACATTGGAGCAGCAGAAGCCAAAATACCCTTAGGGTTTCGCTGGGCATGTGTGCTACACTAGAGGGGATCATTTTATTGGGCCTCCCACATTTTTGGGTTGTATTACTGTTGGGGCCTCATTACTATCAAAGAGAAAGTGGGCAATTAACTTTTCATCAATTTCCTACCCTTATGTCAGATTTAGAGTTCAGATGGACTGCACTATCTTTTTGGACCTCATGACTATTTGGGCCTCATCAATGCTGAAGGAAAAATGGGCCTCCTCTTCTAATGTGTTGGACCATTATTTTCTTAGCTTAGATAGTGAAAAATCCAATGGAAAGAAAATAATTGGTACCTTGGCCCAGTTTCTCTTGTTTATGCTACTCCTCACCATGACCCTTTTTGCCTGTGTCTTTCTAAGATGAAAAATCACATGGATTTGAAGAATTTTTACAACCTTGAGGATAAGGTTGGTCTTGATGGGGTATGGAATATAGGATATCTAGGCCAATAAATGACCCAATAGAAGCAAATAAGTGCACAACAAATGATAGGTTCAATCAAAGACCAAAGCATGGGTTTCATCTAAATATGGCAGCTAGGAATATTCTAGATGTTGCCACCTATTATCTTTTATTTGTTATTTACATTTTCCTTTAATATTCTGGATGTAAGAAATTAGTATATAAAAAGTAGTAAATGCATGAATGGAAACAAGCAGAAAATTAAGCAATAAATCTCTCCTCTCCCTATTTTCTAAGGAGGTTATTCTTGTCCTCCAAAACAAGCAATCCAAATCCCTATCCATACCCTATCAAGGTTTCATCTAAATATGGCAGCTAGGAATATTCTAGATCTTGCCACCTATTATCTTTTATTTGTTATTTACATTTTCCTTTAATATTATGGATGTAAGAAATTAGTATATAAAAAGTAGTAAATGCATGAATGGAAACAAGCAGAAAATTAATCAAGAAATCTCTTCTCTCCCTATTTTCTAAGGAGGTTATCCTTGTCCTCCATCACTACAAAAAATGTTAGACTCAATGACTTAGAGATTTTGATATATGACAAATACAATTTAATGTGTATCCAAGTGTTTTCATTTTAGTCGCAGCTATAGGCTAACAACGGACCTTCCAGAGATGATTTCATTTTAGTCGCAACTATAGTTCATGCATTGCATGAGCATCCTGGATTGTGGTCCAGAGGTGCGCACCTGGTTGTGTAGCTATAGTGTCATTGCTTTGCGTGGGCACCCTCCATCTGCGGATGAGGGTGTGCGCCGGGGACTCTAGAACGTGTCGATTATATTGTTGTGATATCCGTATATGGCCGATACATGAGGGGATTATTCATACAGCATTTGCATTGCATCATGATGGAGGGTAAAGGAAAGATCCTAGATGTGGATTGAGGATGGTTGTGTTATACATATTTAGACTTGGGAGACGGATGTTTAGTGTGCTGTTATTTAATTAAATGTAGCTAAATCCTTTCCACGTTTGATGTTACATGGTTTCTTATCCCTGTCTTCTCTATATTACATTTTTTTTAATGTGTGATCGTGAGGAGAAGATCCTACCGGGGAGCCAGCTATGGAGGAGCTTGATGGGACCTCGTATGAGCCAGACGTTGGAGGACGAACAGTGGATCCTCATAATTGAGTACAGAGTCTATGGCCAGTGCGTCTTGTCTCTTTGAGATGTTTTTATTTTCTGTTTGATTATCAGTTTGTACATTTTGGGATCCGACTGATGGGATTCCCTCTACTGTACTGTATCAGGTCTTGAAGTGTATATGTTATGTATGTATGTATATATGTTGTGTATATTTTAAGTTTTTAATTTTTCCGCTGTTTTAATATATCAGCTTCACGATAATAACAAAATCAGGTCTTAATATTTTTTTTTTCTTTAATGGGATGTCGGGGCATCTCAGTTGGCACATCTGGTCAAGCCTTTCGTTCACACTAGTTGTGACTTGGCTTCAATTCTTAGATGTCCCCTGTTGGTAAGCAATATGTAAATTCCACTGTAAATCCTCGCTGAGTATGCAAGTAACCACTGTAACCACTTGGTAAGCAATATGCATATTGATTGTGAGGGTCCGTCTCCTTTAAACACGAATTTAATTTCTATACACTGATAGTATAAATGATTTTTACATAGACATTCAATAATATCTTGATAAATCAACACAATTGTTGTTTCTTTTTGTTAATTATTAAAATAATAGCACACGTATCAAGATATTAGTAGATGTTAGTATAAAACTTTTTACACTGATCCTACATACTAGTTTAATCCTTTAAATATTATGAACCAGAACTAATAAATAAATAAGCTACTTGCTAATCAATGCTTTATATGCATTGGTTAAAAAATTAATATATTACAATTTTTTAACTTTTAGGTTTTAATGTATTGAATACCTTATTTTTATACAGAAAGTTTCTATTTTTGATTTTTTTAATCAGAATATTGGTTAGCATTTAAAAAAAATTAAATAATACAATATATATATATATATATATATGTATGTATAAAAAATTATAAAAAAATCCTTCAGTTTCATTCTCAAACTTAAAACCCAAGAGAGTTTCTCGTTTAATCAGTGGTCTCGAGTTCGAATCCTGATTTTGGGAAATTGAGAATACAGCAGCGTTAAAAACTCTTGAGAAAGAGTTTTGTTGTTCTTATGATCCTACCCGACTCGAGGGATTGGTCTCGGCAATTGCAGATAGAGATACCCTGTGAACCCAAAAAAAAAAAAAAGTCTCCAAGTTAAAGGCCGTATATATGATATAACATATAAGTCTCAAACTGTGAAGGCACAAGAATTAGCATATAGCTACTGTAGCATAAAGCCTAAAAAATTAAATGGCACAACATTAGCAGCGTATAACATATAGTTTCTAAAAAGTAATTAAAAGGCCAAGAGCGTTTCTTGTCTTATAGACGGGCCATACTTTTGGAACAAAAATTTTTAGACAGATGTATGTTCAGGTTCAACAAAAAATCAGGATTAATCCTAGAAAGATAAAAGGTTCTATTGAAGGGCTTGCTTGTTCTTAGTGTAAAAATCAGTAGACTATCCTACCTACCCGTTAAACTGTAGCAAAATAATTCATGTCCTTGTTTTGGTTTTAGGTGGTCTCTACTTTTATTTTTTATCATGTGTGGTTTTATTCCTACTTTGACTTCCCTGTTAAAGGCTCTTATAAATTGTGATGCTTGTGCTGATACGAACTTCAAAATGCACCTTGCTCTAGTTACTCATTATCAAGAGCTTTGCACAATTATTTTGTTCCAATAATAACATGGTTTCTATAAACTAAAACAATAAACAGCACCACCAACCACATAATTCAAAGTCTACAAAACCCTGGAAACAAAGCAGGCAGCACTTTCCATCATTTTTTGAACTCAAGGATAGTATAGAAATGGTCAACATGGAAGGATCTGAAACGAGGGAAACCAACAGAAATGGCTAGTTGCCTGAACTGTTCTTCAGTTCTGTGTTTCCCCTTGGCTCTGTATATTGTCATCACAAATATGTCACCCTCAAGCAAGGCTCTGGTTCTATGACTGTCATCTGAATGCTCTGGCAGCACTGGCTCACAAGCAATCACTTTGCCTCCATGAGGGAGTGAATTGTAACAGTTCTGCAGTATCTGCTTGCATTCCTCGTCGGTCCATGTTGTTAGCACCCACTGCATCAATTGCAAATAAACAAATACCCAAAAGGATAGGTTGCATAAGTAGTTGTAATTTTAGTGGCAATGAACAAAAGGGTGTTTCTGGTGGGCCAATAATCTTAGAAGATTATAATAATGAATTATGTTTGGAAGTTTTTATGGGGATGGAATGACTAGGTTAATAATGGAGTGGTTAGTAATGGAATGGAGTGGAAAGGCAAAAGTATCACACTATATTGTTGGAAGTTCAAACCCCCCCAATTTGGAAGATATAAAAATGAGGGTTTTGATGGAGCGGAGTGGTTTGAGTTACCGTCCTAAACCATCCCACCCTATTAATAAAAAAAAACTCCCAAACAATGGGTTAATGGATTTACATCACTCCACTCCATTACTAACAATCCCATCCCATCCTATCCTCCCAGACATAGCCTCAGTTAGCCAGAATCAATCTAATCAAGAATAGTATGTCATTATTTGTGTGGAAAAATGTTTGAGATACATAATTTTTTTTATACATATATACATGATTCAATAATAAATTACAACATCCTGACAAATATTTGATTTTCATGATGATAATAGTTAATCCAGCTATGAGATGTATTGTACAGAACAGAGCCATGCATACAGAACAGAGCCATGAGATGTATTGATACAAAAAAATTCCCAATCCGTGAGTTTTTTTTTTTTTTTTTTGATGAATAAAGTATTAAAGGAAGAGAAAAACAACAACTAAGCTATACGAGGTGTAGAGCCACCTCTTACATCATTCAGCAAAAATAAACGAAGCATAGGGGCCAATCCGTGAGTTTTATTACTACCAGCCAAAAGAAGAAATATTAAATTAACTATTTGGACCCACCAAAATAAAAATAAAAAAATTAACTATTTTTGGGAAATGGAGTGACGCACCTTCATGAAGATAGCATCCCCTTTTGGAATAGATTTGAACATGTCACCACCCACATGGGTTACACCTATTAAATAATTAAATTAAATAATATTATATAACTCACAACCATGTCTTACCAACAACAAATCCAAAATCTAAAACCAATAATGACTTGCTATAATCACTTACCTGGAATTGGTGGTGCTTTGGCCACCACTTCAGGCAGGTCAAAATTGATGCCTTCCTTCACGTTGGGGTGTTTTTGCAAGATCATACGGAGGCAGTCACCGCCGCTGCCACCCACATCCACCAGCTTTTCCACCCCTTGGAAGCCGTCGTAGCCTTCCAGCATGGCCCTCATGAAGGGTACTGACACCCCTGACATGGCCTTCACCATCAACTCGTTCATTTCTGGTTGCTTGAGGTAGTACCCGTAAGCTGCCTCTCCGTTTGCCCTCTCGAAGGGCTCCTTCTTAGGGTCCACAACTGCCTCGTGGACCAATGGCCATGCCCTCATCAATGCATCCTGCTCACATATTTGAGCAATTCTCACATGATCACAGTGTACAAAATTATGTAAAATGTAAAGTAAGTCTATATATAGCACATTGTCATTATGAATTTATGTAACTATTTAATACAAAATATAATATCGAAAAGTTACACAGCTCATTTTGGGTTATACTTAATTATACCTTATACCTTATATCTTTCTTGTTTTAGAATTTACACCAACCTCCTTTAAATTTTATATTATAATTTGAGCATAAACAATTTTATTAAAAGGATCTCACTAACAAGTGTTTGAGAACACTGGTTAAGGAAACTATAAAAAGAAAGTTTGTATTGAAAATCTAAGTTTAACATTTCTCAAAATAATAAATACATCAATTTTCCATAAAAATTTGTTTCTTTTGATTCCTTAACCAATGCTCTATGACCACTCGTTAACATTCTCCTTGTTAAAATTGGATTGTAGTAGTTAATTAGTTGAATAAAAAAAATCGTGAACCAACACATGTCCAATCCTAATTAAGTGATTTAACTATTTGCATGATTTAATTGGATTAAACTGATGAAGGTACGACATTTTTTTAAAATTCATAATTAATTCTAAAATGTAGCAAATGAGAATCAAACGCAAGTTTGTGTAGGAAACAATCTTACGACTAGATCATTATTGTCCATTGTGATAATAAAAAGGCCTGTTTGGATTGGTTTATCAACAACTTATTTGAGCTTATCTACTGACATAAACACTTGTCAGAGTGTTTGAGAGAGATTATGAAAATAGCTTATGACATGTCCATAAGCTGTTTTCAGCTTATTTTGATAAGCTCTCCAGAATAGCTTGTGAAAACAACTTATAGCTTATATGAAAAAATTTGACTATATTTTCTCTTTAATTATAGAAATTGCTTATACATAAGCGCTTATATGATAATAACTTATCATATAAGCACTTAATTAAGCCGTTTATCCAAACAAGCCCATCAACTAAGTACTTTATTAACAACATTGAGTGTAAGTATGATAACAATATCTAAAGAAAGGGAGTAAATGCAATGACAATATAAAATTAAAATATCAAAAGATAAATTTAATGATAACATAAACTTAATCAACATAATTTCTTAAACAAGAGATTGTCAACCTTAATTAAATCAAATTTTAAAGATATCAATTGCAATGTCCCCTAAATTTATTTATTAATTTGATAAAAAAAATATAGCCTTCAAAAAAAAAATACTATAATTTACCCCTTTACTTCCCAAATATCTCTAGTAAACATACATATTTACAGATCTACAGTAATTCCTTGAGTACTCATTCTACTGACAACTGATTTTGAACATTCAGTCATTACTGCTCTTATTTTTTCAGTCATTAATACTCTTTTTTTTTATTGTCATTTTTTTTTGATGAACTTTTAATTGTCATTAATACTCATTTATTGGCGTATTTCATATATAAATACAATTCAACAAATAACGCCCCATACATTAATTAAATATTTTAATTATCTTCAAAAATTTACGAGCCAACCTGGTGGTGCTGGAGCACGTAAGGAGCGTAGGATAAGCCATCGTCATCGGTGACCAGCGTTTTACCGACGTTGGTGAGCGAGTACTTCCTTTCACCGCCGCAGATGTGTTCCTCGAACACTCCGTAGCTGGCGAGCATGCGCAGGATGCGCTGGAGATTCTGGGCGTCGCCGTCGCCGGAGGGGAGGACGACGGCCAGGATCTGGGCGGCCGTGAGGGGGGAGTTGGAACCGTCTTGCCAGATGGCGTCGGGAACGTTGAGTCGTACGACGGCGTTTAGGGACATGGGAACGCTTATCATGTTGGCGAGTTCGAGAATGGCAAGCCTCGCTTGCTTTCTCGTCTCTGTGCCTTCCTCCTCCATCGAATAAGGGTTCAGAGTTTGAAATTAAATTTCACTGGAATTTATAAGAGCAGCAGATGTGACTAGAGTGCCAAGGAAATGTTTTTTTAATTATAGATAATGATTGGATATCTGTATGTGAAGATATATGGTATCGGGTGTTTACTCATATTTTTTTTATTTTTTATGAACTATTATAGTTACATTTGTTTTATATTTTGATAGAATTGATTTTAAAACAATTGATTTTGAAAAAATCAAAGTTAAAAAAATTGATTGTGTTTGATAACAATATTTTAAAAGTGGGTTTAGAAGAATTGATTTTATTTGGATGATAAAGTAAAATCACTTTTGAAGTGTAAATAAGTATAATTTTGTGGGTCCTACATCTAAAATCAATTATTTTCAATGGAAAAGCTAAAAAATTTTGCTTCCACAAAATTCAGTTTTGACCCACCAGGAATCAATTATTTCCAACGGAGTTTCGTAAACAAACGTATGAATAATGACCCCAAACTGAAAAAAATGGTTTTTTGATCAAACTGGATTCCTTTTAGAGACTATTTATCAGTTTAGGGTTGTTCTGAAACTATTTACCAATGGGGTCCTTTTGGACACGTGGCATATTTTATTTTTTTCACTCTGACGGGTCAAAGGCATCAGTCTGTATTAAAAAAAAGAAAAAAAAAGACAATTGATAGCAATAATAAGAGGTATAAAAAAATAATAGCAATAACAATTTATACCAATAAATATTCATCAATTATTATAGTAGTAAAAAAAATTTTACCTTGTAATAGGATTAATGTCATCGTTACTCCCTATATTTATAGTATAATTTTTTTTAGCAATATTCCTTTAAAATTGCTGGTAACTTTCTTTTAATTCTTACAAGATAAATTATTTTTTTTACTACTGTAATAATTGATGAATATTTATTGGTGTAAATTGTTATTTCTATTATTTTTTTATGACTCTTGTGATATTATAACTTACACCAAAATTACTCAGTGTTTAACAACTCGGATCATACCAATGAATCCATGGATTTTGTGTCAACCCAACCCACAAAAGTATAGGGACTATGGTGGATTGGGTCTGTTAGCTAAGTTGGGCTGAATAATGCTTTGATTCATTTAAAGCTTTTAATTTTGATACCTTCCCAACTTCATCTTCTCACTTCTCTCTATTGATATTTTTCCTTTTGATTTTTCCTAAATACCCCAAACGCCCACCCCGTCTCTTCCAGTCATTCTTCTCACCTCCAACCTCTTTGCAAGTCGAGAATCCACACCTTCATCAATTAATATCTCAATAATGAGTTTGAAAAGTGTGATCTCATACAAACTCAATCCACTCAAACAACAATAGTTGTTTAGCCAATATGATCTATCAACGTGCTTTTCATTGGTTTTTGGATTTTCTACAGTGAAAATTAAGTTTAGATGTACCCATTTTGGTCAAATTAAGAATGTGACTAATATCGTTGAAAAAAAATTGTGAGAAAATATAAATTAGAGATGAAAATTTTATGAAGCATCTTTTTGGTTTTTCAGGGTATCCACTCCACTGCGCGTAACTGTGGAGACTAGTCCCTCAAACCGGGTAGGATCACAAGGGCGGCAAAGCTCTTCCTTAATAGTTTTAAGGCTGCTGTATTCCCCCAATGTCATTATTCGAACTCAAGACCACTGATTAAACTGGAAGAGATCTGTGCCATCTCATCCAGATGCTTTTGGGTATATGAAGCATCTAACGAACAAATATAATGAAAATTTAATGGGTCGCTTTGATGATTAAGAATATGTCGACAAAATTAAGAATCAAGTTATTGATTATGTCAAAACATGGGCCGTATGTGATGATCATCGACTTTAGTTGGCTAATGTGGTTTTGTTTTTTTTGTGCTAATGTTGGTTAATGTGGTTTGTTGCTTATGTCTTTTGGCACTTCTTAACTTATTTTAGTTTATTTTAAACTCATGTTAACTTAGTTACTTGTAATGTTTATTAATTTAACTTGTTTCATACTTAATATATTTGTGCAAGACTAGTTTATGACTTTTTTTTTATCTTTATTTGGGCATATGTTGTTTTTAATTAATTAAGAAATGTTATGTGTAACTATGTTCTTATCTTTTTTCTCTTTATCACTTCTCTCTATTCTTCTATATTTTATGATTTTGGCTCATCTAAAATGAAAAAGTTTCTAAAGTGAGAAAGTAAAGTGTATCTACCATTTTATCATTTTTAGTGGATTAAGATCTTTATGCATTTATCAAATCAAGAGTGGATGTACCATTACTTTCTCACTTTAGAAGAATCAAATCCATATTTTAGGGGTGAGCGTGAAACGGGTTGGGACGGGTTATGCTTGTCCCTTATCCTGCTTTAAACATTGATGGGGTCAATTCTTTGAATCTGAAATCGTCCCTATACCCGAAGGAATTCCTGATCATATGCAGTTTGGTTTAAGATCGGGTCTAAATGGAATGAGACCTGATTGACTCTAAGTTAAACAAATTATTTGTAAACTAAATTTCTGTGAGTGGAAAAAATATTTTTTTATAAGCCAAAATATCAGCAAAAAATGCTACCACTAGTGGAAACGATGCCTTTAACGACTAGTTTTAACAGCGGTTAGACAAAACCCGACATTATAAAAGAATCGGTAGCAGTTCCGTAATTATCTGGATCATTAAATCACTTTTAACAAAGGTTGTATGATAACCGCCGTTAAAATTGACTTTTAACAGCAGTTTTACATAAACCGCTGTTATAAGTTAGATATTTCCAGAATTTTGTTTGAGGAAAAGACTTTTAACAATGGTTGAAAAAGAAACCGCTGTTAAAAGTGACATATAACAGCGGTTAGAAATGAAACCGCCGTTACATGTCTTTAAGTTTTTTACGTATGAACTCAGTAGGTTCCTTATTCACTCCCGCGCCCTAACACACATACATTTCTTCAACCATTGTTCCTCGTCCTCGTCTCCGTGACGCCACCGTGACCACCGTACTTCCTTCATCTGCTTCCCTTCATCCTCCACCATCGTCCTCTCTCACTCCGGTCACTTTCTCGTAAGATTTCTCTCCATTTCCTTTCGTTGCAATTTATTTTGCGTTTTATGTGTCTCTGTTTCTATTTTTGGGTTTCATTGAAGAACATGTATGTGATTCTATGCGTTTCTATTTTATCTTGTGATTTTGGATGTTGATGTTTTTAAGGGTGGTTTTGTTTCATTGTTTTTGTGTTTTTGTTTATGCATATTGTCTCTCTTTCTATTTCATATATACGTATCTATTTCATTAATTTTGTGGGTGGTTTTGTGTTTTCTGTTTTGTGTAAAATGTTGTTATGGCTGCTGTTTTGCTTATGGTTCATGCTCATGGTCATGGTTGTTTATTTGCAAAGGTGATGATAATATAGTTTGTTAGGTTTTAGATGCTCATATGAAATGTACTGATCATTGATGCAAGGAAATATCATTAGAGTCCATCTTATTTATAGATCATAGCTATGGATTGTAGTTGGATGGTTAGTAGACGCACAAGTGATGAGTATCGGAAGGGAGTGCAAGAGTTTCTAGAATTTACTCAAAGAAATCTTTCTGATAGTAAAGGAAAGTTTTGTTGCCCTTGTGTCAAATGTGTGAATATGAGAAAATGTGAAGCTAATGAAATAAGTACTCATCTTATTTGTGAAGGGATTTGCAAGAATTATACAAGATGGATATGGCATGGTGATGTCTTGTTAAACCAGCCAAGTGTGTCCCAAACTGAGGAAGTTGATGTAGATATGGAGGACGATCGACTAGAGGACATGATCCGTGATATTGGTCAAGAGTCTTTTCAGCGAGCAAATGTATATGATACTTTGTGCAGTGATGCGAAGAAGCCTTTGTATTCGGGGTGCACTACTTATACACGGTTGTCAGCGGTGTTAAAATTGTTCAGTGTGAAGGTGAGAAATGGGTAGAGTGATAAAAGCTTCACTGAATTGCTTGAGTTGTTGAAGAACATGCTTCCAGAAGGTAACACATTGCTGGATCGTAACTATAAGGCGAAGAAGGTACCGTGTTCGATGTGAATGGAGTATAAGAAGATACACGCATGCCCTAATGGTTGCATATTATATAGGGGTGTGAATGAAGAGTTGCACGATTGCCCCAAGTGTAGGTCATCACGGTACAAAGTGAAGGATGGTGATTCTAGTTGTGATGTGAACACAAAGGGTCCTCCTGTGAAGGTGTTGTGGTATCTTCCAATAATTCCAAGGTTCAAACGATTGTTCGCTAATGTAGACGACACAAAGAGCATTAGATGGCATGCAAATGATAGGAAACGTGGTGGAATGCTTCGTCATCCGACTGATTCTGTGCAATGGGAGCGAATTGATAGTTTGTTTCCTGATTTCGGAAATGATCCAAGGAACCTTAGGCTTGGACTTGCTACGGATGGAATGAATCCATATGGTAATTTAAGTAGTATTCATAGTTCATGGCCTGTTCTCCTCGTAATTTACAACCTACCTCCTTGGTTGTGCATGAAGCTCAAATACATGATGTTATCTATGATGATTTCGGGCCCAAAACAACCAGGAAATGACATAGATGTTTGTCTAAGTCCCTTGATTGAAGACTTGAAAAATCTATAGGTGGAAGGTGTTGATGTAGTTGATGGGTATTCTAACGAGACTTTCAAGATGCGTGCCATATTATTTTGCACCATCAATGACTTTCCAGCATATGATAACTTGTACGGGTATAGTATCAAGGGGCATAAAGCATGCCCTATATGTGAAGAGGGCACATGTTTCACTCAACTGAAGCATGGTAAGAAGACAGTTTACCTTGGGCATCAGAGATTTCTAAGTCGTGATCACCCATATTGTAGATTGAAAAAAGCTTTTAACGGAAGCCAGGACAATGAACCTACTCCGCTGGCCTTAAACGGAGAACAAGTTTATCAACGGGTGAAGACATCAATGTTATCTTCAGAAAGACTCAAAAGAAGGCTACTGAGAAAAACATATGGAAGAAGAGGTATATCTTCTTTGATCTTCCATATTGGTGCAAACTTGATGTTAGACATTGTATTGATGTGATGTATGTGGAGAAAAATGTTTGTGATAGTATAATCGGGACGCTTCTCAACATTCAGGGCAAGACAAAGGATGGTGTGAATGCTCGTCTAGATTTGGTTGCAATGGGTATAAGATTGCAATTAGATCCACAGTCAAAGGATGGTAAGCGGACATATTTACCTCCTGCATGTCATACTTTGTCAAAAAAGGAGAGACTGAGTTTTTGTGAGTGTCTACAGAACGTCAAAGTGCCACTTGATTATTGTTCTAATGTCAAGAGGCTTGTCTCAATGAGTGATCTGAAATTAGTTGGCTTATAGTCTCATGATTGTCACATCTTGATGCAACAACTACTACCCGTGGCTATTTGTGATTGTGCTCCTAAAAATGTTAGACATGCCATAACTAGGTTGTGCTTATTCTTCAATGCTATATGCAGCAAAGTCATTGATCCCAGTAAGTTGGATGAGTTGGAAAAAGAAGCTGCCATTATCTTGTGCTAATTGGAGATGCATTCTCCTCCTTCATTTTTTGACGTCATGGTTCACTTAATTGTTCATCTTGTGAGGGAGATTAGATTGTGTAGCCCTGTTTATTTAAGGTGGATGTACCCAAATTGAGCAATACATGAAGATCTTGAAAGACTATGTGAAGAATCCACAACGTCTAGAAGCATCTATTGTTCAAAGGTACGTTACAGAAGAAGCTATTGAGTTTTGTTCAAACTACCTTTCTGAAACGGAACCTATAGGGATTCCTAAGCTTCATCGTGATGGAAGATGTGAAGGTAAGGGTACATGTGGTGAAACTGTTATAAGCAAGGGTTGGGAGGAAGTTCTTCAAGCACATTTGTATATATTGAATAACACTGATGAAGTTCATCCTTACTTAACTGAGCACAAAAGGAAAGTCAAGGAAGAAAACCCTCGAATGAACGAAAAGTGGTTGTTGAACAAGCATAACAGGACTTTCCTACAATGGCTTAAAGATGAAATTATGAAGGATGGTGGTACTACTTCTGATACATTAAAATGGCTAGCACGTGGGCCTAACTTTAATTTCATATGTTGGAGCAGTTACGACATCAAAAAGTTTTCATTTTATACAAATTTAAAGTCCTAGGATGCCAAGAGTACCATGCAAAATAGTGGGGTTACGATTGTGACTGTGTCCATGCACTTCTCTAGTTCAAAAGATACAAATCCCATTATGGCACCCGTCTCTTACTTTGGTGTCATTGAAGAAATTTGGGAGGTCGCTCACACTAAATTCGCAGTGGCAGTTTTTAAATGTAAGTGGGTTGACAGTAAAAGTGGTGTACAAATCAATGAATTAGGATTTACATTGGTAGACCTTAACAAGGTTGGTCATACGGAAAAGAGCATTTCATCATGGCCTCCCAAGCAAAACAAGTATTTTATATCAATGATCCTTCTAACAAAAAGCGATCAGTGGTTTTCCAAGGAAAAAACATGCATAATGGTAGTGATGAAAATCAAGATTCAACTCTTGATATACCTGAGACTCCTTCTTTCTCATCACGGATGCCTAATTTAATTGAGGAAAATGTGGTGGACGATGTACTTGCCACTCGTGATGATCATAATGAAGGGATATTGATCTAAACTTGACGATAGTGTAAGTTATGTATGTTTATTTTTATTTTGTATCATAGTGTAATTAATGTTTATTTAATTAGTGTTAATTATTTATTTTTTGTTTATGTTGATGTCTTAATTTAACTAATGTTGAATCTCTATTTCAACTTGTGCAGGCTTTGGCGGAACAACATTAATGGAGTGCGGATATAGATTTTGAGCACAGTGCAAAGATTTATGTTTTAGGTACTTAGAACTTATATTATTTGTGTATGTGATAGATAATGACTTAGTTATTACATTGATCAATTGTGTTTGTACAATATGATTTCTTAGTTGGATCATGACTTAGTTAATGTGTTGAATCTCTATATGATTTCTTGTTGTACGATGCATATATATATATATATATATATATATATATATATATATATATATATAGATTCTGCCATGTGGATGGTTTGAATTTTGGAGGATCTTAGCAGTCTATGAAATATTGCAAGTGCATTGAAATTGAAACAAAACAATTTGTCAAAAAAAAAAGCCCTTATAACAGCGGTTCTATATAAAACCGCTGTTAAAAGTTCACTTATAACAGCGGTTCTTAGGAGAACCGATGTTATAAGTTAGCTTTTAACAGCGGTTTAAATAGACAACCGCTGTTACAAGTCACTTATTTATTGTTATGATGATATTCAAACTGACACTTGTAAAGGCGGTCTTCCCAGCAACTTCTGTTATATATTTACTTTTAACAGCGGTTGTATAACCGACGTTAAAAGTTAAACTTGTAACGTCGGTTGATTTAACGACGACTCAAAATCCGACGTTAAAAGTCAATTTTAACCGCTGTTAAAAGTACTTCCTGCACTAGTGTACATAAAAGCCACCAATTGATCTCGTGTCACCAAATAGATCCAAAACTGGATGTTACAAAATATCAACAAATAAATCCTTTTGTTGAATGCTCCATTGATGCTCGTGTTACCAAAGTCACGTTGCTGAAAACAGGATACTTTCATCAAACGTAATTCTTTTAATGTTACAAAAGCCACAAAATGCTTTCTAAAAGCCACCAATTGGGCCAGTATGAGACGTGAGATATGAGAGTAAAAGTTTAGCAATTCACTTCAGACTTCTTTTTAATGACCGTGCATAAAACGTAAGTTAGAGAGGGATAAAAGTAAAAGTAGACTTTTGTATGAGACGGGTCGGGTAACCCGAAGGTTAACCTGGACCCGTCCCTGAGCCGACACTGGGTCACAAAATGGGACGCGGGTTCGTCCCTTCTATTGTGCGGGTTAGGGTCAGACCCGGCCTGAACACTACAGATTGGGACGGATTCTAGATCTGGGCCAGGTTTTGTAGACCCCTACCATATTTTATAATATCCCGTTCTTGTTTTAGTTCATTTTATATCATAATTTTATATTTTGACATCTATGTCACGAGAATTTTTTTTATGTATATTGAACCCACAAGTTTACCCAATCTAACCTATTCTTAAATGGATTGAGTTGTGTTCTTGTCGAATTCCGTCTAATCGGAATTTGACCAAACTGAGTACGAATTATAGTTTGACAGAGTTAATACTCCGCTCCTACGTATCCCAATTGGGAATCAAAACTCACATAGTTCTTTGTTGAAATAGTAGAGTGTGTCTTTCTTCATATTAGGTTCCCCTATTTATATTAGTTTTAGAGGATAAAAGCAATTATGATTTTAAGACCATAACTTCATGGATTTGACTCCTCTAAATTGAACCCACCCATTTTAGAGGATCAAGTAACCCATCTCTACCAATTAAACACGTTAATGACTCAGATTAGTTGATATTTAATTTTTTCATTAAAAATAAAACAACATAACAAAGTCTAACAACCACTCTGGCACATTAACTGTCCCACTACTGCACTCGTTGGAGCATCTTCCCCAAAGAAACTCCGAACGGCGGTCAACGATGGAGAATGCGCTTGGCCGAACAGCAGAGGAAAGCTGTGAACGATGCTCGGGAAAATGGTGCAGCACAATGCATTTGAAAGTTATTTTGTTATGCAATCTCAGAGTCACACAATCTCCCCATTTACTGTCAGCCACTGCTTTTCCCCAATCTCCAATCTTAATCCCCATTTCCATGTGAGCCACCGCGAGCCGCCTTCTACCACCAGTGCAGTTGGTTGAGTCCCTCGCCGCCGTTTCTCAAGCCCCACGCGTACATGACCACTGATAGCCGTGAAGCCACCCAACGGCGACCTCCGGGACTGCGAGTTCCACCCAGCCACCGTTCGTTCACCAGCCGTTAGCTTCACGCCTTTCGCCGCCATTACCTCCACCCCGTTCGTCGCCATGTGAAAGACAGAAATTCCAGATGCATCAGTAATCAGTTCGTTCTTTTTTTTTTTTTTTTTATGTTTGTCGAAAAAACAAGGGGGATTGAGTTTGCGGTGGTTACGTGATTCTTTTTCTTAATTAATTTCAATATACGTGTATTCATCAAGACCGTTTATATTTGTTAACTACAACCCTCCATTGTTGGACCGTTGCAACTCTTACAAGAAGGTTTCTAAACAGGTGTGCGGCCATGAGAGTGATGGGAGGAAGAGGGAGTTTTAATTTTTTTAATTTTTGAATATTTTAATGATGAGTTGTTCTTGCGGTGGTTCGATCAAGGAGTACAGTGATGAGGGACCGTGATAACAAGGGGCTGTAATGGTGGTTATGCAACGGTTCAATTGTGGCGAGGGATGGTTCGATGAGAAAGATCTAAAGAATTATGATTTTACAGTTTTACGAATACTGGAGGGTAGTGGTTTGCAGTTTTTGATGATGAGGCTTAATTGGTGGGGATGGTTATTAGTTGTTTCAGATTATTACTTAAAAAAGCAAAATTTTTATTAATCCTCACCGTTCAAGTGTTTTAACGGTAGAGATCAATTCACTTTACCTCTAAAGTGAGAGGAGCCGGATCCTAACTTCAGCATCTCATCCACTTCAGGCGGTTATTCAGAATCCCTTCTATCTGGGTGATTGTTAGTGGGGTAGTGGTTAGCCTAACGGTTATAACTTTGACTAAGTCTACCATGTTTCTAGGATATAGACAAACAAATACTTCTTTCGTTCTTTTTCTATGGTAATTTAGGTTATGTTTGGATTGATGGAACCAGATGGAATGGAATGGAGTGATATGGAGCAAGATTCCATTGTTTGGATTTGTTAAAAATGAATGGAATGGAATGGAACCTGGTGGAATGCATTCCATCCCATTCCAACCTCTCTTCTTATTTTTATTCCTCCCAATTTGGGGGGTATGAGATGGAATCCATTCTCCTAATTACTCAATTACTCATTTACCCATATTCTATTTCACATTATATAACACATCAACCAACATAAATCACTCTCTCACGTAAATCAACTATGGGCATCTTCTTCCTCCTATGCAGCTTCTCCCTCCTCACAATGTATGAATTACCCAGTAATTATGAAAAGAAAATCGGTGACACACTTTTAATTAATCAAAGAAAGCATTTGCTTATTGATTTATGCCATTTTCTTTTTAAACTTTGGGCATGAGCTATGTGAATGTACTCCAAACAAATTCTTTTTCTTCCTACCATGAAGAACTTCAGCGAAAACTTTTGAGGAGGTTGGAAGGATATTCTCTGCTAAAAGAATAGTCTGGTATTAGGAAAATATAAAAAAATTATAAATAAAGAAAAATGAAATAAGAAATAAGAAATCTCTAGAGGCGTTGAAGTATTAAATTAACGAAAATCTCACTATATTCCTAGTCAATTAATCGAACCAGTAACGACAATTCAAGCTCCTGATTGATTTATTGTGATATTTACTCGATTTAGATGTTTTAGATGTATTTTTACTTAGTTTAATACTTTGGTTTGTAATGTTTCGTGAATAGATTTGTAAGATCTTTGAATGATTTTTTAATTGAGTTATAATGTTCTTTATGTTCTTTATTGTCTTTTCTTAATTAGTTAAAGTGCGAGTAATGGATGCAGGTGTGGGTACTTAGGTATCCAAAGGATAGGGTAATGGTACTAAAGTTGTTACCCACTCGGGTATGGGTCCGGGTACGAGTATTTTTTTCAAATGCGGGAATGGAGACGGATACTGTAGTACCCTACCCAAACCCTACCCATTGTCATCCCTAGTCAAATGTGATTGTAGTAATAACAAGGTATTTGGTTACAGTCGAGTAAAATTGATTTTACCTTTAAAAGCGATTTTGCCTTTAGAAGCGATTTTGACTGGAATATGAAAAAGTTGCTTTTGTGTTGAGGTAAGAAATTTACAATGAGTTTTACATCAAACTTGCTTTCAAAATAAAAAACATCTAAACATAAATCGCTTCATTTCAAACTCAATTATAATCAAATTAATTTTACAAAACCAATTTCATTCAAAATCACTCTTATCAAATGTTTATCAAAATACACACTTATTCATTGATACATTATTATCCTATAATAACAAATTAACAATATTCCATATACATTTCCAGTTAAAAAAAAAAATATATTCCATATACATAATGCATTCCTGATTCCTAATTAAAAAAGGTGGCCCAAGTACAACAAAGTTGCCTTTTCCAAAGGAACTAAAACTAGTTTGGGAGGAGAGAAGAACGAAAGCGATGAGCGCAATACAACTTTCACCACCAAACAATTGTTCACCCATAACTCACAAATCAAACATCTTCATCACAAATCCAATTCAATTCCTTCCACTCCACAATGTCACCTTCACTACCACAACAAAAATAAAAAAACTCCCCACTCCTCTGTTTCTCAGCAAATCCATCACACCAACAACCACCACTCGTGGTGGTCGGTTCAGCCAACGCAGACATCTACGTCGAGATCGATAGGCTCCCAAGAGAAGGCGAGACAGTGTCAGCAAAGACAGGACAGACCCTTGCAGGGGGCAAAGGTGCAAACCAGGCTGCATGTGGAGGTAAGCTGTCCTACCCAACATACTTTGTAGGACAGGTTGGGGAAGATGCACATGGGAAACTCATCACTGAGGCATTGAAGAATGTTGGTGGGGTTTGCCTTGATCACTTGAATGTTGTTGGGTCTGTTCCTACTGGACATGCTGTGGTGATGCTTCAGTCTGATGGACAGAACTCTATCATCATTGTTGGGGGTGCCAACATGAGTTGCTGGCCTCAAACAATTGCTGATTTGGATTTGGAGGTTGTGAAGAATGCTGGGATTGTTTTGTTGCAGAGGGAGATCCCTGATTCTGTTAATATTCAAGTGGCAAAGGTTGGACTTGTTTGGTTTTTTTTTTTTTTTTTTGACTAATTTTTCAAGTGAATTTGTTTTTTCTTGATTATTTTTGTCTTTAGTATTGCAATGATATGTTTGGACTTGTAATTTGATATTTATGTGTGTGCCTGCTTTGTCTTTGAGTTGCAATGACATGTTTGAACTTCTCACTATATAAATTTGACATCAAGGGTGAACCTCATTGGGGGTTGGATAGCTCAAGTGGTTTGAGCCAAGGGTATAAGGAGTTGGAGGAGTAGGAGGTCCAAGGTTCAAACCTTGGCAAAGGAGAAAAAATTAACATAACAACTGAGTTAAGGGTATAAGGAGTTGGAGGTCCAAGCTTCAAACCTTGGCAAAGGAAAAAATTAACATAACAATTAATTATTAACATTTGCCTATCAAAAAGTAAAAGGATGAACCTCATTTTAAGCGTTTGGCATGCAAACAGAATGGAGTGGAATGGAATCAGATAGAAAGGAACAGAACATTAATAGAGTGGTTCTATTCTATTCTCTTTTAGTTCCACCCCATTTAGTAGAACCAAATTGTCTCACTTTTTAACTCATGTCTTGTTCTATTCTATTTGTAAAATGCATCAAATATTAAACAGAACTAATATGTTATGTTCTGTTTCGTTTTTTTACACATCGAAAACACATATAAGGAGAATGCTAGAAATGTGGTGACCATCAAGTGATTTGTTTTTCTTGATTTACCCTGGATCATTGCAATCAAATGTTTGAACTTCTAATGACTTGTGCACTTTTTATGTTGGCGTTTGGTAGTGTTTATCTGGATTGTCAGCATTATTACTTGATAGGAGTTATGCTACTAGAAATTTAGACTATAGTGTGATCCTGTGGATATCGTTAGTTCGTTACTATAGTTGCTATTATTCAGTGCAGTTCAGAAAAGTGAAGGTGATTCAAATGTCAAGCAAGATAAGTTTCTGGGTGCAAGGAAAGATATTGTTTCAACTTAAATGAGAATGACATTCTGACAACTTTCAGCCCAGATATGATTGACATTCTGCTACAATCAAGCAATTTGCTCAATTGTCAACTGTAACAAGTGTGGTCCGGCACACTGTTATTAGTTTCATCTTTATGCATTGATAAAAACGTGTTAGGTTTTACCTACTTGTGTAATATATGAAAAATCATTCTGACTTTGTTTCTAGGGCAAACAATGCATCAACATTTGAAGCAGGACGAGCTGTTGGACACTAGATTTCATATACCCAATTCCCCCTTACTTTTTGGACCTGTAATAGATTTCCCCACTGCCCAAACGATCCTTTTTTCTTAATCTCCTATACCTGATCTCTCACAGTCTTCTCAATCCTTTGAGCAGTCCCATCTGGAACTTTAAGAAGATAGAAGAAGCAAAGACAAACAAGCTTGAATCAGCATAATTTGACCCTTTTAATGCGAAAAAATGGTACCTTTCCGATCCCGTGTTATCAATGGCAGATGGCAGATTATGGCAGCCAACCAAAAATCCGCCATATAACTATGGTGTTGCAGCCTATAGCGGAAACATGGCGGATATAATAGGTGTTGCGACCTATGGTGTCTGGCACAAAATCTGCCATGTCATAATGCCATGGCAGCAATTTGACAAAACAGTTCCGATCTTGTTGTTTAAAGATGTTTTGAATGTACCTTGTACTTATGATATTGTTGTCATTAGGTTCTTGAACATATGATACGTATATCTGCTTATCCATAAGATTCTCAACTAGTCAAATTTTGTCAAGTTATTCCTTTTCTCATTTTGTTCCTCTCTTTAAGATTCTAGTGAGACGTTTTTGTTAAATGTTACTTGTTCCTGGATATGCTTTTATGCATTATGCTGTTATAAATACAGGCTGCAAGGAGTGCTGGTGTCCCAGTAATATTGGACGCTGGGGGCATGGATGCAGCAATTCCGCAAGAATTACTGAATTTTGTTGATATTCTAAGCCCTAATGAAAGTGAACTTGGTCGCCTTACAGGAATGCCAACTGAAAGTTTTGAAGAGATTACACAGGCTGCTGTAAAATGCCATAAATTGGTGAGTTCTGCAGTACATTAGATATCATCAACAAATGCTTTCTGCATTATTTACTTGTATGCCATATTCATTGCATAAGGATATCTTAAGCACACGATTTTTCAAACATAACGTTTAAAAATCTGATAACTTCAGCACTTTCTGCTGTTAATCTTTCACAAGTGTAGCGTGTACATGTATGCTGCATAGATGGCATCATTAGTGTCATTACAGAAATGAACATCATGTAGTAGAAATTTATTATAACATTAAAATCCGATCCTTCTGTAAATTTGTTATATTTTAATGCCACCAGTTGTCTGGGTTGTGATGCCTTTCTATGATTGCCTTATCTCCTAAACAAGTTTTTGAACTTTTAGTCCTCACTCCTTATGTGGAGAGAAATGCAGCTGTTTAATGCTTATGGCTTTCACCATCCGCCCTGGGAATTTAGCTGTACTTGCACAGATTTCTTTACATTACATGTTCTTTTGTAGCATCCCGGAAATTTTATTTGCTTCTCCTTTCCTTTTTTTTTTTTTTTGATAAACCAAAAAGTATATTGATTAAAGGGTATAAGGGGTACCCCAACCCGTATACAAGAAGAAACATTGAACAAAAAAGAAGGACCAATGTAACTAAAATGCTATAGCCCATATGACCCAGCGTTTGTATTACAGAGTCCTACCAAAACCACCAGCAGCAAAAGGAATTGAATACAATCAAGAAACTACCATACTGAAGAAATAACTAATTGCCTATGTTAAAACTAAACCAATCGAAATGGCCACAATAGGAAACCCAGCCAACCACCAGAAGAATAGCCTAGATGAATGGAGCCCTTTAGCCACCAGATAATATCCTTCCATACCAAGAAACCGAAATTAAGAACCAGCCAAGTAAGATACGATCAAATAGCACCTCCACAATTAATATAAGTGGGCATCTGACCTTTAGTCACATGCCACTAGCCCAGCCCCAAAAACGTAATTAATGACCAACAAACTGTTGAATTTGCTATTTGTTTCATTAAATTGACTATGCAATAGATTTCAAATTGCCTCAGAACTACTAATTCAGATGTCATGGTTGATTCCAGAAGGCTGATAGTGATAGATGAACAATGCATTTGTCACCATGACATTATTATTTATAAGAGTCTTAGACTTGGTGATTCTGGTTCTTGTGTCATTGATCTTTATATTTCTGAATTTACAGGGAGTTAAGCAAGTTCTTGTGAAACTTGGGGCCAAAGGATCTGCCCTTTTCATAGAAGGAGAAGAACCAATTCAGCAACCTGCCATACCTGCTAAGATAGTCCTTGATACAACTGGAGCTGGTGATACTTTTACAGCTGCTTTTGCTGTGGCCTTGGTGGAGGGCAAGTCCAAAAAGGAATGCCTCAGATTTGCCGGTATGTTTGGTAGATTTTATATGTTTCCCTTTTCTTTCTGGATTTTTTTTTGCTGGAAAAGTGTGCCTTACTAATTAACTAATTAACTAATCTATGCGAATTTTAAACAACAGCTGCTGCAGCTTCTCTTTGTGTTCAAGTAAAGGGAGCCATTCCCAGTATGCCTGATAGGAAAGCTGTTATGAATCTTCTTAATTATTGTTGAGGATACTTGCAGGAGGCTAAAGGTCAACTTTTGTTGAAACTCTTCCATTTGTATTTCTTAGTTCTTTTTCAGCTTTTCTATTTGTTCTTGTTTACTTTAGTCAACAATAATTTAGACTTGTAGAGACAGTGCCTGGTGTCAGTTTCTTTGTATGCTATATTCAACTGTTTTACTTGCTATTCAGAATCAATTTTCTAATGTACCTGGCTACAATGAAATAAATAGTCTGTGTCATGCCGTTGTTCTGTATGATTTTCAATTTCTTAATTATTGTTAAATTTCTTCAGATGCACATTAGGTATATGAGTCCCTTTAATAAAATGTTACTTTAGGCTAATGATACTGGCACTCTCATTTTTCAAATAGACTCACGAAATGTGTAGTTAGTGGTTAAATAGGAGAATAATGTTATTTCTCTTTCCTATTAGTAATCATTTTAAACAAGAGATACGAATGAGCGGACTTGAAACACAACATTGATTTGAATGACTGATAATAATGCAACTTTTGGTTGTCAGAGGTCACGGATGCAAAGTATCACTGACAGAATAACTGTGTGGCAGAGGGAAAGAAGCTTGAAATAGGTTACAAGGAAAGCAAAAGTTTTCTGAAGGAGCATTTCTGCAAGATGGACTGTGCAGCATAGTAGTAGTTTGTTGTCATTATAATAAGATTAGGCTAAATACCTATTGTCATGCAGCAGAAATTTCAGGAAATATGTTGGTTCATGGGCTTTAAAATTGATATGGATGCAACCATAATACCCTTCTCTATATAATCTGTGGTTTGAGGTTTTGGAAGATTCTTAGCTTATATTTGACTGATGCTGATTATGAATGCTGAAAGTAAACCACACCAAACTATTGGGTAAACTAACTATATATTAAACAATAAAAATAAAATTACATTAAGAAATAATATAATATGAAAATTTAGGGGAGAGAATTGAAAAGAAATAAAAAAGAATACATGAAAATAATTATGAGTATAGTTATTTTAAAAAGGATTTACATCTCAGAATTAATCAACTGTACACAATTTTGCTTCAGATAAAAATTGGTACCATATCCTTATAAAATAGAAGTAGTGCAGGATTATGGCGAGGCTGATAATGAAAGTTCAATGGTTAGTGTGTTGTTGTAGTGGACCGTGACTAATTGTCCATGAATTAGCTAAAATATAGTTTATAATAATTAATTGACACCCCATCACCCACTATTTGTAGCCTGGGCGGCGAAGTGATATCACACATGCCTACGTAAGGTCCCAAATTGATCGTCATCCACACATGGTTTATGGCCGATCCAGCAGTATGAAAAACACACTTATATAGTCTCATCCAAATGGGTGTGAGTGTGATTGAATTGGTTGCGTAGATTGAGTTTGCGGGGAGAATCCGAGTTCGAATCCCTCAGCACACATTCTTGGGAGAGACGAAGAACTCTCTAGAGGAGATTAACCTTATAACTGGTCCAAAAGATCCAATAGGAGGATATTCTGTATACCCACCAGGGAGTTCAAGATCCTGACTATAGTGCGTACAACAAAAATAACACTTATTGCATGCTATAGGCTGTATGTGAAGAATAAAATTCGGAAAATAATTTTTGAACACACAAAATTGACATAAATATGGTGTCCCTTTGTTTTTATTGTGTATTTTTGGAATGCGTGTATACAAGAAGATAAAAAGTAAGCGAGAGATAGACATAAATATATACGGTGTCATATACGATGTCAAAATTTTGTGTTCAAATATCATAGCTGTAAAATTCCGCTAGAGAGGTTGTAGAGGTAGGAGAGAAATCATATTAATGGTTTATATGGTACTCCCTCTATTCCTTATTATAAGAGGCAAAACTCTAAAACACACCGATCAAGAAAATACATTGAAATAAGATACTTGTAATTAATATTCGTATAAATTTACAAAGTTATCCCTTCTAATCTTAATAAATGTTCTAATATCCTATAATTAATGTATTGTTTGGAACTTGTAAACAGTATATTAAATAAGGGTAAAATTAGAAATGAACATTTAATATTTATCAAAATACATACAGTCTCTTATATTTTGGACAAAAAAAAATAAAAATCATTTACCTCTTATAATAAGGACCGGAGCGAGTATTATGGTAAACAGAAATTTGTGTTTTCCTTCTTTACTAAATTAGTATAATTAATGGAAGGGGTACTTCAATTGTTAAAGTTTTTTCTTATGTGACTATAAGGAATTGTAATTAAATTTGGACATTATTCTTTTGGTATCTTTCTAGCAAAGCTTTCGCTCCCAGCTCTAATATGGATCGATTTTATAAATAAAATAAAATATATATTTTTTTTGATTAAAAAAGATATCCATGCATTCAAATTGATAACAAACATCTAAAACAACACAAATTCAACATCGCTAAAAACCAAAAATGATGAATGTGCGAACAAACTCACAATACCCAGGTTAATGACATAACACGGCAAAATGCCTACAAATGTGACAAAATCAAAGTAACCGGAATACCCATGCCTCCGAATTTGTAACGTTGACTCCCAAATCTTGATTGAATCTGTAATGGATCGAAGCTGATCTGCCAATCTAAATCAAACGAACACCGCAACAAGACAGGAAACCAAACAACGGTGCAACAAGACGACGAACAAAACACCGCCACACGCAGATGACGAAAACAAGGAAAAACACGAAAGAAAAACCATATCTATGTGGAAAAATCACTTATTTAGATAAAATGAGAGAAAAAACGATGTAGATGGGTGATTCCAGGTAAAAAAATGGCTCAAAACTACCTCATTCTGATGGATGAGAAGAAAGAAAAGATGAGTAGAGGGAAGGTTGATAGAGAGACGGCTCTAGGTTATGTAAATTATAAAAAAAAAGTAGTGAAATAAAATAAAATAGAATATGAGATAAAAAGAATGAAATATTTTAATTTTATTAAAAGGAGTGAAATTAAACAAAACGGAGTATAGAGTATTCTGTTTTATCCTATTCTATTTAGTATTTACCTACCGAAAGCTACTTGATGTAATATTTTAGTTAAGGTTTATAAGATTTTTTGGATCGTGTTTTATCCCTTATTAGAAAAAGAAGGAAATCCCAAAAAAGTATTGACTTTATTTTTATGATTTTTTTCCAACAAGATAAAGGCATACAAAAATATTATTAAAGTCATCTCAATTAAGTTGACACCACAAATCTTATCTATCATTTGTAATATACTTTAAAGATTTATTAAAAATAGAAAAAAAAAAAGAGAAGAATACAAAAACAAAAATCATGGGGAGAGGGAGGGGAGGGGGATTCTCTTGATTTTTTCTCCATGGGCCATCCATTAAATAAGTGTGAGAGTGTGTGTTTAAATATTCAAAAAAAAGGGCAATATCAAAAAAAAAAAAAATCAAAAAAAAGGGAGAAAGGATTTAATTGTTGAGATTTGAACTGCAGGGGAATCCAGTGGAAATCCTACTAGAGAGGATCCACACCTCACAAGGGACTAAAGCCAAACCCATAATAAAATCATCTAAATCTATAACTAAGAAGACTATACCTATTGCAGTAAAAGTCCTCTCTAATAAACCAAGGAACCAAATCCCACCAAGTATAACATTGTGAGTTAGCCCCCAAAAGATGCTAGCTTATCAGTACAAACATTACCCTTCCTAAAATATGAGATACAACAAAAGTCACGCTTTTAGTAAGCTGAATACAATTTTTTTATCTAGTCCTAATTTTCCAAGGAACCAATTCTTCTGAAGAAAATGATTGCACAACTAAGGATGAATCACACTCCAACCAAAGTTTCAACCATCCTTTTTGATATGCAATCTCAATTGCAAGCATAGCAGACATGAGTTCAGCTTGAAGATAGTCGGTCGCCAAAAAAAGATGCAAAGCATCAAAGAACTGCTGAGTTACTGTCCCAATAAATCCCGCCACCACCTGTCAGACCCGGAGAAACTCGAACAAATCCATCTGTATTACACTTTATCCACCCGCAATTAGGAGGATACCATTCTACTTGTCTCACAGAAGGAGCCTTAGAAGGATGACATGTCACTTTAAAATAGCTAAAGATAGCAAACTCATCAATACAAGATGACATATAACCTTTCGATAGATCTAATATTGATGTTGCAGCAATCATCGTATTAGGGTCCATTTGTTTTAGATTTTGATAAAATTGATTTTGGATGAATTGATTTTGAAAAAATTAAGGTTAAAAAAATTGATTGTGTTTGGTAACAATATTTTAAAAGTGGGTTTAGAAGAATTGATTTTGTTTGGATGATAAAGTAAAATCACTTTTGAAATGTAAATATGTAGAATTTTGTGGGTCCTACATCTAGAATCAATTATTTTCAACGGAAAAGCTAAAAATTTTTGCTTCCACAAAACCCAGTTTTGACTCATCAGGAATCAATTATTTTCAACCGAGTTTCGTAAACAAACGAATGAACAGTACCCAGATCAATGAACAGTGACTCCAAACTGAAAAAAAATTTGTCGTTTGCGTTGAGAAGAATCTCAACCAAACAGGCACTTAATGGCAGAATGAACTGATAAACCATGATTATCAAATCACAATTTGTTTCTACAAGACCAGATTATGAATTCAAAACTATAAAACAATTTAGGATTTAACTAATATGTATTGTCAATATAAAAATAGTTTTTACTATCATTCAATCAATCGTAAATTATTATATCATTAACAGCAAAATATTTTAATTTATCATAGTTATTTTTTTATTTACACATAAAATGATTTGTAGTTAATTAACAATATGTATAATTTTTTACATTATATCAAATTAAATTTAACATTTTATTATATTTATATGTGTTTCTTTTGGTTTTGTAAGATTTCATTGTACTTTTTTAGAGTGAAATTAATTCTTAATCACAGCATCAAAGTTTCTCCTTACAAATCCATTATTTACAGTTTTTCATCGTACGATCAAATAAAACTGTTTGGAAAAAATTCTCAAATCCTGATTATTGTGTATGGAGAATACCTGGTTAGGTGGTGAGTTCCATCTTGTGTGTCCAACAAGTTCCCTGACAGAAATTAATCACTTCTAATATGATCTAATGATGGTGTATACTTCGTAGCTATAACATGATTATTAAAGAAAGTTTATATAACATTTTTTTTTATAAAATTCTTATAGTTCTAAAAGTTTTGAAATAAGTCTCTATAATTTAAATGATTTTTTTAATCAAATCTCAACTAATTATAAATTTTATAATTAAATCCTTAAAACTTGCAGCAAATAACTTATAAATGACCCTAGATATCTATTACCGAAATCTAACCTATCATTCCATAGAGATCTTTTAATATTTTATGCAAATATAGATATTTTTTAAAAAAAAATGATACTTATTTAAGAATTTAGAGAAATTATTTAGACCTAAACAATTATTTATCGAGCTCGATTTTCCTTAAGTAAGATTTTGGGTTTTAGTCTTGTGTATGAAAAAAAAATGCATTAGGAGAGCTTTATCCCTTAAATAGGTATTCCTTGCTCAACTAACATTTGTTAGAGTTTAATATGGATTTTGGATATAGAAAGTATTAGATAACTAAAAAAATAATTTAATCAAGAACAAAAATAACCCTCCAAAACATTATTTCAATAATGTTTAAAGTATTAGAGTGTACCATTCCAAAAGGAAAAAAGTGTACCCTTAATGAAAATAAAAATTAAAGGCACAATTCGGTCCCTAAAAATAATTATGAGTATATTTTTGGTCCCTGAAAAAATAAATTAACGATTTAGCCTCTTAAATTTATAAATACGGGACATGTTAATTCCTCGGACCACTTTCAATATCTGTTTACTTGCCTATGTGTCCTATTAACTATCTTGTCTGGCCAATCGATTATCTTGTGTGGCCTATAATAATTTTCCACCGTCGAAAATGAATAAAAAGAAATGAAAATCATTCTCAAATTTTCAAGTACGTAAGTGTTAAAAGGGTGAATGTTTATTCATTTTTTCTTCATTTTTCATGGTGAAAATTCATCATAGGCCATACAAGGCCACCGACAGATCAAGCCTGATGATTAACGTGATACATAGCAAGTAAACACGTTGAAACTATTAGGAGGGACCAATACGTTTGTAAATTACTAAATTTGAGGGACTAATAAGTGATTAATTTATTTTTTTAACGACTAAAAGCATGCCCATAAAAAAATTTAGACTAAAGGCCCAATTTGGCCATTGAGAAAAACACTCGGGGTCTGAAATAGTCCCTACTGAGGTGTCCCGTTATGTTGCGTATTTGGCCGTTACGGAACTCCTACGTGGTTTTTTATTTTATTTTTCCACCCCTTCCCTATCAAAACGACACTGTATTGGCCTCCAACCTCCCATATTAAGCTTCTTCTTCCTCCATCTTCTATGTTTCACTGATAGAAACCCTATGACTTCTTCTCCTCTCCATTATTAACCTTCTTCTCCCTCTCTTCTCTGATTTCAACCCTCCTCACTGCGCCCCCATTTCCATTCGAACTGAAACCCTAGCTGCTCATTCTTCCCCTTTCCATTCTTGGACCAACAACGAAATGAGTTGGGCATCTAAGGATGTGTCCACCCCTCTCTGCAGTCCCACTGCTTGCTGCTGCCAATGTCTCATTTGACACACTTCCTTCACTCCGAGCATATCTTGGAGCGCTGTATGGCCTAACCGGAGGTGATGATGGGCATATTGATTTCATTCCCACCGCTGAAGAAGGACTTTGGGTGAAAGGAGGTGAAGTGAAATGTGGTCTAACTTGAGCACGTGGCCTGATAGGTGGTGGCCTTACAGCTGGTGGCAATGGTGGTGTTATCTGATCACTCATTTCTTGAAATCAGATAGATCAAACCAGTGAGAAACATACTACATCATAATTTTGTGGGCCAAATTAGTCCCTATCAAATTGTTTAGTAACCCAAACTAGTCCCTTACAAAATTCAGAGCGGACAAATTAGTCCCTTGTGGCAGTGTAGAATGTGTTGTCTAGTTTCCTTGAACTGGTTCATGAGTCTAAAACAAAAAAATGTCAATTAGTTAGCAAATTACTGATGGCTAGCTATCAAAACTTTGTACACCAATTTACCAGTGTTGCATTTTCTTCTTGAGGCCGTGATTGTGTCAATGACACCTCCTCACTTCTTCTCCTTCGTGTGGAACTTCACCTTTCTTTGAAGAGGATAGTGCACGAATTAGTGAGAGGGAATGAAACTTAAGGGTTTGGCAGAGACGACCCTACACATTCAGCCCCCCCCCCCCCAAAAAAAAAAAAGAAACAACGTCGTTTCGTTACTTGCCCCTCCCCTGAACGCATGTGTTTTGGGTCAAAGAATTTTTGTCTTTTATTTTTAATTTTTTTTTATGTTAATTTTCATGCTGGACTACAAGTAATCAAGAGTAAGTGACAACTCAGAAAAAAGATGGGTCACGTAAGCGGTTAACCGGATGTCAAAGATGGTCAACTAATGGAGGGACTAATATATCCCGATTATTGCATTATTAAGGATTGAGTTGATAGTTTTTTTTGGGATAGAGATTGTTTCAAATATTTTTTTAGGGACCAAATCCATCCTTTAGTCAAAATTTTATTGAAAGTTTCTGGATAGAAGACGATAAATGAATAAATATATATACTAAATAGAAAAATCAAATTTCTCCATCTTCACAAATCACAATTGACAATTGTCTGCTTCTTTGGATCTCTTTTATTTTTCTCCTCTGCTCTGCTCTCAGATTCTCTGAACTGAAGGGTTTCTGCTTCACCCTCAAACCTCTTCTTGTTCTCATTCTAGGGTTTCATCTCCATTGAAACATCAATTTTGGAGCTTTGAATTGCTGCTTAATCAATCTTCAATCCATTTTTTAGCTGAATTCACAGCAATTTTGAAGTTCGAGCTTGTTCTTTGATCTTTATAGCTGGTGACTTGATTCATAACGAGACATTGGTTGGTGTTTGATCTGTTCCCAGAAAGAAGAGAGAAAGAACAAGATGCAGCAACATCAGCACAAGAAGAAGGTTGTTTCTTTATACCCTTTCTGTGTGCAGAGTTTGTTACAGTGCTTTGAGCATACATGGAGCTGGAAGCTATTAAAAAAATGGAAAATTGGAATGTGGGGTGGCAGAAAAAAGGAAGAAAATAATATCAATAAATAAAAGATAATAATATAACGGTTTAACATTGAGTATGTTGTGGCATTTGTTATGAAAATTGTTCCTTTATGTTGGTGTCATAGTTTCTGGATGTGAAGTAGAGGATTTTCTGTTTCCTACTTTTTATTACTGATGAGCTGGTGGCTCATGTGATCTTCATTTGAATTTTGAATGACCATCACTGTTGGATTGATTTCATTTTAGCCAAAATTTGCTAGTGACTCTTACTTTTTTTTTTTTTTTTTTGAATTTGATTATTTTATTTATGTCTTTGTTAGATTTTTCACATATTTTGGAGTCCATTTCAGTCTTTTTCATTTTTTGGTGAATTATTTGCCAGCTTGTGTGATTTAACATTCAAATAATCAATATATTGAATTATGATTCCTTGTTTGCTTGGAGTGGTGATTTGTGTAAGAATTGTGTTCAATTGCCTTGTGCTTAGCTCTGTGAAACTAGATAGATTTGGTTAATTTTACCTATTATGTTTATATGGACTTACGAAGTTTGCCTTGGTGCCTCTATATATGTATACTGGTTGACTGCAAATTTCTGTCAGTGATTGGCATCGTTGTATAGATTATAGAACATAAATTTTACACTGGTTTATTAATATGCAGGATATCAAACAGTTGGAGTTCTTCACTGAGTATGGGGATGCCAACAGATACAAGATTCTTGAAGTTATTGGGAAAGGTAGCTATGGAGTTGTTTGTGCAGCAATTGACACACACACTGGGGGAAAAGTTGCAATTAAGAAGATTCTAGATGTTTTTGAGCATATCTCTGATGCCATTAGAATCCTCCGTGAAGTAAAGTTGCTCAGACTTCTAAGACACCCCGATATTGTTGAGATTAAGCGGATCATGTTGCCACCTTCAAAGAGGGATTTCAAAGATATTTATGTAGTCTTTGAGCTCATGGAGTCTGATCTCCATCAAGTCATCAAAGCCAATGATGACTTGACCCGTGAACACCATCAGTTTTTCCTTTATCAGATGCTACGTGCATTGAAGTATATGCATACAGGTATCTGCTCATGTATCTTTTCTCCTTGATCTCTTGGCCTTTATTACTTTATAGGCATTCTGTTACTCTTTGTTGTGTTTTCATAAAATATGTAGCCAAATTGCTTCTAAATGATTATATGTATGGTTGCAGCAAATGTATATCACAGAGACATTAAGCCCAAGAATATACTGGCAAATGCAAACTGCAAACTAAAAGTTTGTGATTTTGGACTGGCAAGAGTTGCATTCAGTGATGACCCAACAACAATATTTTGGACGGTAATGTGGTTTTATTTAATTTGAATTGCAAATAGAGCATAAAGAAATTATGACTGTTTTTGTACATTCAATCAGTTGCAATGAGGTTTTCATACTCACTTTTGGTGCATATTGCAGGATTATGTTGCGACAAGATGGTACAGAGCACCAGAGCTCTGCGGATCTTTCTCTTCTAAGGTATAATTTGGCTTAAGATTTTGTGTATTTAAGTCTTCTATGACATGATAAGGTTGTATTTTGTGATGAGCTATCTGCTATGGGGCAATCTATGCTTATTTTGAGCAACAAACTATTGATTGACATTAATTTTTGTACATATTTGAATGAATAATAATCTTCTGGACATCATTATTACATATCATAAATCTTAATTGGCTTGGTATGACTAATTTGTTTTCCTGAGGTTCTATCTAATGTTCTTATGATAGGGTGCCTCAATTTTCTTAAATTTAAGGTTTCCTTGTCCCTTTCAGTGTGCTTTATAGTAAACAGTAATGCCTAGATTATAATAATGTTTGTTCAGGGAGGACTATTGATCTCTCCTGGAAGTTGAATTATCTGTCCTTCAGGTAATTGTGTCAGTTTGTCTGTTTCCCTGAAGTGGTTTGGTTGGAATGTGCAATCATCCTTCTTCTTTATTATTCTGATTTGTTGGCATTTGTTTGCAGTATACACCAGCAATTGATATATGGAGCATTGGATGCATTTTTGCTGAGGTGCTGACAGGAAAGCCATTGTTTCCTGGTAAAAGTGTTGCGCATCAATTAGATTTGATTACTGATCTTCTTGGGACTCCATCACCTGAAACTATTACAGGAGTATGGACCACTCTTAATTTCTGTTTTATGTCTAAGTTTCACTTAGTCTTATTCTTTTGTGCTTGATAATGTTATTTGTATCATGAAAAACTATTTAAGAAGTATTTGGTGATTAGTTTTATTCTACTTTACAGGTTCGAAATGAGAAGGCGAGGAAGTACTTGATGGAAATGAAGAAGAAACCTCCTGTGCCATTTGAACAAAAATTTCCAAATGCTGAGCCGTTGGCACTCCACCTTCTGCAAAGGCTTTTAGCATTTGATCCAAAGGATCGGCCAACTGCTGAAGAGGTATCTGTTTATCTATTATATCATATGTTGTTTGTGCCCCTTTAGGGAGTATCTATTAAAGTGTAATTCAGGTTTTTTGTATAGAAAGTTGTCTTTTTTTAGTTAATATGATCTGAAAGAATCCATTCTGAATGTTTGGTTGGCAGGCACTAGCTGATCCTTTCTTTAAGGGTTTAGCCAAAGTTGAGAGAGAACCTTCTTGTCAGGCAATTTCAAAATTGGAGTTTGAGTTTGAGAGGAGACGGGTGACAAGGGAGGATGTTAGGGAACTAATCTACCGGGAAATACTGGAATATCATCCTCAGATGCTTAAACATTATATGAATGGAACCGAAGGCACAAACTTCCTTTATCCTAGGTCGAAACTTAATGCACACTGCCTTTTTTACTGCTGTAATATTGATGCACGTATAATGTGTTATATACAATGCATATTATTTACAGACATATGCTCCTTGCAGTGCAATAGATCAATTCAAGAAGCAATTTGCTTATCTTGAGGAAAATCATGGTAAAAGTGACCCAGTGATTCCTCCAGAAAGGAAGCATGTCTCTCTTCCAAGGTAAGACTAACATTAACCTTAGAAGATGTTGTAGTTACTGTATTTAGTTTTTGGCTATTAATGTTGGTTCACATTGTAATAACTTAGCCTAAACTATTCCCAAGTATATCTAATATAATTTTTATATAAAATTGATAAATAAAATTAATCATTAAATAATTATAACTTTAATTTCATATGTACTAAAATTCTCGTTTTTGAAAAATAATATCATAATGGACACCATTAGGTAAAGTGGTACCCTAGTTGGGCACCATTGAGCAAGGAAACTACACCAAGATAACTTATGCCTAAGCCTATGGACACAGGAACTCAGGAAGGTAATTCGGGACACCGAGTATGTTGAGCTCAATTTATGAATATAACACATAGAAAGTTATAAGCTTAATTACCAAAACCTCCAAGATAAACTGTGTATGTTTTCAAAAATAATTTTATCACAAGAGTCTTTGGTTTGATAAGATGAAATGAAAGAGCGATGTAAAAGTTTTATGTGGCAACACTACTGGAATACCATTGGTGCAAAAATGAGAAACACTTTCCTTCCTACCGAGTTTATCTCATTCTGTTTCGTGGTATTTCAGATTCACAAAATGAGATTATGGATCATTATTGAGCTTGGGATAGAGCTGCTCATAGTTACTCATATGATGGCTCTGTAACATTTTGTACTTGACATTAAAGACATATCTAACACAAAGGTTTATTTTAGTGTTTCCCATTTTCATTAGTTTTGGATTTTAGTTCAACCTTTCAACCAAGTCTAAAGACTAAAAACCAAATCTGATGTCATTAAACAAGACAATATAAGCTAAACCTCTAGGTAATGAGTCAGGACATTACACACATGTCAAGTTTGGTAGCATTTTTAACTAAATATTTTTTGATTGATCATAATTAAATCCTATGTTACACAATCATGTGATTTATTTTTTGAAGGTCCACTGTTTATTCTAGTACAATTCCCCCTAGTACACGGCCATCTTTCCCTCCCTATGAGAACAAGCATATCGCAGAAGAGGCATCTAAGATTTCTGGAAGTCAATTAAGGGGTTCACGACCTCCACCAAGGGTTCCAGCAGGTACGAACCGCATAATTGATTTAAATTGAAAAACATTAGCTCAGTAAATCTCTTCAATCCCTTGGTTCTCAAATGTGAAACTGAACATAAACTAGGTTGTAGGTAATTTATATTTATATCCTGTGTGCCTATAATATTATTAACTGATTTTTAATTCCTTGCCACAGCTAAACCAGGTAGAGTTGTAGGGCCAGTTCCACCCTATGATAATGGGAGAAACATAAAAGATACTTATGATACAAGGATATCCTACCAAAACACTCTTCCTCAAGCAGACATTCCACACTGTTTCCAAAGGGTGCACCCCAAAAACCCAAAAACTACATCAGAAATATACAAGGATAGTTCACAGTGTAACGTGCCAACTAGACCAGCACCTGTTGATCTTAATACCAACCCATACTACCAGCAGGGCAAGAATGATCACTTAAATGATCCTGTAACTGCTATTGATGCAAAACTGATGCAGGCACAATCCCAATTTGGTGCAATTGATGCTGCAGCTGTAGCTGTTGCCTCACACAGGCAATCACGGGGCTTTCAGTATGGATTGTCATAGGTTGAGAGGTTTCCACTTCTACTTTCAGATTATCATCCTTGTTATTATATGTACATCATTTAATTGGTTAATAAAAAAAATTGATTGTTTCTCTCATCCTTATTTTAAGACTATCTTGACAAGGTTTGATAAATAAATTTTGCCACCGGGGTTAAAAGTGATAATGCTGATGATATCTATATATAGTAACCTCCTGACTTGATGTAGATATTAGTGAAGGGTTATCTAGATGTCAAATTCAATTTTACAAATTACAATATTGATTGTACAACAATATTTGACACTTCTTTTACATCTGTGCATACAGTATATCTATTCCAACTCAAAACAGGGGATAGTTCTCTTTTGATTTATTTGTTAGTCTCTATTTGTTACTGTCCATATCTGAGCTAATAGGTTTTATTTGATCTATTGTTTAATTCTCTTTAAGATGAGGTTTAGTTCGAAGGATTCTCTAGCTGAAGTTTTCATTTCATTTTGCCGGATTATGTATGGAAAAAATAGATCTGAAGCAAGGTATCAAAGAAACATTTGATGAAGAGAAAAAAGGTGTCAAAGAAACATGGCTTCTTGACTTATATGTATGAAAACTCTCCTTTATAGGAGACCAAAGCAACATATAGAATTGTTCTTGTTAGATATTTTCACTGTAAGTCTCAATATATGAATTTACAATTTGATGTATATGGGTTTGAATATCATTTATACTCCTTTTTAATATACTTTGATTTATAAAAAGAATAATCAATCGATATAAAATCGGTATAAAAATGTATATAAAAAATGTTTTTTCCTAAAGATGTAAAATTCGAAATACTATTTAATTAATATATAAAATGGAAACTTACTAGGATGTTGACAATAATAATTAACATCAAAACAAACAATCTGCCATTCTTGGGCTTCCCATGTTTGTTGCTTCATTCCAAACTTCATTTCACTGATTCAACGACTCGATAGCAACTCCAAGGCTATCTCTTCTCATGCCAGGGTCGCCAATGGCTGATATATAATTAATCATGATCATCCCAGGCTGCTGCATATACTTAAAAAAAAGAAAAAAAAGAAGCACATGCAGCTAATTTAGCTATATTGAAACGACAGAGAAGTTTCCTTTGGCCCATTATACCAAAGTAAGAAAAAGAGTCTGAAGTGAACTTCGATGATGTGTGCAGTATATTGAATAATTGATAAGGATAAATGGGATGGGATATGAATATGGATAAGATTTGTCATTTGAAGGTTGCATTGTAAATCTCTTTTCAACGGATTCCTATATGTTGGAGATATGCCTCAAAATCAACGGTATGAATTTGAAGTTGTAGAGACATAATCGATTATAGTAATGATGTAATCGGTTATATGTTTGACAGAAACATAGTAATCGGTTAGGATAATCGATTATGGCTAGTATCAAAAAAAGCGCCTGAGACAGAGATAGCATAATCGATTATGGTCAATCGGATAATCGATTAGGGAGCGACTAATTGCAATCAGTTGAGAAGTTGGTTAGTTAGTGCAATAACTAACTTGGATCAAGCTTCACAAGGATTGTTAACCTCACAAGGATCAAGACTCACATGGATTGATGATTCATCAAAGCTCACTAGTGCATTAAGTGCTTTTTACGTCAGTTAAAATTGATTTTTTACGTCAGAATACTGACTGACGTAAATACAGCTGACGTTAGTTGAGAACTGATGTTAAATATAACACTATTAACGTCGGTTCTTTAACACAACTGACGTTAATTTTGTCAAAATTAACGTCAGTTCTTTAACAAAACCGACGTAAATTTTGTTAAAACTAACGTCAATTGTTATCAAGAACTGACGTTAAAGGTCTTAATTTTAACGTCGGTTGTAATAAACAACCGACGTTAATAGTGTAATGTATATTTTTATAAAATACTTTTAACGTCGATTGTATGATACAACCGGCGTTAATAGTATTTTTTTAAATTCGATTTTAAAATATCACTCCCCTAAGCCATCCCTGCATTCAGTAAATACCCCAGTAACACAGAATATCACACACATTACAGAATTGCAAAGGAAAAATGGAACAATGATCCATATGTATGCCTGTTCAAAACAATATATATTTATTAACATAGGTTATAAATGTATACTAAGTTTAAACTACCTATATCAATATCCCTTCGTGATGATCATCACGAGTGGCATGTACATCGTCCACCTGTGTCTCCTCGATTATAGTAGGCATGTTTGTTGAAAAAGAAGGAGTCTCAAGAATATCAAGATTTGAATCTTCATTTTCATCACTACCATTATACATGCTTTTTCCTTGGAGAACCACGGACAACCTTTTGTTAGAAGGATCAGTGATGTAGAACACTTGTTTTGCTTGGGAAGCCATTATGAAAGGCTCATTTATATGACCTAACTTGTTGAGGTCTACCAATGTGAACCCCAATTCGTCGGTTTATACACCACCGTTACTATCAACCCACTTACATTTAAATACCAGCACCGTAAGCTTAGTGTAATCGAGCACCCAAATATCTTCAATATATCCAAAGTAAGGTCTCGGTGCTGTAACGGGTTTTGTGTCCTTTGCACTAGAGAAGAATGAGTATGAGTAGTACACCCTGGATATAAAGGCTTATCCGCATCACCGCACAACCTATCATACACATGTGCTCGATGAAAAGATTCTTGTCCAATATCACGGATCATGTCCTCTACTCGATCATCCTCCATATCTACGTCAACGTCCTCACTTTGGGAGACACTTGCCGTATTACTACTCAACAACATATCACCATGCCATATCCATCTTGTATAACTCAAGCAAATCCCTTCACAAATCAAATGAGTACGTATATCCTTCACCGTACATTTCCTCGTATTCAAACACTTGACACAAGGACAACAGAAAATTCCATTACTATTAGGAACATTCCTTTGAGCAAATTCTATAAATTCTCCCACCCCCTTCAAATACTCAGCACTAGTACGCTTACAAACCATCCAACTACGATCCATAACTAGATAGGTTCTGTAGATATACAAAACATATATATATATCCAATATAAGGACAATACAGGAGATTGAAAACTATAGGTTTTAAAGATTAATTGCCAAGCACTGGTCACGGCACCGGCAAATGATGTCCATCACTACCGTAACGTGCCAACTGAACAGACCATGCCATCACAGGCAGAACTGATCACGGCCTAGCCGTGATTAGCATCATGGCCGTGACAGATCAACCAGCAGAGCAACATGCACTCAAAACCAAAAACAGAGACGTACATTCCAAACAACTCAAACTCACGGTTTCAAGTTTCAACTACTGAGACTACAGTTTCAACATACACTCAAAACCAAAAATACAAAAATGTGCCCTAAATACTCACCAGAAATAGGTGCTCGCGTGGTGGTGGGGAGGGGAGCTCGAGTGGTGGCCAATGTTCGATGTGGTTACTGAGAGCAAAGGGACAAGGAGAGTTAGTGCGCGGGAAGGGGAAAGAGAGATGTATGTCAAGTTATTGCAAAGAATGAATGGAAAGACAGAGTTAGGGTTAATAGTGTACCTCACGGTGGTGGCGAAGAAGCCCTCGCGGTGGTTGCGGTGGAGATGAGCTCGCCATTAGGGTTACGTCTTTGGGTGAGAGTGAGAGTGAGGGTTGAGAGTGATTTAGGGTTGAGCGTGATGAAAATAGAAAAGAGACGCACGCGTGCGCGGCGAAGTGCGCGCGGGTGTAAGCGTTTTATAAAACAACATTTAACGTCGGTTGTATTAAACAAGCGACGTTACAATTAATTTTTAACGTCGAGTTTTATTAACAAAGCGGCGTTAAATATTAATATTTTTTAAAAAAACACTTTTAACGTCCGTTGTTGAATACAATCGGCGTTAAAAGTGTTGTGTAAAAATCATTCTCTATATAAAGTAACTTTCTTCTGTATCAGTCTGTAATACTGCCTCTTCTTTTCCTCTATATTTCTATTCCTTCACAAAATGGCTCTGAGACCTGTGTTAATTGAGTGACAACAGGGCATTTCAGATAGGGATATAGGATTATTTACGTCGGCTATTTATTTAATCAAGTAAAAATCACACTTTAACGTCAATTGTATAAACAAGGGCGTTAAAAATAAATATTTTTTATTTTAAAAACACTTTTAACTTCAGTTTTATTCAACAACCGAGCGTTAAAAGTGTATAAGTTTCTGCAAAAACATTCATTCCTTTGACTACTCGCTACTTACCCATTGATTTGTGTTAAGAGTGACAACGGGCATTTCGAGATAGGGATATAGGATTATTTACGCCAGTTGTTTATTTAATCAAGTAAAAATCACACTTTTAACGTCAGTTGTATAAACAAGCGGCGTTAAAAATAAATATTTTTATTTTAAGAACACTTTTAACGTCGGTTTTATTCAACAAGCGACGTTAAAAGTGTATAAGTTTCTGCAAAAGCATTCATTCCTTTGACTACTCTGCTACTAAATTACCCATTCTTCTTTGTGCTACTTACCCATGCACATTGTAACCTATAATCCTCTTTATGAGCACTAAGTTTATACCTAGACTTAAAGGTCTATTTCTTCCTAATCCTTTGGGCGTTTTCTTTTCGCACGTTTATAATATATGACCGCCAACTCCCAATGCGCCTTGGAACCTAATGCTCTTAATGATCAATTTAATTTTTAGCAACTTACGACGCCTAGTAACTTCATCCCTACTCCTATAAATAGCTTCCTTCCAACCTTTAATTTTTCTCGCTTCACAATATGGCTCGCCATGGAGATTAACTTCATCACTCTTTCTTCCTAGACTTAAAGGTCTCTGTCTTAATGGTCAAACAACTACGAGGTTGTGTAAATCACATTACATGGGTGATAAGGGTGTGTAAATCGCATTATGTGAATTGCACACACCATCATCCTTGAGGAGATCGCAGACTACGAGTTCCAAAACCTCGACTTTGGAACCAAGTGGGCTGTTCCAAGAATATTCTTTGAAGCAGATCGAGTGCACCCTTCACTCTGCCACGACTCCAAAGTGACTGTGGATTCAGATGGAGCATCAAGGACTTCAAATGAGGGAGGGGATGCATTCAATGTTGGAGTTTTCGAGGACAGGGATCGAGAAGAAAATAATGTTGAAGCGAGAAACTTTTTATATTTTAGTGCTATCTTACGGAAATTTTTTATCTTTTAATCATGTAATTGTATCTTATGAATCGCTTCAATGAGATACGATTTGATTATACATATATAACTTGTTTTTGTTAAGTGTTTATTTATTTTAATTTGCACAAGAATTTGTTAATTTACTAATTCAAGCTAATTAATTAAGATTAAAAATAAACTTTTTTTTAAAAAGATTAGAAATAAACCGCACTATATGGAGCGATGATCTGCGTTAAGAGTGACAACGGGGAGATGACAACGAAAGAAAGATAGGAATGAGTTGATTATTTACGTCGATTATTTATTTAAGCGAAGTAAAAATCACACTTCTAACGTCGATTTATAAACAACTGACGTTAAAAGTGTTAATAATTTCTTGCAAAACACTTTTAACGTCAGTTCATTAAACAACTGACGCAAATAGTGATTTAATATTTACAAAACTGCCACCGCCTCACTTTTAACGTCAGTCCTTAAAACAACTGACGTTAACAGTGAATTAATGAAGTCTGATATTTACAAAACTGCCACCGCCCCCTTTTTAACGTCTAGTTTTTGGTTAACTGACGTAAACCTTTACCGTCTAATGTATATTTTCCACTAGTGGCTATAAGTGATTGGTTGTATAAGTCTATAAATACATATCATGTAATAGGATGAATGCACAACTAAGACACACAATGTAGAGTGTGGAAAAAGAAGAGAAGAATTTGAGTGTGAGGCAATTCTATCTTGAGGGAAATCATGGAGTGATTTGTGAGAGATGGGAAAAGTGTATAGGAGTAGACATCAACCTTGAGTGTAATTATTGGAGGCATGATGTGTGATTCATGGGTGTAGCAAGAATATGCAAGGGTTGAGGGAGATTTCTATTGTTAAGCACACTTGTATCTCTCGTATCAAGATAGTGAAGGGGGATGATGATTTGTTGCTCTCTCTCCCGTGGACGTAGGCTACAATGGCCGAACCACTAAAATATCGGTGTTCATCTTCTTTTACTGTTTTATCTTCTTTAGTTTCGATTGTTCTTGTTATGGTTGATTTGCTTTTAACGTTCTTGTATTTTTGTTTTTCATGGTCTATGGATGTTTCGTGGCCCCAATAACCCAACACTATAATTTTGAAACTTTTTCACCATTGATTTCCAAATATTGTGAAACAAATTTTGAATTAAATTTCAGCTGTTGAGAATATTACCATAATATATCTGAGATTTTCTTTATAAAATTAATAGAGGTTGGTCCGTTTGAATAGCACGGCTTACAGCTTGTTGAAGCTTTTTTGTTCATATAAGTGATTTTATGTATAAAAAAAAGTGTTTGGATAAGCTTAAATAAGTAATTTATTGACTCCAAAAAGATGTTTTAAGGTTATTTTGAGAAGTCAATTTTTTTGGATAATTGAAAAACTTTGTATCGAAGCTTATATAGGAAGTTGTTTTTGCACATTTTGACTTTGTTTGACAAGTTCAATAAGCTAGCTTATAGCATATTTGACTAGCTTATAAGCTTTTTAAACTAAATTAGAAGTCTTTGGTAGACAAGCTTATCTTATTAGCTTATAGCTTTTCTTCATACGCTATTTTATTTAGCTTATGGCTTGTAAGTTATAGCTTGTTAACTTTTATCTCATTTTTATCCTTATTAATTTAATAAAATTCTGCTTTATCATTCATATGTCTTCTTATATCATTTTACATTTATAAACTAGTTCCACTGCTAATTTTATCAAGCGCTTCAAATTCAATCAGCTAGTTTTTCAGCTATCGGCTATAAGCTTTTAAATTTTAACTATCGCATTCATTACATTGACAATAACTACCATCTTCAAGCTATAAGCTATAAGCTTTCAAATTGGAGGTACACATTATACCCTAACTAACTTGAATGGAGTGTCCTATAGATACCTCACTACAAGTAGAAAAGGTTTTTAGCGGTCGACAAAATTGCTCGCTATTTAATGATTTTCACTCGCTAAATTGGTTAGCGACCAACAGACAGCGAGTGCTGAAACCATGACCGCTAATTTATATAGCGACCGATTTGGCTTCAGTCGCTAATTAGTGACTGAAATATTCGATCACTAAATGGTCCTAGTTCCACCGCTAAAAATGGTCACCTGATCCAATTAGGGATCAATTCAGCGACCGAATCTTTAAATTTAGCGACCGCTGTATTAGGTCGTGAAATTCCCCCAACGATCATATTTTAGCGACGGATTTGTTTCTGTCGCTATTTGGTTCCATTTGTATTTAGCTTTGAATATTAATTCGATCGCTAAATTAATTTTATTTATTTATATATTTATTTTTCATAATTTTAAAACAACAAATTAAATTAAAATAAAACAAAATAAAATTAAATAAAATTCATATTAAAGCATTTAATTAAAATAAAATTCGAATAAAATATATAAATAAAAATCAACAAGTTTTGTCACAAAAAAAAGTGTGAATGTACTCCAACAGCGTACATGTATCACCTAACAGAAAACCTAATCTATGTGAGGAGGGGGTGAGGGGAGTGGACTAATGTCATTGTCATCTGCGACATCATCAGCATCGACATAAGCAGCAACGCCGGCGACATCGATGTGAGCGGCGACATCAGCAGTATCGGCATCATCGTGTGTGCCGCCGAATCTAGAACTGTCAGGCCAGAATCCTTGATACCCAAAAAAGCTCCTACATGCGACTATCCTACTCCAGCATGTGGCTATCTTGCTGTCGCGCATGCTCCCACAGCTCTCGGATTTTTTTATCCTTCGTCGCAAGTTCAGCATTCATGTTCAGGATGTCCCCTTTGACATCTGGGTTAGAACCAAGATCTGAATGTCCACGTGGCGCTGTCGAGGTCACGAACTGACCCCTAAGCTGACAGAGGCCAAATACATGCCCCTTCTTATTTTTGCCGCCAACCACCTCTAAGAAAATGGTATTGTTAGAGGTAGTAGAGTGCTCATGCCCCTGACTATTTGCAACGTCTCAGAGGCGATGGAAGTCGTCCTGCATAATGTTAGACTGATGTTGATTTGATGTAGTGATGATGTGAATATAAAAGACAACTCTAATAGTCCTATTTATACTAAATGTAGAATCATAGTCTTGATCAAATAGATAAACATATCATAAAACTTAAATAAGAAATAAATATTAAGAGATCATCTAGTATACTCTAAAATATTCTAAGATATGAAAATATATTATCAAATATTTCTCAGATTTCCTAACACTCCCCCTCAAGCTAAAGCTTACTAAGCTTTAAGCTTGTTACATGAAAACAATGCATTTCCCCTCAAATTAAAATTTAAAATAAAAATATAAACTGAGCTCCATGAAAACAATGGTTGGAAGGCAACTCAAGGATGTTGGAGAGGTTAGAGAGAGTTGATGGAAAGATAACATAGCAAGATAGTTGGAAGATCACCAGTCTGACAGAAATTTCTTGGCAAGCAATCTAACAAATCAAGGTCCGAACTCTTCCAAACCTCATTTGGAAGCTTCAACAACAATATCGGAGACCCAAATTATTTTAAATTGAAATTAAGGCGACAACTACTTCCGGGACTGAGACGAGGCCAGTGCATCAGAGAAAATGGGAGCTAGTGCATCTGGGAGAAAGACGGGCTAGCGCATCAAGGAAAAAGAGCCGAGCCGGAGAATCTGGGACAATGAGGTTGGCTAGTGTGAGTCATAGCCAACATAAGTCAATCAACGAGGGAAATAGAAGTTACCGCTATTATGATTCATCTGTTGGAAAGGAGTAACCACCGGAATGATCGTCGATGGGAAGATAGGCCACTGGTATGATCCATTAGTGGATAAGAATTGCATAACAAACACTAGAGAAATAGACAGTATAATAGAGCCAAAGATTTGAGCTTTGGAACACAACAAAACATAACCCAAGAGAGTCAAATAACCATATTGAGGTGGTTGCTAAAAAGTGATCCATTGAGGGATGTGTGAACAGATCCAGAAAGATGGTTGTCCACCGATCCTCACGAAGAAGCTTGCTGAGGAGAGAAGTGGCGTGCGTGCGACTATTGGGCAAGCCGACAATGCGTGAGAGCACATCGATGGTCGGAAGGCTGATGAGCGTGTGGAATCATCTCTCCCACCACAACCCCTTACAAGACCTCATGCAAGAGGAGCAAGATCCACGAGAGCCACTTGCCCGGCCTATGTCGTTCGTCATCTACATTCACAAGAAAAAATAAGAACCATAGCCATTAATTATATGGTACAATATCAATAATTCAAACAAATATCTATCGGATTCCAACTTGTGGTTTTTTAGACCAAAATGGATCGGTCATCCTGTCATTCATCTTTGTACAATGTTTGTTATTCAAATCCACAACATAATCGGTAAAGTAAAACATCCTCAAATAACAAATTACATAAAAAATATGCAAATATGTATCTTTATATACAACTTACCTAAGTGAAGTCTCGGACACTAAAATCACTTTCACTAGTCATTTGAGTCACCCGGCAAGTGTACCGGGTCGTCGTAAGTAATAAAAACACGGTAAGAATTTACCGAGGTCGAACTTCGGGGATTGGGCTACCAATTCTACCAATTCGTGAGAAAGTAGATACGTTTGGTCAAGCAAGGAAAGTGGTTGAGGAGAGAGAGAGTATCGGTCGCAATTCAAACTAACGAATCAAATGAAGTTAAGGTATTAAAATCTGAAATTAAAATTTCTAAGGTCACAAATCCACCTACCCAATCATGAATAGTACCCAAGTGATGATTATTCACTCCATATGTTCAATTACAATGTAAAACAGGACCCCCAAATTCTCCTAATTCCATTGTACGTGCTCAATATGGCGTATTCGACGATTGAATTAATTACTTACTAGGTCTCATAACCCAATCATCAAACTCTATTAAATCTGGTTCCTATAAGGTTGCACCGATCTCCTATTCACTCTCGTGCCATAGTCGATCGATGTTCCCAATTCAAGTTCTAAAACGCGAATTGCCTCCTAAGCCTCAACACGTTTAACTAGTCAATCACACAAGCATATGATCAACACAACAAATTCATAATTGGAAAACACTATTGAGAAAAGGGAGAGAAACATACATCACATTGAATCTAAACCGTCATGGGAGGTTTCATTGTTCCCTTAGACGCAGGGGATTAGTTCCTCATGCCCGTGACAACGCACAAACAATCGGGCATAATCACCATTTTACAAAAGAAAAAGAAAGCTGGGAGACGAGCTCCGGGAAAGACAAGAATTCGTCCCAAAACGCTACAAAACAGTGGAGAACCAAAAGCTCTCGTTTCTGCCCTAAAACAACAATATATAGAGTTCAGATTTTGCGCGCGCTCGCGAGGCGAGTAGCCTCTCGCGACGCGAATATTAAAAATGGCGTGCTTTCAAAATTGACCTTTCGCGAGGCGAGATGATGTTCGCGATGCGAGACTTCAAACTCTAGTCTGTCACAACCGTGACCTTCATCACGGCTAGGCCGTGATGGTCTCTGTCCTCCCGGGGTCTTGAGATTCGCGAGGCGAGCAGCCTCTCGCGGGGCGAGACAGAAAGGATGGCTTATTCTTTGCTAAGCTGGACTTCAGGCTCGTGAGGCGAGCAGCCTCTCGCGGGGCGAGTGTCTCCAGAATGGCAATTTCCACTGTTTTCTTGACTCGAAGTGCTTCCCCTTAACCTGAAACTATGCAATAGCAATAAATGCTTTATTTGACTCAAAATTTACTAAAATATCCTAAAACTACTCAAAAGACTCAAAATGTTGCTTGAGGACAATTCAATCCAAATTTAGCGGAAACGAGATTGAACTCGAATAATTAGCACATAAACCACAGTCTATCTAGTTATAAAACTAGATAAGCCAGAGGCTTATCAAAACACCCCAAACTTAAACCTTGCTTGTCCCCAAGCAAGATAAGACTCAAAAAGGACTCAAGACTTGGCAAGCTAAAGATTCAATCGATTTCGCACAAATTTCATGCAATCGTAACAAAACAGTTTTTATTCAATGATTCGCCCCCTTGCAACAATGTAATCCCCACACTCATTTACTTTAAACAATTGAGAACTTCATCATTCATGCACTCATTAATCTAAGTTGAGGATCAAAGTTACACACAAAAAGGAATATCACCAATTTCAAACAATTGCCTTCCTCACAAGGGCATTTAGTATTTCACTCGTTCGCTCAATTTGTCTAGGCTATCAACCTTTCACTCAATTTCACATTTCAAGAGCACTTCCCATGAATTTGATTTTCATCTCAAAAATAGTTCCCACGAAAACATGCATGCAACATCAGAAGGTCTTTTTAAAGGTTGTAATGGGGCCCGGTTAAGGATAGGATATTCAAGGATACTAGGCTTAAGTCCCTAGGAACTAAGAGAGCATGAGTATTTTGACACATCTTCCACTCAAATTCTTTTTCCATTTTCCTCGGGTGACTACAGCCTTTTCCTTGCTAAGCTTTTTGTTTTGCCCCCTTTCTTTTGGCAAATTTTTCTTTTTTTCTTTTTGCCTTGGGTTTCAACCTTTATTTTTTCTTCTTTTTCTCAACCCATAATGACATATCAAACCTTATAGCCACCCCAAACTTAGTTTCTTACAACCCTTCTCTTGCTAAGTTTCCATGATCTCCTAATTCTAAGATTGGGTTAACATGGTTTTTCCAGATTTTGGCTTATAAAATAGGATCATCAAGAAACAATAGGCTAATTAGGCTCAATGTGGCTAACTAGGGAACATGCATCGGGATGGTTCTTTTTAGGCCAAGTAGCTATTCAAAGAAAATTTCCTAAATCATTTGATGCAACATACAGACATGCAAACCATGAAGAGATTCAAGCAAATTCGGGAAAGTGCAACTTAAAAGTGATCCACACAATCAAAAACAAGGTTGGCTTAAATCCTCACTGGACATTTTTGCAAATTGTTTGGCCGAGATACAATTCCTAGTGTGTGCACCCCTTCACCCCAAACTTGTCATAAATCAAGCAATCACAACAAAATTTCTCAAAGTTCAATTTTCAATTTTTCCATGGGGATCGACTTTTCTATTTTCGGAACCTGGGGGAAAGCATCAATGGGCAACATAATTCATGCAATCAATCTATGATAAATTTAATTAAAATCCAACAAGCTTGCCGACACAACATTCTTACACATACTCTTGATCTTCTCAAATTATTCAAGAGCGACATTCAAAAACAAAACAAAAACAAAAACAAAGGCAAAAACAAAAACAAGGCAATTGGTTCCCTCCCCGCACCAAAGCATACATTGTCCTCATTGAAAGAACACATATATAAAGTAAGGGTGAGGAGAGAGAGGTGCTCCCCGATCAAGATTGTAGTGTAGGTGGCCGCTTCCACGCAAAGCTCTCCTGCGGTTGCATCCTCATCCAATTGGTCTCTCGGGCACTCCCCTGTTGCAAAGCATCACGGAAGAACTCCTGCCAAATCAAAACCTTAATTGCAGATTCGCGAGGTGAGATATCACTCATGAGGCGAATCGGGAAAAATTGTTCTTCACACTCCCGAATCGCGGGCGTACACTATCTCGCGAGGCAAATCTGGAATTCAACAGGTTGATGGTGCCCGAGAATCGCGAAGCGAAAGTATCTCTCGCGGCTGAGACGAGAAGTGTGAGCAAGCCTCGAGATTCAGGGCCTACGTCTCGCGAGGCCACCTTGCATTCGCGTGGCGAATCTCTCTCTCTCTTTTATATAAGGAAAATGACAGAGAAAATAAAGGATACTCTAGCTGGGTTGCCTCCAAAGTAGCGCTTGTTTAACGTCTGAGCCTGACTTAAGTCACCCCTAAGGGTTAATCCAGGAAGAAGATCTTGCTTTCCATGCTTGCCTTAGTCAGCTCTTTATAGGCTCTTGCCCTTTCATATGCTAGCATGCGGTTCCCGGACAACTTATTTAAGTCCAACATCCTCCATAATCCACACGAACTCTCCACCCAGTGATGGTCCTTGTTGGGATTGATTTATTGCTTTTATTGACCACCACGGTTGTGCCACCTTTCTTTGGGACCCATGATTTGGACCAACCAAACTCTATCGGATTGGATAGATGATCCCAGCCTCTAAAGGTTTAATCACTTCCTCACGCACGACTCTTTTCATTCCTTCTTTGTTGAGCCTTTCCTTGCACCTTCATCCTCCGGGAGACTCGGTGAGGCTTCCACGTCTTTTAACCACTCAAGATAGACCTCATTCCCCAAAGAGTCTTTTTCTTCACTATAATCATCATGGGATTTTACCAACACTTGTGCAAGTGATCAAGAACCATGGGCTTCTCTAGTTGCCTTTGCCTTGACGATTGAGTCCACCGCATCCACTCGATAAACATCCGGCTTCTCATTTGGGTGCTTCATTGCCTCAAAGACATTGAAGACTACTTTCATCTTGCACCCTTAGGGTGAGTTTCCCTTGTTGCACATCTATCAAAGCACGCTGATGGCTGAAGGGCCTACGGAATATGAGGGGGATATCGGCGTCTTCATCCATATCAACACCCACGAAGTCCACCGGAAATATGAACTTGTCCACCTTCACTAACAAGTCTTGACCACCCCGTAAGGATACTTTATAGAGGGATCGACTAGTTGGAGTGACATCCAGGTATCTTTGACTTCTTTGATCCCTAACCTCTTCATCATAGAGAGGGCATCAAGTTAGATGCTTGCCCTAGATCACACAATGCCTTTCCTAAAGTCATCTCCCCAATGGTGCATGGTATAGAAAAGAACAGGGATCCTTCAACTTTGGAGGTAGTTTTCTTTGAATAATGTCACTACACTCCTCGGTCAAAGCAACCGTTTCCTCATCCACTATTTTTAGCTTCTTGGAAAGCTCCTTCATCACTGGGCATAAGACGGCATTTGTTCCAAGGCTTACGCGAATGGAATGTTAATTTGAAGTTTGCGGAAGACATCAAGGAATTTATTGAACTGCTTATCTTGTAGAGGCTGCTTCAATCTTTTTGGGATATGGTACCTTCATGTAGGGCGGGAGGTCTTGGGGTTCAACCCACTTATTTTTTCGAACTCTTCATCTACAAGTTTCAGCCTTCCCCTTGCTCGGTGCCTTGTCCTTGCAAACTCCTATTTCTTAGGGCTGCTCTTCCTCGACATGTGGTTGTTCTTCCTCAACTTCCCAGAACTAGTTGCACCTGTCAGATCCCAACACCCTTCCGCTTCTAGTTGTTATGGCATTTCATTGGTTCTTAGGGTTGTTCTCGGTATCACCTGGGAAAGTTCCCGGGAGACGCTCATTTAGTTGCTTTTATGAGCCGGGCAATCCTGTGTCTCTAGATTCACAATTGCCCCCCCTGTATGAGTTGCCAACTTATCAATGGTTGTGCCTGTATTGGTTTTCGCAACTTCTCAACTTCCGCATTCATCTTCTCGAGAGCCAACTCCAAGGTTGCCTTCCACCATCTGTTATTTGCAATTGATTAGGCCCCTGGAAGAGCCTCTGAGTATTATCGTTGATGGATTCCATAGTTGGGCCTCGACCCCGCTTGAGGTTGTTGTTGCCAACTGCGTTGGGGTTGTTGTTTCAGCTAGACCACCATTAGCATTACTCCAAGCGAAACCGGAGGTGGTCTCCCCTCATATAACCCAATGCGATTCATTTGTAATCACTCGTCTGTTCCTCGATAGTTGTTGCGGGGGCCGTCATAGAAATTGTGGCATGAATCCATGTTCATGAGAGAGGTTGAACGGACAACTCGAATGTCATGATCTCCATTACAATTATCACAACCGGGAGGCATTTCTCGTATCACATTCACCTTCTTGTTCCCGAGACAATGACGCATTCTCGCATCTTCAACAATTTATTCCGCTCCCAGAATGGTTTCTATTGTTGCAGCACCGACTCCATTGAGGTTTCCTACCACGTTGTAATCATTGTACGACATCTTCTCCAATAATGCCCATCCATCCTCATTTTGATAAATAAGAAAAGGCCTTTGCAGCATCCAATTCATCCGTAGCGCCCCTTAGCTAGTTAAAGAAATGTTGAACCTTGGAGGCAGGTCAAAGAAAGTGAAGGACATCTCTCATAGCACATTTACCTCTCCCTAGCTTCATTATAGGATTCATCTTATTTGCCTGAAAGAAGTGACAGTTACTCTTGCTTGTCAAGCTTTGAGGAGGAAAATACTTGGTTAGGAACTTTTGTGCCATTTTTCCTAAGTTCGATCTTGTTCCTATCCAAGCTCTCAAACCAATCACAGCGACATCCACAAAAAGAGAGGGAATAGCGCGGCGAAACTCATCACGAGAAACACCTCTTGTCCCTCGCAAGTCACAAGCCTCAAGGAAGTGGGTGATGTGCTGTGGGGGGTCTTGTCCGCCACTCCCATCAAACCGATTCTCACGGATATAGGCCGTGACACATCCTCCCACTCAAAAGTCACGTATTGAGGTTGCCTCTCACGATGGAAGAATCACAATCACCCCAAGTTAGGTGAGATTGTGCTCGAAGAGGCTTGTAACGGGAGGAGGACGAGGAGGGTTTTCTTGGCCATCCTTTCAAATTCAATTGCTTCAAGCCTCTTTCGCTCTTCGGCTTCTTTCCTTAAGGGCTTTCCAGGTCTTGGTGATCTCAGAATCAAATAGCAAGTCCTCTTGTGAGGATGGTACCGCATACAAAAACAAGGCAAGACCAAGTGGAATCAAAGTAGATAGAAATAAGAAATAAATAAATAACAGGTAAAAATAAAAATAAAAAAACTTAACCAAATAATCAAATTCCCTAAAATTAGGAAAATTGGTTGTGCAATCCCCAGAATGGCGCCAAAAACTTGTTGGTGCCGGGGCAACTTTCAGGAATTAGGTCGTAAGTAATAAAAACACGATAAGAATTTCACAGGAGTTAGAACCAGGGATTGGGCTACCAATTCTACCAATTCGTGAGAAATTAGATACGTTTGGTCAAGCAAGGAAAGTGGTTGGGAGAGAGAGAGTATCGGGTCGCAATTGAAACTAACGAATCAAATAAAGTTAAGGTATTAAAATTGAAATTAAAATTTCTAAGGGTCACTAATCCATTCTATCGAACATGCATTGCCCAAGTGATGATGATTCACTCCCCTGGATTAATTACAATGTCAACTAGACCCCGGAATTCCTCCTAATTCCATTGTAAAGTGCTCAATATGACGATTGAGCGATTGAATTAATTACTTACTAGGTCTCATAACCCAATCATCAAACTCTATTAAATCTGGTTCCTATAAGTTGCAGATCTCTATTCACTCTCGTGTAATAGTCGATCGATCATTCCCAATCAGAAGATTCCCAAAACCACAATTGCCTCCTAAGCCCTCAACACGTTTAACTAGTCAATCGCACAAGGCATAGATCAACCTAACAAATTCGATAATTGGAAAACACTGTTGAGAGAAGGAGAGAAAACATATCACATTGAATCTAAATATCGGCTGGGCGGATTTCATTGTTCCTTAGACGAGGAAGATTAGGGCGTCGAGAGCCAGTGACAACGCCAAATAACGGCATAATCACCATTGTACAAAAGAAAGAAGCGGAGACGAGCTCCAAAAAGACAGAATTATCCCAAACGCACAAAACAAGTTGGAGAACCAAAAGCTCCGTTTTCTCCCTAAAACAACAATATAGAGTTGAATTCTCTTGCCACCAAGGAAGAAGTTGCCTCTCAGACGTGAATATTAAAATGGCGTCTTTAAAATTGGACTTTCGCGAGGCGAGAGATGCTCGCGGCGAGACTTGAAACTCTAATCCTGTCACACTGTTTGAATCCCATCACATTTAGCGTGATGGTCTCTCGGGCCTCGGGGTCTTAGATCCTTGAGGCGAGCAGCCTCTCGCGGCGGCGAAAGGATGTCTGTCACCTTTGCTAAATCTAGACTCCCCCAAAGCTCGGGAGCGAGCCCTTCTCATACGGGTACAGTGTCTCCCGGAGAATGGCAATTTCCACTGTTTTGTTGACTAAGTGCTTCCCCTTAACCCGAACTATCAATAGCAATAATGCTTTATTTACACTCAAAATTTACTAAAATATCCTAAAACTACTCAAAAACTCAAAATGTTGCTTCGAGGACACCAATCCAAATTGGGCAAAACGAGATTGAACTCGAATAATTAGCACATAAACCACACTATCTAGTTATGAAACTAGATAAGCCAAGAGGGCTTATCACTAGTCTATCACTAAATCTAGACACCCAATATCATCACTAGATTCATTCAATTCATATTTATTTAGCAATACAAGTCAACTACCTTGTCAACACTCCCTGTGGATAAGTGTAAGATCACTACAATCATCCTGCACAACCGGCACACTACAAGTGAAGTCCACACTTATGAACATCTTTATACTTGAGTCTTTCTGCCTCGCTGACTAACTACATTAATCGTGGATTGTACCATGTGCCTTTTGGCCTTTATAACACCCAACCAATCTTAATGTCCCTGGATACGATGTGTAATAAACGTGCTCCGTTCTTATTCTGCAGTAAGGACGAACGAGTCATACACTGATATCTCCGTGACCTGCCCGACCTCGTGCTAGCCCATATTTAGTGTCTGCTTTGCACTTAATGTAGAGTATTATCGAACCATTTACTATTTGTGTAGGACTAAAATTTTGTTGGGATGACTATAATACTTGATTCAACAATATCAGTCAATATTTGAAAAGTCATCCCCAATCCACCGCTGGTCAGCGTGAACACATACACCAGAAAGCAGAAGATTTATCCTCGACTCCATGACCTTGTACGAAACTTTTATACCCGTTTATATTATAGATTTCCACATTGTTCAAACCCTCCATTTTGGACCCCATACAAAAAGCCATCAAGAGGGGATCACACTTGGTTTTTTTTCCGATCTAGAACCTGTACGATGAATAAATAAATAAGAGTTTCAAATATATAAAGCATAAGCATCAAGATAAATTAGAACTTTCATAAGTTCAAAGTTATATATTTTTCAACCACTTTGGAAATGGTTGGCAATCTCCCGATGAATTTGTGGACTCGGTAAATGTTGCACGATATTTTTAAAAGAATTAAGTATATATTCTATATTGTGGGATTAAGAGTTAGTTTATCATCAAATTACGTATAAGGATATATATTTATTAAAAAATAATGTCGTAATAACATATGACTTACTCTATATAATGGTTCGACTTTCGCTATTCTCAAGCATGGCCAACTCAAGAAGTTGATCTCGCGCCTGTTCAACCAACCTATTTTCTATGAGCCACATGCACGACCAAGATAATTAAAAATCGATACCCGAGGACTAGACGAATAACCTTAACCTTTGTCAACATTACACGGGATTCTAGTGTCTGTGAGCCTGTATCGGGACGAGTAATAAAGCATAAACAAGGATGCCTCATAAACTAAATACACTTCATAAATAACCTTCATCTAGAAATTTTTTTTTTACTTTTATTTCAATGAATACAAGAACTTGTATATATTATAAGGTTTTATGATAATAGAAACTTTATATACATACATACATACATACATACATACATACATACATACATACATACATACATACATACATACATATATATATATATGTGTGCGTGTGTGTGTGTGTGTGTGTGTGTGTTAGAATAACATGGTGAATATAGTTAAAAAAAATATATATACCTCAAAGAATACATCCAACGATATTGCACATGGCCACTACTCTCGCCTCGTACGGTAATGACGTGGAAGATGTCTCCATCGTATCAAAGAAGCCTGTGTGGGGAATACTTCTGTTCCACTTTACATATGAAAACAGGGATGTCACTTCCATAGCCAACACAATTGATCAACCTTAATGTCATGGATGTCAAGATTCGAAAAAAATCAACGGAAATTAACAAGCGAAGCCTCTAAAATATCATTTGACAAAACGAATGCAAATGGGAAGCAAAGTTATCGATGAATACGTGATAATGATGACTTTTCATTTCATGCAACTTCTTCCTTGGAGCGGGACAAATCATGATAAGTCTGCCATACCCGCCTCGTAACTTAAGTTATTTAACTCATATTCATAGGGATGTACCACCCTTTCGGGTTTATTCAATACATATTTGGCTCTGGGTTTTCGGTGATCTTACCACCACTGAGATGTTCATCAACTCAAGCCTTTTTATCTTACATGTCCACTATATCTTAACCGAGCCTTATGGGTTCCCTTGTTTTACTATCGGAGCATCCACTCATCGTGTCGCAAACACATTCATAAAAACATTTTGCTCAAATGTGCGTGGAGAATAAAGTTATGCTTGACGCAGATTGTTTTCCAATAATTTAAAGCTCCAAAATACTTTTTTGTTCAGCTTATGTTCGGGCCATAATTGTAATTGTTCTCCTCCATATTCACGTAATGAATCGGAACATCTTAACGAACGGGATGTGTCTATTTATTTATCTATCTCTTGACTCAAAACGGGAGAGTTTTCACCATAAAAAAATATCTCTTGAATTAAAGAAAGTAGAGACTAAATCGGGCTAAAAGTAGGGAATACGGGGGCCTATAGGATCTTGAATCATCTCTCGATCGAATGAAGTCGGAACAAGGTAGCCGATCGAAACCAAATTGAGTTCATGGATTTGACCTAGGTATCAATAATAAATTATTTTCCTTTCTAGAGCGCATTCATCCTTCCCCGAACGCAAAGAGACATAACTATCTCAAAGTGTAGGATACCTATCCGTGGTTTTGGCAACTCCAATCACGATGATGGAATCATAAAACACTCAATTATTTTATTAAATATTATATTCTATATTAAAATAATATTTATTATTTTATCAATATTAAAAGTCATATTATTAAAAAAGTTTATTTTTAATTTAATTGTATTTGTGGAATACATACGCATCTACAAAATATAAGAAAACCCTAGGCTTCATTCAGAACTTTGCTCGTAAATAATTGACGGTGAAAGGGAAGATAGAGTTTGTCGCTAGGTATCACCAAATAGGTAAACGAAGAATCAAATTATCACTTTATTTATTCCTTTTTCTACTTCTTCCAAGTGCGTGATAGCTCCAAGAGTTATGGAAGGATTTGAGATTCTCACCACGCCAATCAATTTCTATTCCTCCCAGAAGATGGTCTTGGGGAAGGAATTGATCGATGATAATCAAAATAATGTAGTCTTGCTGATCAGATAAGAGTGAATGCATTCACCACCCCATACAACAAGATACAACAAATCTTAGCTCCGCAGTCATCCAACTCAACACTCATCCTATACGCTTCTGGAAGCAGTTGATCATTCACAACAAAGCTCTCCCTTCATTATAAAATTCTGCCTCAATGATAAATCATTACATGTTAGGACTCCAACATTCAACAAATGGTTCAACTCCTCTATGAGCAGGTCGTATCGACACATCAATCTTGCTTTTGGATTCGGCGGTCATGAATTATTGTGCTTAACATAAAATTCTTCTTCATGGCCATCCTAAGGGGGATATTAGATGGAGTTAAAATAACCGACTCAACATCGATTAAGCTTTATCGTATTGACCTAAATCTGACAAATCCATCCTGCATACAACCCCAATATGACATTCCGAGATTCATTGAAAACCCGGGATATATCCTATCAAAATGTTTCATTCTTCATATCCGATGGATGACACAAGTGATAACTCTTAGAAATGACAGCTTATTTACTTCCTTCTTAGCTTGAGTTTTGTAATCTTTAAGTATTTTATGCTGATGTTTTAGGTGTTTTAAGTTA